>CP129455.1:26562500-27230000 GCA_030445155.1 Quercus variabilis | reverse complement strand
GCAGCACATGCAAGGCATGTGCTTGGTGTGGGAAAAAAAGTACTATAGTAATTAAGGTTAATTCTAAATTTTATTTGTATTACAAAACAAAGATATGAATCATTTGATTTTTAAAGTATATAGGGATTTACATTAATCAAAAGAGACATTAATTTTAAGAATTTTGATTATTATGTCGTAAAAAATTAATCTCATTCGTTTAAGAATTTTGATCAACCACAAAGTTAAGGTAGCTATTTAACATATAAATATTTATTTAACTATAATAGTTTTTTAGTACCTACTTACTAAAGACAATATATCTTTTCTCTAAAAACTTCTAAGAATGATAACGAATATCATCATCTTCCAACAATAAAAAACTGAGTTTTGCTAAGAAATTTAAAAAAAAAAAAAAAAAAAGATAACAAAAGGCATGTGTCATTGAATTTTTCATTAGATAAATTATAAGTTTTGAAAATTTAAACCTAGAAAATCAATATTCTTTAGATAACAAATAAAACACCTAATATCATCATTCTAACTTTCTAAGAATTTTTATCATTTAAAACTCAAAATACGTAAAGAAAATTTTTAGGATGTTCAAATTTAGCAGGAGCAATTTAGACATTACACAATAAAATATTTTAAGAATCATAAACTCTCATTAGGGTTTAACTGAGAGAATAACAATATGACATATTTGCTATTTTCCAAAATATTGAGGGAAAAATTGCTTGATTTTAAAGTTTAAGGAAGAATTGTAAACTATCCTAAACATAAAGTATGAAAAATGTTTTTTTTCCTAAGTTTTTGTGTGCAAAACTATGTGTTTTTACTTAAAATAGTGTGTAAAGAAAAAAAATATACAAAAAGTCAACTCAAAAAAATGTATGTGGTATAGTGAAATTTTGGCTTAACAAAGTTGATTAAACCAACAAAAAATTTCTAAAAACACAACAGAATGACGCAACATTTTTATAATATCTTTATAATTTTGTTATATTTTACTTTAACTTGTAAAGAATTGACAGTTTAACAGTTTTGAAAATATTGTAACAACATCAAGATGTCTTAACATTTTTCACACAAAAAAATGTTATGTCCATGACATTTTCACAACAAATCATAAATAGTAGGTTACTACAAGTTGTTATTAGTGGGCAAAAAATTAGTTTTATTGGTAAGTTTAAATTAGAATCAATAACAATTTACCATATTTGATTTGTTATGAAAGTGTTGTGAAAATTATAGTGGACAAACCAAAAATAATATAGCAAATATACTTTATGCATTCACAAAAAAAAAAAATGGCCAGTAAAACTATGAAAGTTAAACACACCAAAGCTACTGTAGCGAAATTACTGTAACTTTTCCCATTCACTCTTTATATATATATATATATATATATATTATATATATATATAGAAATATACATTGCACTTACAATGTAAATTTATATTGTAAACACATAAAAATTGGTAAATGTTGTACACATTTCCAAAATTTGTACAATTTTTTTTTTTTTTTTTTTGCAAATGTATATAATATTTGCTACTTTTCGTGTGTATATAAAGTAAACTTACATTACAAGTAGAAAGTAAACATATAAAGATTATTTAAAAGAAAAAAAAAAAAAAAAAAAAGCTCAAACCAAGTTGGTGAATTTGAAGGAAAAAATAAAGGGAAAAAGGCAAGTCACTAAACCAAACATACTATTCATAACTCTATTCATAAGCCTATTCACTCTTTTTATATATAGAAACAGAGAGCACAAATCGATCACTAAAAAAAAAAAAAAAAGCGATGAACAATACATATTGAACAAAGCAAAAGTACTATAACTTTTACACATTCACCCAATAAGTTTCACAACATTTTCACAAAACATTTATTTTTAGTTGTGGTTGGTTATAGTTTTATATTTTATTATTTTATTTTGACTTATAAGAAATTGACACCACAATAATTATGAAAATATTTTGAAATTTGTTGTGTCAGTATAACAATATATATATACTGGTTCTTATAAATATATTTTTTTAAAAAAGTACAAATGAAAGATTGGAAAAAAAAAAAAAAAAAGAACTCTGTAACTACTATAGCTACAGTGCCACTTGAATAAACCAAAGTGACACTGTAGCAACTGTTCAAAACTTGGGGGGAAAAAAAGGCTCACTACACCAAAAGGGGCACTGTAGAGGCATTGCCTCTTTTTATATAATTAGTAGAAAAAAGAGCACAAATCAATGACTAAAAAAGAAAAAACATATTGAACAAATCAAAAATACTGTAGTTTTTACACATTCACCTAATAAATGTTACAATATTTTCACAAAACAATTATTTTCAGTTGTAGTTAGTCACAGTTTCATATTTTAGTATTTTATTTTGACTTATAAGAATCTGACACCTCAATAATTGTGAAAATATTGTGAAATTTGTTGTTTTAGTATAACAATATATATAAAAGGAAAAAAAAAGTACAAACGGAAGACTAAAAAAAAAAAATTTGACAAAGTGGCTCACTAAACCAAAATGACACTGGAGAGGCATTGCCTCTTTTCATGTAGTTAATAGAAGGTAGATAATGAGTCCAAAACGACGTCATTTTGTATAAGATTTTATAAAAAAAAATTAGTGTGGTGCTGGCCCTTTAGTGAGAGAATTAATATAGATTTTGTTTGTTGAAGAAGTATGAAGTCATGTATTTAAATTTAAAATAGCTATTTGAATATTTATGTACTATGACAATTTCTTAGAACTTATTTACTAAATGTAATATCTATTCACCAAAAAATGCTACAAAGGATGGTAATGAGTGTCATCATCTTTCTACAATATTTAAATTTTCGCAATGAATGATTATATATTCTACAATTTTTTTGACGATCTTCATTAAATTAAATATTTGCAATCATCTATAATGAAAATTTTGTTATTCATATTTCATTCTTTATTATCTTATTTTATGAGTCTAACTACGGTGTTTAGCTTACTTATTTTTAATGAATACCCTTTTAAGTAGGAAAATAAATTAAAATAAGAACAAAACAACAAAAGACATATGTCATCAAAGTTTTTATTAGATAAAATTATAAGTGTAGAAGATTTAAGCCTAATAAATTAGTGTTCTCTAGATAACAAATAGAACACCATATATCATCATTCTAACTTTCCAAGCATGACTACTAGTCTACTATATAAAATTCAAAATACACAAAGGATTTTTTTGGGACATTAAAATTTAGTAGGAGTATAATAGACATTGTACAATGGAATATTTTAGGAATTATAAGATTTTTTTAGAGTTTAACTAAGAGAGAAACAATAAGGGTATATGCTCATTTACAAAATATAAATGATGAAATTATTCAACTTTACTTTAGGGGGGAATGCAACTACCCCGAAAATAAAGAAGGAAAGTGTTACTTCGTCAATTTGTGTGTGTGTGTGTGTGTGTGTGTGTGTGTTTTTATTTTTATTTAAAAAAAAAAAAAAAAACTTAAAACAATGTGTAAAAAAAAAAAATCAACCTAAAAAAATTATGCATTAAACAATGAATTTTAGTTCAACAAATTGAATAAACCAAAAAATAAGTCTAGAAACACAACAACAAGTCACAAAATTTTTACAATACCTTTATTTTTAGCTATGGTGGGTCTTAGTCTGATATTTTATTATTTTATTTTAGAGTAATGTTACATTCACAATATTTTCATAATAAATCTTAGGTGGTAAATTGTTACTAGTTTTAAATTGGGCTAACCACTTTTAATCATGTATTTAAAAATAAAATAAAGAGCTAATTGAAGAAAATTGTGTGTAAAACAATGAGTTTTGGCTTACTAAATTTGATTAAACAAAAAAAGAAACCTAGGAACACAACAAAATGTCACACAAAAAAAAAGTTTAGGAATATAACAAAACGTCACAACATTTTTATAATATTTTTTATTTCCAACTGTGGTAGGTCCCAGTTTGATATTTTATTATTTAATTTTTACGTCTGCAACATTTTCACAATGAGTCTTAGGTAAAAAATTATTACTGGCTTTAAAATTATGCATTAAAAAAAAAAAAAACAAAAAGACAATACAAGAAAATTGTGCGTGAAACGTACAGTGAATTTTGGCTCACCTAATTTGAATACTAAAAAAGAAGTCTAAGAATATAAAAAAAAAAATATTAAAACATTTTCACAACACTTTTATTTTTAGGATTCGAATAGATAAATTTTTATTTTATTTGAGAGAAATGCTATATACATAACATTTTTAGAACAAATTATAAATGACAAGTTGTTATTAGTTTTAAATTGAACCCACTACTAATATCACTTTTTTATTCATCAAAAATACCTTACCACATAAAATTTGTTACAAAATTATTGTGAAAATGTTGTGGACATAGCATTTCTTTTTATTTTATTTTATTTTATTTTGATCTATAAGGATCTGAGATCTCGCTTAATACATTTATTTTTAGTTATGATTGTTCTCAGTCTCTTATTTTATTATTTTATTTTGACCTTTAAAAAATTGACACCTTAATAATTATTAAAATATTGTAAAAATTTGTTGCATTAGTGTAATTGTGTATGCACATATAATATTTAAAAACACAAGCAAAACCAGCGTATTGTGAAAAAAAAAAAGGGCCAATGAACAGTGCAAATCGTCAATAATTGTGAAAATATTGTAAGAATTTGTTAAGTCAGTGTAACTGTACATACGTAAATAAATATTTAAAAGAAAAGACAAAAACAGCACAACAAAAACTGGCGTACTGTAGTTTATGGGGGAAAAAAAAACTAATGAACAATGTTGTGAAAGTGTTGCGAAAAATGTTGTAGATGTAACACTTCTTTTTAAAAAAAAAAGAAAAAAAAAAAAAGAAAAAGAAAGGGACTCACTAAACCAAAGCACTGAAGCTACAGTGCATACAAAAAAGAGTGGACAGGATATTACCCAAAAAAAAAAAAAAAGCAGGAAAAAATAGAAAAGAAAAGAAAGCAGTGGGTAAAAAAAAAAAAAAAGCAACTATTCAAAACTTGGAAAAAAAAAAAAAAAAAAGACTCACGAAACCAAAGCATTGTAGCTATAGTGTTTTTGCACATTCGCACTTTTATATATACTAGTCAGGGCAGCATGTGTAAGGCACGTGCTAGCCATGGGAAAAAAAGTAGTGATTATGATCAATTTTAGATTTTATTTGTATTACAAAATAAAGATATAAATAATTTGATTTTTAAAATACAAAGAGGTGAAGAGGGAGGTCTGTAAATTCTCCGTCCTGAAACATGAGATCAATGCGAAGCACTTTTTGCAGAGTTATACTATTTTCACCACATGAATACATTGCTTCTGCTTGCAACGTATCCTGAAGGGATATTGTCTCTAACGAGACACCTTCCTGCCTATCTGTAATCCTTACTAAAGGCTTTCGAAAATGTTTGGGCACTGCAAGTGCCTTGCCCTTTCCTTTCCTGTCTACCTGAGAAGTTTTGTTACTCATATTAGTCTACAAATGGGATTGGGGAAAAGGATTATGTCTTGACTGCAAATGGGGTTGAGGAAAAGGATTATGTCTTGAAATATTATTTTCATGCAAAGTTTCTTTCAAACATATTTTTAAGATCTTTTCACCAGTGGCTTTCTGTAAAGTTTCTTTAAAGTATATTATAAGAAAATCATTTTTAAATTTCAATGTATAGTAAAACAAACTTTTTTCTGTACACTTTTGTGCTCTTGCTGAGTAGTAATAATATTGGAGCAGTCATGATGGAATCTGCCAAAGTGAATAGCATCCAAGATATTTTCAAGATCTGTTATGATTCTATCCGTGCTATCCATGTATGTATATATCTCATTTTGTGGGAATACATTTTCTCCATAAAGTCTTTTATTAATTACTAAATTAGTCTGGGGAAAATCTATAAGAGACTTATAAATCAAGTCTGTCAAAAAGTTAAATCTGTCTTTACTCAAGAAATTATCACAATTAATATCTTTTTTAATGATTAATAAAGGGGAGTCTGTCAAGTCTTTTATTAAAATATTGTTACATGAGTGTTTGAGATTACTATTACTACAAAGGGTGCATGAATGCTATCTTTTATAATTTTATTTAGTACATCTGTCAAACTATCTGTTTGTTTAGTCCAATCATGTTGACTTACAAGCATAGTTCTATCTTTTGTCTTGGATTCTTTTTCATAAAGTGGTTGGACTATTTTTTGAATTATATGTTGGTGTCTATGTAGAAGAGCAACAGGGAAATAAGAACAAATCTCTGTCTTTGGACGAATCTCTGTCTCTATGTCTTGTTTATCCTTTTTTATGTCTTTTTCTATCAACTGGTGAGCAAGTGATATTTCTTTCTCTAAAAATGACCAACTTCTTTTAGTTCTATAGATTCCTTTTTTATTAGTATCTTGTAGGATAGTGATCTTGTAGGGGAAACTAATTTCTTTTGGAATAAAAGGTAGAATGGAAGTAAAAGGTACGTTAGTTACATTAGTCTTAATTTCCTTTTTTGTTTCCATAAAATAATTTAAAGAAAGATCACATATCTTATTGGGTAATTTATGATTAATTAATCTAGTAGCCGCCTGAATTAATTTTTTCTGTATACAATTCATGTCAGTGCCTGAGTCTATTAAAGCGATTTCTGTCAAGGAAAATTCTTTATTAATTACTAAAGTGATTTCTGTATGCCAGTTTTGAAAGATTACTCTGTTAATTAAACTAAAGAAATTTTGTCTATTGCAGTTATCTTTTTCTATTAAAGGGGTTTCTATCATGGGTCTAGGAAATTCTTTCAAGTTCATTATTTCTTTAAAATTTTGTTTATTTATATTTACGAAATTGTCTTCTTTAATATTTTTAATTTCTTGTTTTATTATTTTTGCTTCTGTCAATAAGTCTTGTATGGTTACAGGTTTTACTGATTCTGCATCATCTTTTTTCTTTTTTATCTTTTCTTGCTTGTCTTTTTCTTTTTTGGCTTTTTCTTGTTTTCTACATTCTGTAACGTGATGTCCATATTTCTTACATCTAATACAGGTAATAGGTATATCTATAGATTCTTTCAGACTTAGTAAATAGTCTTTTTTGTCTTGATTAGGTAGATTATCTGTCAATTTATTTATTATGTCTTTTTGTTTTCTTTTTCTTTTATTAATTTTAAGTGGGTTGGTTGATTTCAGTTCTTCCTTTTTCTTTACTTGATCTATCTCTTTTTGGCTGACATTAAATATTTTCATTAATTCATTTAGTGTGTCTTTTTCAAATTCTAACATACTGATTTGTTTAGCAATTTTATTCTATCTAGCACATTGTTTTTTAGTATGTCCTTCTTTTTTGCATTTATGGCAAATAATATGTCTAGCATGTCTGTCAGTATTCTCATTATATGATACCTCAGTAATATTTAAAATTGCTATATCTTTCTTTCTGTCTGTATCTAAGGGAAAATTTAAAATTTCTATCTTTTTATTTAATTCTGCCAAACTGTTATCTATCATAGATTTCTCAATTAATTTTAGTCTTTCATCAATTTTTTCTTTTAAACTATTAGTATTATCAACCTTACATCTATTGTTGACAATTCTTGCTTTTACTACACTATCACTATTTTCCTTTTCTTTATTATTATTAATTTTTCTTCCTTTGTTGACTATTTCCTTTGCTTTGGCTCTTTCTTGTCCTATTCCTTCTTTTTGCTCTAGTTTTGTACGTATGACATCTTTTATTATATTATTTTGTCTTTCTATGTCTCTTCCTATTTCTAGCTTCTTACATATAATTTGTACTGAGCTAGCCTCTTCTTTTTGCTTTTTCACCACTTCTTTAGAACTATCATTATTAGTTTTCCAACCATTATTGACTTTCTCTATCTTATTCTTTATGTCTAGTTTCCTATGTAGAGATTCTTCAAGAGCATTATTTCCTTTTGATTTTAGCATGTCATTTCTTATAACTTTCCCTACATCTTCTTTTGTCTCTAGCTTTTTACTATCTTGTCTTTCAATTGCTTCTATCATCTCTTTTACCATTCCTTTTTTAAACATTTCTTTATCTTCTATATGTGTTGGTCTTTCCCAAGCATGGCCATCTTTTATGTTATCAATCTTTTGTCTTTCATTTTCTTCATTCATAATTCCTTTACGACTATTTTCTTTCTTTAGTTCGTCCTTTTCTTTGTTTTTATATATTATAGATATAGTTCTGTCAGTTGCTTTTGAATTATCTATCAAGCCATCTTTTCTACCATTTATCATATTTATTGATATCGAATTATCCTTTTGCCTATTATGCCAATTATCTGTCATAACTTTTGTTAAAGGCGATCTATGATGGGGTTCAAATTCTTTTTCTTCTTCTAAAGGTGAATTTAAAATTTTCATTTTTTCATAGAGGTCCAAAAGGCTATCATTTTTTCTTTCTACTTTAGTGTATATCGTAGCTCTTTCATCATTTTCTATAACTTCTAATTTTTTATTAATTATGTCTAAGAAACTATTATTGTGTCTATTAGTCTGTCGGTTAATTTTATCTCCTGTTAATATACTCCAATTTTTTGCATTATTATTTTAATTATATTTATAGTCATTCATATCACTGTCAGAATCAGAATCTGTTTCATAATCCATATTACTGTTTGACCAATTATTGTCTATATCTCTCATGCTATAACCTTCATCATAATCTATATCATCATAGTCCATGTTTCAAATTAGTGTGTGCCTAACCTAAGTGTGACCAAGCAAACAGATTATGAGCTGATAAATGTTATTTGTTCTTTTTCTAAGCAATTAATAATTACTGGCAGAACTTTATTACTAACCACTGATATCCTTGCTATCGGGACCACCTTCTCGGGAAACTCCATTGCGAGACCACTTAAACAACGCCAGTTCATCAGCTAACAAAACGGACTGACCAACGCGAATGCTATGGTTTGCCAATGAGTGTAAGACTGACCAATGTTATCAAGGAGCAAGTAGTGGCTATACTGTAATATAAGTTCCTAGTAACTTCTTAATTGCAAAGAAATAAAACTCATACACCTCTCATCCATGGCTCTGATACCATTAACTACCCAGGAGAGAGCACAGCAGTAATATAGAAGCATAAACAATGATAAAATAGATGATAAAGAAGAAAATAGCAAAACAGATATATTCAAAAATAAGTTAAAACAGAGTATGGAATATGAAAACTGAAACTGATAAAATCTCACTTGAAAATACTTCTGTCTTTGATTAAACTTGAAAACAAACTGTCTTTAATACAAGCTTGAAAATAAAACACTGTCTGAAGAGTTACAAGATTACAAAGTAAACTGTTTGAGGAGAAAGGTTACAAGATTACAAAAAGGGAAGTTACAAAAGTCTTTCTGAGAGGGAAGGCTATTACAAAGGCTTTCTAAAAGGTTTTCTAAAAACTTGGACCTTGGAATTGGACCTGAAATTTGAACTTGTCTTCTGTCTTCAGAGTTTTGCCTTTTATAGATGAAATGAACCATGGTAAGTCTTCAAAAGTAACCTGAGTTAAGTAAAGTGAACTCAAGTTAATTTATTGGTAGAATCTTGAACAATAACTTAAAATATCTGTCTTGTATTTTTCTAAACTGCTTTTGCGCATAGTAAAATTTGTCTATCTATCAAGAGGCATGCTAGTGAATAGTGATCTGTCATTTTTGTCTGTTTGGGAAAACTCTTCTATCTATCTTCTCAATCTGTATCTGCATAGTTATCATAATCTATTGGATCAGTGTTATCCTCATACTGCTCATGCTCATGGGGCACTCCATAATCATTGCATAAAGCACAATAGGAAATCAAAAGGAAAACAGGAACATGATCCTTGGTTGTCATTAATCTGGGATCTTTAACAATCCTTCTTTTCCCAATAAGCCTTCTTGCTGAAGGTCTTGGACCATACACAGCTATCCTGTCAGTGTAGCCATATAAGTGGAAATCTCTGTCTAAGTCTTTCTGTACTTCATAAATCTTGTTACACTTGAAATTAGACCATTCTTGAGCCAGAGCACTTGGATCATCTAGTGATAAGTAAGTATCTCCTGAATACTAGTTGTATTCAGGGATAAAGCCCTAATCATGAATAAGAACCAAAATATGTGCTGGCTGAGATTCCATATAATAGCTATTGTCCCAAACTGGAAGTGTACTCCAGATTTTCGTCTTCATATAATTAAGTCCTCCAATCTGTGCTGCCGCTTCTTGAATGACTTTGGGGAATAAACTAATCTGAATTGCAGAAGTTATAACTAATTTGCTAATAAACCCTGCTTCTAGCATTTCAGATAACCATAAAGGATCACGAATCACTGGATCTTCTGTCTCTGTGTTGATAAGTAATCTCGGGTAGGGATCAAATCTGTCTCCTGTTCTTTCATAAACTCTGTCTGCATCTCCAAAACTCTCATACCATGTAGCTTTATGAGATAACCATATTTCAATAACCATATTTCACCTGTCATGTCTTCTATTCTGATAAATGTTGTAGAAACAAATACCTTAAAAAGATACATCCACCTGTCATAAGAACTAGTTAAAGCTGTATGGGTTAATATTTTCTGTTGGATTTCAGGAAGTAAATTTCTGATGGCAAGCCTCATTTTTTGTTGAATCTTAGGGTGGAGCTTTGAAAAGCTTGTTCCCATAAGATAGCTTTTTAGAGACTGTGATTCTGTCTTTGTGGAGCTTGAATCTTCATCCTCCTTGCCAGGGAATTGACAACCGAGAGCTTCAATAAATGCCCCGGTGTTAACAAGATGTAATTCCAAAGCCTGAAGGGTCTTTTGGAATAAGTCTTTCTGTTTAGGGGTAAAAGCTGCCTGTAAATTATCAAGAAGTAGTTTAATGTGAAAAGGGAGGTCTATAAATTCGAGTTTTAGTTCTTTGCAGTTAAGAAGTTATTTGGAACTCATATTACAGTATAGCCACTACTTGCTCCTTGATAGTGTTGGTCAGCCTTACACTCGTTGGCAAACCATAGCATTCGCGTTGGTCAGCTCGTTTTGCTAGCCGACGAACTGGCGTTGTTTGGGTGGTCCCGCAATGGAGTTTCCCGAGAAGGTGGTCCCGATAGCAAGGATATCAGTGGTTAGTAATAAAGTTCTGCTAGTAATTATTAATTGCTTAGAAGTAGAATGAATATATTTAGTCGCTCATCATCTGTTACTAGGACACACTTAGGACAGACACACACTAATTTGAACATGGAAAATGATAAGATAGTCAATTCGGAGGAATATAGCATGCAAGATATAGACAAAAATTTGTTAGAATGGAATAAATGGAATATACCAACAGAAAGAATTGATAAAATCTACAGATAGACTACTTTTTCTAAACTATCTTTTTTGATAGATTACACTATAAAAACTGTGGAAAGAACTTACTCTTTATTTAATGAATATGAAACAATTCAATTATTTTCAATAAACTCTATTGACAGACATAAAGAAAAATATGCATTTTTACATGTTGGTTTAGTACAGTAGCTGTAAAACCATTAACAAGAGAAGCTTTAAATGCAAGTATTTTACTTTGTTTAAGAGATGACAAACATTTAAGATTTAATGATTCACTCCTAGGAATGATGGAAACTAGCCTACATAATGGACCAGTATATTTTAATTGTTATCCCAATTTTGCTTTAAGCTTGATTAACAGAAATATCATGGATGCTTTAACTTTAAATATAAAGACAAATGGTTACTATATGAAAGAAGGCTCAGAACCTTTAGCTATTATCTATAGGATTTATTATAAACTCATGAAAACCACTATAAATCCCCAATCTATGGTTGAACCTTCCCCCAAAGGCCATACTCTTCTTCTTCAAGCCTCAACAGCAAACAGTAGACTTCGTGTACCCCGACAAATACAGTGGAAAGATATAACCCTTCCTGAAAAATGGCAACTTGACGCCATTGCTCCCACACCAAAAATAGAAAACACTGAACCAGACTTCATAGCCCAAAATACAGATGGTACAGTTATTATTTCTTTTAATAATAATGACAGGCATACAGACAGTCTCATAAGACCCAGAAGTTCTACAGGTAGAAAGACCCCTATGATGTTT
Organism: Quercus variabilis; assembly: GCA_030445155.1. NCBI lineage: Eukaryota > Viridiplantae > Streptophyta > Magnoliopsida > Fagales > Fagaceae > Quercus > Quercus variabilis. The sequence goes on along the minus strand of CP129455.1, from coordinate 27,217,899 downwards.
ACCCCTAGAAGCTCCTTTTCCTCTAGAACACCTTTCTCAGATTCTAGACCTTTACCCCCCAGAATCTTCCTCCAGTTATACACCTTCCACCTATAAGCACTACTAGAACCCCAGTAAAGACTGAACCCACCTATTATCCAACAGAAACCACACAACCAACTCCCAACGTCCATCAAGCCCTTTATGAGCCCCAACCTCAACCTGATTCTCCTACCCACACAGATATATTAGGATTCACAGATGACAGACAAATTAATGTTTTAGCCAAGGAATTTGTTTTAGATAAAGAATTACTAAAACATGACTACTTAAAACCTGAAAATAATGATAGAAAATCCAATTTTTTAAAGAATATAATGAACAAGAAAGAAATAATTTAAAAGCCAAATATTATGAAATGGTGATAGACTTACAGACACATTTTAGTTTCTTTGACTTTTTGGACTATCATAACAAAAAGATAAGTGTAATAGAAAATATATTGTCTTGGACGAAGATAAAAAATCATGAGAAAGTATATAAAACTTTTCCACCATTTGAATCAATTATATTAAATCAGAACAGTGGAGTCCAAGTGTTGGCCGCTCCTATTAAAAGACCTAGTCTAAGTGATGACAATAAGAACCTAGATAGCATAATTCAACAGAATAATTATACTAATACCTATCTAAAATCAATTGGTCAAAAGTTACAAGATATAGAAGATAGAATAACACCCCCTTCCACTTCCATAAAGAAAGAAAATGCATCCAATACCCCTTTATTTATCCCTCATGAAATACCTCCTCACCTTAGAGTACCTTTGAAGAGGCCCAAGACAAAAAAAACTGATAATTTACTTAATGAAATAAATAAAAAGTTAGATTTAATGAAACTAGAATCATTAAGGGACACGGAGCCATTAAAAAATAAGAATATTATAACATTAGGACGGACTGACTCTTCAGAGGATGAAGAGTCAAAAAATAATAAATTGACAGATTTGATAGACTCATCAGATGTAGAAAATCTAGAATCATAGTTTACAGACAAATTACAGATTAATAAATTAACTTTAGCATCTTCATCGCAAGATCGCAAAAAAGGAAGAATTGAAGAATTGTATCCTACAAAAAATTGGTATCCTAAACCTACTCCCCCTGATCTACAATTTGAAGAAAGACATACTTATGTTAATTCATCTTACTCACCAGACTTAATCTATGAATGGAATATAGATGAAATGTCAGAATATGAAATAATAAACCTTTTACATGAAATGACATTGTTAACTAATCTTTATAAAAATCATGGAAGACAGGACCACCAGATAGCTCATTTAATTGTCACTAGTTTTATTGGCCAATTGAAAGGCTGGTGGGATCATTATTTAAATAATGATGATAGAAATGAAATATTATCAACAGTCAAAAGAGAAACAGATGGAAGTGTTATAATGACAGATAGACAGCCTTCACAAGATGCAGTTAATACTTTAATTTTTACTATAACTAAACATTTTGTTGGAGATCCTAACCAATATAAAGAAAGAGCTTCAGATGTTTTAATTAATTTAAGATGTCCACAACTTTCAGACTTTAGATGGTATAAAGATGTTTTTATTTCAAAAGTTTTAAGTAGGAATGACTGTCAACAATCTTATTGGAAAGAAAAGTTTATTGCTGGTCTACCTTATTTCTTTGCTCAAAAAGTTAGACTTGACATAGCCAATAATGAAGGAACTATAGACTATCCTAGATTGACATATGGAGATATAATATCTTCAATTAATAAAACAGGTCTATGGTTATGTAATGATTTAAGGCTAAAAAATCAAATAGAAAGAGAAAAAAGGTATGCTAAAAAAGAGTTAGGAACCTTTTGTGAGCAATATGGTTTTGAACCATTGATTGCTCCATCCAGGAAAAGAACAAAAGAAAAGAGAGATACGGATAGATCAAGAATAATAATAGAAGATATCATAAAGGTAGAACTAAAGAAAAGAAAGAAGAGTCCAAAAGAAAGAAAAGTAACAGAAATAAAGATATTATTTGCTTTAAATGTGGGAAAAAAGGACACACTAGTAGATATTGTAACTTTCAAAGAAAAATAAATAAACTTGACTTATCAGGAAAAATAAAAGGAAAATTAATGAGTATATTAGAACAGACTGATAGTGATGAGACAGACAATGAAATTCATTAGATAGATAATTGTGATATTACTTCATCATCGTCAGACACTTCTTCAGATAACGAAAAAATTAAATTATGTAACTATAATAATTCTAATAACTGTTATTGTAAAAGAAAATTAAAAATAAGTGTTTTAACTAAACAAGAAGATATAATAATGGACTTAATAGACAAACTTTCGGATCCACAGACTAGGAAGAATTATTTATCTAAATTAAAAGAATCCCTAACCCAGGTTGACACATTTGAAACAGATTTAAAGGATTATAAGTCAACTTATAATTTTTCAGATATTACTGATAGATTTAAACCCAATGAACCTACGACTGTGACAAATTTGCAAAAAGAAATTAACAATTTAAAAAATGAACTGAAGGAATTAAAATCAGAAAATTTCATCTTAAAAGGCATGATTGACCAAATAGCTGCACAAGTAATTAACATAAAAGACAGAATTAAATTTTGTAATAAACCCTTGATCGATTCCTCTGATTCCTCTTTTCTTGTCAGACAAACTTATAATGGTGAGAGTTCTCATAAAGATGACTATAAAGATGAATTTTTAAATATAATTGATAGAATGATATTTCAAAAATGGTACACTGAGATAACCCTAGTTGTTAATAAAAAATTCTCATTGACAGTTATTGCCCTTGTTGATTCAGGTGCTGATATGAATTGCATACAAGAAGGATTAATACCCTCTAAGTATTATGAATCAACAACTAACAGATTAACTCAAGCTAATGGTGATAGACTTAAAATAAGTAATAAACTAACTAAGGTATACATACATAATAATGGCATCAATTTCAGAACACCTTTCTTCCTGACAGATAAGTTGTCCTCTAAAGTTATACTAGGAAATCCTTTTTTGCCTTTACTTTACCCATTTTTCACGACAGACAATGGAATAAGCACTAATATTTTGGAAACAGAAGTATTCTTTAAATTTCTCCTTCCACCAATTCCCAAGGATATATACTTATTGAAAGAAATTTCCATCTCAAAGGACACAAGTATAAGTAAAATTGAATCAATAACAGATGATGAGATTCCTACAAGTTCAATGATAGAAGATACTATCCTACCCAATAGTAGTAGTACCTAAATAAATAGATATATATATATATATATATATAATTTCAAGGTTTTATGATAAATTTTCCTCCCTTTGTTGACTTGTCCTTCCTCCTCTTTTGTATCTAGCTTCCTACGTATCATCCCTTATTTTATCTTTGTCATGATATTTCCTTGTACTATAAAATCATGACTTTCAGTCTTTTTTGTTCCTTCTCAAACACTACTTCCTCTGTAGATATTAATGCCTACATAATAGTCTTAATTAGTTAATTTTAAAATTAACAGTCAATTGCCTGGCAAGCAAGATAGCCATTCTAAGGCTAAACTCTATGACCATATTTTGCCCAAACATAAATCTTTAAATAAGATTTCAGTCAAAGCATGAAGGTGTCTCAATAGAGACAATATCCCTTCAGAATTCAAGTGGTGATCAGAAAGGTTTCTCAGACATATTAACAGAATAGCTATGATATTATCAAGACAAAATAACAGACAACTACAGAATACACAGACAATATCAATCCACATGTAAGAAGGATTTTCAAATCTAGACCAATCTAGGATAGTACAAGAGACAAGAGACAGACAGATGGCACTACTATTTACTAGCACACAAAGATTCCAGACAGTTTACTGTTCATAAAGTAAAACTTTTACTATTCAGGATACTATTCAGGATTCTACAAGATTCCACCGATAGATTAACTTGGGTTCACTTTACCTAACCTGAGTTACTTTTGAAGACCCACTATTTAAAACTCTACCGACAGATTAACTTGAGTTCACTTTACTTAACTCAGGTTACTTTTAAAGACTTACCATAGTTTATTTCATCTATAAAAGGATAGACTTCGAAGATAGAAGACAGGTTCAAATTTCAGGTCCAATTCCAAGGTCCAAGTTTTTAGAAAACCTTTTAGAAAGCCTTTGTAATAGCCTCCCCTCTTAGAAAGACTTTTGTAACTTCCCTTTTTGTAATCTTGTAACCTTTCTCCTTAGACAGTTTACTTTGTAATCTTGTAACTCTTCAGACAGTGTTTTATTTTCAAGCTTGTATCAAAGACAGTTTGTTTTCAAGTTTAATCAAAGACAGAAGTATTTTCAAGTAAGATTTTATCAGTTTTAGTTTTCATATTCCATACTCTGTTTTAACTTATTTTTGAATATATCTGTTTTGTTATTTTCTTCTTTATCATCTATTTTATCATTGTTTATGCTTCTATATTACTGTAGTTATTGTAGCTACAGTGCCACTTAGCACAATAGTTACTTATCAAAACTTGGGAAAAAAAAAAGTGGCTCATGAAACCAAAGCACTGTAACTACAGTGATTTAGTGCATTAAAAAAAAAAAGTACATACAAAACACTTAAAAAAAAAACTGTAGCTACTGTAGCTACAGTGCCACTTGGTATTGCAGCTACTGTTGAAAACATTAAAAAAAAAAAAAAAAAAAAAGCTGCCTCATGAAACCAAAATGCACTGTAGCCGTGACAAAAGCTATCTTTTATTCTTGAAGGTTACCTTAAACATGGATTACAATAATTTGCTTTCAAAGCTCAAGATATCTTCAATAATTTAAGATGTCTTGAGCTTTGAAAGCATATTATTTTAATGCATGTTTAAGGGAGCCTTAAAAATTGAGATAGCTTTTGTCAACACAAATATGACAATGGCTTTTACTTTTGCGCCATGACCCATTTCTTATACTTTTGTCACTCTCAGATAATATTAATTAATAACATGGCTTTTTCTTTAGATTGTGGTACATTGTGATTGGAAATGGCCAATGGTGCATTTCACACAGCTCTTTCCACAAAAGTCACCATGTGGTGGTTTCCACTTTCCAGCGAGTTTCCACACTAACACTAATTTTTAACTTCAAAGCAATCAACTTTCGGTGACCACCGAAACACCATGCCAAAGTAATGAAGGTTTCTTGGAAATTTCCTTTCTCTCTCTCTCTCTCTCACCCTCTCTCTCTAGCATTTTCCTGGGTGGATTGATACACTTTGAGGAGAAGGAATGGAAATCCTTTTACATACGCGTAAAGAACCTTAAAAATTGTGCTTGATCCTCCTTTCTCTCTATAAAGAAAAATTCTAGACATACTCTCATAATTTTGTGATGTGATACTGTGATAGGAGCCAAGTGAGGTCCATCACAATACAAATACTTACTAAGGCGCTGTGACTTTGACTTACAAAAAATTGAGACCTTAATAATTGTAAAAATATTATGAAATTTGTTATATCAGTATAACAATATATATAAAAGAAAAAAAATACAAACGGAAGACTAAAAAATAAAAAAAATTGTAGCTATAGATTTATAGTGCAAAAACACTGGATGTACAGTGTAAAAATACTGTACATATATTCGCGTTTTTGGGTTTATTTGGATTGAACTTATTGTTGCTGAAACTGAAAATTGAAAATACTATAACAAAATAATTTTTAAATGTATGAATAGTATCATAGAGTAAAAAAAGAAAAGGAAAACAACGCGTTTGCTAAAACGCGGACACGGAATCCAAACCCCGCCCTTTATCTGACCCTGTTTAAGAAAACACGGAATCCAAACCCCACCTTTATATATATCTAACCCTGTTTTTCCTTCTACTTCCTTCGCTTCTCTCACTTTTACGTCTCCCTCGGTCTCTCGCCAAACTGGTACTCTCTCTCTCTCTCTCTCTCTCTCTCTCTCTCTCAATTTCGTTTCTAACTAACTTAACCTAACCCTATTTTTCCTTCTTCTTCCTTCGCTTCTCTCAGTTTTACGCCTCCCTCAATCTCTCGCCAAACTGGTACTCTCTCTCTCTCTCAAATTCTTTTATTTTTATTTTTTGAAAACTCTCAATTTCTTTTCTTTTATTTTAAAACTAACGAATGATTATATATTATATATGTATAAGTTATATATATATATATATATATATATATTGGTTCGGTTTCTCTTCGGTTAGCAGATCTTGCTGCCGACCACCGCGCCGGCCGACTTCGGTAACGGAAAAAGTCTACCAACCACCGCGCCGAGAACCTTCGGTGGAGCTTTTAGCGGTCGGATCGGCGCGGTTCCGGGCGGTTCTGTCGGCGCCGGTGGATTCTTGAACAGGCCTAACTCCCAGTGCCACTCCGCACTCCTCACCCTTTGCCTTTTTGTCTTTCAGTAAGCTCTCTCTCTCGCTCTCTCTCTCGTCGTAACATCTTTGGTGATTTTTGGGTAATTCTCACACATTTTATTTTGGGTGCAGAATATGCAGATCAAGCGCTCGAAGTCAATCTTGATTACACTTTCTTCCCTGTCCTCAAGGTATTTCTTCCTTATTTTTCTGTTTTCGTTACTCGAATAGAACACATGTTGATGAATTTCTTAATATTATTACCAAATAAGTGATTATTTCTAATTACGGTATGGTTTATTTATTCATGCTTTGTCTAACATTTGTTATTGATCTAGTGCAAAAGTTATAGATTTCAGTGTTGCTTGTTTACCACCTCACAATGGTCACTTCACAAATATTGTGCACTTCACAAATATAATTGCTTGTGAGGTATGGGGGTAAGGGCCGGGGTTTAAATTTTCAGGAGGGAGTTTTACACACATTAGATTAGGCTAGAATAGAAATTTTATCTTGTATAAAAAACGTTCCTCAAAAAAGTAAAGTTTTGCTTGTTTGGTTATGATGCATTGATATTGTGGGGACGATGGAATGATATCTGTGTGTAAAAAAAAAAAGAGAATAAACTAAATTTATGGGTACCACAACAGGATATGGATCCAGGCCGTGCAATTAAGATGTGAAACTTAAAAATGTAAAAAAGTTAATGACCCGTTTGGTACGTGTGTTTAAACAACAGTTTTTAGTTATTTTGGAAATACGTGTGGGTGAAAAAGTGTGTAAAAATGCGTGTAATATTATTTAAAAACTGAAAATATGTGTTTAAACACATGTACCAAATAGCTCCTAAAAAGCTTGTTTAGTAGGAGGATTTTTGTTTTTATTTTCAAAATGGTATGAAAACTGTGGGCGGGCTAAGAGTAGGCTGGAGAATTGGTCCTAATATTGATCCAGTTACTATTTGCTCACACAATTAGGGCCCGTTTGGTACGTATGTTTAAACAACAATTTTCAATTTTTTGGAAATACGTTTGGGTGAAAAAGTGTGAAAATACATGTAATTTTGTTTGAAAAGTGAAAATATATGTTTGAACTTGCGTGCCAAACGGGGCCTTAATTTCTAGAGATGAGATGCAAGGTCAACCTATTAGTAACCGTTATAAGACAAAAGATGAAAGTCCAATAAAAAACTACTGGTGTAATGATTAATATTCAAATTGGAAATTGTTTAGAAAAGGCTAAATGTTCGTCCTCTGGTTTAGTCCAAGGATGATGTTACATATGGATGATTCCTTTCTCAATTTTTTCTCCCTCCTCGTTTTTGATCTAGGTGCTTCTTGGCTTTATATCACTGGGCCAGGATGCATCTGGATCTTACATTTAGAAGGTCCCATCAAGATCTTGTCAGAAGGCTTTTACACTAGGGTATTAGTTGTAGGAACACTATTTAGGGTTATTTCCTCATTAATGCAGCCAGTTAAGTGGTTGCAGTGCATTTAATGTGGAGGGGATGGCCACTCTGTCCTTCCTTTTTCTTCTCTTCCTTGTTAAATACCAAGTTGCCCTTGTTCCCCCTCAGATTGCCTTGTGCCCCCTTCTGACTTTGTCCCTTGACCTTCTGAGGTTAGGCAGACGTCCTCGGCACTCTCGTCAACTATGGTTGTGCAACCCAGGCATGAGTTAAGTGTATAAGGACCATTCGCCTATGTTTCCTGAGGTTCACCTCCATATGAATTTTGTCAGCCATTTGGATCCTCGTCCCCTCACAAAAACAATTTTCAAAAAAATTGAAATTAAAACTAGTTTTCAGATAATAATTTTTACATTATATTTGTTTGGTTCTCATTTTTAAGAATAATTTTCAAAATATTGAAAAAAAAAAAATTTGGGAGACCATTTCTGTTTTAGAGATTTAAAAAAAAAAAAAAAAAATTAAAAAAGTAACGTATTGAATTAGTAGAGGAGACTCATAGATTAACAACAGAGGAGAAGTTAGAACAAACTAATCTTCGTATAGATATTGAAAAGTTGACTCTTATGGAAGAGATTAGTTGGAGACAAAAGTCTAGGGTGTTGCACTTGAAGGTAGGGGACGCCATTCTTTCATAGAATGGCTAATTCTAACAGAAAAAATAATGGTATTTAAAGCCTATTGGTTAATGGTACATTTTCTTCAGATCAGGGTATAATTGCAGACTGCATTACTCATTTCTTCATGAATTTTTTCTCCAAGTAGTAGGTTGATTGACCCTTTCCGAATTCCTTGGTTTTTCCAATGATATTTGGTGATAATGCAGATTGGTTAGAGAGACCTTTTGAAGAGGTAGAAATTTTTGATGTCTTTCAGAGTTTTCATGGTGATAAATCTCCTGGTCCAGATGGCTTCCCAATGGCTTTTTTCCAAGTTTGCTGGGGGATTGTTAAACCTGATCTTATGGCCGTATTTCATCATTTTTTTTGCCAATGGTCAGTTTGAGAAGAGTTTAAACGCAACTTTTATTACTCTCATTCCTAAAAAACAGGCAGCAAGTGAGATTAGGGATTTTTGGCCCATTAGTTTGGTTGGGGGGGTTTATAAAATTATTGCTAAAGTCTTGGCTAGTAGACTCCGCACGGTGATGGGGGATATAATCTCAGCATCTTAGAATGCTTTTGTGAGGGACAGACAGATCCTTGACCTTGTTCTTATCGCTAATGATTGTCTTGACAGTAGATTGAAGCCTAGGGTGCCGGGGCTGATTTGTAAGCTGGATGTGGAGAAGGCTTTTGATCATGTAAATTGGAGTTTTCTGTTGCGGATGTTAGAAAGAAGTGGGTTCTCTGCCAAATGGAGACAATGGATCTTCTTTAGTCTATTTATAGTCCATTTCTCCATCTTGATTAATGGCTCTCCTTGTGGTTTCTTTGGTAACACTAGAGGTTTGAGGCAAGGTGATCCGTTGTCTCCATTGTTGTTTATTTTGGTGATGGAAGCTCTTGGGAGGATGTTGGATAAAGCAGTTCATGAAGGACGCTTGTCAGGATTTAGCATGGGGAACTTGGAGGGAAGATCCATGGCGGTGTCTCATTTTCTTTTTGTGGATACACTCTTATTTTTTGTGAGGCTGATTTAGAAGAGATTTTGATTCTTCGTATGATTCTTATCTAGTTTGAGGCGGTGTCGGGTCTAAAGATTAACCTAGGCAAGTTTGATTTGGTTCCGGTTGGGGTAGTCCATAATTTTGACCTTTTCCTGGTCGTTCTTGGTTGTTAGCAGGGTTCTCTCCTAGTGAAATATTTGGGTTTTCCTTTGGGTGCTAAATTTAAGGATAAGACCATATGGAATCCAATATTGGAGAAAATGGAGAGGGGATTGGCAAGTTGGAAGCGCTTATATTTATCCAAGGGAGGTAGAGTCACCCTCATCAAAAGCACCCTTTCTAATTTACCCACTTATTTTTTATCTTTATTTCCTATACCTGTTGTGTGGCTAACCAAATTGAGAGGCTCCAACGGAATTTCTTATGGGGCAGTTTTGGAGATGATCCTAAAATTCATTTGGTTAAATGGGCGACTGTTTGTGCTCCTATTTCTTCAGGTGGCTTAGGGATAAGGAAGATAAGATTTTTCAATGGAGCTTTACTTGGGAAGTGGCTTTGGAGGTTTGGGATTGAGAAAGATGCCCTTTGGAGACAAGTGATAGAGATGAAGTATGGATGTGTGTGGGGTGGCTGGTGTACTAGATTTGTGATTGGCCCTTATAGTGTTGGTTTATGGAAAAATATTTGTTAGGGATGGCCTTCTTTCTCGCGCCATATTCTGTATGATATTGGTGATAGATCTGGAGTGAAGTTTTGGCAAGACCGGTGGTGTGGAGAGACTTCTCTTGTTGGTAGATATCCTGACTTATTTTAGATTTTGTAGGAATAAGGATGCCAGTGTGGCCGAGCTTATGAAGTCCGCCAATGGTGTCCTCTTTTGGGATGTGAGATTCTTTAGGGGGGTGCACGATCGGGATCTAGAGGCTATGTCAAATTTCATGGAAACCATATATGGTTCTCCTTTAAGGGGGCTGGATGAGGATAAAATGTGTTGGATACCTAGCAAAGATAAGGGCTTCATGGTTAGAGATTATTATAGAATTTTAGTTGGCAACACTTTCTTTGGTTTTCCTTGGAAAAGTATTTGGAAGCAAAAGATTCCCTCTAGAGTAGCTTTCTTTGTTTGGACTGCTGCCTTAGTGAAATGCTTGACGATTGATAATTTACGAAAAAGGAAGGTGTGGATTTTGGATTGGTGCTACACGAGTAAGAGAAATGGTGAATCGGTTGACCATCTATTCCTTCATTGTCCTTTTGCTATGGAACTGTGGTCTATGGTTTTGGGTCTATTTGGAGTAACTTGGGTTATGCTGCACACTGTTTTGGGGTTGTTAGGGTATTGGCAAGGCAGCTTTGGTCATCATCGAAATGGTTACATTTGGTCAATCATTCCTCATTGCTTAATGTGGTGTCTTTGGAGGGAGAGAAATAGTAGATGTTTTGAAGATATTGAGAGATCTATTCCGGAACTGAAGCTTCTTTTTTTAGAACTTCAAGGGATTGGTTGTTTGCTTTGCAAAAACAATCATTCACTTCTTTTATTGATTTCCTAGACTCGTGCAATTTTTGTACTTGATTTCTTTTCCCTTGTTCACTCCCTATGTGCTAGGGTGTTCCTTTTTTATATTAATATAACTTATCACTTATCAAAAAAAAGAATTAGTGGAGTACTTTTTTTTTTGGGATAATGATAAGAGATTAGAGCTTACATATCTTTTATTTTTTAAAAATTTTTTTGTTTGACAAAATAGATAGAAAGATTATGTTGATATGGAAACAAAGTATTACATGGGATCCTGGACAGCTCAGACCATGCCAACGCAGTGGCCATGGGTCCAAGGAAGAAAAGAAAACAATACAAGCAAAAGGGAAACTGTATAATAGAAACTCAAATTTCACGTCCCCACCATCCTTTAACGAGTGCTAAAGACCAGCACCCAGGCATTGGTAGTCTGCCAGCAGAGTAGTTGCCCCTTTAAGAATATCGACGGGTGAGCTTGGATGTCTTCGAAGTCAAGTTGATTTTATTTTTAATAATGATAAGTTTCAAATTTGAAGTGTAAGATTTTTTTTTTATTTTTTTATTTTTTTGTGATAAAGATAAGCTCCTTAATTTAAGAAATAGAAGAATTTGAACAAATCTGTAGGGTTCATTGTTTTCAATTTATTTACAACTATGCCATTAAAAACATTTTACGCATCTTGAAAACATCCTTTCAGCCATTTTCAAAATCCTGTACTGAATAAGGAAAATAGGATACAATTTTTTGAAAATTGTATTTAGAGTGGCCCACCATTTTATGGATTGCAAAACAAAAAAATATATTTAAATACTCTTACCAAATAGGCTCTAAAAATAAAAAATTGAAGGTTAATTTTTTTTTAAAATTTTTTTATTTTAAGATCCAAGAGCTGAAATTAAAAGTGAATTTTTAAAATTTTAAACTCAATCATTAATTTATTATTACACGGTGTTGCATCGAATTTGGATCCATCACAACTTCTTATTGTGCTCATTTTATCATTTGTTTCTAATCCTTACATGCTGGCCAAAATGGCCAAATACTACTGTTGGTCGAAATATTTAGTGATCTACTACTGTTTTGGAAATATTTAAGGATTCACCATTCTTTTGGAACTCGAGCTTCATAAACTCGAGTTTGGCATGTTACTTGAGTTTTTGGAACTCGAGTTCCACAAAAAATGGCCATTGTGGCACCCACTGAGTTGGACTTCTTTAACTTAAAAATGCCACGTGGAATCCAAAGAAAACATTTAGCCTAAGAATAATGCCCTAGTAACACAAACAACATCAGGTTCCAAAAAAAAATTACCAAATCAACAAAGAAAGGGTTCCGGCAAGGATTACCCAAACTGAGAATCAAGTCATATCAGACCAAAGACAATGAGTTGAACCATAGAAGAGCATATCTGTACCCAAGGAAGGAAATCTGACGGTGGCATGATGATCGGAGCTATGGCTGGTGTCTAAAAGGTGTGTCAATGGGTTGTTGGAGGAAGACGACTAGAACCATGATGGAATTGCGGTTTGGCGATGATAGAATAGTGTTGGGAGACCACGAAGCAGTTGCCAGAGCTAGTTGATGATTCCAGCTAGCGTTTGTTATTATTATGTAGGATACATTAAGATTTTATATTATTGTCTGATTAAACAATCTGTTGTGAATTTTTATTTATGTTAATGTTAAAGATTTGATTTTATTTATTTAGTACTATTGATAGGTAAAGATTTGGATTGTGTTATTGAGTATTTAATTTTTTTAATTTTTGTTATTATTATTATTATTTTTTTAGAAAGGTTTATTACCACAAAACAAAGGAAACAAGGAAAAGAGTTCCACAAGGAACTCAAAAACCTTGCCGAGGACATACATGAGCCCCAACACAACCCACAGTCTACAATCTTACAATCAAAACTAAAAACTCCCTATAAGTCTCATTTCAGTTCACTTTGCTACAGTGAACACTATAGCTCACTACAAATGTGATAACTATCAATTACACATAGTAAAACCCCCAATTGGAGGCAAGAGTGCAACTTCTTGGAGTTCAAACAATTTTCCTTCCCTTCTTCCTTTGACATCCCTTTTTATACTCTTAATCAGTTGCTCTTCTGTATTGATGCTTCCTCGATGAAATGGGGTAATTTGGAACATGGTTTCTCATTGTTTGATGTGGGGTATTTGGAGGGAGAGAAATGCTCGAACTTTTGAAGGCAACGAAAGTTCGATTCGGGACATGAAGATGTCTTTTTTCCATACTCAGTTTGGGTGGACTAATTCTTCGGGTGTTTTATCTTTTTCTTTGCTTGATAGATGTACTTTCTTTCTTCTTAGTTCTGTTTTTGTAATTTTGCCTACCTCAGTATACATCCTGAGTGCTATGGCTCTTTTTGTACTATTTTTCTTTCAATGAAGTTTGTAAGTTGTAAAAAAGAAATGAATTATGTTATTTCTTTGTATCCAAATGTGATAAACAGTGGCCCACCAAGCCACCTTGCACAAAGAAGCTTTGAAGTTACTGCCCTGTAGGAAATGTATTCCCAAATTGACCACCTCCTCCCAATTGTAGGATATACCAGGAACCAAACTAAGCTGCATTATCAATTGCCAAATTCTTTTGCTGAAAGGGCACTCAAAAAAAAAAAAAAGAAAGAGAAAAAGAAAAAGGGTTCCCAGTTTCAATCACCATTTTGCAGTAGGATCATAGACTATCCCCATTGTATCAACCTCGCTTTAGTTGAGAGCCTGTCTTTCATTGCTTACCATCCTGTGAAGCTTTGCTTTGGTATTGCAGCAGGAAACCAAATCTGTGTCAACCAGGGGACCTTGCTTTGAAGATAATTCCAGGTGGCTGCAATGCAAAATTTCCCTGAAGGAGATGTAGTTCAGATCACTCTATCGTTTCTCTTTGAGATCTATTATATGCAATTTACTTTGAATCTTGACCGAATCTTCAGACCTTGTAGGCTTCTAATGTCATTCCTTGTCTTTTACACTGCAGAACCTTCCCTGAAGAGAACTAGCTGCCTCATAGATAACCCTAGGCCCATAAGCTTGGTGAAACACTCGATTTAGGTGCCAATTGTCCAGCCATAGGAATAATGGAATATGCTCTTCCCATCACCTACTTCATGCCTCACAAGCTACTTGGCTTTAGTTATGAGCTTCAATTGATTCCTCCAATTCTAAGTGCAATTCTGAGGAATTTTGACAGTTCAGAAGCTCCTTCCCTTCAGTAACATAGCATGCATCCAGGCCACCCAAAGAGAATCTGCAGGAGTGAAAAGATTCCAAATATGCTTTATAGCTGCAGCTTCATTCCAATCTATTGTATCTTTTAAATTAGTTGCAGTATGGGGTGGGGTGAAGTCTTGTGGGTAGGGGATGAACCAGAAAGACCAGTTTGTCTTAACCTGCAAGGCAGGGAAAAAATGAGGCAATATAGTTGATCTACAGGTCAGGATCAGGACACCTATTATTCGACCCCACCCTGCCTTGATTGCTAAGACCAAGTAGTTTTGATAAAATGTTAGATCGTTGATATAAGTGTGTACATGTACTGTTATTTTGTTTGTGAGTTTGATTTGTTACTAGGCAATACTCGTTGATTTGTAGATTATGGAAAAACCAATTGTAATATTTGACTTTTTTTAAAGAAAAACTTCAAAAAAAAATCATAAGCCAGCGCTTGTGATGTAGCATACTAACCTTCAATGCTAATATTTAATCTATGAAAATCCTCATGCAAAATTTTGAAAAAAATGAAATCAATGAAATTTATGTTAGTTCGTTGGAATGTGATATTGGATTACATCGGTTACATTACCAATTGTCCCAAAAATTTAAGCTATTGGGATATGGTAAATTTAATTACTTAACTACATACTTCTACACTCCCTCTCGCTTGTAGGCTCAAACTCCATTTTAATATATGAGGCCCAACACGTGATTTTAAATGGGAGGTAGTATGGAGGAGACATGAATCAAACTCAGGACCTTATGTTCTAATACCATTTTAAATTACTAGTTTCAAAAACTTAAGCTATTGGGATATGGTTAATTTAATCATTTAATCACATACTTCTAACAACATTGACAAATATGAGATTGTTATTGAAAAATGAATTTGCTGCAAATTTTAGAACAAAATTATTTATAAATGATTTCAATGATTACAAGTTTCATTTAGATAGATAATTGAGTTGAAACATATTTAGAATTAATTAATTCATGCCTTCTGTTATTTATATTTTTTTAACACTGAATAACTATTGGTTTTATTTTTCATGTATTAAGTCATTTTTGAGTCTTAGCTATTTCTCATTCTTGAGCAATGATTTTATTTTATTTTATTTTTTTAATTCACGTCCCTAATCAAGGTATTTCAAGTCTATGTATCTTTTACAAAAGGTATTTGAAAAATTATAAGTCTATATATCTTGTATAGAAGGTATTTGAAAAATTATATAGTGCACATAGGATTTTTGAAAATAAACTAAACGTGCAATTTCACAATCCTAGTTTTTTCATATTAAATTTCTAATTAAACTTAGTTCTATGAGGGAATGCCAAGACCTTGTAACTCAATTGACAGTTTTTGATGTTTTCAATGGAAACGTCTAATATTCAAATCCCCATTTCTCCTTTATAACTATCGAATTTAAATTCATGAGGGAATTCAAATCCCCATTTTTCATACAACACGCTGTCCACCTCAATGCCTCCAACATGATTAGCTCTTCTCTAAGAGTCCTTCAATATGTGAAAGAAACTTGTATTGTTATCACCCTTTTTCACAAACAAGGCACGGGACTTTGTTCCAAAAAATGAGCCAAATGTTTAATTTCACCTCTAAGCTGTGTTCTATGAGTTTGTTCCCGTGTTTCCTCTCTAGCATCCAAACCCGTTAACTCAGTCTGCAGAATCTTCCTAAAAGACAAACCCCCAAATTCCTACTTATTCCACTTCTTTAGATCTACTTTAAGTGCCTTTAAATTCTGAGCAAGAATGAAACTTAGAGAGCCTATGAAATGATAACCATTCCACCACTGCTGAACTCTCAACAAAACCATCAGCTTTCAACCGCATATTTTCAAATTTGAAAGCACATCACCCCCTACTAATGCCACCAGCTTTGGCCAAAAGAGGACAGTGGTAAGAAACAACACAAGGAAGCACCCTTTGAGACACATCCACAAAATGATCTATCCAATCCACTGAAACCAGAGTCCTATTGATTCTTGACATAGATGATGCGTCAGAATCCATAAACCATGTAAAAGATGCCCCTTCCAAAGGTAAATCAACCAGGTTATTATCCTTGATGTAATATGAGAATGCAAACTTGGTGGACTAAAAGAATCTCAGCCAATTCTCTCACTTTGGTATCTAATTAAATTAAAATCACCAATCAAACTCCATGTCCGGACTAAAAGAATCTCAGCCAATTCCCACAAAGCACCCTGCTGGCTATCATCATCAGGACCATGCACTACACCCCTCAATAACACATTGACTGAAAACTGCCCCACGTTACATCAATTTTCTCAAAGGCCCTCTTATCCCAAACCAGCAAGACATCCCCCTGCTGTGTGATCAGCATTTAAAACAGCCCAATTAATAAAAGGACTACCCCATAAACTCTTAAGAATAACAGAGTTTAAAGAATCTAGTTTAGTTTTAGGGAAGCATATAATATCGTACTTCCACTCCTTGAGTAGATTCTTCACTACCTCTCTCTTCTTGGATTATTCAACCTCCTAACATTCCAAGATAAGAGTCTCAAATAGATAACCACTAATCAACCCCAACCCATTTGAAGATCCTCTACTCCTACAAAACAAAATCCTTTAAAAACTAAAAATTGAATGTGTTGGCATTCTAGTGAACCTTTAAAAATTTAGAACTTTAGCGAACCTTTTATCATTAAAGGAATGTCAAAAATTAAAAAAACCTCTATGTTGTGGAGCTCACTAAAAATTCTAAAGAAATTTGATACATTTGATTTATTTGAATGTGCTTGGTCAAAAATTGGCCGTTCAATCCAAAAAAAAAAAAAAAAAAAAAAAAAACCGGTTGAGGTACTATCTATTGCATTCATTGTAGCAACAATGGATACTTTGGTTCATGGCTTCATGCTGTGTATGGATCACAATAGTTGTGAAAGTACTTTCTGGTTCACAGGTTCCTCTGTGTATGGATTGATCAGATGAAACAATAGTTTTTAGTTTGCCTGAATCATCTTTGGGCACACAGTGAGATGCGTGATAATTAGAATTAATTATTATTAGGTGCTCTCGGAACAAGACTCTTTCACATGCATGGTGGATTACCAAAAAAATCCCAAATTATTTGTTCACGATTGAAATTAAATAGGCTTCTTTGTTTAAAAATAAAATTTTAAATATAGCTGAATTATCTCCATGCCAGGAATAGAGTCAAACGGAGAATTTATTATGGGATTGAGTCAGAGCAATCGTTCTGGAAGTGATGCAAACGAATATTCAATTCGTAGTAAGTTTTAATTCTTTCGCATATTTTTGTCGTTATCATTGTTTCTTTGTTTTTGCTAAACCTCTAATATTGTTCATTTGTTCTTGGTTTTTATTGCAAGATATAGAAGTTTGTCCAGTATTAATCGGCAATGCAAACACGCAAATTAATGTTATAGTGAATTCCGGCCATGATTCTTCAATTTGTCAACAACCCAATATGATTGGAAAAGCTCAAGGTGAGTCAAACAGGACTGATGGCAGCGTGTTATGCCAAGCAGCAGGCTGTGGATGTGCCTTAACTGAAGCAAGTCCAGAATTAGGTCAGGTAAACTTAACTTGGAATACACTGTAAATGATATGTTTAAATCCCCCCTTTTTCTTTGTGTCTGCTAAAGAAGTTGATGAGTTAACATCGTGACCCATCCAGCAGGCTGTGGTTTCTTCCCATATGAAGCTTCTAAACTGGAACACACTGATAAGGCTTGTCAAAGTTACACCACTTCTGAATTCGCTGCGGCATGAAACACTTCTAAATTGGAAAACATCGATACTCGATAGGGCTTCTAAAAATTGCACCACTTTCATGGCTTCACTGCGGGCTACATGAAACAACTGTTTAGTGAAGGAACACCTGAATGACATTCTGTTGCTGCGCCTTCACAGACTAAACAGCAACCTCTCACCGATACAACATAGGCCAAAGATCAGATTTTCTTCTCTCAACCCATTACTTTCTCTCTCTTCATTTCTAATGAAATCATTTTGTGATCAGGAAACTCAAGGTGTAGTTCCTTGCAATTTGAGCAATTTGAGCAGTTCCATCAGCTCCGGCTTTGCTCAGATGTTTTCCTTGCTTCAGAGCATTTTCAAGATCTTACTTCATATCTACAAGAAGATACTATTGTTAATACCTCTGTTGATCCGTTCCAAACTGGTAAAACTCACAATGCCTCTCAGCTATGATTCTGCTAAATGAAGAAATAAGAAAACTAAAATGAAAAAATTACTGATGTGATTTTTTTTGGCCAATGTAGGACCGTACTGATGTTGGAGTCTTACTGCTTGCCTTTTTCTGGCGTTAAGCAGATTCTTGAGGTAATGACATATTGTCATTTGCTTAAACAAATTGCATGCACATCAATGTCAATAGACACACATTGTCCTCCCATTGCAAATTAAGATTAAACCCTGCTCTACAAAATTTATTTTTGGGTTCTTTTTAATTTTAATGATAAAGATGTAAGGTCTTTGGTATTTGTGGTGTCTACTTGGTTTAAAGGTACTTAGCATAAATTGCTTAGTTCATTATTGATGAATGTCTTGGATTACCTGACAACTAGTTATGACACGTGGGTTCAGTTGCCTATAAATTTCACTGGTTGGAGGCGAGTCCAAGGGCTCATCTTTGGAAAGATTTCCTACCTTATTAAAAAAAGGGAATAGTGAAAAAAAAAGGAACTTGTGAAAATTTTTGTGACAGTAAGTACTAACATATGAAGTTTTTTTTGAAAGAGTAATACCATGTCTGTGTGTGAGTGAGTTCAAGTTCAAGTTCAAGTCTGAATGTAAATAGAGTGAAATACTATATATGTGTGTGTCAGTGTGTGTGGGTGTTAAACTTTCAAATTTCAATATCTGCTAAGTATGGTGTTGTTAGAACTGTGGAGGAATAAATTATTAGGTCTTGTTAGAAATTTATTTATTTATTTATTTTTCAGAATGCTCTATCGAAGCCATAGTGGAATCCATAATAGATTCTATTATGTTATTGACGTAGGACAAATTGTGAAGTCTATCTACGTGTGCTTGTGTAGGGTTAAGGTTAGGTGAATTTGGGATGTAGTGTTTACAGTTGTAGAAGAAAGGGTTAGGGCTCAAAAGTGACTATAGGTTGTTAAGATGGGGAAAAGAAAGCAAGAATACTGTTTCTTGAAGCAAACAAATTGCTAGGAAATTTTGGAAAGTGGTTTTGTTTTTAGGAATTAAAGGATCGTTTGATGAGTTATTTGATGGTTTTTATTTTTTATTTTTTATTTTTTTTATAGAGAAATTTATGGGGTTTAGAGTTTTGATAGGTCAAAGGAGGGGTTTGATTTGGGATTGTAAGAAAAAAATTAATTGTCCGTTTGCCATGATTAATTTTGCCAACTTATTTTACTATTCAACTTATTTTTGCTATTATTTATGAGTTCCACTATAATTTTTGGTATTATTCATGGGTTTTGCTATACTATTTCAGCAAATTTTTACTTTTATTTATAGTACTTTTAGTAAAAGTTTTCAATTTCAGCAAAATAAGCAGATTCTAAACAGACCCTAAACGATAGATTTTCTTGGTGTTTAGGAGTTGTTTGAATAGTGGTCTTGAATAGGGTACCAAGAGAAAGAGAAGAAGAGAGGAGAAAACTAGAAAGATCACACTAGGGTGAACATGTCTTTCACAATCAAATAATTAAATTCTTAATTCTTTTTGTCTTACGCACGTATATGTTGTGACTCTTTCATGTACTAGTTGCATTAGGACTCTTTTGACTAGAAAATTAAAACCCTTTAAAGACTATTATGGACCCAAAGGAAATAACCTAAGATATTTACAAGCCTGTAGAATTTTCTAGACTTAACTAAATTAGCAAAATACCATAATTTGTAGGAGTTGCAGAAATTCAATTTTTGATTAAACACAAAACTAACCATAACTTTTAAAGTAAATGCCCAAATTAAAAACTGTTACAACCGTAGGTTGTCAAGACCTTTAAAACAACTAGTTGCATACCCACGCAATGCGTGGGAATATGTAATTATTTTGTAATATGGTGTAATGTATAATTTCTTCTCTTTAAATTTGTTGAAGATAATTTCTTTTCCGAAATTCTCACTCTATATATAATATTATTCTATTATTTTGGGTGTATTTAATTGATATTATTCCTTTTTATTTTCCTAACTTCTATTATAGTCCATAATGTTTTCTGAAATTTTTTTAGTACAACTCAATTTTTAAGTTTAAAATTTAGTATTCAGATTTCTCTCTAGATTATCATGATAATAAAAAATTATTACAAAATTGCTTTGATTTATTACTCAAAACAATTGGTAAGTACATTCAAATAGGAATCACCACTAATGTGAAATTAACCAATTCATATCAATTTCAAAAAGGAAAAGATACGTCTGAATAGTTTTTTTTTAATTTTTATAAATCAATTAGAAATTTTATTGATAAATAAAAAAACAGTATTTCGTTTATACAACATCACTAAGGAATGCTTGGGTCTCCTCTAACCATATGTGATCATCATTACAATCACCTAGAAATTGCGCCTACGAATAGCTTTATAAATCATACATAATTTTTTTGGAGTAAAAAAATGAAGTGAATAGTTGAAATTTCTATTATCCCTATAAATATGTTGTTGTGTAATTATTATGAGAATTTTTCTACCATCCAAAGAAATGAAAAAATATGTTTGACCAATTTTTTTTAATATAAAAAACTATCAATTGAATAGTTTCAAGCTGATAATAGCTTTAACAATCTTACATGGTTTTTTAAGAGTGTTAAATAAATTGATTAAATTTAATTAAACTGATGTGATGAAAAGAGAGTATCAAAAATCAAACCAGAAAACCCCCAAACCACATAAACCAATATAGATCTACCAAAATAAAGAAAAAACATTGGCCTGAAACATAATTGAATTGTATAACATATTAAAATTAATGGTAATTTTTGGTAACACTATATCATTTACAATTCAAATTTATCGTTTACAAATCAAGTTTGATGATAAATTTGATGCAGCAATCAAAAAACATTAAGAGCATTACCATCAGGTCTCTTATAAAAAATGCTATTTTGACAAACCAAAAGCTTACTTTATTATTTTATCATACCATTTTACTATTCACCATTTATCACATCTTCTATTCTTTGATTCTAAACATGAAAATAATATATACAACACATTAAATAATATATTTACTCAAAACCTAGCAAATACACAAACTTCAATCACAATCACCGGATTCTCCAACAAATTCCAAATCCAATAAACAAAAGAGAAAAAAAAAAAAAACTCAAAATCTTCAGCAAAACCCCAACCCAACAGATCAATCAATGACCAAACTCAACCAACTATTGGCGGTGAGAGCTGTGGAGGATGACGCAGCTTCAGATTGGCGAGCTTCAGATCAGTGGCGGCGATGGAGTCTTCAAACTAGAGGTGATAGTGGCGGCTTGATCAGAGGGATTGATGAGGGTGAGGGAGAGTGAGGGAATCTGATCTGAAGAAGAAAGAGAGAGAGAACACGGGTTGAATCTGTGAGAAGAGAGGGAAAAAGTTGAATAAAATATTGAGAGGAGAGAGAAAAAGTTGAATAAAAAAATAATAAACACATGCTATATTTTTCTGTAATCACGATACTGTAGCATGTTGCAAAATTTTGACACATTTGAAACACTTCATGAGGCTTGAACGGTAGTGTTTGGGGTCAAATGTCAAATATTTGGCATTTAACACACCTGATGGTAGTGCTCTAACAAAAGTTATTATGTTCATACAGTGGTGTGGTCTTAATATTAGAAAATTTTCAATAACTCTAGTACTATCTATAAAGGCTGTTGTTTATATTAGGCAGTTAATTAAATAATTGATTTGCACAACGAAATACATATTCAAATAGTGTGAGAAACTCCAAGCTACTTCTGAAACCCAAAATAAACCAAAGTAATGAAAATATAGAACCCATGATTAGAATGTATCTCAATGTGATTGAGACTACTTTGGTAGCCTTTGATCAAGGAAAAGAACTATTAGTGAATAAGAGAAGTAGTAAAATTTAAAAATAGACCTAAAGAGAAACAAAATATAGGAAAATTTTAGAGTATTGTAAGCACATTGAATCACATACCAAACTTCGATGAGGGTGTGTTGATTGTGAGAAGTACATCTTAATCTTGCTAAAAAAAAATCCACATTTTCTTCATTAGTTTCTTTTCAATTTTTGCTCTTGCCCAAGAAGGTTCATTCTCTCTACAACCCCATAATTTGTTGTGGAGTTTCTTTGATTGTGAAGTGATGGTAATGCCTTTTGATTCACATAATTTCAAGAATTATTTTTCTCTATTCTCTAAGCCATTATCTGTTCTAAGGTATTTTATATTTTTACCCGTATGATTTTCAACTTGTGCTTTCCACTTTTTAAATGTGCTAAATACCTCAGTCTTGTGATTTATAAAATAATTCCACACCTTCCCAAGGTATTCATCAATGAAAATGACGAATTATTAAGAACCTATATGAAAAGAAACTAAATAAGGCCCACAAACATCTGAATTGACATAGTCAAGAACATCCTTACTGGTGCGAGAGCCAGTCTTGAAACTGACTTTGTGTTGCTTCCCGTACAAAAAATATTCGTAGAAGTATAGCTTACATGTCTTCACTCCCTTTAACAAATTTCATTTGTACAACTCTAATGTACTCACCAGTATGGCCAAGTTGCATATGCCACAATTTTGTGTTGTCTATGTTGGACTCCACAGGTATGGTAACTGCAACTCTAGCTACAATTGTGTTCCTAACCCGTCTGTATAGCTTGCTTCCTTTTTGTCCCTTCATTACCACCAAGGCACCTTTAGCAATCTTCATGACTTCACCATTTGATGTGTAGGATTAACCCATATCATACATTAGTCCTAAAGAAAATAAATTCTTTTTGAGATTCAGAACTTGTCTTCGTAGTAACCCATATCATACATTAACCCATAACTTCACAGTACCAACCCCAATGACAGGACACAGAACATCATTACCCATTAGGACCATTCCTTTATTGTAAGGCCTATATGTGTCAAATCATTCTTCTTTTGGGCACATATGGTAAAGGAGCATGCAGAATCCAAAATCCATGATTCATTTAAAACATCACTACTTGATGAGACTGAAAGTAGATCTACATCATCTTCACTATAATCTAATTTTTCTTTAATGACACTAGCTAATCTCCTCTTGGTGTTGTTTAAACTCTTTGCATAGATATTTGTAGTGTCATTTCTTGTGACAATGAAAGCACTTTACATCTCTCGTTGCACGTGGTATAGATTGAGATCTCTTCTTGTTAGGGTTCCTTTATCTTGACTTGCTTCTAACACAATTATTTGACTTTGACTTTACAAAAAGTCCATGAGCCAAAGAATCATCACCAACCTTCTTCATCTTTATGTGTGTTGCACTAGTCACCTCTTCAAGTTCTAGATTCTCCTTCCCATACATCTATGTAGTCACAAAATGATCAAAAGATGTGGGGAATAATGCTAATAGAAGTATTGCTTCATCTTCCTCTCAAGCTTTACCTCAAAATGTGGCACCGAAGAATTTAACATGTTACACATGATTAAGATGCTCCAACAAATGTGAACCATCCTTCATCAACAAACCATAAAGTTGCTTCTTCACTTACAACTTATAGGTTAGGTTCTTTCTCAAATAAAGACCTTCTAATTTGTTCAAAATTTGCTTTGTTGTATGTATTTCTAGGATGTTGTGAATGACCCTATCACCCAAGTTGAATTGAATTGCACTAGTTTCCTTCTCATCCATCTCTTCTCATATTTTATAACTTATCTTTTTGGTATTCTTTGCCTTCCCAAGCAAGGCATTTTGAACTCTTTGTTGGATTATTTAGGAGATCCTTCGTCCACCTATGCCAAGAAGAAAAATTCCCCTTCCTATAAAACTTCACCACCTCATACTTTGTGCCTGACATCTTTACATTTTGGCAATATGCCTACATCGAGCACTGATAGAAAAAAGTTTCACCATAGAAGATGAAGATTACAACAACACAATTCTCTACGAAACTAAAACTCAAATTCACACCAGACTCTCCTTCACAAAACACATAGCAAGAACACCAGGCACCCCACAGCTATCTCACGCACACCTTACATGTGGCAAAGGCTTTTTATATATATATATATATATATATATCTATGGAGAGAGAGAGAGAGAGAGAGAGAGAGAGAGGGGTTTGTCATTAGGGCCAGCTCTTTTAAGGGCAAGAAAGGGAAAAAAAAGCTTGCCTACTTTCAAGTTATCTGGTTTCAAGTGGCACAATGTAAGCCACATGCCATGTCAATGCATCTTAGTCTCTGAAGTCCTATGTAGGAAGTAACTTTAAGCACTTGGGGAGGTGAGCAGTGGTTGGAAGTCTTTGTAATCCATCATCCTCTAGGGGAAAAAAAAAAAAAAAAAAAAAATGAAAAAAGAAGAAGAAGAAGAAGAAGAAGAAAGGAAGTGAGCAACTTTTAACATTTTATGATCATCTTTGCATATGCTTTGGGCTATGTTTGTAAACAGCTTGGTGTTTATTTTTATAAATGGGAGCTAATCTTATATAACATCAAAGTTTTTATTGTGTCTTTAAATGTCACAGCTCTAATAATTTCTGGCTCATGTAAGATTATGTAATAATTAAATTTGTTTCCTCAACCTGTAGTTGATTTTTAAGTTCTTGGGATATCAGATCATGCCCCAGGATTTCTCTCTTTTCAAGAGGGGAGATCTGAGCCTAAGCCTTTTAAAATTTTCAATTTTTAGGTTTAACCATAATGATTTCATGCAGGTTGTACGAGAAATTGGTCTAGGAATACTGGGGAGTTCCAATGGACAGACTGCATAAAATTGAAGGCTATCAAAAGAATGTTGAAAGTTTTCAATTAGGAGAAGTTTGGGGAATCGCCTCTGAAAGTCCAAAGAGCTAGAGAAGAGTTAGAGAAGTCTGAGTAATTTGCTTTGTACTTCTGGGCAGAATGAGGTCATTGCCAAGGAGAAACAGTGTTTGCAAGCCCATAAATCTTTGAGGAACATTGAAGATAGCTTTCATGAAAGAAAAATCCAGAAATATGTGGTTGAAATTAGGATATCAAATTACAATATTTCTTTAAGACATTGAAGGTAAGGAATGCCAGATTATACCAAGCTCCATCAGATTATGGATTATAATACTCCAGAGGACCAAGTGCAGCAACTGAGCATAACAGTTTAGGGGGTTGAAAATCAAGAAAATGCTTTTATTATTATTATCTTTTTTTTGAGAAATAAAAAAAAATGCTTTTATTGAATGTATACAAAGGACCATATTGTTTTGCTGTCAAAAATGGCACAATAGCATTGTTTACCGAAATATATATCAATCTACCATTGTTTTAGAAATATGTAGAGATTTACCACTTTTTGGGTACTCGAGTTTGGAGAAATTGAGTTTTCCATGGTACTCAAGTTCCATGAAAAAATTTTCTGACAAATTTGAAGGCTATTTTTTCAAAGAACTTAGAGTTCATGAAACTCGAGTATCATGGAAAACTTGAGTTTCCCAAACTTGAGTACATAAAAAGTAGTAGATCTCTACATATTTCCGAAATAGTAGATTGATATATATTTCGGTAAACAGTGGTATTTGCCTATTTTGGCTTGGTTTTGCAACTCAATTTTTAAAGCACATCATGACATGGTGAAAGCCATCAAATCTCTATTTAAAAAGGGTAGACTTTTTGAGGGAAGTAAATGTCATCATTATAACTCAAGTCCTTAGAGCATTGCTGTCTCTCCAAATTTTTATACTGTGTAGAAAATAAACAGTTATTTTTAGTTTTTGTATACTCACTTTTTCAAATAGATTTTTTAACAGATTATCTATCCTTACTTTATTTGATTTAAATATTACTTCTTTATTAATTCTTTATTCATTATTTTATTATCCTTTATTATTATTATTATTATTATTTTTTTTTCATAATAAAGGTTAGTTTGAGAAAAGCTTGAATGCTACCTTTATCTCTCTCATCCCCCCCCCCCCCCCCCCAAAAAAAAAAAAAAAGGAGTTTGTAGAAGTGAGGGATTTTCGTCTTGTTAGTTTGATTAGGGGGATTTATAAAATTATTGTTGCTTCTTGTTCTTGATGAAATCATCTCAACATCTCAAAATGATTTTGCATTGGAGTTGCAAATTCTTGATTTTGTTTTGATTACGAACGAATGTCTAGATTATAGATTGAAGTTTGAAGTTTGGTCAACTAGGGGTGCTATATAAATTGGATGTAGAGAAGGTTTTTGATTACGTGAACTGGAACTTTCTCATTCTTATATTAGAGTAATGTGGTTTTACTGAAAAGTGGAGGTAGTGGATTTTCTTTTGCTTATCTACTGCTTGCTTCTCCATCTTGATTAATGGTTCTCCTTGTGATATTTTTGGAAGCTCTAGGGGATTGAGACAAGGAGATTCGTTGTCTCCTTTGTTATTCGTTATTGTCATGGACACTGTGGGTAAAATGTTGGATAAAGTTGTCAATGAGGGCTCCATATTAGGTTTCATAATGGGTAATCTTGAGGCAATTATTCGGTAATATCTCATCTCCTCTTTGTCGACGATACTCTTATTTTTTGTGATGTTGATCTTGATTAGCCTCTTCTTCTTCGTATGATACTTATTTGGTTTGAGACAGTTTCGGGTTTGAAAATAAATTTGGGTAATAAGAGTTGGTTCTTGTAGGAGTGGTTTTGAATATTTTACTATTGGTGGATGTGCTAGGTTGTATGCAAGGTTCACTTCCAATGAAATACTTAGGTATTCCTTTGGGTGCTCACTTGAAAGATAGGTCAATTTGGAATCCAATTTTGGAAAATGTGGAAAGAAAACTTGCGGGATGGAAATGTTATTATTTATCCAAGAGAGGTAGAGACATTCTAATTAAGAGTACAATGAGATAGGGATGGCCATTTATATTAGGCCACATTCTATATGAATTTAGGGATGGAACATAGGTGAAATTTTGGAAAGACCGATGAAGTGGGGAGAGCTCTCTTACTGTTTTCTACCCTAACTATTTCGAATTTTTCGTAATAAGGGAGCAAGTGTGGCAGATTTAATGCAATTCAGCAATGGGGTTCTTCACTGGGGATCTACACTTTGTATTGGACATTTAAGATTGAGAATTGGAGTCCTTGATGACATTCATGGATACCATTTATGGTTTTGGAATTAAGGGGATTGGGGAGGATAAGATATGCTAGAATTGTGATAAGAAAAAGGGCTTTAAGGTTGGTACTTATTACCAACTTCTAGATTCTGCTGCTATCACTAATGAGCAGTCCTTTCCTTGGGAAATCATATGGAGACCAAAAGTCCCTCCAAGAGTAGTCTTCTTTGCATGGATTGCAGCTTTGGGTAAAATTTTGACAATTGACAACTTAAGGAAGAGGAAGATAAGTGATGATGCACGAAGATCAATAGGCTAGAATGCTTCGAACTATGGTAATGGCTGTAAATCCTGAAAAGGAAGAAAGAAGCATCAAAGGTGACCTGTGTGACTTGACCAAGGACTTTCTGATGGTTAAGTTAGTTTTATCTATAGGACAAACAGATAGAGAATAGTGAATGATTAGAACTTACCTTGGGTGGATGAGATTTACTCCTTTTATAGAGAATTTGATGTGAGTCTATTTGTTCGGATTTACCACCATCATGGGTGATGTTGGCAGTTAATGAAGAAATGGGGCATGTATAGCGAAGTACAAGGAACTTCTTCCACGTATCACACAACGTGTCATGTTTTGCTTATGTAAAATCTTTGGAGGATTTTTTGCACAAGTGTAATTTTGTCGTCCATATACCTAGTCGTCCATATGTAGAGTCGTCAATGGAGGACTTCCATTACTAAACCTCGTTATTATTGACGGATGAGTGTCATGTATGTTCTCTTTCTTTGACAGTTCTCTCTAGATGTGACTTAACCATGGACGACAACCAAGGACAAGTTACACGGTTGATCCACATTAGTTCCCCCCTTTGTCCTTGTGTTGACATGTGGTGTAATCCTGAAGTTTACCTATCATGTCACTTCGTTCTTCGAGTAAAGTGCCATGTGGCTTCCTTTGGTTGGTTGCGTCATTTCAATGTCCAAGTATGTTGCCTATAAATAGTAGAATTCCTCTTATACCCTATCACATTTCTCATATTTTCTTCTCTGGCCTGTTGTCCAGGGTTTGTCTAGAAGTCTCCTTCTGTGCTTAGGCCTTCCTCGTTTATAGCGAAGTACAAGGAACTTCTTCCACGTATCACACAACGTGTCATGTTTTGCTTATGTAAAATCTTTGGAGGATTTTTTGCACAAGTGTAATTTTGTCGTCCATATACCTAGTCGTCCATATGTGAGTCGTCAATGGAGGACTTCCATTACTAAACCTCATTATTATTGATGGATGAGTGTCATGTATGTTCTCTTTCTTTGACGGTTCTCTCTAGATGTGACTTAACCATGGACGACAACCAAGGACGAGTTACACGGTCGATCCACATTAGTTTCCCCCTTTGTCCTTGTGTTGACATGTGGTGTAATCCCGAAGTTTACCTATCATGTCACTTCGTTCTTCGAGTAAAGTGCGATGTGGCTTCCTTTGGTTGGTTGCATCGTTTCAATGTCCAAGTATGTTGCCTATAAATAGTAGAATTCCTCTTATACCTTATCACATTTCTCATATTTTCTTCTCTGACTTGTCGTCCAGGCTTTGTCTAGAAGTCTCCTTCTGTGCTTAGGCCTTCCTCGTTTAGAGCTAGGCATCCTCTTCCTCTCGTCTTTAGGTTTTCCTACAATTTTTCAAAATGTCTAAAATCATGGTATCATTGTCTAACAATAGTGATGATAGGGAGATAGACGAGTATCATGATAGTTCTAGTGGTAGTGGTTCCACAGGTAGTAGTAGTAGTGAGGGAAACACCACGGACGAGCAATACATGTCCGGGGTTTCTAGGGTTCCATTGGTGGTTCTTCTAGAGGAATTAAGGACGAGGGTGGCCTTTAGGTCACACGCTGGCACACCCACTAATGCCCCTTCCTCGTCTTCTTCTTCAAGTGAAGTGGAGACCATTTTTAGCTGTGTAGCAGGTGTCGTTTCTAAAATTGATGAGAAAAGATTCACTTCACTTAGGAGTTGGTACCAGATCCCAGACGAGCTTAATCCTTGATTGGTTGTCCATGGAGAATGGTGTTGTGAGCCTTGTTTTGGAGTAGGTATCTATGAGGCTTACCTTTTAGGAGGACTCAGGTTACCTCTTAATGCTTTTGCTAGGGAAATACTCTTTAGATTAGGTGTAGAAATTAGTCAACTTAATCCCAACGCATGGAGGCTCATTGTCTCTATGCAGGTTTTGTGGAGGGAAGTATTCGATGGGAATTGTCCTCTCACTGTGGATGAGTTCTTATATTGTTACAAACCCTCCAAAATTAGTCAATCCCAAGGATTTTACCAATTCACAGCTAGGGGTTTAAACTATAGATTAGTTAAGTCCCTCTCTACATCTGATGGAAATTGGAAGACGGAGTTCTTTTTCATCACTAGGATTTGGGCTAGAAACCATGTTGTGGTAGGTAGGGATCCATTTCCTCCCTATACTGGCAAGATGGGGAACCATCATCCAGAGGGTATGTCTCTTTTTTACTCTTCATTTTATTTCTTTTGTTGTAGTCGTAACCTTTTTTTTTTTTTTTTTTTTTTTTTTTTTTTTTAAATTTTTTTTTAACAACTGAAAGATGACCCTTAAACAAATTCTACCTTGAGCGTGTCCAATGAGCTTGTCTGTTTACCGATAAAGGTTTCCATTCTTTGGTTACCTTGCATCGTCTTACTACTTGGAATCTAGGGCCTACACTCACTGAGAAGCGTTAGCTCACAAACTTACCACACGTAGACGTAGCTTCATACTTCGTTTAAATTTTTATTATCTACTTCGTCCAAACTTTAACACTTTTTTTTTTTTGCAGGAATGACAACTATGAAAGAAAATAAGGAGAAAGGTTTGGCAGATGAGGAGACCATGCAAGAGACTCACTCTCAGCCTTGTCCAGTGGCAGGAAGTCTTCCAAGTTGTCAAGGCCACAAGAAGGTGAAACATGGGTCGTCCAAATCTGGAGTCGTCAAGCCTGGTTTTGTCATCCCTGCTGAAACTACTTCGTCCAAGCCTACTGAAACCACTTCATCCAAACATCCCAAAAGCACTCCTATGAATTTTCTTGAGAATGAAGATTGGGAAAGGTTCCAACAGGCTATGATTGACGAGGACGTTGCTATGTGCGACATGTCTTTGAAAGAATTTGAACGTTCCGCAATTCATGATCTCTTCAAGGTATATTATTGTTACTATTATTTTTTTTCTCATCTTGAATCTTTCATAATTGATATTCTCGTCCACATATCTTTTCAACCAATTCTATTTATACAGGCTATGTTTAAGTTTATGGCAGCGTCCAAACAAGCTACTAAGATGGATCATGAAAGGGTTAGGTTGGAGGCAAGGGTTCGTGAAGTGCAAGCAGAGTGTAGGCATCGAGCTGAGGTGACGGCTAAGGTTGAGGAAGAGGTGAAGGAGTTGAAGAACCATGTTGAAGAGCTGAAGAACCTCGTTGAAGAGTTAAAGGCAGATGCTGTTGAGAAGGACACTCGTCTTGATCATCTGCAAAAGAGAAGTGATGAGCTCTGCATCCTTTTTGAAAAGGCCAAGGGAGAAGCCATCAAGGAATTTAAGGCGTCTAGTGAGTTCACTAATCTTATGGACGAGAACTATGCTGCAAGATTCAAAGACTTTTGTAAGGATGCAATAGAACGTTTTCCTGAGGTGGACTTTAGCTCTATCAAGCTCAACGTCGCTGCTGGAAGCTCTTTTCTTCAGACGAGCTCTAAGGACGTTAATATTGAGGATGATGCTTCTACTCAGCCTGCTGTTGACGACCCGAAGTTTGGAGAGAACCTCCTGTGGTTTATAAAAAAGGAATCTTGTAATTGTTTTATCTATTTTCTTGTTAGTTTTATTTTATTTTATTTTATTTATTATTATTTTTATGTATAAGGTCTGTTGTTTTGGACCATTTAGATTTGTTTAAGTACATGGCCTTGATACAATTGCCTTTTTAGACTTAACTTTCTTAAGGGTTTTTGGACGATAGTAGTCTACCTTTTTTATTTATGAATGTTTTTTTATCCATATTGTTATTGTTGATTTCAATTCCAAGTATTTTCCATCTATGTTTAGGACTTTGTTTTGAAAAAAATTTATTTGGATATTCCTCGTCCTAAGACTTATTTTTGGAATTTCACTTGGTTATTCGTGTCCATAACTTGGATTTACAATTGGCTTGGATGTGTTGTCCATGGAAGTTTATTATTTTCCTTGGTCATTGCCTTTTTTGGACGAGTTTCATTGGGAAGTTTATTATTTCCCTTGGTCATTGCCTTTTTATGGTAGTTTACTCCCTCTTTTTTACTAAGGGTGGCTTATGATGACATATCTATGTGTCTAGAGATTTTAAATGTTTTTTTTTTTTTTTTTTTTTGTGAACGATTTTAAATGCTTTTAACTTCATATGGATGTTAATTTCATATAATCATAAACGTTTAAATTAGGAAATTCAAGCTACTTTATATACAATAACTATACATAACATCGTCCATGGACATTAAAGAACATAGTATATAGCATTGTCCAGATACTTCGTCCATGCTCATACTAAGTTATTTTTTAGGGAATTCAAATTATTTTATATACAAAAGGGACTCTGTTCATGATATCGTCCATAGCACGTGCTGGTGCTTTTTAGGGAATTCAAATACTTAAAACACAAATATTGACAGATAATATAAACAAAATGCTAGTAATTACTAACCTTTTAGGCTCGTCCATGCTAACCTTTCCAATGATTCTTCATTGGTAGTACTTCCTTAAATGCACCACATTCCATGAGTGCTCTAGCTTTCGTCCATCCAAGGCCTGCAAATAGTATGAACCACGTCTTTTAGAATTAATCACTCTATATGGTCTTTCCCAGTTAGGTTCTAACTTTCTGTGAGCAAGGTCCTTAGTAGCTAGGTACACCTTTTTAGGACGAGATTTCCAATATTGAATTGTTTTGGTTTTAGCAGGGCATCATGGTACTTAGCTATCAAGTTTTTGTAACGAGCCACCCTCTGTTCTGCATCCATCCTCACCTCATCTAGAAGGTCAAGGTTTAGATGGAGCTGCTTTTCATTCTTCTCATTGTTGTAATGAGCCACTCTATAGCTAGTTAGACTAACTATTGGAAAATTTGGTTTTGTATCTCATACAAAACACACAACGGAAGTAACAAATATGGATTTATTTCATTTATGATTGATAACATGCACTATGTAAATTTCAGAATTTAAGAACAAGATAGCGTATCTTGGTGTGGTGAAATTCAAAACAAAAGATTATAAGTACTTGAGAACACTTTTAATCTTCACTCCAATTTTACTTTACGCCCAAGAAGTGTGGTCTCTCAATTAGTTTCCAAGGGAGAATAATCGAGTGGCTTTACTCACACACACACACACACACACACCATTTCACAATGATGCCTTCCTTTTTTCTAATAAAAAATTCTGTATGTTTCTCCCTTATATTTAATTGATTATCTAATTGGGCTGACTTATTGGGCATTTCCAATCGGGTTTTAGTGTGTGGCTTGGAGTGGGACCAAAATAGACCAATAAGACACTAGCTCCAATGGGCCTTGGACTTTTCTGTCAACTCTTAACATGTCCAAAGTTACCATTAATTTAATACCACTATATAAATATAATTACACTCTAAACCTTATTAATAAATTATATCCTAAGACTTTATTATACATGCAACCCTTTCATAAAATATTCGTAGTAATACAAAGTCATGAATGAAGACTACCACTTTGTAGATTACTACATCTTAATTCTTGAGTACCCAGTTTATTCTTTAAAGTTATTCATGATATATTTATGAAATATAATTTCATAAATATATACTTTAGTAATTTCTTACCAAAGTGGTTAGGTCTAACTTTCTGAATAACTAAACCTATTAAACTTATCTCAAGGGAATATTTTATATCTCCGTTAAGAGATTATGATTTCCATCTTGAGAATATATGTTCCATCAACATCAAATGTGGCCCAACATACTGAGGTTTTGACCGTTACTTTAGATCTCACTCCTGATATATCAAAGCAACCTACATTCCATGATCAGGTTCATTATTCTCTCAAGATTAAGTGTTCATGTAAATAGAAGTCGTAAGATTTATTAGTCATTTGACAGTCTTTAAGAGAATAATAAATCTCATAACGGTCCAATTCAATATGTCTTAACTCTTAAAACATATCAACATATTAATTAGAAGTCTATACTTTCATGATCAAGACAAATTATCTTAGTTGATATGTTATAGTCTTCACAGATGAAATGCCCAATTTCATCACTGACTACGAACTAAAATTCTGAGTTTACAAAGAACTTGTGATTTATATCTTCTGTGACTTTTCACATAAATCACATACTATGCATCTCATGGACTATATGATAATGTCTAAATATTCATGTTACAATTATTTTAGATAATAATAAAACAACTTTATTAATCACAACATTAAGTTATATATAATGTCATATATAATAACGTACATAGCATCATACAATAGGATTTAAGGGCACTAATCCTAACAACGACTTCCGCGAGTATGACCGCATCACTCCCATATGCTAATTTAAAAAGAGTTTCTCCAGTTGGAGTCCTTAATGTTGTCTTGTATGCCCAAAGAACACTAGGTAATTCGTCCGAACATATCCCTTTTGCCCCCTTAAGCCGGGTTTTGATGATCTTCAGCAAGGATTAGTTTACAACTTTTGCTTTTCCATTAGCCTGTGGGTGGGAGGATGAGGAATAATGATTCTTAATTCTCAACTGCTCGCAAAACTCTTTGAAGTAGGGGTGTGCAAAACTTTACCGGAGTCGACCAAATCGACCGGTGCCGACGATACCGCCCCGACTGTAGCGCCAACCGAATAAGCTGAGGCTGGCGTTCGGACGTCGCCCTTTGTTCTGATGCTGGTGCGGTGAAATCACCAGATGAGAAATCTGAAACTGATACTGGCGCCGAACTGAATCGATACACGATCTGTCATTCTGATTTTTTTTTTTTTTTTGAAGCTGATAACGATGTCATATGTAACTATGTATGGGTGTTATTAAAAAAATAAAAGCAAAACGGTGTGTTTTATGCTAGGTTTTCAAATTCTCAGGAGTATAAGTTCATATTTTTCTCTTAGAATCTTTTAACTGTCTCTCCTGCTCTCAAGTCTTGCTTGACGTAGAACAAAGGTAAGCTTCTTCGTCTGTTTTCAGTTTTGTCTTCATGCTTTACTGTTTTTCCCTTTTCATTTGTTTGGGAAAGCTGAAAGCATGAATGAAAGCATGAATGTTAACCCCGAGACTCACTGAGTGACTGAGTCACCTCATTGTACCAAAACTTCCTTTGTTGACATACTTCCCAGTTCCCTCGAGAAAGTAGAAACCAATCCATTGTGATTTGTTTGATTAAAGCTTTAGCAGCTAAGGCAATACTACTGCTTTAGCACCTTTTAAAATCTCTCAATCCGGTGTGACTGTGTCCGTGGCTTTAGCAGCTAAGGCAATACTTCCTTTGTGTGACTGTGTGTCTGTGTCCGTGGCTTTCTATTTTGTGGGGGTCCAACTCCAAGTAGCTGCTAGCCTGCTTGCTTGCATGTATAAATATAATATTATATTAAGTTTGGATGTGTTAGATATATAATATTAACTATGTTGGCTGTTT
Organism: Quercus variabilis; assembly: GCA_030445155.1. Lineage (NCBI taxonomy): Eukaryota > Viridiplantae > Streptophyta > Magnoliopsida > Fagales > Fagaceae > Quercus > Quercus variabilis. The sequence continues at coordinate 27,182,748 of CP129455.1, read as the reverse complement.
GGCCTGCTAGCCGCTTGCTTACATGTATAAATATAACATTATATTAAGTTTGGATGTGCTAGATATATAATATTAACTATGTTGGCTGTTTGCAGCTGCTTAGTGCTTACATATATAATATTATAATTATATATATAAGATGCTTATATAGTTACATATATAATAATATAATATTAATTATTAAGGTTGGCTGATTGTATTGTAGTAGCTGCTTACATATATAATATAATATATACTACTAAGTACTGTTGTTACTTTAGTAAGTTTATAGTTTATATATAATAATATAATATGACATTAGTCTTAGTTGTTACTTTTGTAAGTTTATAGTAAAATTTAGTACTAACTTTTTTTTTTCTTTAGCATTTTAATTTTTGAGGGAGATAGAGATTGAGAGAGTTCATGCTTTCAATCATTCATGGAGAGGTATTCACTAATCATTCACTATATTCAGCATTTTGATTTTAAATTCTAAAATGAGGGACTGACCTAGGAGTAAAATCAATTTTGGGCCCAAATTGAGAATTTGCCCAAAATGAAGGGACCAAAAGTGTATTTTTGCCTACCTTTTTTTTTTTCCAATTAATAACAACCTATCACGTATGATTTGTTGTGAAAATGTAGTGGATATAGTATTTCTCATTTAGTGATTGTGATAAATTTTGTAAAGAAAAATTGTAATTTTAGATTTATTGTTGTTGAAGTAAACTATTGTGAGTAGTAGAGAAAAACAATAATAATAGTACCACACACAAATATGCACATTTTTCCCTAATTGTCCTACGTGGCACATTTTGTCCCAATTATTTTTTACTTTCAATATTGCCCCTCCTGAGCTAAAATCTTGGCTCCGTCACTGATTACTACTATAAAAATCCATAACCCATAATCCAATCCTATTCATTGTCACCTCACAAGAATCGATTGTATACCCAACAATTCTAATAAATCTACAAAAATGATTAAAAAAAAAAACACAATTCAAATAATGAAATGGGATTGTATGGGTTTTGTGAGAAACCGAGGAATTTTTGGTTACTCTCGGAAAAGGGTGTAGGCATCGGCACTTTCCCTTTTCAAGATCATATGGAGTCGCCACTTATTTTATAAGTAAAATAAGAAAACTATACAAATTACAATATATCTTGAATAATACACCTTCTCATTAATTGGAAACAATTACATCTTGATAGGAAGAATTTTACATGGCTTTGTTTCCTAGTTACAATCTAGTAAAGAAATACAAGGCCTTGTTTCCTAGTTACAATCTACCCAAAATAAAATAAGACACTAAATCTACCAACCTAAGATTCTAAGGTTCGGGGGCTAGGTTACAAGATAGAAAGGTGTTAGGCACACACTCTGCCTAGATAAAGTCTGGTCTTCTAGACTTTAAATGACCTTTTAAATACCCATTAAATAGATGACAGGCAAATTTTTGTGTCAATATTCCTAGATCTAAAGTTGGTTAATGTGAAAAATTCTAGATCTGTTGCATTTATGTAAGAAGAAATCACATTTGAATTTTATTTGTAAGAAAATAATTTTTAAGGAAAGTTCAAATTAAGCCAAATGAATTTTTTGATAAAAAAATTCAGATATGATTTTTTTTTTTCATAATAGCAAGGAATAGATTTTTAAAAAAGAGGGTTGTCAAATTTGATTTCTTAATTAAATAACAGAATGAATCTCCAAAAGAAAATAGAATGGTTTTCAAAAGAAATTGCAGATCTGATTTTTCAAAGTAAAAGAATGAATTTTTTAAAATAAAATTCAGATCTGGTTTTTCAAAGTAAAAAGAATGATTTTTTTGGAATAAAATTCAGGTCTGATTTTTAGGTTAAGAAAACCATGAAGTTTTGAAAAAATATTTCAGGTCTGATTTTTGGTTTTAGAAAATAGTGAGGATTTGAGAAAATATTTTAGATTTGATTTTTTATAAAGTTACATAAAGCAACAAATCTAGGATTCAATCATATGCATTACATAATTATATGAACAAAAAATATATGCAAAAAAAAAAAAAAAAAAAAAAACATTCATCATCTCAACATAAATAAAAGAAAGAATATGTTATAAACATGGAGAATTGAATTTCATGGCGATAGAAAGATGAAAACTTACTTGCATGAATGTATTCCGCAAGTGGAGAATTATCCTAGAGACCAAGGAGTATGAATTTTTAAAGATCTACGTAAGAGCCATTTAGCAGAAAAGAAATTCCTAGAGCAAAACTTCTAGAATTTCTTTAACGTAAGAGGAGAGAAAGAGGTTAGAAAAGGGGGTCCTGATTTCTTATTTTAATTCCCTATTTATAGAGGTTTGGTGCTTAGAAAATAAGCTAGGTTGGATCAGATACGAATTAGGCCAAATTCTTAACCCTAAAAAATCGAAATGGATGTGTTTTAGCTTGATCTAACGATTTCTAGGTTGGGCCTTGAAGCTGTGCCAATCGACACTAGGGAACTGCTGATTGGCACTTGAAATGTGCCGATTGGCACTCTTAAGTGCCGAGTCCATTTCTCAACTTTGATTCGATCTAGACTCTTTTTTAGGGGTTTTTTGAGTTGGGAATTGTACCTAGACGTACTTTCAACTCATGTTCCAAGATAAATCCCTTTTATTTTGATAATTAGGTCCTTAAAACAATAATTGTCTAATATATAATTATTCTAAAAAGACTTAATTATCAACGATTCCCTTGTTATCTGATTATCCATTTTATTCCTATGCAATTAAGCTTATTTCTAATAAAAACCAACTACCAATCACATAAATTATTTAATTAATTTTAATTGTTTGACCAATCAGAATTAATTCTAATTAATCACATGTGATCAGCTTCACCCTTATACATGCATGTAGATTGTGAAAACTTGATCTTGTGATATCTTTCAATCTGACGGTTCAATTTGGGAACCAGGCATATCATCGCAATCGTTAGAATCTCAAGATCTTTTTTATGATATTCAATGAATGATTTAATGCATGAGATGCAACTATGATTTTTGGGTATTTGAAAATGTTATTTTAGTCCTCTTCCAAAATTAATTTTAGGTACAAAATTGAGTGTCTACAGAATGCCCCACATTGATAGAGCTTGAAAAGCAAATGTTAATGTAAAACAAAGACATTGATTTTAGAACTAGTGTTTTATTGTTTTACAAAAATGAGAACTGTGGACATCTAATCTACTTGATAATTGGTAAACTTGGATAAAATCTTAGATGCCGATGAGGTAATTGAGAATTGTATTCACCCGATTTGAAATGAGGCAATCGGGAACTGTATTCACTTGATTTGGAAGCCGACTGAGAACTTTATTAGCCCAATTTGAAGTAAGGTAACTAGGAACTGTATTTACCTGATTTGGCAGTAGACTGAGAATTCTATTCGTCCAATCTAACTTGGAGTGGTTGAGAACTCTATTCTCCCAATTTGGAGTAAGGTGACTAGGAATTGTATTCGCCTGATCTAGAAGTAGACTGAGAACTCTATTCACCTAATCTAACTTGGAATGAGGTGACTAGGAACTGTATTCGCCCGATTTGGAACCAAGTGACTAGGAATTGTATTCACCCGATCTGGAAGAAGACTGAGAACTCTATTCGCCCAATTTGAAGTAAGATAACCAGAAACTGTATTTGCCCAATCAGGAAGTAGACTGAGAACTCTATTTGTCCAATCTAACTTGGAATGGTTAAGAGCTCTATTCGCCCGATCTGGAAGTAGACTGTGAACTCTATTTGCCCAATCTAACCTGGAATGACATGACCAGGAACTGTATTCGCCCGATCTAGAACCAGGTGAGCAGGAACTGTATTTGCCTGATCTGGAAGTAGACTGAGAACTTTATTTGCCTAATCGAACTTGGAATGAGGTGACCAAGAATTGTATTTACCCGATCTAAAATGAGGTAACCAAGAATTGTATTCGCCCAATCTAGAAGCCAACTGAGAACTCTATTCGCCCAATTTGGAGTAAGGTGACCGGGAACTAAATTCATCTGATCTAGAAGTAGACTAAGAACTCTATTCGGCCAATCTAACTTGGAATGAGGTGACTATGAATTGTATTCGCCCAATTTGGAAGTAGACTGAGAACTTTATTCGCCCAATCTGAAATAAGACTAAGACCTTTATCCGCTTAACTTGAAAATCTATAAAAAAAATAAAATTAGAATTTTGATGATTGAGGCTTTATTTGCTTAATTTAGGGAATTTTCCATTCCTTTTTGTTTCATTGAAGATAATTAATTTTACCCTTGTGGATTTTTTTTTTTCAACAGAATTAATGCCATAGATTTTGAAATCATTTTTGAAAAATTTTAATGACCATTTTTTCTTCATTTTTTTCAAAAATTTCTTTTTCAATTTTTTCATTTCATTAACTTTTTCTTTTCATACATTTTTTTTTTTCATTTCATTTGTTTTTTTTTGATTTGTTTTTTCAATTTTTTTTTTAATAAGTTAAATCAAGTTTGATTGATAGAGATGTCTACCAGTAGGCCTTCGACTCCCGAAGTGAGTCTTGCCAAGTTCGCTCAGATGAAAGAGCATATGTCAGAATTGTTGCGCATGGTGAAATAGCTAGTTGTAGGGGGAGGACAAAACTCTTCCGGTCATAGCCAAGAAGTTCCCTGAACCAAGAATGAAAATCAGCCCCCACCAGAATAAGATTAAGGCCAAAACATGCCGCCATAGGGCAACGACCAAGAAACAGATCCTTCTAAGGACAAGAACCCCGAATTTGGGATTAGCCAGGTTAAGAGCCAAGTGGAAACTCTGGCCGAAAAGCTTTGAATTATGGAGGGCTCCAGTGCACATGGAAGCGTTGATCTAGACAAGCTAACTAACTTTCCACAGGTCCTTATGGCTCCCAAGTTCAAGGCACCAGAGTTCGTCAAGTATGATGGTATAGGAGAACCTTACCCTTGCGCGCGCTTATGCATGTTCTGTAGGAAGATGGCTCCTTTTGGGGATAATCACCCTCTGCTTTGCCAGATTTTCCCTGATAGTTTGACTGGCCCAGTGGCCACCTGGTATGCGAGATTGGAAAAAACCTCTAGCTGGAGGGAAATGGCCAATGCTACTGGTTCAACACCGAGATAGCTCCCAACTGCACAGTCCTTATGAGAACAGAGAAGAAGAATGGGGATTCTTTCTAAGAATATGCCTAGAGGTGGCATGAGCTAGCCGCATAATTGCAACCCCCCGTGATGGAAAATGAGATAACCAAATGGTTCAATGACAACCTCAAGGCTCCTTACTATGAGAAGATGATCAACACCTAAATCACTCATTTTGCTAGCCTTATCCCTATTAGGGAACGTATTGACAAGGGTATTAGGAGCAAGAAGATAATGGATCCCGAGTCTTTGAGTTCCATGGTTGAACAACAAGTCAAGAAAATGACTGGTCACAAGACTAAGGAAACTGATGTGCATATGGTTGACAATGCATCAGAAAGACCTAGAGGTATTACTTCTGCTTATGCAACCCCACTTGCTAGGCCTTATCAGCAATAGGTTCAGTCTACTCAAGCACCTAACCGAGCCTTTAATCAGAGAGGAAGGCCAGACCCATCTCGTCCCTTGAGAAGGGAAAACCGAAAGTACACTCCATTACCTGTGCCCATGGCAGATCTCTATGCTTACCTTTTGGAAAGGAAGTTAGTGACCTCGATGTTTTCCAAGCCTAGAGAAGGCCTTTCATCACCTGGTTTTGATCTGTCCAAGAAGTGTGAACACCGTTTTAAGGTCGAAGGGCATACTCTGGAAGAATGTTACCATTTGAGGGACTGTGTCCAGTGTTGTCGCTTCGTATATCATCACCAATCCTTTGCCTCCCCATTAGGAAGGGAATGTGAATGCCATCATCACAGTGGAAGAAAGGGTGCCAGATTTCTCCTCATCGTTATTCCCATGGAAGGCTATGCTTCGAGCCTTAGTCCAAAAGAGTCACCTTGATCTTAAGGATATAGGAACCCCAAGATTTGATTGGGGAATCTGCTCATTCTATGATAGTGAAAATAGGCACGCCTTGTTCGATTATAAAGTGCTTCGAGCACAAGTTTAGAGTCTAGCCGACCATGGTATTATCTAGATTGAAAGAGAGGTTGTACGAAGAGGTGATTGCATGGCAGCCAGTCTGTGTCCTTCAGCAGCCCAGTCAAGAACTAGCTGCAATGCTATATCAGTGGGGTCAAGGAAAGATTGGGAAAAATATTTATTGAAATGCCTTGGTAAGGTTACATTAGTGCCTCCCTCTTCAGTAGTCATTGAGGAGATCATAGAATCACCTACAGATTTAGGGTTATCAGATTCAGGAAAAGGACAAGCCTCGTTAGCCATCGAGGGGTTCACTCCTCTAGTTCTTGCATTGCTTGCAGTCGCAAGGCCAACTTCATCATTAGTTTAGGAAGGAACCGCCATTGTCCCTATCATCCAAGGTTTCGATCCTCTTATTCTACCAAAGCTTGCCTTAGGAATCCCTGGGGTAGTTGGCTTAAAAGCCATTGAAGCCATTTTGCTAAGTCTAGTGGTCATTAATCCAAAAATGTTCTCCATAATGCCCAATTTGCAAACTCATTCTCCAAACCCACAATCCAGGATCTCAGCTGAACACACTCTGCCTCTATAATTGGAAGGGTTGGCCCCCTCCAATCAAGCTCTGCCCTAAGAGTAGCAAGCTCACTCTCATGTACACCACTTATCTCCTCAATATCCTCCATAAAGGTATCAACTAGCTCGCCTAGCAGCAATCTCCATCCCTGATGGCCTCCCTCAGATCCATAAGGGCCCGCCCAACCTTGATCTCAAACTCTAGAGTATTGCCTCTCAAAACATCAACCGGAAGTGGTAGCTCGACTAAGATTGGTGATAATAAGTCAAACACAAAGCTGGGATCTCTAGTGTCTCGCCACACTCTAAACTCAACAGAAAATCACTCCTAGTCATCCCTAGAATAAAGGGGGAAGTCAATGCTCAAATTGTGCACCTCCTAGAACTCAGAGGCATGCCCTGTCACTGCTATATTAATATCCACGAGCTCGTACTCGGAAGTGACAACAAAAAGATCTCTAAGTTAGGGATGTGCTAGATACCCCCGAACTGCCGCATGGCCATACCTAGAAAGTACCCTGTGCACCCCCAAATACCCACCAGGGGAATGCCAAGTGAACCAACGCAATGGTTTGCCCCTGCCATCTACTGATACCCCACTTGACTCTCTAAGTCTAGTCCGTGGGACTTAGGCTGCATAAGTACCTCAGCTAACCCTCAGTATCCCATAAAAAGTAAGGTCAAGAACTACAATAGCCCAGACTCTATTCCTACTCACAAAACCCCCAGGATAATCCCTAGCAATAACACTCAGGTGGCTACAGAACCATAGCTGTAACATATGAACACAGCAACCTAGCTTACCCCTGCCGGTCTCTCGACACAAAGACAAGGACCTAATGGTCTCAGAAATTAGAGCAGGAATGAAAGAGATACCATGAGGTAGGGCACTCACTAGAGGGAGAACAGCAAGACTTATAGCTCCTAATGATGAAAGAAACAACACAACACCAAAAAAGGCCGCTAGGAAGGCCTGACATCGATAGGATGTCCACCGCTCCTCTAAGTCCACAAAGTCATCTTGATAGTGGACAAGACATTCCAATGAGTGGAATTGATCATACATAAAATCAAAGGACATGCTCCCTTTTATCCCGTTGCCATACCAAGTCAGCACCTCCACAACTGGCCTCTTTAAGCCCAACAAATCAATGAGTCACTTATGGTAGTGTGGCTGCACTGGTGGAACAAAAATAGTGCTCAGAGGGCTAGAAAGAGAAATAAAACGATCATATTCCTCCAAGGTCGGCACCAAATTGACATCTCCAATGGTGACACATCTCAAGACAGGGTCCTAATAAGAGGTAATAACCTCTAACAAGTGCTAATCCAATGAGGTGTGAAGAAGAGCAATTGCATCTCCAAGAAGTCATCGAATGAATGCCCGATCACCATAAGAAAAGGAGCTCCACCACCTCCTAAGCTTCTTCTCATAGTAAGACTCTCGCTCAAGCTTGACTAAAGTTTCGTAGGAGTGAGCACCAACAACATCCATGAACGGATCTTGCTAAATTTGATGATCTGATGAGAATCTATGCAAAAAATGATCAAAACAGTGTTTTCTACACATTTTGGGTAAAGAAAAGGGTAGGAGAAGACCCTAGAAAATCGCAGACCAGAATGAGTTGGGGCTGGGCTAAACCCAGCCTTTTATGCATGAAAACTGAGGCGGCAGCCCTACAAGGGCCGTTGACCCTTAGGACATGTGCCAGGACTTTTCAGCCCCCCAAGCACAAACCCCTATGTATTTTGACTACTCCCCTTGGGATTGGGATGTTTTCAACCACCTTGGAGCAAAGATTCCCTTGCAATACATTAGCCCTTTCAAAGGCAATTTTCTAGAGCTATGCATGTAAGTCCTAATCAGAGGCATTGTTTTTCACATATATTAGTAGCCTTCTCAAAGGCACTTTTCCTAAAGTCATATATCAGTAGCCCTTTCGAAGGCAATTTCCTAGAGCTATGCATCAGCCCTCTTAAAGGCGATTTGGCTAAAGGCACACATCGGCCCTCTCAAAGGCATTTTCCAGAATCATACATGTAAGTAGATACACCATGAAGCTACAAAGAGATAGTATCATACATTAAGGCCCACTGTGGGGCAATATAATACACACATGTCCAGGCCTATCAAAAGGCGATACATAATATACATACATAATTGGCCCACCATTGGCAATGTCTACAAGATACATGAAGAATACATACATGCCCACGCAGGGACTACATCATGTTACAACAAAAGGCTAACCCTGCTGAGAATCATCATCCCTAAAATACTGGTCGCCATCATCATCATCATTATCATCATCATCATTATCATTGCTTGCAAGAGAACTGATGGAAGGACTTGCATCCCCTGAAGTGCCTAGAGTGTACCCTGGGTCCTGAAAAGGCCTCTGAGTCTAAGCAAAAGAGCCCCAATAGCTTGGCGGACCTGGAGGAGTTGGCATATACCCAGGCTCGTATAGAGGAACAATAGGCCCCCAGCCTAGAATGTGAGGCAGAGGCAGAACCTGAATATGAGCCACCTATAACTCTCCTATCAAAACCGTGGTATAGCCATGAAACATGGCTAACTCACCCTAAAGCATTCTTTGCTCTCTCTCTGCGATAGTAGCACGGGCCTCTTTATCCCTCTACCAAAGCTCCCTTTCGCGAGCTAATGCTTGAGTAGTCTCCTTTTGCATACGCACCTCTCTAGTGGTAGCAACAGCCTCAAGCTCTGTCACTCTAGCTTGCAAATCCTCTACACGCAATCTCTACTCAGCTCCGGAGGCCACCTAAGCACGAACAATGCCTCCCAGCACTGTACCTCTACTAATAAGAACATCTCCAATGATAGGCCTTGTGGAGGACTCCGCAAACCAAGTGGCATAATCCCAGCAAGTATCCACGTAGGCATCAAAAGAACCTGTCGCGTAAGCCAGGTTGTCCACAACGATGGACTCAAATGACAAGCCAAGGGGAGATGGATTTCTAAGTACCCCGAAAACTTGTATGACCTGGTGGAAGGTCCTCTCTGCCAAAAAGAACTCCTAACTCAATAAGACCCAAAACCAGCATCATACCCTTGACTAGCCTATGGCCACAGTGAGCTCCGGTCTCCCCAGCAGTGAGCCGTCATAAGGGTGAACTACTATCTCACCCTAAGTGACGCAATCTTAGGCCACAGAGATAGTGACCAACTGCACTAGGACAACCCTGGTGATCGTACAGGGAGACTAAGCATATGCTTCAGGATACACTGTCATTGACAAACCTAAGAACCGTGGCCTCAAAGTTAGGATGTACTTATACGCCCACCATGTCAAAATTTGCCAACACCCCTTCAGGCACTTGAAATCTCGCTATGAAGCTTGCCTCAAGAAAGCGATGAAAATGTTGTAAGTGACAGACCCCTAGTCATATCTCCCAACATTGGAGACTGCTATCATGGCCCACAGTAGTTGGTAAGATAATACCGATTGGTTATTGCCAAAGAAGTAACTATTGAGAAAACACATAAGGAACCACCGAAGATGAATGTCAGTAGGTGCCATACCCTAGGGGATGCTACTTTGTAGCCATTCAGTATGAATCTGTGTCGACGTGGTAGGCCTAAAATATCCTATCGTGTCTGTAGTCAATGCGAGAGGGATGCCTAAGATCTCACAGGCCATCTCAAAGCTTATGTCATTAGTCAGAATCAGGTATCCATCGAATCTGATGCCTAGGATGGCCATCCAATCAAGAGGGAGAATGGCATACTCCCCACAACTCAAGTAAAAGGTACTTGTCTTGACATGAAACTGCTGTACCGAAGCCTCCCTAATCCCATGCCTCATAGTGTATGAAGGGATCCTTAGAAAGTCCTTGAACCCTTCCTCTTTCAGGAAATCAGCATAGCACCGGTGGGTCCCAAGATCAGACAATAGCAGAAGAAAGGTGGACCAAGCACCACAACCACAGATCTTGTCGGCCCTTGCATTCAGAATCAGAAGCTATCCGTTAGAACATGCATATAATAGGAATCTAAATGACAAAAGAAGAAAGACATCATACCTCTCCCTTTTGTGCTTGGGCAAAAGGATGATCCTTTAGGCAGCGCTGAAGGTGAGTGTCTCTGATACCCCTGTTTACCACTCCAGTATAAGCATCGGCCCTGGCCTGACGAGGCGGGAATCTTGGCCTCAAACCCCACTTCTGGGTGCCTAGATAGACCTCCTCCTCCTTAGAAAAATCAGCCTCTATATCAAAAAGGAGATCCTCAACTAGCATCTTTCCTTTAAAGGCCCCTCTCTTTGTAGCTGGCCTACGCCATGAGGAGGCCCCATTGGAAATAGTGCGAGACTCAAACGAAACACTAATTGTCTCAACTGAGCACCGTCTCCTTGATCAGGTCTCCATAGGGATCTCGCTAGTGGGCTTGATGTCATCACCCTCGTGGTCAAAATGGCTCTGCAAAACTCGAGCCGCCTGTTCACTAGCAGAAATAGTCTCATTGTCAGAAGAAGAGTCCCCATGGGACGTAGCGTAAATAAGGGCCTTCCCCCGGCCTCCACTAGAATAAGCCTTCCGAGACATAATCTACAAAACAACCAAAAATTTAGACACAAGTGGTAAGCCCATGAAACAAATGGCAATAAAGATGAACTAACACTTTTTCCTAAACATATTATGCTAGTTCATGTCAAGTAGTTGTTCTTACAAGAAAATAGATTCTTGTACATTCTATAGTAGGTAAACTAGCGACTGTGCCCTAGGCTCATATTCTACAGTGGGTAAACTAGCGGCCGCGCCCTATACTCACATTCTACAGTGGGTAAACTAGCGGCCAAACCTTAGGCTCACATTCTACAGTGGGTAAACTAGAGGCTGCGCCCTAGGCTCACATTCCATCTTGAGGTTAAATAGCGACCACACCCTACGCCTTGCCATCACACAGCTACCAAGTCACTCAAAAGTTCAAGTTCTTGATCTACAATGGGTAAACTAGCGGCCGCGCCCTAGGCTCACATTCCATCTTGAGGTTAAATAGCGGTAGCGCCGTACGCCTTGCCATCACACAGCTACCAAGTCACTAAAAAGTTCAAGTTCCTGATCTACAGTGGGTAAACTAGCGGCAACGGCCGCGCCCTAGTATCACATTCCATCTTGAGGTTAAATAGCGGCCATACTGTATGCTTCGCCATCACATAGCTACCAAATCACTCAAAAGTTCAGTTCCTGATCTACAGTGGGTAAACTACTAGCCGCGCCCTAGGCTCACATTCCATCTTGAAGTTAAATAGCGGCCGCGCCATACACCTCACCATCACACAGCTACCAAGTTACTCAAAAGTTCAAGTTCTTGATCTATAGTGGGTAAACTAACGGTTGCACCCTAGACTCACATTCCATCTTGAGGTTAAATAGTGGCTGCACTATATGCCTTGCCATCACATAGCTATCAAGTCATCAAAAAGTTTTCAAGTTCTCGATTTATAGTGACTAAACTAGCAACCGCACCCTAAGCTCACATTCCATCTCGAGGCTAACTAGTGGCCGTGCCGTACGTCTCACCATTTCCACTATTCTCGACTACCAGGTAAGTCCCCTTACCTACATCCCAAATTTTATTTGCAGCATTTAAATTCCCACATATTTGCACACCCATGTAGCACAGACATAATAATAATAATAATAATAATAATAATAATAATATATGTATTTTCTTTAGATAGCATGGCATAAATCATGGTAAAAAATATATGCTCATGAAAATTACAAAAATAAAACAAGCACTAGCATGCATCCATAGTAGTATTGCTACTAACATTTTGCAGAAAAAAGAAAAAAAAAAAAAGAAAGAAGAAGAAGAAGAAGAAATATAGACATTGACCTCCAGTGCAGAGGAGACTGAAATAGTAGACTGAAGTTGAAAAGCCGAACCTACTAAGTTTGTAGTCGCTCTAGAGAATTTTTCAGAAGTGGGAAGTCAAAGGAAAGGGTGAAATGAGGTCAAAAAGAGCTAAAGGGGGCCTTTTATAGGCCATTGGGCAGCTTGGCTGCCCGGCGCACCTTGAAGGGCTACTAGTCAGTGTTGATCGGTTGACTCAGTCAAAAAAAAAAAAGGCCTTTTCCCTTCCTAGAGTTCAGAGACGTGTCCAAAAAATGTTTCAGAAGCAAGTGCAGTAGATCGGTCCAGTCAGCTAAGATTTGGTCTCGATCTGTGAGTAGCCTCCGCATGCTAATTTGGGGGCAACAAAATTTGAAATCACGTTCTTTATTTGAAATATCTCATTGCACTTGAGACGTTCGATAAAGAAGAGGCAACTGTTGATACCGTATTTTGTCTGCCCTCGATTTGTGTGCTGGACCCCGAAAAATAAAAAAAAATGTTTTTTTTTTTTTTTTCTCTCCATGGGGCTGCAAGAGCATCTAGAATGATGTGGTGCAACCTATTTGGACACCGGAACACCCAAAGTGCCTTTTTCAGCTAAAATGACCAAAATGCCCCAAGTCAACCTAAGGTTGACTAAAGGTCAAACGAGGTCAAAATCCTTGTAAAACAACAATTTTCATAGTTTTTTTTTTTTAATTTTTAATTTTTTATTAAACCCTCGCTTTTCAGAGATTTTTGGTAACTTTGACAAAGTTTGACCTAGTTGACCCAGAGTTGACTCCCAATAGGCCCTAGAAACCCTAATTTTGTTCCGGCCATTAGGATGGGTTGAAACCAATTTCATTGCAAAGATTATCAAATTCTTAGTTTAAAGACTATTCATGGGTTGAAATCAGAGTTAAAACGGCTGAGATATCACGAAAATCGGGATAACACACTGATCGATGCAACGCTAACTTTAGAGAGCCATAACTTTTGATCCGATCGTTGAATTTTCAAGTTCTACACCTTTTAAGAAGCAGGACGTCAAGATATTTCCAGGGGTGTCAAGATTAACCCAATCTTTGGCCAAAGCGTTCCGGGGCTATAAAAAGGCCTAGCCAGCCTCTAGACAAAAAAAAAAAAAAAAAAAAAAAGACTTCCCGAGTCTTGTGCTCTGCCTAGATGAATTTTAAGCTTTTCTCCTCTCCTCCAAACACAAAAAACACATCAAAGCCTCTTGATTCTTCTTTCTTCACCAAAAACACAAGGTATTATTCTTATACGCAATCTTCTTTTCCTTGGTTTTACACCTTGGATTTGGGGTTTAGGGGTGTGGATATAGCTTTTTAGCTACTATCCACACCTCTAACCTTCTAAACATTTTTTTAGTGTTTATCTTGCTCTTTTTGCCTTTAAAACATGATTTATTACTTTATCTAGCATGTTTTTTTTGCTTTATCTTGATCTACATGCTTTATGCTTTATGCCACGCTTTCCATGCTTAGATCTTCTCTTTCCCATGTTTTTAAGGTTTAGATCCACATGCTTCCATGTATCATACCATGTGTTTGAACCTAGATCTATCTTTACCATGTGTTGTTTGATTATATCCACATGTTTCTATGCTTGTTTACATGTCTATTTATACTTTCCTACATACTTTATGCTTTATGCCATGTTTTCCTATGCTTTGTTCCTTTTTTTGTTCAATGTTGATGTTTGGGTCTACATGCCTACATGCTTGATATCATATTTTTGGCTATGCCTTGCTTAGATCTATATGTTTACATGCATGTTTCTATACCTATATGTCTAGATTTATGTGTTCATATGCTTGTTTTCTTGGATTTGTGTTCCTCCATGCTTTTTATGCTTACATCCACATGCTTAGATGTACATTTAAATGCCTACATGCATATTTCCATGCTTATATGTGTAGATCGGTGTGTTTACATGCTTAGATCGATGTTCTCTACATGCTTTAATCCATCATTTATGTGCTTGCGTGTTTCAGGCCATGTTTATGTGCTTAGGCCTAGACCTTGTTTGTAATTCCATGTGCAGTTGTAGCCTTTTTGTCCTTTTATCGCATTTTCTTATATTTTGGCCTAATGGTTAGGACCCGATCTAGACCCTATGGTCTTTGTCATCGTCCATACACAAAGGGCCACATAAAAGGGTTTGGATCACCCCTATTTGCATGTCTATGCTTGCTTGCTTCTATGCTTTATGCTTGTGTTAGCCTCTCTAGTTCTAGGCTTTGCCATGTTTGGCGCCCCCCGCGGGCTTGACCTTGTGTGGCTATATCCAATGCCCATGAGACCTTATTCGGACGTAACCATTTGGGAGGCATCTCCAGATGCCGGGTTGCTTCATGCGTACCATTCCCTTTTCTGCTCCATGTGATGCTATGCTTACCATGCTTGTTTGTGCCACCCATTGGCTTTCTATGCATCTTTACACGCTTGCTCACATGTCCATGCTTGAGTCTTGTTTGCTAGTGTGTCATCTATGCTTCAACAGAATGAAGTTATGGACATTCGATCTAAACCTACATTTGTCCCTCGTGGACACCACCTTTTGTTTGCTTTTTTGCTTGTTTGCTTGCTTTCTTGCTCCTTTGCTTGCCATGTCTATCATGCTTATCTGCTTTATGCCTCTTTCATATGTTCTTTGCATCTTTTCCTTCCATTGCTTGTTTTCTGGTTTCTTTTCTTTGCCTTTGCATGTACACATATGGAGCGAGGATGCATGGAGCTATGACACGGTCTCTTAGGCACAAGCAAAAAAGGGTGTAGATGCAAGCATGTCGATATAAACTAGACGGTAATGTTCAGTAGTTTTAGGGGTCTAGCCTCCCCCATTTGGTTATGTACTCTTTTAAATCCCATTCCTTCCTCCCTCATTTCTCTTTTAGATGGGTTGTGTTCGGTATATCATATCATGTACCATTCATCCTCATCTCTAGAGTATGGTGACCCCTATTTACTTTCCTGCACCGATATTTTGGGCCATGCTCTAGCGATGTAGGCATTTACTTTCCTACTCTATGTGCTAGTAATATGGATGATGTATATATATATACCTGCTCGCCCCTTCTGGTGTGATTGTCACACTCCATGTCACCTAAGGTAAAGTGATACCTAATTTTCGCCGCGAAAGTAAGGTGACGTGTTGCCAGATTTTCGCTGTGAAAATCTGGTACTTTGCCTTAAATGCCTTAGGAAAGCATAGATTGAGACCACACCCATTCAAAAGCCAAATCTTAAAGCCCTTATGCATGCAAAACCATGAAAGTCAATGCCAAAATCATGTTTTTACTGCCAATCTCCAAAAATTAAGGTTTTATCAAAACAAAGGACTGTCCTTGGATAGGCATTGTGGGGTGCCTAACACCTTCCCCATATGTAACCAAACTTTCAGACTCAAGAATCAAGATTTTTTACCATCCACATTAGATTAGGAAAAATGCCATTTTTCTTAGCCTAGGATTGGTAATAAAATCAACTAGAAATAGGTGACCAATCACACCTTAGAAAAAATTCATGATTGGTGGCGACTTCACTTATCTTTGGTAACTCCCTTAAAATTTGGCCAAGAGTCATACCACACTTCCAAAGGTAGACAAATACCTTCCTTCATCGAGACCATTGAGAGAGAGAAAGAGAGAGCACTTGAAGCAACGCGTGAACCACACACACCAATCAATCAAGGGGGCCTTCAATGGGCCCCGTGAGCACGGGAGCGTTGCCACGACGGGTGGTTGAATGAAGGCCTGACGATCGCGATTTTGCGCTTCGATCGAGGCCGAGCATTGACAAGGTGTATTTTGCAAAGGTTATTTGTGTTGTTATTGATGTGTGTTGATCTTCTTTTTTTATTTTTTTATTTTTTTATTTTTAGGTCTGGATGTACGAATATTTTGTGGTTGGTTGACAACTTGTGGAAGATGTTGATGATATGTTTCCAAGGTTTCTTTGTTGGCTGCTTAAGTATCATCTAGCAACGCCAAACGTTCGTTTCAAGCTTAGTGGATAGTGATTGACGACTTAGATGCTGAGGAGGTGAGTTTTTGTGTGTGTGTGTGTGTGTGGCCATGGCTTCTCTTTTCATTTTGGGTTCTTTGTGATGTTCAAATGTCCATAGATCCTTGGCTTGGATGTGAGGAGCATGATGAGTGTGCATGGGCTTGGGAGTATGAGCGCCAGGTGCTGTTCGAATGTGGCTATGGGGGGTACTGGTATTTTGGTGATCGGGTGCTTGCTTAGGTTCAACACATGTACCCTCTTGAAATGATTCCTGCCTATCCTTGTCCTTCTATCCGGTTGGCCGACCTTCTAACTAATGAAGAAATAGCTCTTGCATGGATTGGCTGTGTCATTTCTGGGATACTAGGAGACTATCTTGAATTTGTCAAGGCTCATTTGTATGGTTGCTTAGCTGACATCTCTGGAGCATCGGTGAACTTCTTTCTTTTCCAAATTAATTTGCATCATGACTTGCATCATATATATATATATATATTTTTTTTTTTCATTTTGTATTCTGTGAAAATGTTTGAATGTTGCATCTTTAGGCTTCATCTTCTAGGATTGAAAGTCCTCCTCCTAGTAATGCCGGTGGTCCTTCTACTTCTTTCATGGAGACATATCCCAATTTTTTGGCATGACAATAGGAGATAATGAATTCTGATGGATCTTATAGCTTTATGGATCTAGACCGGCCGGAGTATAACCTGAATGTCCCTTGGACTAGCCCAGTACATTTCCAAACCCTTTAGTTTCTTGTCTTATTCTCTGTCTATCCAGCTGTTTTTGAACTTATGGCCTTATGCTCCAGGTGGGTGTTGTTCTCGTGGAGGAAAGCATGATGATGATTAGAAGCTTATAGCTGGTGGCATGCATGCAATCTTCCCAATATGTGCTTAACGAAGTGAGTTGGGTAAAACATGACATAGCGCCACTATCTTTTGTTTGAGATTCATAGTAATGAACTTAACACTTGTCTTTGATGATTTTGCAAAGCAATTGAATGGTGAACGCTGAGGCTAACACAAATCCTTGGAAGAAAAAAAATCAGAAATCTTGAATTTCATAATAAGCAAAAAGAATCTCAGTTTTATGCAAGTCAAGAGCGAGAAGGAGACACAAAGGGTGGTTCTTTTAGGGGTGGGTCTAGAGGATCTTCCCACAAATGGATTCGAAGTCCAAATGATGACTGACATGTGTTTAATTTTCCTGTAAGAGACAAAATATTCCCTAGTTAGACAATTTGTATTAATTTCCACCTTTGGCTCCTTGTCCTTAGATGACTTTAGCCTTGCTAGGACTTAGATGAGACAAGTTTAGAATTCAACTAATGAAGCTTTGTAGTGTACAATTTGTACTTATCTAACCATTTCTAATATGATTGTGCTCACCTGAATGAGGCATAGCCGAATGCCTCTAGTTTAGAAATTTATGCATGATGATTTTTAGAAAAATAAAAAAAAAAGGTTTCTTCTGGAAAAGAGATGATTGATTTGATTTGTTTCAGAAAAGGGGGATAAGGCATGGCTAAATGCCCCTAGTTTGGAAAATGAATGCATGATTTTGAAAAATCTTAAGTTGGTTAATTTTCTCTTTCTCTTTTTTGTTGTTTTTTTTTTGAAACAAATGACGATGATGATTTTTTTTTTGAAAAATGAACAAGGCATGGTTGAATGCCCTGATTTGACATTCAATGTGAATTTTTGAGAAATTTTATTGCACAACTACTTTTTGGAGTGAAAAATGGAGCCAAAACGGACCAGCAACGTCCCTAAAAACATAAAATAGCTTAATTTGACCATGACAGGGCTGAGTGCCAATTGGCACTTGGAGAGTGTTGAAGTGCCAATCAGCACTCTTAGAGTGCCGATTGGCACACCTAATTTCCCCTCTACTTTTTGTGTTTTTTTCAACGCGTTTTCTTCATTTTTTTTTTTGAAACATATTTTATTTGTTTTAGACTGTGAAACACTTTCCTAGTCAGTTTCAAACTCTCTGAACTTATTTAAACACGTTTAGAGATTAGGAGAACCAATCTTAGCATTAAACCTGCAAACAAATCTCTGCATCAAAGCTATCAAGAAACATCGATCGTATACAAGAATTATTTATGGCCAACAATCAAAATCTTCCTCATTCAATCACACATGATATCAATAGATGGGTTTGTAACTTTGATTTTCTTACCAAGAACAATTTCACTGCCTTCAAGCTAATGGGGATTAAGGCTCTAAGGAATGTCAAGATCGTGGGATTTTCTCTGTGCTGCCGTGAAGTTTTGGATACTAAAGACCATGTATTCTGGTTTAACACTACTGAACTTTGTCCTACAATCAAAGAATTTTCTGCTATTCTGGGTTATGAGTTTGGCAAAAAATTTGTAGCAGTTTCCTGTGATCCCAAGCATAGGGAGATTTTATCTGACACCTTAGGCATTTCTACTTTAATTACCAGTAGCATTATTGAAGGCCACATGGTGAATCTTTATGTAGTTGTTACAAGGCTTATTGATAAATGTACTCATGGTCTGTCTGTTAACATGAAAAAAAAAATTTTGGTTTAACTATTTGCTTCATGCGAGAATTCTTGCATTGCTCTGGAAGACCTGGCTTTGCAGATGCTTGAGTCATAGGAATTATGAGTCAAGTTAGGGACAGTGATAATCCTGCTTCCTTGATCTTGGCAAAAACTCTTTTAGGGTTGGACTCCTTAGTTCTTGGTGGAGAATCACAACAATTATTCGGGAGTCCCTTGACTTTGAAGATATGGTTGATGTAAAGACTAGACATGATAGCTATACCCACCATTGCCAATTATGGTCCTAGTAATTTCCCTACCAGGGCTGTCCTCAAGACCAAGTGTTAGATTGAAAGTGATTGGGTGAAATTTTTGGACAAGAAATCCAATATCTCAATTCCTTGGGATTGTTATTGGTAGAAGTGCCCACCCCCTTTGTTGCAATCTCCAAGATCATATCATATCTTCTTGGTTGGCTTAAGGAGGGTGACTTTTTATAAGACTAATAGACTCTTGAGACAATTCTAGTATAAGCAAGGGATGCCTGGCGGTAGAGGAAGAAAACCTTTTATTCCTATGGACATAACTCCGACTTCTGTAAGGAACATGCTGTTGGACTTAGACATGGCTGATCGAGTAAATCAATCTTTTGTTAAGGTTTACTTTCATAGGATGACCGTGGAATACTCTAATTGGCTGGTGGGCAAGATTAGGGATAAAGAGACTAACATGGCTTTAATGAGAAAACAGTTTCTTGAAGATAGCAAAAGTGAGCAAGAGGATAATAACTACGAGTTCAAAAGGAGGGATAGAGACAACGGGTCACTTATTATAGATGGAACTAATGAGCAATCAAAAAAACAGAAGCTGAAGAAGACCCAATTCTCTTATTTTTGGCATTGAACATGTTTATTTAAAAAGTTAGTTTGGAAATTTTAGCTTTAGGAATTATTTAGGACTTTTAGCATTAGGGTTCTATTTATGGTTTGCTTTGTGATTGGCCAAGAATGTATTGACCCCTTTGATAGCACAAACGAGTCATCAACTAAATTAAATGCAACAAAAAATAAATTAGACACCGGTGATTTGTTTAAAAATGGGGAAAACCACCAATGCAAAACCCCACTGGGTGAATTTAAGGTCATCATTCTCGAGAATCCACTATTATCAAAACAAGCGGTTACAAGTAAAAGGAATCCCAATACCTAATACCAACCTACAGTTGAACCCTTACCCTAATACCCAATTGGACTTGTAATGTAGCGGCAATCTCTCCTTTCAATGCACAACTCTCAGTACATGACTAACCAATGATGCACGGATCCCAGTATGTGACTAACACACCAACTTGAGGAAGATGTTGGCTGCAAATTTCTTTAGTTCATGCAGCAATGAAGATCAAGAAGCTCCTTAGTTACAAAACCCTCGGCGCAAAGATGCAGTAGCTTCTAGAGAGAACATGATGAATTAGGGCAAAATTGTCTACGATCACAATATACATGTATAATCACTTTGCATCAGGTTGCATCATCATGTGACGGCCCTTAAAATAATTCTTATATATGCCTAGGGTTGTGAGAAAAGAAACCCTACAAAAATACACATGGATATGCATGAAATCAGATCTTGAAATTCTAATTAAGTAATTCTCGATAGATACTATTTTTGTCGAGCAGCTGTTGAGCATTAAAATTAAACCTCGATAGATATTATCTGTCGAGTTATTTGTTGAGTTTTAGTGAACAACACTTCTTCACTTGTTTCTTGGACAGATTTTCATGGGTTCAATACTAAACTTGAACTCTTGTTCCTTGATATACTAAACCCATCATAGATCTACACAATTACAAGTAAAGTGCTTTTTGTCAAAGGATTAGCCAAAATACATAACATATATCTCTAAAAATTCTCACATATGTCCTAACAATCTCCCTTTTTGGCAATCAGTGACAAATCCACAACAAAGAAATGAATCATAAGAGAAGTCTTAAATCACTAAACTCATAACCACTAGTTGGAATTACAAGAAAATCTAATCCTAACATAAACTCTTGAAAAACTTTGCAAGAAGAGAGTTCAAGGCATGGTAGATTTTCACAACCTGTCTTTCTGAAACACTTTAAACAAAACTCATTAAGGTATCCTAGTGTGAAACAGAAATAAAGATTGTATACATAAAGAAACATGTATATAAAGAGAGAAAAGAAACAACACATGGAGAGATAGGTGAAGAAACATACATTATCATATATATATATATATATAAAATAAATACTATGTATGTCATAAATAAATGGTCATAAGACCCGTGTACAAGAGGATAATGTAACTAAAGAGAAAGAAAAGAAAAGTACATAAAATCCTCATTATGTCCCTCAAGAATATATAGACACTCCCCCTAACAAAAGTATTCTGTGCTAACTCTCCCCCTAAAAATAAGACTACTCTCATCATCCCAAAACTACTTCTCCTTTTTGTCACGAATGACAAAGGGTAAGTCACTGAGAAGTTGTCATCTTATCATCACTAGTAGACCTTATCCTCATCATCATCATCAGCACAATCATCGCCATCCTCATCTGTCGAAGCCTCCGGAGAAGGAGAGGGAGAAGCGACGAAACCTCTGAGGTAAGCTTGTCGTTGTGCAATATGATCGACACGGGTGTTCATTTGGCACAACTCATCACTGAGAGTGTGAAGGTGAGCATCCATGCATTGAAGCTACGCCATGATGGCTTCAAGAGTCACACCACCATCCGAGGAAGAAGGAGTGGAGGTGGAAGGAATAGCAGGCACTGCGGGATCAGTCATCTCCGTCTATAGCCACTTCGATCAAAGTTAGGCCTCGCTCCGCCGAATAGAAGCTGCGGCAATGGCACCCATAATGGTGAAATAGGGAGAATCAGGAATAGGGATATAAAAATGGTGAAGATTTCGCGTGATAGCCGAAGGAAAAATGAGCTTATCATGGATCACCGTTTCCTGATAAACATCAATGATGGAAGTGATAAAGTGAGTGGGGAAGTCTATAGTAAGATCCTTTAAGAGGGACAACAAAAATCGAGCATGAGACTCTATGATAGAGTTATAATAAAACAGTGGAGTAAGAACAAATGTCATCAACATATTAAGGAATCTTGTACCTTTTGCAAAGTCTGAGCCTGGAGTGTTTTGACACTAACCCCATACAAAATGTGTCTCACAAAAATGAGACAGAAGCTCATCTTTGGACACAGTCCTTAGACGCTAAAAACTAAGGTAATTAGGATGCGATACCCTTGGGACATTTAGTATCTTGGATATTAGATCCGGAGTGACTACAATACGTGTACCTCTGAATGTCCTGGCAAACTAAGGTACAAAGGTATTGGTACCGTGTATATTGGAGTAAAACTCCTATATAAATACGGTATGGCACCTCAAGGGTATCTCATAAAAAGATTTCCATCCCCGAGTTCGAATGACACCTGGTAGAGGAGTGTTGGAAAAGTTTGACAGAATGACATGCCACGTCTCTAAAAGTTCTCAAGGAAGTCCTATTAGGCCTTCCCATCATGAAACAAACGTGAAGAGGGGGTGTATAAGAAGAAGACCTAGAACCAAAAGGGTTTCGAGCTGAAGTAGATTTGCGCTTGGGTGCCATGCGTAGTTTATCCGCGAGAGAGAGAGAGAGAGAGAGAGAGAGGAAACACATTACAAACAAAAAATAAAATAAAGAAAGAGTACGTATGCATGAAATATGCATGAACATGTGATGTGCTAAAAATAAATTGCATCATGGGTAAAAATCCAATCCAAACCTACTAGCACACATCAACAATAATCAAGCACACATCTAAATGCATGAAACATTGTTATAATGCTTGAAACATTGTTATAATGCTAATGAAATGCAATGCATGATCATATATCATCAAAATCACAAAGCCTAACCAAAAAATTTCAAGAAAAACTCAAAAAAACCTAAAAAATTTCAAAAACCCCAAAACCTAGGTCTAAAATGCATGAATGCATGAAAATTAGAACACTTACCAAGTGTTTTGATCTTGATCTAGGCCGAAAATGCAGTGGGTGAGGAGATTTAAGAGTGAGAAAGAGTTTTGGGTCGAGAGAGAAAGTTTTCTATTGAGAGAGAAGTGAGAAAATCAAAACCAAATCACGCCTCAGGCATTTATAGAAAAACATGGCTCGATGGATCGAGGAGTTATCGAGATTTGTTGAGCACTAAATCTCGACAAAAGTGAATCTATCAAGGTGTTGTAGAGGATCTATCGATGCAAAAAGTACCTCGATGAATCGAGAAGATGTCGAGACAAATTTTAGAAAGCTTGATGGATTGAAATTACGCAAGTGTTTGTCAAGAAAAGAAGAAAGAGGGGCTCGATAGATGCAAATCTGTCAAGGATCTTTCGAGAAGCTGTCGAGCTTAAAGAAAAGGAGTTTTTCAAAGAGAGGAAAAACACATAGAGATGAATGCTACAACCAAGCTACTCAAACATAGATCCAATCAACATATTAAGCTTTCAAAAACATCTCTCAACAAAAAAAAGAAAAAAAAAAGAAAAAAAAATGCAAAGCATTCGTGATCCAAAAACACACACACACACACACACACACTAAACAAGTCTAATCAATTTTATAACTCAAAAACAAGTTATGACAGTTTAGTGAGCATACATTAACACATGTATTCCTTATGATGGCCAAATTACATTGTACCTACACATGCATCAAAATAGCAAAGAATTTGCACGTTGTGTGTGAAAACATAGCAAGAGTGCATAAGTGTCTCATATTATGACGATTTGAGATATAAGAAAATCACATACACTCACACATAATCATAACTACTTGATGGGGACTATCACCTTCGAGGTACATCCTATAATTCTTACATCTCCTAGAAAAACGCTTGCAACCATATTTAAAAGTATATTGATTCTTTTTGCTTTTGATTTCTTTGTATATTCTTTTTCTTTTTGAGCATATCATGCATGGGCGTATATGGGAGAGAGAAGAAATACCTAATTATGTTAAGCCACAAACATCACAATTTTGTTATGCTGAAGCACGCAGATGTTATACATGATTGGGGGGCTTTAGTGGTAAGATGGTTATTTATGCCTTTTTCTTAGGATTTTTTAGTCCTTCCCATCAAAAAGAATGATATGATTGTTAAGTATAAGAGATCACTTAATCGTACTCATCACCAACATGAGCCACAAAGCTTATTTGCTTAGTTGTGCTTTAAAATGCTCATCTAAGCTACAAAAGATACAAAGTTTAGAAAACTTTGTTTCAATGGCCATCCAAGGTACAGAAGTACCAATATACACAAACACACACTGTTTTTGTATTTCTTTGATTTTTCAATTCTTTTTTTTAATTTTTATGAAAACCAAAATAAAGAAAGACTAAAAAACAAACAAAAACATGTTAAACAAAGCAAAGCATAAAACTAGACTGACTCAAAACAAGAAAGCAAAACAAACAAGAAATGCATAAACATAAGGGGAGAGAGAGAAAAAGTGACTAAATCACTTTGAGCCTTTTTCCTTCTAGAGCTTGGAAGAAACTTTCCTTTGAGTGAACCTTTGATCTAGTGGTAAGGGGGAAGAATTGAAATTGTTCAAGTTCGAAAGGAACAGGAGGGCCTTGAGAAGATCTCCAAGAGGAGCGAAATGGGATGGAAACTGATTCAGGTTTCCAGATGAGAGCATACTATTTCTTTGTTGAATGGCTAACCACTTATAGCAATTTGGATGAGTATACCCTGAAGCTCCACAGTGATGACAGAAATGCGGCTTCTTCGGTTGAGACTTTTTGTTGTTAACTTTCTTAGTCCTAGGGTTTCTAGTCTCTTTCTTTTCAACCTTAAAGGGTTCTCCTAAAATAGATTTTCCTTTATCTAGGTTCTCACTAGCTATTTCAGTTTTAAATTCATTGTTCTCAGAATTAACATTATTAGCAGGTGAAACAAACACAGTTGTACCAGAGTAGGCAATATTAGGAGAAGAGAAATCATACCCTAAACCGGTTTTGTCAAAAGTAGCATTCTGAAAGCTTAGCATCTCATCAAGCTTTGCACTAAAAATCCTTTCCAATTGAGCTTTGACCTAGAACAATTCTGCTTCAAGCTTCTTTGTCCTTTCAGCATGGAAGTTGTCTTCAAACTGCAGTGCTCCAATGGTTTAATTGGCTTCATCAACCTTGGTAGAGAGCTCCTCTCGATCTAGCTCAACATCACACAGCTTCTTAATGGCCAGCCTATGCAATTTCTCATGCTTCTCTGAAACCTTGTACAATTTTGCATAGGTTGTATGGATGTCATCTTGATCGTCCATTTTCTTAAACATAGAATCCACCAAGTCCTCTTCATCATCTACTATTTCTTTAACCCCTTCAGTAGGATCTATTGGTAGCAGTGAAGGCATTTACAATTCCCTCGTCATCACTGTCATTTGACTCAAGCTCAAGTTCAATATCACTTAAGGTAGCAACAAGAGCCTTGCTTTTCCTAATTTTCTTGAGATATGTTGGACTTCCTTGTTTCATATGTCCAAAACCTTGACATCTGAAGTACTTTGGTTCGGAGGGAATACTGTACTGACCACCATCCTTAGCATCCTTCTTTCCTTTGTCTTGGCTCTTGAATTGAGACGAACTGGATTGCTTATGGTCCTTATCAAATCCTTTCGCATTGGCATTCTTTATGAAATTCTTGAACTGCCTAGTGATGTAGGATTTCATCTTAGAATCTTCATCATTAGAAGACTCATTAGTCCCATTACTTTTGGCCTTTAGTGCCATGCTCTTGCTTTTGCTTCCTTTTCCAATTCTTGTTAAACCTAATTCATAGGTTGCAAATTACCAACCAACTCTGTCAAAGGGATAAAGTCAATATCCTTTGATTCTTCCATGGCAGTAATTTTGGCATGAAATCTCTCAAGTAAAGACCTTAGCACCTTTCTTACAACCTTGGGTTCTGAAATAGTTTTCCCAAGATTGAAGGCTAAGTTGACTATGTCCTTCAGCTTGGCATAGAACTCATCAAACGATTCATCCTCCTCCATCTTAATCTCTTTAAAGCTCATAGTAAGCCTTTGAAGTTTTGAATTCTTGACAACCTTAGTCCTTTCATAGGTTGTCTGGAGGATAGTCCATGCTTCCTTAGCAGTTTCAGTAGAGGATATCTTGTTGGACTCCTCATTGGTGACCGCACTGAATAGAGCATTCAATGCTCTATTGTTGAAGTTCCTGCTTTGATCTTGGCATCATCCCAATCAGCCGGCGCTTCCTTTCGCTTAGTCTAGCTAATCTCCACAGCTTGCCACACCTTTTCATCTAAAGACTGCAAGAAAGCTCTCATGCGTACTTTCCAATATGCATAGTTAGTGCCATCAAATAAAGGAGGTATGATAAGATATTGTCCTTTATCCATGACAAACGGGGGTTAATGGATCACACAGCAAAGACTAACCCTAATCAGAGTGTGCCCATTCTGATACCATTTGATAGGCCAAGAATATATTGACCCCTTTGGTAAATTAATCAATTAATTAGCCAAGTGAATTAATTAGATTCAATTTCATGCAGTAAGCATGGTAGCACAAACAAATCACCAACTATGTTAAATGTAGCCGAAAATAAATTTGACACAGGTGATTTATTTATGAATGGGGAAAACTACCGAGGCAAAACCCCACCGGGTGAATTTAAGGTTACCACTCTTGAGAATCCACTATTATCAAAACAAGCAATTACAAGTAAAAGAAATCCCAGTACCTAATACCAACCTACAATTGAACCCTTACCCCAATACCCAATTGGACTTGTAATGTAGTGGCAATCTCTCCTTTCAATGCATGGCTCCTAGTACGTGACTAACCAATGATGCACAGATCCCAATACGTGACTAACACACCGACTTGAGGAAGATATTGGTTGCAAAGTTCTTTAGTTTATCCAACAATGAAGATCAAGAAGCTCCTTGGTTACAAAACCCTTGGTGCAAAGACGTAGTAGTTTCTAGAGAGAATATGATGAACTAAGGCAAATTGTCTCCGGTCACAATATGCATGTATAATCACTTTGCATCAAGTTGCATCATCATTTTATGGCCCTTAGAATAATCCTTATATATGTCTAGGGTTGTGACAAAAGAAACCCTACACAAATACACATGGATATGTGTGAAATCAGATATAGAAATTCTAATTTTGTAATTCTTGACAGATACAACTGCTATCGAGCTTTAATGAACAACACTTCTTCACTTGTTTCTTGGACAGATTTGCATGGTTTCGATACTAAACTTGAACTCTTGTTCCTTGAAGTACTAAACCCATTCTAGATCTACCCAATTACAAGTAAAGTGTGTTTTATCAAAAGATTAGCCAATATACATAACATATGTCTCTAACAATTGTCACATATGTCCTAACACTTTGTTTAGGGTTTTGTTTTCTTTAGGGTTTATATTTGGGCTTAAGGTTTATGTTATGGCATGGTTTGTGTTGATGGAATGGTTAAATCTTGGTAAATTATTATTATTTTTTTAAAATACTTGATGGGTGAATGGTAGGTTTGGGTAAGTTATGATGGGACCAATATATGATTGACTATGTACCTCCTTGGTAGAAGGATCACGTCATCACGTAGGTTTGCTTCCTAGGATGTTTTATAGCTTTCCTAGCTTGTCTACTTGCTTCCTGCCATGATTTGTTACTATGATATTGTTGGTCTAGCCTTCTTGGGCTAGGATATGTCTACTTTTCACGTTTGTGCTTAGATGTACATCCTTATACCTAAATCTATGTGTTTATGTGCTCTGTGCCATGCTTGTGTGCTCAGATCTATGTTGGTTGCTATGCCATGTGCTACTTTATCCCTTTTATCTCTTGTTATCTCACTTTCTTGCTTTTTGGCCCTTCTGGTGGGGTATAGATCCAGATCCTGTGGTCTAGGTCTACATCCGCATACCTAGGCCTATACAAAAGGGTTTGGATCATTCCTTTTGCATGTCGATGTTTGCTTGCTTGCTTCCATGATTTATGTCCATGTTAGCCTCTCTAGATCTAGGCTTTCCCATGCTTTGCACCCTTCGTGGGCTTGTGCTTGTGTGGTTACATTCGTCCTTCCTAGGGTTTGTTTAGATGTAACCACTTGTGAGATACACCTCCGTGGTATTGGTGTGCATGATACACACCTTTCTCTGATCTGTGCGATGTTGATATGCTTGCCTTGCTTGCTTTGTGTCACCTGTTTGGCTTTCTTTGTTTCTATGCTTTCTTTGCACGCTTGCCTCCATGTTCATGCATGAGTTTGTGTGCTACCCATACTTCAATCCAATGGAGCTATAGACATTTAATCCAAACCTACATTTGTCCTCTTAAGACACCCCCTTATGTTTGATAACATGTTTGTTTGCTCTTTCATATGTTTAGCATGCTTTGTTTGCCCCCATTTGGCTTTCTTTGGTAGTATGTTCTTTGCATGCTCCCCCATTTGGCTTTCTTTGGTAGTATGTTCTTTGCATGCTCTCCCTATCTCCTTTATTTGTTTCTTTCCTTGTCTTCTAGCTTGTTTCTTTTGTCTTTACATGTACACACATAGAGTGAGGATACTTGGAGCTAGGGTGCGACTTCCTAGGTGCAAGCAAAAAGGGCAAGGATGCAAGTAAAAGGGTGCAAGCCCATAAAGAGCAATGATTAGTAGATTAGGGGGCCTAGCATCTCAAGAGCGGTATTCTCTTCCCTCCTCTTTAAGCCTCTTCTCTAGAGCATGTATTAGGGCCCCCACCCATGTACCCCCTTTTATTTTCTTGCTCCTTACTTAGGCCACATTCCCTAGGTATGTCAATGTCAGCTTTACATTTCCTGTACCTTGCTGGGCCATACACTTGGAATGTTGGCAATGTTTGGTTTACTTTCTTGCTCTATGTGATAGCATCGTGCATGATGCATGTTATATATAAATATAAATATAAATATAAATAAATTAATAAAAAAAAAAAATATATATATATATATATATATATATATGGCTGTTTGTATATGGGTGATTGGGTACTTTGTACGATGGACTCAAGTGGCTATATGAGAGACCTTCTCTAGTCACAAGAGCTCTTGACCTTGTAGTACAGGTATGTACTCAAAGCGATTGCCATAGGTGCATATTCATGCTATATTGTGTGCACGATCAACGTGGTGTGACTATCTCGATCCATGTCACCAAGTGACATTGGTTTTCCTGTGTATGTGACACATGTCAATGTGTTCTAACACTTTGGAGGGCTTTCGCTTATCACAGTGTGAGCATGTCGATACGCGCCGTATCCATAAACGCAAAACCTTGCTGGTGCACCATAGTGCACAAAACGTGAGCGCCATCATTGGCCTCCTTCTAGAAAGATCTGCGGGTGCCACTTTGGTGCAATGCCACATTGAGAGGTGGTGGGAAACAACCCATACCTTTCATACTACTAAGTGGGAGATGATGGTGACTCTCTACAACTTTTACCGCTTGACTGGCCTTAGCTTTAAAGAGGCAATCATCAACTTAGATGGTATGTCGGGCATTCAGTTGGGTCTCGACATTCTAGGGAGGAAGTACTCCACTGAGACCATTCGCTACTTCAACTTGGTATTGGACTACATGCATCTCCCACAGAGGACCATAGAGGAGTGCATCCAGATGGCTAGGGCCTTCCTTTTTCATTTGTTAGGGGCTTACCTCTTTGCCAATGGTGGGTAAACAGTGTCTTTGAGGTGGTTGACCTTCTTCCAGGACTATGGATAGGCACAAAGGGCCAACTGGGGGTAGGCATGTCTTGCCTATCTTTACTCCACCTTTGATACTCTCAGCTGAGGCACTTTGTGGCAGCTTTTGGGCCCTTGGAAGCTCCTTGAGGTTAGTTCTCTTTCTCTTCCTTGCACTTCCACCTATAGCTTATAGTCTTGCAAACTATACTGTCTTGAAAATTATCATCTTGCATCTGTCATCTTGCAAATTGTCACCTTGCATCTAACTTGTGGCTTGTGCTTTTCTCTGTAGTGGTGGGTGGTTATGTATGGCCTTATAACCCCAGGCACCGATGTAGGTGCAAGGGGGAAGGGAATAATCGAGTTGCCACCTAGTTATATGGTTAAGGAACCATGAATATAGTGTCCTTTCGAGGAAGGACCTTTGATCTTACTACTAGAGTTTGGATTCAGAGTTTAGGTACGCTCTTGGGAAGTTGTTAGGCACCCAAGATTGCCCAACATTAAAGTTGGCCTCCCATCATTATGTCTTATATCTTAACCCTATTAAAAACTATTTAAATACTTGTATTCTAGACTTACACTAACATGCATCTAACAAAAAACATGGCACCTTTAACCCTAAACACATACTTATCTATCCACAAAACACAAGAGAGCCAAACACATAGAAGAAAACCCTAACATTCATCTAACATGCTTTCAATATACATCTAAACAAGGCAGCAGACCCAAACATGGTAGCAAGCATATCATCAAACAAAGAACAAAGCATTAACACATTAGAAACCCTAAGCACACATCTAAACAAGCTTCATCATAACTTCAAAACACAAATGCATGGAAATGTATGACTTACCCTTTACTTACCTTGTAACAACACAACACCTATGGCATTATGTATGAGCAGGTGAATGCATGTTCATAACATTAAAACTAAGAAAACCTTAACCTAAACATGTGATAACAAACAAGTATGTTAAAAGGTGAACAAGCAATTATGGGGCTTTAAAAATATGTGAAAAAGAGGTTATATAGACAAACATGTGAAGGCAGAATTAAAAAAAAAAAAAAGGTTTCTGGGTAAAGGCATCACGCACACTAGAAAATGTCTGTGTACGCAATAGTTCAGCTTGCATGCACAGGCTAGATCATGCGTATGCAGATCCTTACCCAGAAAAGCTAATTTACACAAAAAAAGTGGAGAAACCAAACAAGTCATAAAGCATAAAATCTAGCAACCTAATATGCTTAAAGATATAAAGAAAACTTAAAACTAACCTAAACAAACATGTGTAAACATAAACTAAAACAAAAAAAGCATATTAAAACAAAGATTAAGGCAGAAAAGAAAAAGAAATGTTTTAAAGCATACCTTAAAGCAAAAGCTCCTAGGCTTGATTCTTGACTGTTCCCTTCAATCAGATCTATTACAATTCAATAAAATAGTGATTAGTAATCTTAAACTTGGAGGATTGGGGCTAGAAAAGGTCCCAATCATATAAAAATGACTTGAGGGTGTTTTGTGAAAAACTCCAATTTGATTCACTATTTTCTAGTGAATCTTAGGTTTTTCCCGTGGGATTTCTAAGTATTTTGAAAATGTACCATGTAAGGCTTTATATAGTGGAAAAAATAGGGTTTGTAACGGCACACGGACGATGTGGAAATCGTTCCAAACCTTAGCCATTATTGCAAAAAACTTGTTTTTCTTATACTTTTAAAACCCTAGCTGCATACGCAAGAATGTGCCTGCCTATACATGCTTTAGCTCGTGTATGCAGCCGCAACTCATGTATGCAGGCCGAGGGTCTCCTTGGTCATTTTATTTCCATTTTAATACTCCTTAAGTCAATTTAATATCTGATTGGGCTTTAAACTAGCCTTGGGCCTTAGAGTTAGAGCATTGTTGGGGAACGAAGGCCCGAGTCATAAGGGGTACAAAATGCGGTGTCTAGATGTCCCTCTTTTGATGTGTGAGCTTTAATAATGGAATCAAAAGAATAAGAGACAAAACATTTTGTTTCGGCATATAGCTCAGGCCCAACCTACACACACGACACACATCACGCATACATGGAGTGGGGTTCAATTTTGAAGAGTTGTGTGGGATTTGTATGTCCAAAATTCCACCTTTGTTGCTCAGGAAATGAGCAATGACAAGTTCACTATCCCAGAACTTGTTTTGCCACTTGCAAGAAAATGGCAAGTGGCTCACTATCCTAGAGTCACTAAAAAGAAGAAGAAGAAGAAAAAAAAAAAAAAAACAAACAAACAAAGGGTGCTCTTATGAGGTAACCCAACAAACAACAAAAGGATATAGTCTCTGAGTGATTTGTTCCTCCTATCTTCTTCACTTATTTCTCTACCTTTTCGGGTGAGGCAGTTGCCTTAGGTTGGCCCTAGCCTTTTTCTCTATCACTATCTCTACCTTTTTCTACTATGTCTACATGTTCAATTCCTGGAGGATATGTGCATGAGTAGGATCCACTAAGGATGGTGAAAAACTCGCTGAGGAGTGGATGTGCATGAGAAGGAATCTTTTGCCTCTCATGACTTACATGGGGATGAGAAATTCATTGAGGAGTAGTATGGATAGACTTGCTGAGGAGAAGTGTAGATGTGTGATCCACTAGGGAAGAATCTTTTGCTTCTTGCATGGTTTGCGGAGGACTTTGCGGAAGAATCTTATGCTTCCTTGCTGGGGATTTTTTTTTTTTTTTGGGTATGGGACTCATTGGGGAAGAATCTTTTGCTTCCTTACTAGGGATATTTTGGGGAAGAATCTCTTGCTTCCTCACTAGGGATTGCTTTAATGTGCTAGGGTCCATCAGGGAAGAATCTTCTGCCTCCTCCATGGGTGTGATGCTTAATATGCTCAAATTTTGGGGAAGAGTCTTTTACTTCCTCTGTGGGGATGACATCTGATAATTTGGGGAAGAATCTTTTGCTTCCCTCACTAGGATATTTTGTTTTAGATGCTTGAAATATCAAGGAAGAGTGTTCTACTTCCTTACTGAGGGTAATGTTTGATAAGATTAATTTGCTGGGGGATGATTCTTGATGTGCTCGCACCACTGGGGATGATGTTTGGTAGGTTTCATCTGTCGGGGGATGATTCTTGATGTGCTTGATCCACTAGGGAATTTTTCAATGTGCATGATCCACTAGGATATTTTTTGATAATTTGTGTTTAATTGTGGGAGTCTTGAAATGTCCCTCCTTTGAAAGAAAGAAAAAGGAATTTAAAATTTTTTTTTTTTATACTATTCATGACTAAACTACTCGTAGTTTAGTGGTGACTTGCCTTAGCTTTGAAAGCTCAAAAATGTGTTGAAAACACACGAGCTGTTTAGACCCCCAAATTTAAAGTTACTGCTTGATTGATTTTACACTAACTTAATACTAAGTACGAAATAATGTAAACACAAGTGTATAGGCAAGACAACTACTTTAATCCATATTTAAAGCAACCCAGCAGTAAAAAGGAAATGAACAAGAGTAGGGAAGAAAGATATAAACACAGATAACACCGAGACGTGTTATCAAAGAGGAAACCGAAGAACTCGGTGAAAAACCTCTCCGTCACCCTCCAAGCAGAAATCTATCCACTAGACAATCAGTTAGGATACAGGGGTGAGCAAGAGACCCTCCAAGCCTAATCTTCCCTCTGTACCTAAGCCCTCTAAACTCCTACTCCAACAAGGCTTTTCTGAACCGTGTCTTATCTAGTTCTGCAGATCCTGCAACAAGCTCCATGTTGCATCTGCCATTCCAGGCTTCTTCCAATGCTTCCCAGCAGCACCAAATATTCACTTGACACTTTTAAAGGGTGTGGTAAGTGTTTGGGCTATCAATCTCTTAATGGTATGGAAATGGAGAGGTAGGAGATGAGAAAATTTCCAAAACAAAATGTGTAGAGGATTGTGGGTATAACAATCTCTAACTCTCAAGGTGTTTGTCTAGGGTTTTCTCTCAGAATCTCTCCTTAACATTTGTGGGTAATGTGGGTATAAATAGTGTAGGCACAGAAAGTGTGTATCAATTGGACAGGCTAGCAGACCAGAATGCCTCACGGGTGTCTCGCAGGAAGGCCTTACCCGTGAGATACTTGCGAGACACAGCTGTCTCCATCTGGCCTGACTCTTCGCATTCTAGCATGTGTAGGGCACATGATTCATTTCGTGGGTAGCTAAGTCGCGATATACCTGTGAGAAGTCTTCAGTCTTCAAATGCTTGAGTCTTTACACTCTCTCTTTATCACACAACCTTTACAGAGAAATCCTACAATAAATACAGGGTACAACAGATTGAATATAATTACAATCAAATTTGGCATGGAATATAAGCCAACAAACCAAATAGTTGTAAATAACAACTTTACAATCTCCCCCTTTAGCTATTTCGTGATAAAACCCCTAAAACAGACTCTAGACTTAAACATGAGTTTGGGAATAGTGGCAAAACTCAACTACACCTAATCTAGAAGCTGTGAAGCACTTGCAAGTATATACTTGTTACCTGAAACACTTGCACACAAACAAAACTTTCATTAAGCTTATGACAAGTTAAATACAAGGTACATATGTGAGCAAGTAAAGTGCAATCAAGTTTGTAAGCACATCATAACATGTAAGCATCACTTGATCAAGCAAAAATAGTCATTAACGAATGACTTCAATGAACGTTTAGCAAGTAAATGCTCATTCGGACACGCAATGCAATTAAGAACAATCCAAAGGATCAATTGCATGTCCACCATTCAACCAATGCAAAATACACTAAGTACTTGCATCTAGGGTAAAAGATCCTACTAGGGCACAAGAGTGAGGTACTTAAGATATATTAGCAGTATCTTAAAAGTACAAAAAAATGCTACAAAAGCATTGAGATAAACATAAAATAAACTGAAATAAAAGTGAGATTAAAATAGAGTATTAAAGCTTTAAACAAAAGCAATAGCAATAAAGACTA
The DNA here is from genome assembly GCA_030445155.1 of Quercus variabilis. NCBI lineage: Eukaryota > Viridiplantae > Streptophyta > Magnoliopsida > Fagales > Fagaceae > Quercus > Quercus variabilis. The sequence goes on along the minus strand of CP129455.1, from coordinate 27,147,996 downwards.
TAAACATAAAACATCAAACACTAGAAATAGAAGCTTCTTCTTCTAGCTTCTTTTCCCCCTATCGCCATACTCCCCCTATCAAAGGTCACCATACTCCCCCTATCAATGACATCATCTCCCCTTTTTTGTCATGGAATAGCTAGTCATTTTCTTCTAGCTTCCGTTGAATTTCGTCCAATTGAGTTTGGAGTGATGTGAACTTTGAATCAAAACGACTGTGGTGGGAGTACATGATAGATGCCAGCCCGGACAACTTGGTACTAATCTCTTGAAGAGCAGTGGAGATATTGTCGAACTGTTCATCATAGGTATGGGGTGTAGAGCTCGAGGTTCTCGATGGTGCATGACTTTCTTGCTTGGTGGTCTTCTTGGTGTGACTCATACTTGCATGGAGAGTACGAATGTTAATTGGACTTGGCCTTGTGTATGGGCTCTCATCTTCCAAGGGACGGACACCTTTGAGCTTCAAAATCCTTGAAATAAGGAGACAGAAAGGAATACAATTCCTTGAATCAATCTGGTCAATTGTTTTTGCCAAGATGTGAAAAATATGAGAGCACACATCAATCTCTTCGTCAGTGATCAGATCATTCAAGAATAATGCTCGACCAAGATTCATATATCCGATGCTGGACAAGGGATAGAGATTGCTGCACATGATCATTGAGAGAAGTCTTAATTCAGGAGAAAGGGATGCCACATTGATTGACTTCTTATTGGAGGAGAATTCCAAATTAGCTCCTAAAGTCTTTTTAAGAAACTCTTCATCTGGGTTCAGCTCATCATATATTGGCAGTATGGGGAGTATTGGCCGGTTAATGTGTAGAATTTCAGCCAAGTACATTGGTGTTACAGAGAAACTTTTTCCTCTAACCCAACATTTTATCTCTTCTCCGACAACAATGGCATTGGCATAGAATTCCTTAACCATGTTCTCGTATGCATCCTCGAGAATTAAAAGCAGAAAGTTTCAATCTTTCGTGGCAAACCAAATGGGTATATTTGTGTCACGGAGTGATGGCTGATTAATGGCCCTTTCAACTAGCAAAGGAGTGTCTTGAAAATAGTTCTTATAGTTCTGAAAAGAAGCATGAGATCTAAACAGATCAGGGTTATAGACTTCAGTTGAGAAACAAGGCCTTATTGACCTTGGTGACAGTTCATCAACATCATTGATTGGCTTTTTCCCTTTGCTGTTGCCTCCTTTCATTGCGGATCTTTTAAAAGGAGAAATCTATACAATTTCACAAAGCAGATAGAAAACAAGTGCACAAACACAAACTAGAACACAAAACTTGATTAGATTCAAGTTAGTTCTAAAACAAAAGAAATAAAACATAAAACAGAGCATAATTAACTCTAAACAACATGATAAACACATAAAAACAAGAAAACATAAACACAATGCATGAAAACAAGTAACTGTGCATGTGTGTGCGTCTATGTGCATGTGCTGATGCATATGTGTGCGTGTGTTGATGCATGAGGGTGCAGCACCAGATGTATTAGAGGTGCCTAGGTGTGTGCCTAGTGTGTGCAATATGGGCAAAGAGTGTGAAACACACAAACAGTGACCAAAAACTAATTAAGCAAGGTCATATAAGTATAAACTTATAAACTGAAGTCACTTGAATCCAATTTAGCACAAAAATGTCACTCGGACATTTTGTCAAACAGCTAGTATGCACAAATGTACTCTAAGTATGAACAATACATGAACAAGGTGAAAACTAGCCTTAATACATTTTAAAATGCCTCATGGGGCCATCATAGATGCACAAAAGACAAATGAGACTCAGCCCAATCAGAGAATTTGAAAAATATGCACAAAAATTAGAAACCAAACCCAAAATTTCAAAAATCCCCAATTTTCAAAACCCTAACATACATTACTACAAAATCTAAGAAAATCACGAAGAAAATGTTGAAGAAAACATACCTTTGTTGGGATTAGTGCCCTAGAATCCTATCGTATGATGTTATGTATGATATTATGTATGACATGATGTATGGCTTAATATTGTAATTAATAAAGTTGTTTTATTATTATCTAAAATAATGATAACATGAATATTAGGACATTATCATATAGTCCATGAGATGCATAGTATGTGATTTATGTGATTTAGTCACAAAAGATATAAGTCACAAGTTCTTTGTAAATTCAAAATTTTAGTTCGTAGTCGGTGATGAAATTGGGCATTCCATTTGCGAAGACTATAACATATCAACTAAGATGATTTATCTTGATCATGGAAGTGGAGACTTCTAGTTGATATGTTGATATGTTTTAAGAGTTAAGATATATTGAACTGGACTGCTGTGAGATTTATTATTCTCTTAATGACTAACAATTGAATAATAAATTTCATGACCTATATTTACATGAACTCTTAATCCTAAGAGAATAATGAACCTGATCATGAAGTGTAGGTTTCTTTGATATATCAGGAGTGAGATTTAAAGTAATGGTCAAAACCTCAGTATGTTGGGCAACTACATTTAGTGTTGATGGAACATATATTCTCAAGATGGAATTCATAGTCTCTTAATGGAGATGTAAAATATTCCCTTGAGATAAGTTTAATGGGATCAGTTATTCAAAGAGTTAGGCCTAACCACTTTGGTAAGAAATTACTAAAGTATATATTTATGAAATTGGATTTCATAAATATATGGTGAATAACTTAAAAGGATTAAACCGGGTACTCAAGGATTAAGATGTAGTAATCTTCAAAGTGACAGTCTATATTCATGACTTTGAATTATTACGAATATTTTATGAAGAGATTGCATGTATAATAAAGTCTTGAGATATAATTTATTAATAAGGCCTAGAGTGCAATTATATTTTTATAATTGTATTAAATATAATTAATGGTAACTTTGGACTTGTCAAGAGTTGATAGAAAAGCCCAACGCCCATTGGAGCTTGTGTCTTATTGGTCCCTTTTGGTCCCACTCCAAGCCACATACTGAGGCCCAATTGGAATCGCCTAAAAGGTTAGCCCAGTTAGACAATCAGTTTTTAGGAGAGAAACATACAGAATTTTAGAACACACAACAAGTTTTTGAAATTGTGTGTATGTATGAGTGAAGCCACTCAATTACTCTCCCTTGAAAACTGATTGAGAGACCACACATCTTGAGCGTTAGTGGAATTGGAGTGAAGATTGAAAGTGTTCCTGAGAACTTTTGATCTTTGGTTTAGAAATTCACTGCACCAAGGTACACTCTCTTGTTCTATATTCTGAAACTTACATTATGCACGTTATCAATTCTGAATGAAGTAGATCCGTTATTTTTCCGCTGTATATATGATTATTTCCAACAATTGGTATCAGAGCGGTCTTCATTTTCGAATCTGTATAATATATTTAGTGAGTTTTAGAATTGGAGAAAACTGTTTTCATAGTTGTGCAAATTTTACAGTCATTTTTTTGCATATTATAGTTTTTTGAAACTATTGTTTGATTAAAATTGATTTTGATGTTATGATGTTGTTTAAGTTTGATTTTGACCATGTAAAATTGAATTTCAGCACTTTAACATCAATGAAATTCAAGTTTTAATCTTAATCTCATAGTTTGTTTATCATTAAGAATGTGTTTTGTTCATTAGAAACGTAAAAAATGGTTAAATAGAAAAACGGCTATTTTTTGGTTTTTTCGCGGCTGGCGAGTCGTGAGATTAGTCGCTAGTGAGTCGCCAAAGTCTCTGGATGAATCTCGTCACTGGAGTCTCATGACTAAGCAAGTTGTCAGTGAGTCTTCAAAACTCTTGACTGGTTCTGGAGACTAGGCGAGTCATGAAAACCAGTCGCCAAAAATTTTGACACTTGTTTATTACATGTATAAAGTGCAAGGGTATGTGTAATTAGTTTATATATGCATTAAACAATTAAAAACCTTTCTTTTAAAACATCTTGTGGGAGAGAGATACAAGGGTTGGATCTCACGGCCTCCATTATCAGTTCATAGTAGTGTGAGGTAAGCACTTCGTCTTGGCGTACATGCCTTGCGATCCCAAAAGAGGGTGTTTACTTCATAGTACTATAAGAATGAATTTTCCCGTTTGAAGTAGTGTGGAGAAGCACCTCGTCTTGGTATATATGCCTCATGATCCCAAAGGAAGGTGTTTTGTTCGATGGTACTACAAGTTTAAACACCATAAAGGGAGATGAAATGTGGCTACACATGATTCTAGATAATGGTGTACACTAGATTAAGTGTAATGTTAACCTCCCAAAGGAGTTATGTCATTATTACTTAGAGGCTAAAGGTAATATGACATATTATTAGTGTTTGATAAGAGTTATCATGATAGCACTAATAATGAGAATAGTTCTCAATCAATTAATGCGTTTATAACAAACTTGCTAACAAGGAATTATAGACATGGATGGGGTTGTCGTTGCATATATTATTATATGGTTTTATTAAGGTTCCATATTATATGTTTATATGCTAAATAGATAGTGTCCAGTTTACTTATTATATTCATGTTTATTATTTTCAGATTTGTTCATAGCATCATTTAGCCCACTTGTTACTATTCTTAATCAAAACAAACTGACTGGATCCAACTTTGTTGATTGGAAAAGAAATTTAGATATAATTCTCACTGCTGAAGAGCACAAATATGTGCTTACTAAACCATGTCCTAGTTTTCCTTCATTAGGTGCTCCTCCTGAGGAAAAACAACAATATGATCGTTGACAGAAATCTAATGAGATGGCCAAGTGCTACATCCTAGCATCTATCTCAAATGTTCTTCATCATCAAATTCAGGATGTAGAACTAGCTTCGAACATTATGCTAAGTCTGAAGGAGATGTTCGGTGAGCAAGGCCGTTCTGCAAGGCAAGAAACCATGAGGCAAATTTATAATACCAATATGGTTGAAGGTAGTTCAGTGAGGGAGCATTGTCTTATCATGATTTCCAATCTAAATACATTGGAGATTTTAGGTGCCGATATTGATGGAGAATCCCAAGTGGATATGCTACTCCAGTCACTACTGGAATCATTCAAGGAATTCAGACTCAATTATAATATGAACAAAAAGATTTACTCTTTGTCTAAATTAATGAATGAGTTGGTAGCTGCGGAAGGCATCCTGGGTACTTCTAGTGTTGAAGCCAATGTAGGTGAAGCTTCTACTTCTCAACCTAAGTTGAAAGGCAAGGGTAAGAAGAAGAAGAAGAAGGAATTCACCAAGCAAGATGGAAAAAAAATTGCCATAGGGGTTGCTGACAAAGGAAAGAAACTCAAAGGAAAATGTTTCCATTGTGGTGAGAAAGGGCATTGGAAGAAGAGTTGTCCAAAATTCAAGGCTACCAAAAATAAGGGTATGAATAGTTCATTCCTCCTTGAAATATGTTTGGTACAAAATCCCACAGATTCCTGGTGTGTGGATTCAGGTTGTACTAATCATATTTGCAATTCTTTGCAAGGGTTCCAGGAAACCAGAAAACTTAATGAAGGAGAATAGTTTCTTACTTTGGTTGATGGGAGCAGGATTCCAGTTGTAGCTGTTGGTGTTTATAATTTATGTTTTGAATCTTAAGTTTTAATATTGGAAGACTATCTGTATGTACCTAATGTTCGTAGGAATTTAATTTCTGCAACTTATTTAGGTAAACGTGGATATTGTGTTATCCTTAAAGACAACGTTGTAATAAAGAAGGGTAAAGTATTTATCTGTTATGGCAATATTGTGGGTGATCTATATATTTTAGCTCCTGACAAGCATGAATTATGTAATTCTGAATTAGATAATAACTCTCATGTAAAATCACTAAAGAGAAAGTTTCCTTCTACTAGTGATGCATATCTTTGGCACTTGCATTTGGGTTATATTAATCCAAACAGAATTCAAAGACTAATCAAAGATGGACTCCTAGAGCCATTGGACTTTGATAAATTTCCAGTTTGTGAATCTTGTTTGGAGGGCAAAATGACCAAACGAGCATTTAATGCAAAAGGTAGAAGAGCCCAAGAGTTGCTTGAATTAGATCATATGGATGTTTGTGGCCCTATGTCAACCCAAGCAAAAGGAGGTTATGAGTACTTCATCACTTTTACCGATGATTACTCAAGATATGGCTAAGTGTACCAAATGAGATGGAAGTCCGAAGCCTTTGAAAAGTTCAAAGAGTTTTGGGCTAACGTTGAGAATTGATTGGGTAAACGCATAAAAGCCATTCAATCTGATCGTGGTGGCGAATACCTTCTTGGGGATTTCTAGGATTACTTAACTCAAAATGGGATCATATCCCAATTAACTGCACCTGGAACTCCCCAACAGAATGGTGTAGCAGAAAGAAGGAATAGGGCTCTTTTAGAAATGGTTAGGTCTATGATGAGTTACTTAACTTTACTAGTTTCTTTTTGGGGATATCTACTAAAAACTGCAATACATATTTTGAATTTAGTTCCATCAAAATCTGTTCCCAACACACCAAAGGAATTGTGGAGTGGGCGTAAGCCTAGTATGAAATATCTTCACATTTGGGGATGTCCAGCACATGTGTTGAAAAGGAAGTTTGATAAGTTGGAATCTAAAACCAAAGTATGCATGTTTTTAGGGTATTCAAAAGAAACAAAGGGTTATTCATTCTATAATCATAAAGATACCAAAGTTTTTGTTAGCACTGATGCCAAAATTTTGGAAGATGACTATATGAATAATTTTGATCCTAGAAATAAAGTTGTTTTAGCTAAAATGAATGAACCTGTAGTTGAACAACCAATAGATGAAACTAGGGATGATGTGGTTGTATTGGATACACCACAAGATACTACTCATGAGATGTCTAGTACACCAGTGCCTCGTTATAGTGGGAGGAATGTTAGGCCACCTATAAGGTTTATAGGTCTGGGAGAAACTCATGAAGCTATCTCAGAAAAGGTTGAAACCGATCCTTACACTTATGAAGAAGCAATGAATGGTATAGATACACATCATTGGGTCAAAGTTATGAAATTTGAATTACATTCCATATATTCCAATCAAGTTTGGGATCTTGTAAGGGCGCCTAACGGCATTAAACCTGTTGGTTGCAAATGGGTTTACAAGAGGAAAAGAGGGATAGATGGAAAGGTTGAAACCTTTAAAGCAAGACTAGTGGTGAAGGGGTACACTAAAAAAGAAGGTATTGATTATGAAGAAACCTTTTCAACAGTAGCAATGCTTAAATTCGTCAAAATTCTCTTATCCATTGCTGCTCATTATGATTATGAGATTTGGCAAATGGATGTCAAGATTGCATTTCTTAATGGCAATCTTGAAGAGAAAATCTATATGATGCAACCAAAAGGTTTTGTAGCTAAGAACCAAAAGCATATGGTATGCAAGTTGAAAAAGTCCATTTATGGACTTAAGCAAGCATCTAGGTCATGGAACATCAGATTTGATCAAGCAATCAAGTCATTTGGTTTTGAACAAAATCTTGATGAACCATGTATGTACAAAAGACATCAAGATAAAGTGATAATGTTCCTAGTGCTTTATGTTGATGATATTCTACTCGTTGGAAATGATGTAGGGGTAATGTCATCCGTAAAGGTTTGGTTGTCTAGTCAATTTGATATGAAGGACTTGGGTGAGGCTAACTTTATTCTAGGGATCAAGCTTTGGCGAGATCGCAAGAATAAGATGTTAGGCTTATCACAAGCTGGATATATAGATAAGATTCTAGAATGGTTTAGCATGCAAAACTCCAAGAAAGGATTGATTCCGTTTAGACATGGAGTTCATCTATCTGATGATTAAAGGCCTAAGACTGAAGAGGAAGTAGATATGATGAGACAAGTTCCTTATGTTTCTGCAGTAGGAAGTCTCATGTATGCCATGCTTTGTACTAGACCAGATATTTGTTATTCATTTGGCATGGTAAGCTGATATCAATCAAATCCAGGACCAAAACATTGGCAAGCTGTAAAGCTGTTAGGATTAATGCCCTTAAATCCTATTGTATGATGCTATGTATGACATTATGTATGACTTAATGTTGTGATTAATAAAGTTGTTTTATTATTATCTAAAATAATGGTAACATGAAAATTCGGACATTATCATTTAGTCCATGAGATGCATAGTATGTGATTTATGTGATTTAGTCACAGAAGATATAAGTCACAAATTCTTTGTAAACTCAGAATTTTAGTTTATAGTCAGTGATGAAATTGGGCATTTCATCTGCGAAGACTATAACATATCAACTAAGATGATTTGTCTTGATTATGGAAGTGGAGACTTCTAGTTGATGTTTTAATATGTTTTAAGAGTTAAGATATATTGAACTGGACTGCTGTGAGATTTATTATTCTCTTAACGACTGCCAATTAAATAATAAATCTCACGACTTATATTTGCATGAACTCTTAATCTTGAGAGAATAATGAATCTAATCATGAAGTGTATGTTGCTTTGATATATCAGGAGTGAGATCTAAAGTAACGGTCAAAACCTCAATATGTTGGGCAGCCACATTTCGTGTTGATGAAACATATATTCTCAAGATGGAATTCATAGTCTCTTAACAGAAATTTAAAATATTCCCTTGAGATAAGTTTAATGAGTTTAGTTATTCAGAGAGTTAGGCCTAACCACTTTGGTAAGAAATTACTAAAGTATATATTTATGAAATTGGATTTCATAAATATATAATGAATAACTTAAAATGATTAAACCGGGTACTCAAGGATTAAGACGTAGTAATCTTCAAAGTGACAGTTTATATTTATGACTTTGAATTACTACGAATATTTTATAAGGGGTTGCATGTATAATAAAGTTTTGGGATATAATTTATTAATAAGACCTAGAGTGAAATTATATTTATATAGTGGTATTAAATATAATTAATGGTAACTTTGGACTTGTCAAGAGTTGACAGAAAAGCCCAAGACCCATTGGAGCTAGTGTCTTATTGGTCCTTTTGGTCCCACTCCAAGCCACACATTAAAGCCCAATTGGAAAGGCCCAATAGGCCGGCCCGATTAGATAATCAGTTATATATAAAGGGAGAGACATACAGAATTTTTATTAGAGAAAAAGCGAGACACCATTGTGAAGTGGTGTGTATGTGCGAGTGAAACCACTCAGTTATTCTTCCTTGGAAATTGATTGAGAGACCACACTTCTTGGGCGTAAAGTGGAATTGGAGTGAAGATTGAAAGTGTTCCCAAGGGCTTATAATCTTTTGTTTTGAATTTCACCGCACCAAGGTACGCAAATTCTGAAATTTACATAATGCAAGTTATCAATCATGAATGAAATAGATCTTTGTTTATTGCTTCCGCTATGTGTTTTATATGAGATACAAAACCAAATATAACTAACAATTGGTATCAGAGCCAGGTTTTCATATCATGATTGTATAGCATATGATTGAATTTCAGAATCAAAGAATATCATTTTCTTTGCATGATAGGATTTTTGATTTCATAATTTATTTTTGGAGATTGACTTTGCGTTGATGTGAAGTGAATTCCTTTTGATATGGAATTCCGTCTTCAAATGGATTTATGTTGGCCCACGGTTGCATTTTGTTGTCTTAAAGGTTTCATTTGAATCCTTGCTATATATAACAATGATTAAAGAACCATTCGGTTACATATAGATTGAAGTTTCTATAAACTTCTAGATGATATACATGGCTTGGCGCATATATATTTATCCTTGGCCATAAACTTCTAGTTGTTTGGATACAGTTATTGAAATAACTGTCATGTGCACGGACCAAATGATTGCATTGGTTGGACTTTATTACACCACTTGGCTATATTGAGTTAATTGAACATTATTGAATTGTTGAATTGACTAATATAAGGAAGTGGTACAAGGATTCATCAATCTGTACATTATATATATAATTTTATATGGATTCATATGCACGTATTTAGTTATTGCACCGCTTGGCCATCCTATAAACAATTAACATTAAATTGTCATATGCTTATAGGATGACACATGCATATGTTAATAGTTTATAAAGGATTCATCCCATATATATATATAAATTAATATATATATAAATTAATATATATATATATATATATATATGGATTCATAGGCATTCGGATTATTGATGTAAGGTAGTGATACAATGTTCATATGCATTCAAATTTTATATGCCTTGGATGCCTTGGATTCATATATTAAGGTGTATTTCATATGTTGCAATTCATATAGAGATACATGGATATATATATATATATACATATATATATATATTAATGCTAGGATTAAAGTATTCATTTAATGAAAATTATTCCTAATGAGATTAGGATTATGTTTTCAAGGGTTTCTAGCATTAATATGGCTCTCGATCTTAAAAACCTTTAATTTAAAATATCTAGTGGGAGAGAGATACAAGGGTTGGATCTCATGGCCTCCATTATCGGTTCATAGTAGTGTGGGTAAGCACCTCATCTTGGCGTATATGCCTTGTGATCCCAAAGGAGGGTGTTTACTTCAAGTCCTACGAGATTGACCTAACCTGTTTAAAGTAGTGTGGACAAGCACCTCGTCTTGGCGTATATGCCTCGTGATCCCAAAGGAGGGTGTTTTGTTCCATGGTACTACAAGTTTAAACATTATAAGGGAGATGAAATGTGGTTACACTTGATTCTAGATAATGGTGTACACTAGACTAAGTGCAATGTTAACCTCCCAAAGGAGCTATGTCATTGTCACTTAGAGGCTAAAGCTAATACGGCATATTATTAGTGTATGATAAGAGTTATCATGATAGCACTAATAATGAGAATAGTTCTCAATCAATTAATGTGTTTATAATAAACTTGCTACCAAGGAATTATAGACATGGATTGGTTTGTCGTTGAATATATTATTTTATGGTTTTATAAGGTTCCATAATATATGTTTATGTGCTAAATTGATAATGTCTAGTTTACTTATTATATTCATGTTTATTATTTTCAGATTTAAAATCATGGCATCATTTAGCCCACTTGTTGCTATACTTAATCAAAACAAACTGATTGGATCCAACTATGTTGACTGGAAAAGAAACTTGGACATTGTTCTTACTGCTGAAGAGCACAAATATGTGCTTTCTCAACCATGTCCTAGCTTTCCATCATTAGATGCTCCTCTTAGGGAAAAACAGCGATATGATCATTGGCAAAAATCTAATGAGATGGCTAAGTGCTATATCCTAGCATCTATTTCAAATGTTCTACAGCATCAAATGCAGGATGTAGAACTAGCTTTGGACATTATGCTCAGTTTGAAGGAGATGTTTGGTGAGCAAGGCCGTTCTGCTAGGCAAGAAACTATGAGGTAGATTTATAATACCAAAATGGCTGAAGGTACTTCAGTGAGGGAGCATTGTCTTAGGATGATCTCTAATCTGAATACATTAGAAGTTTTAGGTGCCGATATTGATGGAGAATCCCTAGTGGATATGATACTCCAGTCACTACCAGAATCATTCAAGGAATTCAGACTTAACTATAATATGAACAAAAAGATTTATACGTTGTCTGAATTGATGAATGAGTTGGTAGCGGCGGAAGGCATCCTTGGTACTTCTAGTGTTGAAGCCAATGTTGGTGAAGCTTCTACTTCTCAACCTAAGTCGAAAGGAAAAGGTAAGAAGAAGAAGAAGAAGAACTTCACTAAGAAAGATGGTAAACAAGTTGCCTTAGGAGTTGCCAACAAAGGAAAGAAAACCAAAGGAAAGTGTTTCCATTGTGGTGAGAAAGGACATTGGAAGAGGAATTGTCCAATATTTAAGGCTGCCAAGAATAGAGGTATGAAAAGCATATTCCTTCTTGAAACATGTTTGGTACAGAATCCCACAGATTCCTGGTGTATGGATTCAGGTTATACTAATCATATCTGAAAATCCTTGCAGGGGTTTCAGGAGACCAGAAAGCTGAATGAAGGGGAAATGTTTCTTACCTTGGCTGATGGGAGCAGGATTTCAGTTGCAGCTATTGGAGTGTTTAATTTATGTTTTGAATCTAGAGTTTTAGTATTGGAAGACTGTTTGTATGTACCTAATGTTCTTAGAAATTCAATTTCTGCAACTTATTTAGGTAAACATGGATATTATGTTATCCTAAAAGACAATGTTGTAATAAAGAAGGATAAAGTGTTTATCTGTTCTAGCAATATTGTGGATGGTCTTTATATTTTAACTCCTGATAAGCATGAATTATATAATTTTGAATTAGATCATAACTCTCATATAAAATCATTAAAGAGAAAGTTTCCTTCTACTAATGAAGCATATCTTTGGCACTTGCGTTTGGGTCATATTAATCCAAATAGAATTCAAAGACTGATCAAAGATGGACTTTTAGAGCCATTGGACTTTGATGAATTTCCAGTTTGTGAATCTTGTTTGGAAGGAAAAATGACCAAACGACCTTTTAAAGCAAAAGGTAGAAGAGCCCAAGAGTTGCTTGAATTAGTTCATACAGATGTATGTGGTCCTATGTCAACCCAAGCAAAAGGAAGTTACGAGTATTTCATCACTTTTACTGATGATTACTCTAGATATGGCTATCTGTATCTAATGAGACGAAAGTCCGAAGCCTTTGAAAAGTTCAAAGAGTTTAGGGCTGAAGTTGAGAATCAATTAGGTAAACGCATAAAAGCCATTCGATCTGATCGTGGTGGCGAATACCTTCTTGGGGATTTCAAGGATTACTTAACTCAAAATGGGATTATATCCCAATTGACCGCACCTGGAACTCCCCAACAGAATGGTGTAGCAGAAAGAAGGAATAGGACTCTTTTGGAAATGGTTAGGTCCATAATGAGTTACTCAACTTTACCAGTTTCTTTTTGGGGATATGCACTAAAAACTGCAATGCATATTTTGAATTTAGTTCCATCAAAATCTGTTCCCAACACACCAAAGGAATTGTGGAGTGGGCGTAAGCCTAGTATGAAATATCTCCACATTTGGGGATGTCCAGCACATGTGTTGAAAAGGAAGTCTGATAAGTTGGAATCTAAAACCGAAGTATGCATGTTTTTAGGGTATTCAAAAGAAACAAAGGGTTATTTATTCTATAATCATAAAGATAACAAAGTGTTTGTTAGCACACATGCCAAATTTTTGGAAGATGATTATATGAATAATTTTGATCCTAGAAATAAAGTTGTTTTGGCTGAAATGAATGAACCTTTAGTTGAACAACAAATAAATGAAACTAGGGATGATATGGTTGTATTGGATACACCACAAGATACTACTCATGAGATGTCTAGTACACAGGTGCCTCGTCGTAGTGGGAGAATTGTTCGACTTCCTATAAGATTCATAGGTTTGGGAGAAACTTATGAAGCTATCTCAGAAGAGGCTGAATTGGATCCCTACACTTATGAAGAGGTAATGAATGATATAGATGCACATCATTGGATCAAAGCTATGAAATCTGAATTAGATTCCATGTATTCTAATCAAGTTTGGGATCTTGTAAAGGCGCCTAATGGCATTAAACCTGTTGGTTGCAAATGGGTTTACAAGAGGAAGAGAGGGGTAGATGGAAAGGTTGAAACCTTTAAAGCAAGATTAGTGGCGAAAGGGTATACACAAAAAGAAGGTATTGACTATGATGAAACTTTTTCGCCAGTAGCCATACTTAAATCTATCAGAATTCTCTTATCTATTGCTGCTCATCTTGATTATGAGATTTGGCAAATGGATGTCAAGATTGCATTTCTTAATGGCAATCTTGAAGAAGATATCTATATGTTGCAACCGGAAGGTTTTATAGCAAAGAACCAAGAGCATATGGTATGCAAATTAAAAAGGTCCATTTATGGACTTAAACAAGCATCTAGGTCATGGAACATTAGATTTGATCAAGCAATCAAGTCATTTGGTTTTGAACAAAATCTTGATGAACCATGTGTGTACAAAAGACATCGAGATAAAGTAGTAATATTCCTAGTGCTTTATGTTGATGACATTCTACTCATTGGAAATGATGTAGGGGTAATGTCATCGGTAAAGGTTTGGTTGTCAAATCAATTTGATATGAAGGACTTGGGTGATGCTAATTTTATTCTAGGGATCAAGCTTTAGCGAGATCGCAAGAATAGGATGTTAGGCTTGTCACAGGCTAGATATATAGATAGGGTTCTAGAACGATTTAGCATGCAAAACTCCAAGAAGGGGTTACTTCCTTTCAGACATGGAGTTCCTCTGTCTGATGACCAAAGGCCTAAAACTCAAGAGGAAAAAGATATGATGAGACAAGTTCCTTATGCTTCTGCAGTAGGAAGTCTCATGTATGCCATGCTTTTTACTAGACCAGATATTTGTTATTTAGTAGGCATGTCAGCCGATATCAATCAAATCCAGGACCAAAACATTGGCAAGCTGTAAAGCATATTCTCAAGTATCTACGGAGAACGAGAGATTATATGCTTGTTTATCGGTGTGAGGATTTGATACCCATTGGCTATACAGATTTAGATTTTCAGTCGGATCTAGATTTTAGAAAGTCCACATCAGGATGTGTATTCACCTTGGGAGGTGGAGCCATAACATGGAGGAGTGTCAAACAATCTTGTATTGCGGACTCCACCATGGAAGCAGAATATGTTGTTGCTTGTGAAGCAGCAAAAGAAGCTGTATGGCTCAAGAAATTCATTTCTGATCTTGGTGTAATGAGAATGGAACAAGTTCCCATCACATTGTTTTGCGACAATAGTGGTGCAGTTGCACAATCAAAAGATCCAAGGAACCATAAGAAAGGAAAGCACATTAAGAGAAAGTATCACATCATTAGAGATATTATTGCTCGTGGAGATGTGGTGGTAGCAAAGATTGAAAGTTCAAATAATCTATCAGATCCCTTTACCAAAGCTTTGCCTCAAAGGACCTTCGAGTCACATTTGGAGCGAATGGGAGTTAGATTAGTGCACAATAGTCTTTAGGGCAAGTGGGAGATTGTTAGGATTAATGCCCTTAAATCCTATTGTATGATGCTATGTATGACATTATGTATGACTTAATGTTGTGATTAATAAAATTGTTTTATTATTATCTAAAATAATGGTAACATGAATATTCAGACATTATCATTTAGTCCATGAGATGCATAGTATGTGATTTATGTGATTTAGTCACAGAAGATATAAGTCACAAATTTTTTGTAAACTCAGAATTTTAGTTCATAGTCGGTGATGAAATTGGGCATTTCATCTGCGAAGACTATAACATATCAACTAATGATATGAAATTTACATAATGCAAGTTATCAATCATGAATGAAATAGATCTTTGTTTATTGCTTCCGCTATGTGTTTTGTATGAGATACAAAACCAAATATAATCAACAAAAGCATATTCTCAAGAATCTATGGAGAATGAGAGATTATATGCTTGTTTACCGTTGTGAGGATTTGATTCCCATTGGCTATACAGATTCAGATTTTCAATCGGATCAAGATTTCAGAAAGTCCACATCAGGATGTGTTTTCACCTTGGGAGGTGGAGTCATAACATGGAGGAGTGTCAAGCAATCTTGTATTATGGACTCCACCACGGAAGCAAAATATGTTGTTGCTTGTGAAGCAGCAAAAGAAGCTGTATGGCTCAGGAAATTCTTTTCTGACCTTAGTGTAATGAGAATGGAACAAGTTCCCATTACATTGTTTTGTGACAATAGTGGTATAGTTGCACAATTAAAAGATCTAAGGAATCACAAGAAAGAAAATCACATTGAGAGAAAGTACCACATTATTAGAGATATTATAGCTCGTGGAGATGTGGTGGTAGCAAAGATTGAAAGTACAAATAATCTAGCAGATCCCTTTACCAAAGCCTTGCCTCAAAGGACCTTCGAGTCGCATTCGGAGGGAATGGGAATTAGATTAGTGCACAATAGTCTTTAGGGCAAGTGGGAGATTGTTGGGATTAGTGCCCTAGAATCTTATTGTATGATATTATGTATGACATGATGTATGGCTTAATATTGTAATTAATAAAGTTGTTTTATTATTATCTAAAATAATGATAACATGAATATTCGGACATTATCATATAGTCCATGAGATACATAGTATGTGATTTATGTGATTTAGTTACAGAAGATATAAGTCACAAATTCTTTGTAAACTCAGAATTTTAGTTCGTAGTCGGTGATGAAATTGGGCATTTCATCTACAAAGACTATAACATATCAACTAATATGATTTGTTTTGATCATGGAAATGCAGACTTCTAGTTGATATGTTGATATGTTTTAAGAGGTAAGACATATTGAACTGGACCTCTGTAAGATTTATTATTCTCCTAACGACTGTCAATTGAATAATAAATTTCACAACTTATATTTACATGAATTCTTAATCCTAAGAGAATAATGGACCTAATCATGAAGTGTAGGTTACTTTGATATATTAGGAGTGAGATCTAAAGTAACAGTTAAAATCTCAGTATGTTAAGCAACCATATTTAGTATTGATGGAACATATATTCTCAAGATGGAATTCATAATCTCTTAATGGAGATGTAAAATATTCCCTTGAGACAAGTTTAATGGGATCAGTTATTCAAAGATTTAGGCCTAACCACTTTGGTAAGAAATTACTAAAGTATATATTTATGAAATTGGATTTCATAAATATATGGTGAATAAATTAAAAGGATTAAACCGGGTACTTAAGGATTAAGATGTAGTAATCTTCAAAGTGACAGTCTATATTCATGACTTTGAATTATTACGAATATTTTATGAAGGGGTTGCATGTATAATAAAGTCTTGGAATATAATTTATTAATAAGGCCTAGAGTGCAATTATATTTTTATAGTTGTATTAAATATAATTAATGGTAACTTTGGACTTGTCAAGAGTTGACAGAGAAGCCCAAGGCCCATTGGAGCTAGTGTTTTATGGGTCCTTTTTGGTCCCACTCCAAGCCACATACTAAAGCCTAATTGGAAAAACCCAAAAGGCTAGCCCAATTAGACAATCAGTTATTAGGAGAGAAACATACAGAATTTTAGAACACATAACAAGTTTGTGAAATGGTGTGTATGTGTGAGTGAAGCCACTCAATTACTCTCCCTTGGAAACTGATTGAGAGACCACACATCTTGGGCGTTAGTGGAATTGGAGTGAAGATTGAAAGTGTTCCTGAGAACTTTTGATCTTTGGTTTTGAAATTCACTGCACCAAGGTACACTCTCTTATTCTATATTTTGAAACTTACATTACACATGTTATCAATTCTGAATCAAGTAGATCCGTTATTTTTCCACTGCGTATATGATTATTTCCAACAACCTTGATGTAGAAAAAATAGAAAAGATGCTTGAAATTGATGGGGTTTTGAAAGAAATTGATTTTGGGTTGAAAGGGGTTTGAAAGAAGTTGAGCGAGGGAAATGTGTGTGATTGGAAAAACTATCACATTTGCTATATAAAACTGAAAACACGCATTTTTTGCGGGTTAGAGAGTAGCGAGACAGTCGCGAAAATGGCCATTGAAGCACATAAGTTTTCGTGAGAAGCTTTAAGTTGCAAAACAGTAGCGATACCCTCTGTCTGAATTTAAAAAAAAATCCAGTTTTTGTCAAACAACATTTCGCGAGAAGCTGTTGGTCGCGAGAGTGTCTGTGTGAATTTGCAAAAAGTTTATTTCCCTTAAACACTTTTCGCGGGAAGCTCTAAGTCGCGAGATTCTCGCGAAACAACCCCTAAACTAGATTTTGATGAAAAACACAAAAATGCATTTAAAAAAAAAAAAACACTTAAAAACATATAAAACACTTAAAATCTTTTTAGGTTTGATCAGTATGTACTTGAGCATACACATCACATTTGAACATATACAATCACACAAATGAGATAGGCATTAATTGAATCAAAGTCTTGTGTGTTGTGTGTGAGTATCAAATGTAGAATAGTCCTTAGACCAGAGCGAAGCTTCAATGATCAATTCAATCGAGTCATACACAACTGATATGAAATCAAGTGGACTATCTCCATTATAGAAATGAGTATATATGACCTCTTACAAGAAAATGATTGCATAACTTAGAAGCTTTTCATTTGGCTTCTACATAAAGCATACCATTTGATCCAGTTTTGGACAATGCATCTCCTCTTTGAGATCGGTGCTTGAAATTTTTGATATTTCAATATTGAATGTTAGCCTTTGGCTTTTTGAGCACCATACAATTACATTACAAGAGTCGCTTTCTCTTTTTCCTAGTTAAATACTAGTATGTGTGACAGCTTTTGCAACTCAATATCTCTTTTCATTTGGAGATTTTACATTTGGTGAGCTCTTTTCGCAAAAACATAAAAATAAAGTGGGAAGAGATATAGACACAAGTTTATGCAAGTATCAAGACCATCAAGACTATTGACCAATCATTCATGACAAGCTTGAAGATCTATTTTCAACAATCACACATAGTTTTCAAGATTTCTTCCACATAGAAATGAGTGCATACATAGCAAGCCAAGATTGTAAATGCACTACGCCATTAGTACAAAGGTACTAGGCCAAACTCACATGTGATAAGAACAACACAAGCGATCAAATTTTTTGAAGATTTTTCAATTTTTATGAGTTTTTGAATTTTTTTGAACACACTAAAAAACAAACTGAAATAAAGTAAGATCAATAAAACAAAAACAGGCACAAGCCAACAGGTAAATGAAACATGCTATCAAATGAAGACAATGCATGATAAGATGCAACAGTAAAAGTCCCTAAACATTGAAAAAATTAATGCATGGACATGTGTACCCCTTTTCACCCACATGGCACTTGTGTTTGCGGTGATATCCTTAAAGGATTGGGTCAAGAGTTGGGAGTTTCAAACCGTCTAGTAAAGCTCTCCAAGCAAGTGGTGAAAGCACCGATCATTTTCATCACGTCCACCATGCCAGAATCACCATTTTGATTTCTTGATTACTCACCAGCCCAACTCCTTTTGTCCCTTTTAGGGCTATATGACCTCTGAACACTTGCATTCTTTAATGCCTTCAACTTATGGCAGTTTGGTCTTGTGTGTCCTTAAAGTCCACAGAAATGATAGAAATGTTGAATTCTTGGACCTCTTTGCAAGTTTGGAGGTGATTTCCCTTGAACTTTAGGTTTGACCAAAGCTTGAATACGAGGCTTATTCAACATTCATTGCTCAGCTCCATTGTTCTTCTTTTCATCCTTTATTTTCTCAAGAGTAGGAGCAATTACAACTGTCTCTTTGGCTTTCACAAATCTTACATCTTTGGCGCCATTGTCTGATGAGCTACTCCCTCTGGTATATCCCAACTCGGACTTGTCTGAGAAGTGTTTTTGAGATGAAATAACATCATCCAGCTTCTTCAGGGATACCCTCTCTATCTTGGCATTTGCTTGCACTACTTCTAACTCAAGAAATCTGATTTTTGAATAGGCTTCGGTTAGCTCACTATTTAGCGTCTCTATTTCACACTTGGCCTCTTTATGATGCACTAGAAGACTTTTATAGTTTTCCTTTGCTTTCTTCATCTTCTTCACAGTTGCCTTGGCCACCCTTGTGTACTCTCTAAACTTCTCAAGAAGTGAGTTGTAGTTCTCTTGGAGACCAACAATGCTCTCATCTTCTTTAGCATCTAATTCTTCAACAACTTCCATTGATTCTTTATCACTATGATCTCCAAGTTCTTGTACCAGTGATTTTAGGTATTCCGACGACTCATTATTGGTGATAGTCATAAAGGCTGAGTAGTTTCCTTCTCCATCACAGCTCTCTTCAGAATCAGAATTTGAAGAATCTGAATCACTCAGCGTTGTGGTGTATGTCTTACCTTTTGCTCTTAAGTAATTTGGAAATTCCTTCTTGAGATGTCCATGGCCATTGCATTCATAACAAACAATGCCTTGAGGAGACTGAGAATCCTTTCCATCTTTCTTCTTAAACTCTCTTCTATCACCTTTGGAGGATGAGAACTTCCCTCTGCTAAATTGTTTCCCACTGTTCTTCATCTTCAAAAATTTTCAGAAGTTCTTTGTAAGGAATGCTACATCCTTTTCCACTCCATCTTCTTCGGAGGAATCATCCATTCTTTCAGTGGTGGTTTTAAAGGCAAGAGATTTACTTGTTTTATGAGAAAGTAGTCCAAGATCATACGTTTGGAGTGAACCAATGAGCTCTTGGATCTTAATTTCATCCAAATCTTTGCTTTCCTTTATGGCTGTGACTTTTGCTCTAAAGCTTTCAAGCAAGGACCTCAAGATTTTTCTCACTACCTTAGTATCTTCAATCTTCTCACCAAGATTGAGCTTAGCAATAACAATTTCATTGAGCTTTCCACAAAATGAATCAAAGGACTCATCATCTCCCATTTTAAGCTCTTTGAATTTGGTGGTAAGCATCTGAAACTCTGTGTCCTTCACTTTCTTTATTCCTTCATACATAGTCTCCAATATCTCCCAAGCTTCCTTGGTAACTGTCATGTGAGAGATCCTGTGGAATTCATCTGGAGACACACCACAGAAAATAGCATTTAAAGCTTTACTATTAGCATTAGCTACCGTAAGAGCTGCCTTATCCCAAGTGGATTTAGTAGTCTTCGGCCTAGTCCAACCTACTTCAATCGCATCCTTAACGGTATCATCAATAGAGCACAAAAATGTCCTCATTCTAACTTTCTAGAAAGCATAATTGTTGCCATTAAAAAATAGTGGAACAGTTAGGGATTGAGACCTATCCATCTCAAAAAGGGTCAAGGATCACACTTTGATATTTAAACCACAGTGAGTGTACCTGCTCTGATACCAATTGAAAGCTCGGAAATGTGTCGAAAACATATGAGCTATTTAGACCCCAAATTTAAAGTTATGGCTTCGTTGATATTACACTAACTTAATACTAAGTACGGAATAGTGTAAACACAAGCGTATAAGCAAGACAACTACTTTAATCTATATTTAAAGCAACCCAGTAGTAAAAAGGAAATGAACAAGAGTAGGGAAGAGAAATGCAAACACAAATAACATCGAGACGTGTTATCGAAGAGGAAACCGAAGAACTCAGTGAAAAACCTCTCCACCGCCCTCCAAGCGGAAATCGATCAACTAGACAATTAGTTAGGATACAAGGGTGAGTAAGAGACCCTCCAAGCCTAATCTACCCTTTGTACCTAAGCCCTTCAAGCTCCTACTCCAACAAAGCTTCTCGGAACTGTGTCTTGTCTAATTCTTCGGATCTCATAACAAGCTCCATGTTGCATCTGCCATTCCAGGCTTCTTCCAATGCTTTTCAACAGCATGAAAACTTCACTTGACACTCTCAAAGGGTGTGGTAAGTGTTTAGGCTATCAACCTCTCAATGGTATGGAAATGGAGAGGTAGGAGACGAGGAAATTCCCAAAACAAAATGTGTAGAGGATTGTGAGTATTACAATCTCTAACTTTCAAGGTGTTTGGCTAGGGTTTTCTCTCAGAAGCTTTCCTTAACATTTGTGGGTAATGTGGGTATAAATAGTGTAGGCACAAAAAGTGTGTATCAATTGGACAGGCTGGTAAACTAGAATGCCTCGCGGGTGTCTCACGGGAAGGCCTTACCTACAAGATACTCGCAAGACACAGTTGTCTCCATTTGGCCTGACTCTACACATTCTAGCACGTGCAGGGCACATGATTCATTTCACGGGTAGCTAAGTCTCGATATACCCATGAGAAATCTTCAGTCTTCAAATACTTGAGTCTTCACACACTCTCTCTCTCTATCACACAACCTTTGTAGAGAAATCCCACAATAAATACAGGGTACAACAGATTGAATATAATTACAATCAAATTTGGCACGAAATATAAGCCAACAAACCAAATAGTTGTAAATAGCAACTTTACAAGCTTTGGGGGGCCATCATCAGTTTGGATGGCATATCGGGTGTACAGTTAGGTATTGACATGTTGGGGAGGAAATACTCCTGTCACACTCCAAACCCCAAAGGGTTTAAAGCATGAGTAAGTCGTCTCAAAGTACCTGTAGATTTTTCCTTTTTGACAAACCAATCCATAAAATTATATCAAGTACCAACATCAAGAATTATCATAATAATTCCATTGAATATACTCTCAAAGTAAGTCAGAGCCCTAAGTAATAATTATAAGGACCATTGGCCACAAAAGAATAGAGGTCTAAATAAATAATTACATATTATCAGCTTGTCCCATCAGTGGGAGCAACGTCACAACCACTATAATATACAATAGAAATGAGTCAAGCATATTATAAGATGTACATCATCTAATATACCCAATACAAAATTTTAGCCTCTATCAGTAGTTAGTCTAACTACTATTAACTACCAAAAAACTGTCTCAAAAGACTGTTGCCTATTCTAAAAAAAGTTATAAAATAATGGGATGAGACAGAGCCCAGTAAGTAGCATATTTAACGGGGGTGGGGGAAAATCAAGTTTCATCTACTATGATAATAATAGTATGACAAGAATGGTTTAATAATGAAATACAAGTTCCTCAAAGTAAATATCTTGAAACCATATGTTATAATCTGTGAGCAATGATAATATAATTCTAAAGCCATAAAATCTAACATATGGTAATTTATCTCAAATATACCACACTACCACATAAACCGGTTAGGGGATCCACCCATTCACAACTGGCATGATATTGTTCTCTTTGGTATGCAGACTCTTGGCCCCATGGACAGCAGCCTCACCCATATCCTTAAGGTTTTTCTCTCTCCCCATGGGCAGTAGAGAGAGCATGTCAAATAGGATCTCTCTTGCATGTGGTCTCTTGGCCCCTTGAGCAGCAGCCTCACCCATACACAATCAAGAAATCCTTTTCCCCCCATGGACAGTAAGGAAGAACGCGTCATCCAAAGTGAAAGGGCACTGGCCTAAACTTGATTTCGTTGACATAAAGACTACGAAAACCAAGTCGGGTGATCACCGGGAAATCACACATGGCATAGTGTTAAAACAACATAAACTCATAGATTACATTACTTTGAAACACATAGTTCATATTCAGGTAGTTTCAGAAAACCTTAAATAATCTAACTTCTACAAAGTTTGTAAGGTTTTCAACTTCATTCTTGTCAAGAGATTTTCTACCAATTTCTTAAATAATACAAGGCAGGATAAGCATCTCTAAATTTTTCAATATACCATAAAATCAATGATTTTCTTATCAAAGATTAAATAAAAGATGCTTATTTTTTTCATATCAACAATTCATACATTTCTCCAAATGCAATACCAAATATGATGCATTTTCATATATAATCATATATGATTATATATATATATATATATATATATATATTAAGGTTACGACACAGTAATTTTTAGGAAAATATAGTTCCCATAGGTAATTTCCAAAAACGTGTCTAACCAAAAACAACATTTATGTTATTTTTCAAAATCCCATTAAAAAGCTACTTACTTTGCAACCACAAAATCCTAACTCTCCAAGCTCTAAGGAGATTAGCTAGAACCTAAACAATATCAAGTAAACTTATCACAATAAGTATAGAACTTGAAATTGCATCTAACCACAATTTAGGAATCACCAAAATAATCACTTACTTAGGCAAGCCTAGTATTTAACCTCATCAATAATATATCTCACTTCCCAAGTTTCTCAACAAATTGATTCACAAGGCATAAACTCCAATTTACAAAGTTAGCCCATTTAATATCATCTCTAACATTATGACTAGCTTCCATAAAATTTACACTACATCATTAAGAGACCCATGAAAGCAAAATCAATATATCCTCCAAGATAAAAAATTTAGAACTTCAACTAACTCCAAATAAACCCAATAGCAATGGAAAAATTAAATTTACCAACCATCACATGTTATAACTTAAAATCCCTAAATTTTCCACCATACATAAGCCTTAAGTAGTCATCAATAGCACAAAGTAGATGCCCACTCATCAAATAATTCCACCAATACAAAACTCATACATAAAAACACATAAATATCACTTCTAATGCTTATAAATCACATGGGTATCATTATTAAAGCTTAGATAAAAATAATCTCAAGCAAAAGTGTAAAACCCACCAAAAAGATGAGAAATTTTTACCTCAAATAAAATGATGAAGATGCTTTGGGGTTTCTAAGTATTTTTCCGGTGATCTTGCCAGAAAAATGATGGTGAGATGGTGTGGTTTGGAGTGAAGGCCGATAGGTGAGTGTGGGAGTGAGTGTGTTTGTGTTTTCGTAAAGAGAAAAGAAAGAAAATGAAAGAAATAAAAGAGGGAGCTGGCCAAAAAAGAGAAGAGAAGTGGATGAAAATGAGTGGTGGGGAGTGGGGTTAGGTGGGGGCACATGTGGTCCACAAAAAAAATGTTGACTTTACATTTTTTCTTTTTAAACTGACGAGATGTTATAACTCCACTGAAACCATCCGCTACTTCAAACTGGTGTCGCATTATATGTTCCTCCTACAGTGGACCACGAAGGAGAGTGCCTGTATGACTAGGGCTTTCATTCTCCACTTGCTGGGGGCCTACCTCTTTGCCAATGGTGGGCAAACAGTGTCTTTGAGGTGGCCAACCCTTTTTCAGGATTTCAAGGAGGCA
Source organism: Quercus variabilis (assembly GCA_030445155.1). NCBI lineage: Eukaryota > Viridiplantae > Streptophyta > Magnoliopsida > Fagales > Fagaceae > Quercus > Quercus variabilis. Next base: position 27,123,421 of record CP129455.1, on the reverse strand, counting down.
CAGAGGGCCAACTGGGGGTAAGCATGTCTTGCTTATCTCTACTCCACCCTCGACACTTTTAGCCAGGGTACTTTGTGGCAGCTCGTGGGGCCTTGGAAGCTCCTTGACGTTAGCTTTCTTTTCATTCCTTATACTTTCACTTGTAGCTCGTAGTCTTGCAAACCATACTATCTTGAAAATTATAAACTTGCATTTGCCATCCTGCAAACTATCATCTTGTAAACTGTTATCTTGCAAACTATCATCTTGTATCCAGCTTATGGTTTGTGCTTCCTTTTTGTAGTGGTGGGTGGTTAGGTATTGTTAGGATTATTGCCCTTAAATCTTATTGTATAATGCTATGCATGATATTATGTATGACTTAATGTTGTAATTAATAAAGTTGTTTTATTATTATCTAAAATAATAGTAACATGAATATTTGGACATTATCATATAGTTGATGGGGAATTCCAAGTGGATATGATACTCCAGTCACAACCAGAATCATTCAAGAAATTCTGACTCAATTATAATATGAACAAAAAGATTTACTTTTTTTCTGAATTAATGAATGAATTGCTAGCGGCGGAAGGCATCCTTGGTACTTCTAATGTTGAAGCCAATGTGGGTGAAGCTTCTACTTCTCAACCTAAGTTGAAAGGCAAGGGTAAGAAGAAGAAGAAGAAGAAGGACTTCACCAAGCAAGAGGGTAAACAAATTGTCTTAGGGGTTGCTGACAAAGGAAAGAAGCTCAAAGGAAAATATTTCCATTGTGGTGAGAAAGGACATTGGAAGAGAAATTTTCTAAAATTCAAGGCTGCCAAAAATAAGGGTATGAATAGTTCATTCCTCCTTGAAATATGTTTGGTATAAAATCCCACAGATTCATGGTGTGTGGATTTAGGTTGTACTAATCATATCTGCAATTCTTTGCAGGGGTTCCAGGAGACCAGAAAGCTTAATGAAGGGGAATTATTTCTTACTTTGGCTAATAGGAGCAGGATTCCGGTTGTTGCTGTTGGTGTTTATAATTTATGTTTTGAGTCAAGAGTTTTAGTATTAGATGGCTGTTTTTATGTACCTAATGTTTGTAGGAATTTAATTTCTGCAACTTATTTAGGTAAACATGGATATTGTGTTATCCTTAAAAACAATGTTGTAATAAAGAAGGGTAAAGTATTTATTTGTTTTGGCAATATTATGTTGATGGTCTTTATATTTTAACTCCTGATAAGCATGAATTATATAATTCTAAATTAGATAATAACTCTCATGTAAAATCATTAAAGAGAAAGTTTCCTTCTACTAATGTTACATATCTTTGACACTTGCGTTTGGGTCATATTAATCTAAACAGAATTCAAAGACTGATCAAAGATGGACTCCAAGAGCCATTGGACTTTGATGAATTTCCAGTTTGTGAATCTTGTTTGGAAGGCAAAATGACCAAATGACCTTTTAAATCAAAAGGTAGAAGAGTCCAAGAGTTGCTTGAATTAGTTCATGTGGATGTTTGTGGTCTTATGTCAACCCAAGCAAAAGGAGGTTATGAGTACTTCATCACTTTTATTGATGATTACTTAAGATGTGGTTATGTGTACCTAATGAGACAGAAGTCCGAAGCCTTTGAATAGTTCAACGTGTTTAGGGTTGAGGTTGAGAATCAATTAGGTAAACACATAAAAGCCATTCGATCTGATCGTGGTAGTGAACACCTTCTTGGGGATTTCAAGGATTACTTAACTCAAAATGGGATCAAATCCCAATTGACTGCCCCTGGAACTCCCCAATAGAATGGTGTAGCAGAAAGAAGGAATAGAACTCATTTGGAAATGGTTAGGTCCATGATGAGTTACTCAACTTTACCAGTTTCTTTTTGGGGATATGCACTAAAAACTGCAATGCACATTTTGAATTTAGTTCCATCAAAATCTGTTCCCAACACACCTAAGGAATTGTGGAGTGGACATAGGCTTAGTATGAAATAGCTCCACATTTGGGAATGTCCAACACATGTGTTGAAAGGAAGTTTGATAAGTTGGAATCTAAAACCGAAGTATGCATGTTTTTAGGGTATTCAAAAGAAACAAAGGGTTATTTATTCTATAATCATAAAGATAACAAAGTGTTTGTCAGTACACATGCCCAATTTTTGGAAGATGATTATATGAATAATTTTTATCCTAGAAATAAAGTTGTATTGGCTGAAATGAATGACCCTATAGTTGAACAACCAATAGACGAAACTAGGGATGATGTGGTTGTATTGGATACACCATAAGATACTACTCATGAGATGCCTAGTACATAAATGCCTCGTCGTGGTGGGAGGAATGTTAGGCCACCTATAAGGTTTATAGGTCTGGGAGAAACTGATGAAGCTATCTCAGAAGAGGTCGAAACCGATCCTTACACTTACGAAGAAGCAATGAATGATATAGATGCACATCATTGGGACCAAGCTATGAAATCTGAATTAGATTCCATGTATTCCAATCAAGTTTGGGATCTGTAGAGGAGCCTAATGGCATTAAACCTGTTGGTTGCAAAAGGATTTACAAGAGAAAGAGAGGGATAGATGGAAATGTTGAAACCTTTAAAGCAAGGCTAGTGGTGAAAGGGTATACTAAAAAAGAAGGTATTGATTATGAAGAAACCTTTTCACCAATAGCCATGCTTAAATCTATCAGAATTCTCTTATTCATTGTTGTTCATTATGATTATGAGATTTGGCAAATGGATGTCAAGATTGCATTTTTTAATGGCAATCTTGAAGAGGAAATCTATATGATGCAACCAGAAGGTTTCATAGCAAAGAACCAAGAGCATATGGTATGCAAGTTGAAAAGCTCTATTTATGGACTTAAACAAGCATCTAGGTCATGGAACATTAGATTTGATCAAGCAATCAAGTCATTTTGTTTTGAACAAAATCTTGATGAACCATGTGTTTACAAGAGACATGGAGATAAAGTAGCAATGTTCCTAGTACTTTATGTTGATGATATTCTACTCATTAGAAATTATGTAGGGGTAATGTCATCTATAAAGGTTTGGTTGTTAAACCAATTTGATATGAAGGACTTGGGTGAGGCTAACTTTATTCTAGGGAACAAGTTTTGACGAGATCGCAAGAATAAGATGTTAGGCTTATCACAAGCTGGATATATAGATAAGGTTCTAGAATGGTTTAGCACACAAAACTCAAAGAAAGAATTGCTTCCTTTTAGACATGGAGTTCCTCTGTCTGATGACCAAAGGCCTAAGACTCAAGAGGAAGTAGATATGATGAGAAAAGTTCCTTATGCTTCTGCAGTGGGAAGTCTTATGTATGCCATGCTATGTACTAGACCAGATATTTGTCATTCAATTGGCATGGTCAGTCAATATCAATCAAATCCAGGACCAAAACATTGGCAAGATATAAAGCATATTCTCAAGTATCTATGGAGAACGAGAGATTATATGATTGTTTACCATTGTGAGGATATGATTTTCATTGTTTATACAGATTCAGATTTTCAATTGGATCTAGATTTTAGAAAGTTTACATCAGGATGTGTTTTCACCTTGGGAGGTGGAGCCATAACATGAAAAAGTGTCAAGCAATCTTGTATTGTAGACTCCACCATGGAAGCAGAATATGTTGCTGATTGTAAAGCAGCAAAAGAAGCTGTATGGCTCAAGAAATTCCTCTTTGACCTTGGTGTAATGAGAATGAAAAAATTCCCATCACATTGTTTTGCGACAATAGTGGTGCAGTTGCACAATCAAAAGATCCAAGGAATCATAAGAAAGGAAAGCACATTGAGAGAAAATACCATATCATTCTAGACATCATTACTCATGGAGATGTACTGGTTGCAAAGATTGAAAGTGTAAATAATTTAACAAATCCCTTTACCAAAGCGTTGCCTCAAAGGATCTTCGAGTCGCATTTGGAGGGAATGGGAGTTAAATTAGTGCACAATAGTAATTAGGGCAAGTGGGAGATTGTTGGGATTAGTGCCCTAGAATCCTATTGTATATTATGTATGACATTATGTTTGACATGATGTATGACTTAATATTGTAATTAATAAATTTGTTTTATTATTATCTAAAATAATGGTAATATGAATATTCGGACATTATCATTTAGTCCATGAGATGCATAATATGTGATTTATGTGATTTAGTCACAGAAGATATAAGTCACAAGTTCTTTGTAAACACAGAATTTTAGTTTGTAGCTGGTGATGGAATTGGACGTTTCATCTGCGAAGACTATAACATATCAACTAAGATAATTTGTCTTGATCATGGAAGTGGAGACTTCTGCTAATATGTTGATATGTTTTAAGAGTTAAGACATATTGAACTGGACCACTGTGAGATTTATTATTCTCTTAATGATTGTCAATTGAATAATAAATTTCACGACTTATATTTGCATAAACTCTTAATCCTGAGAGAATAATGGACCTGATCATGAAGTGTAGGTTGCTTTCATATATAAAGAGTGAAATCTAAAGTCAAAATCTCAGTATGTTGGGCAGCCACATTTAGTATTGATGGAACATATATTCTCAAGATGGAATTCATAGTCTCTTAACGGAGATATAAGATATTCCCTTAAGATAAATTTAATGGGTTCAGTTATTCAAAGAGTTAGGCCTAACCATTTTAGTAAGAAATTACTAAAGTATATATATTTATGAAATTGGATTTTATAAATATATGGTGAATAACTTAAAAGTATTAAATCGGTTACTCAAAGATTAAGATGTAGTAATTTACAAAGTGGCAGACTACTTTCATAACTTTGTATTACTACGAATATTTTATGAAGGGATTACTTGTATAATAAAGTCTTGAGATATAATTTATTAATAAGGCCTAGAGTGCAATTATATTTATATTGTTGTATTAATTATAATTAATGGTAACTTTAGACTTGTCAAGAGTTGACAGAAAAGCCCAAGGCCCATTAGAGCTAGTGTCTTATTAGTCCCTTTTGGTCCTACTCCAAGCCACATATTAAAGCCCAATTGGAAAAGTCCAATAGGCCAGCCTAATTAGATAATCAGTTAAAGATAAAGGGAGACACATATAGAAAAATTAGTAATGACGAGAAAAAGAGAAACACAACAAGTTTGTGAAATGGTGTATATGTGTGAATGAAGCCACTCAATTACTCTCCCTTGGAAACTAATTGAGAGACCACACATCTTGGGTGATAGCGGAACTGAAGTGAAGATTGAAAGTATTCCTGAGAATTTCTGATATTTGGTTTTGAAATTCACTACATTAAGGTACACTCTTTTGTTCTATATTCTGAAACTTACATTATGCATTTTATCAATTCTGAATGAAGTACATCTGTTAATTTTTCCGCTGCTTACATTTGCCCCACACTCTATGACTAATGCTGAGTACAACTTATGGGGTAGTGGAATTTCCTATGCTGAGTGACACCTTGAGGGGTTGGATTATGAGGAGTTCAACCTTACTCGCCTTATGCCTTATCACACGGTATATGTTCAAACTCTTGTTCTACTTCTCTCCCTTCTTTCTTGGTTTGTCATGACTACTAATGTGGGGAATTATAATAAAGGGTACTGCTACTAGTCCTCTATATGTCCCTTGGAAGGTCTATGCCTATAGTCCAGATGGCATTGCTTGGGAGTGCATCATGCCCCATAACCCTAATGTCATGGGTTATCCTTTCCCTCCCAACACTCGTGTGGTGAGTTATTTCTTCCTTTTTCTTTTTTCCTTTCTACCCAATTTCTCTTCTTGTTTCCATCACTAACCCTTCTATCTTCAAATTGTAGCCCACTATCTAAGAGCAATAGGAGTTGGTGTGGTTGGCCCGAAATATCAAGTTGGTGGTGACTAGCTATTTAAAGGAGTTGTATGGTCCTAGAGGAGTGGCCCATCCAGGCAGTGGTGGTGCTGATGATGATGATGGTGGAGAGGAGGAGGACTCGGAGGCAACTCCTAGCTACCAACCAAGGAAGGGGTGTCATCATTGATTACCTGCAGTCATAACATATATACAACAAACAACACATAACTTTTTCTTTTTTTGCTTTTAATATTTTTCTTTATTCCCTTTTGCAAACATTTGGATTCGGTTTAAGACAAAGGATTGTACAAAGAAAATCTTTTACATTTATGCTTTAAATTGGAACTTAACACTTAATTTACAAGATAATGATAAATTGTATGTTTCTATACAACTTTGCATATTTGATGCTTGCAATCTTGTGCTTGGAATATGTCTTGAATGATTCTTTAGGTCATAGGAACCCTAGGAATGCTTGGGAGTGGAGAAATTCTACTTAAAACAGGGGAACATGGAATTTTGCCAAACGCTATGCGTACTTGGAGATGAGCCTGTGTACATAGCTTTGACTTTGCACACACAAGGTTGATTCCATGCACGTGGGCCACGAATCAGAAAAATCCTAGCCGACTTACTTAGGTATAAAAGTAGCTGTTTGGGTCTAAAACCCTCACCAATGTATTTCCAACCCAGAGAACACTTTTTTAAGGTCCTTCAATGGCAGAAAACTCTCCTTTTGATGTCTCCACTTGATTAGGAGGCTAGGTCTTGATTTAAGGATTTTTTTGCTTCTTATGGCCTTTCTTGCATCTTCCCTTACCATCAAATTAGGGTGGATGAGCCTCCTCTTCTTCCACTTTTTCTTTTCTTTTCTTTCTCTTTCTCCTTCTTTTCCCTTTTTTTTTTTTTTTTTTTTTTTTTATCAGATATGGCTACAAGAGAGGCTTTGGTTGCTTCATCCTCCTATTGTGCCCTTCAGTACCTACCCTCCTAGGCATCTTAGGGATTGTTAGCTTCTAGATGTCTTGGGCTTTGAAGCGTACAAGAAACTTGTGGGTTGCCTTAAGGAGGCTGACATTTAGTGGGTCGTGGAATGGTAGCATATCTTAAGCATAGTCCACAATTGCTGCAAGGACCATTGTGTGACTCTACTGGGGCTTCGTTGTTGTTCTTACTAGTCCACTTGTCATATCTTAAGGCAATTTGGAGAGCATTAAGGAGCTCTTGATGATGAGGGTACCTTCCACACCACGGTGTTCACCAATAGGATCTTGGGCAAGATTAGTGAAGCTTGGCCACACCGTAGGGTGACGAAAGACATTGTTCCTCCCAAATACATCTACCCTACTACAAACTACAAGCAATGGTTAGAGGATGACATGAAGTGGATTTTGAAGGATGAGAAGGCTTACATGAAGACTAGCAAGAAGATAAGAAGGACTGAGTGACCGCCCCGAAATGCCCCATGTTTTACTTTTCTGCACTTTTATGATTCTCATATTTTTGTTTTTGAATTTAATAAAGGATTGGAATGTTCCAAATCCCTTAGGAAAACAAACTTATCATCTTTAAATCTAAGCAATGAAAGAATTTCACTTTTTTATTATCTTTGCTTATTGTCATCTCATTTATTCATTTTCTTTTTTTCTTTTTCCTTTGCCATGTAATTATTGCCCATGGCATCCTTTGAGAAATTTTTACCATGTCCATGGTCTTTTCCCCTAACTTTTGCAAAGAATGCCCTTTCATATTTTCAATCTAGCAGGGTTTTTTTTCCCCTTAATTTTTGCCTAGGTCGCCCTCTCAAGTTTCAACCTAGTAGGATTTTTTCTTTTTTTCATTTAAATTTTGTATTTTTGGAGTATATCCATGTTAATGGGGTGAATCATCTCTTCCCCATCCAAATATGTGATTCTTATAACACCTCCAAACATGATCTTCTTAATGATAAAAGGCCCAGACCACCTAGGCTTCATTTTTCCCCTTGGATCAAAAGGCTCATCTCTAAGCACCTTTAGGGCCAAGTCCCCTTCCTTAAGGCTTCTTGGTTTAGTTTCTAGTTGAATGCTCTAGCAACCCTTATTTGGTACCCTTGTGCATGGTATTGTGCCCTAGCCCTCTTTTCATTTATCAAAGCCAATTGCCATATCTCGCTTTAGCCTAATCCTCTTCTAGGACATTGGTTTCTACCAATACCCTCAAAGATTGTTTCTCCATCTCAATAGGAAGTACTGCCTCACTACCGTAGACCAAGGAGTAAGGTATTGCCCCAGTCAATGCATGGATAGAAGTCCTATAACCCCATAAGGCAAACCGAAGCTTCCCAGCCCAATCTTTGTATGTCACTACCATCTTAGCTAGGATATTTTTCACATTCTTATTAGTTGTTTCCATGGCCCATTAGCTTTTGGCCGATGTGGTGAAGACTTGTGATGTTCAATGCCATATTCTTCCATAACCCTTCAGAAATTGCCTTTAAAATGGGAACCATTATCGAAAATGATCTCTTGGGGTACCCCAAACCAGCATATGATGTTGTTCTCTAAAAACTGAGCCACATACTTAGCTTTCAACATGGAATAGGAGGCCGCTTCCACCCAGTTAATGGAGTAGTCAATTGCCACTAAAATGTACTCATGCCCATTTGAAGCCTTAGGAGCTATTCTTCCAATCACATCTATGCCCCAAATCGAGAATGGCCATGGAGAGGTCATGCTATACAACTCACTAGGCAGGACATGGTTCAAGTTAGCATGTGTCTAGTAATCATGGTAGCTCTTCACATAGTCCACACAATCAGTCTCCATCGTATTCCAATAGTACACCATCCTTAAAATCTTCTTGGCTAACATTATTCCATTCATATGAGGGTCACAAATTCCTTGATGAACTTCTTCCATTACCTTTTGGCTTTTTCCTTTTTCAAACAATGAAGATGTACATCATCATGGGACCTTCTATAGAGTTATCCTCCACATAGGATATATTAGGTTGCCATCATCCTAATGGAACGGCGCTCTCTCTTATTGGCACCACCCGGATATGCCCCTAGTTCTAAGAACTTCATGATGTCATAATATCACGAAACTTCCTCTTCCTCTATGGACATTACTGAAGCTTCAGTCTTCCCCTTGTGCACTTGCTCGTAACTTTGTTCAATCTCTAAGGGCCGTGTCTATACTCCCTCGGGTATTTCAACCATGAAGGCTAAAGTAGCCAAGACATTCGTGAATTAATTTTAAGCCCTAAGGATGATTGTGTATTCAATCTTATCGAAGGTCTTAGTCAAGTCCTTTAAGTATTATTGGTAAGGCTTTAAGTGTTCTTCTTTCACTTTTCACAACTTTTATGCATGGGCTATAACCAAAGTTGAATCCCTAAAGACGTTTGGGCTATAACCAAAGTTGAATCCCTAAATACTTCGGCTTCTTTTACTCCTAATTCTCGAAGAGCTTCCATTCCGGCAATGCAAGCCTTATATTCAGCCATGTTGTTAGTTGCTTCAAAGTTCAATTTGATTGCCAAAGGTATGTGAGACCCCTCGAGAGTGATTGAGAGTATCCCTATCTCATTCCTATATTGGTTTATGACTCCATCAAAGTACATCTTCCATGTCCTTACCTTAACATCCAAAATATCTTCATCTGGAAAATCCTCTTTACCATCTTCCCGCTCTATGGGATTCTCAGCACAAAAATCTAACACGACGCTTCACTTGATAGTTTTTCTGGCCACATACTTCAAATCGAATTTTGCCAACAAAATCAACCATCTCGACAATCTTCCACTCAAAGCAGGCTTCTCAAAGGGGTACTTCAATGGGTCCATTCTTGCTACCACCCATATTTGAAAGGGTAAAATGATATGTGTCAATTTTTGTATCGCCCAGACAAGTGCAAAGCATGAATTTTCTATAAGAGTATATTTGGTTTTTTTTTTTTTTTTTTTTAATGGAATCTCTTGCTTAAGTAATATATGGCTCTTTCATTCTTCTCATCATCTTCTTGTGCAAGCATACTTCCAACCGCATCTCCTATAATGGAGAGGTATAAGAGTAAGGTTTTTTCGTGCTGTGGAGGCATTAGGATAGGTGGGTGGAGGAGATATTCCTTGATAAGTTCAAAGGCTTTTTAGCACTCATCGTTCCATGTGTGTGGTTCATTCTTCCTTCGGAGTTTGAAGATGGGCTCACAAGTGGAAGTGAGCTTGGCAATGAATTGACTAATGTATTGTAATCGACCTAGGAAACACGTAATCTCTTTCTCACTTTTGGGCGAAGGAATCTCTAGTATGGCTTTGATCTTGGATGTGTCAACTTCTATCCCTCAACCACTTACTAGGAATCCTAACAATTTTTCAATGGTTACTCCAAAGGTGCACTTTTGTGGATTCAATCGCAATCTATATTCTTTAATCCTCTCAAAAAAATTCCTCAAGTTTGCGATGTGGCTTCCTCTATCTTTGGATTTTGCTATCATGTTATTGACATACACCTCTACCTCATTATGCATCATATCATGTAGCAAGGCCATAGACATCCTTTGATAAGTTGCCCTAGCATTCTTAAGGCCAAACAACATTACTGTTTAGCAATAGATTCCCCATTTGATAGTGAAAGTGGTTTTGGTCATATCTTTCGAAGTCATCTTGATTTGGTTGTATCCTGAAAAACCATCTATGAAGGATATCAAGGCACTTCCTGCTGTGTTATCCACCAAGACTTTAATATGATAGAGGGGAAAGTCATCCTTAGGGCATGCCTTATTCAAGCCTCTAAAGTCCACACACATTCTTACCTTTCCATCCTTCATAGGTATGTGCACGACATTGGCTAGCCATCTTGGTTTACGGGTTTGATGAACCCTACCTTTAGTTGCTTATTGACTTCCTCTTTGATCTTTAAAATCTATTTGTTCCTCATTTTTCTCAATTTTTGCTTGACGAGCACCATATGGTCATGGGTTTCAATGTGATGTTGAGCTATCTCAGGGTTAATTCCAATCATATCTTCATAGGACCATGCAAACACCTCTTGAAATTCCATGAGGAGTTCTTGAAGATCTTTCTTTTCTTTTTCATTCAAAGTTGAGCCTATTTTAATTAAGCATGGATTTTCATCATTGCTCAAGTTAATATTTTCAAGAGTTAGTTCCATAGGTTCAATTTTCTTTTCCAATTGTTTATTAATTTCATTTTCAAATTCATTTGAATCATTTAAGTGCAAAATTTCAATGTTATGAGACACATCAAAGTAAGCCAAATCAGAATTCATCTTATTGAAAATATTGAAAAGTACATTGGAACTTGCATTACAAAAAATTTTCCCCATGTTCTAAGAAAACCCAACCCAAGTCCAATTATTAATGGGCCTACGATAGGCATGATGAGCTTTAAAGGATCACTTGGCTCTTCATTGGTGATGGCAAACACATCCCCACTCGTCTTCATCATGGTCTTCATTGCTTCGGCATCCATGTAGTTCACCTAATCAACCTTTTCTTGTATCTCTTAGATCACCACAGTAGGCTTCTCCTTAAAAGTGAGTTTTTCATTAAAGAACATCTTCTAACTCGGATACACCCTTCCATTTTTACCTACCCAAGGTTCGGGGAAGCCACAATAAGGGAAGTCTCCTCCTTCTTTCACGAAATTCCCATTGAAAGTGCCATGGTTTTTCTTGATTCTGTCGCAACCTTCAAATAATCCAAGATCTTCCTTAGTCATTTGAGTCTTGATATTGGGAACTCAACTACCCTTTTTCCTTCTTTTCCAAGGCCCATGCTAGGCATGTATCCCATGTTCTTCATCATTGCAATCACCTCGTGGCTACAATATGGGAACAAGTTAGTAGCATACCTCTCATCCTTCAACCTATAATAATTCATATTCACGAACTCAAAACCACTCATTTGAAGTTCACTTCATCCTTCCTTAGCCCATAAATCGGTGTTAGAATTTCCTTATCTCCAAGCACTATGGCAATCCCTCCTTTCCATGGGATCTTCATCTTTTGGTGTGGTGAGGAGGGGATTGCCTCATTAGGGTGAAGTAAAGCTCCTCCTAAGAGAATGTTGTAATTTGGGGTGATGTCCATGACATCAAACTCCATAATAGCTTTTGTTGGCCCAATTTTGTAAGGTGCCTTGAAGGTACCTATGACCTTCCTTGAAGTGTTGTCATATGCTCTTACTGTTAAAGGAGAAGGGATGATAGTCTCTATATCTAGACCAATAGTGAGGGCGGTCCTAAAAGGACAAACATTCAAGGCAGACCCGTTGTCAATAAGAACCATTGGAACCTTGGCACCCATGCATTCAATGGTGATTTGCAATGGTCTAATGTGATTTGATCGTTCAGGAGGGAGATCTTCATTGAAAAAGGGAAGGAAGGGGTTCGAGGGGCCCTAAATCTCTACCAAGATAATCCTTTTCCAAAAAGATGGCTTGTAGTGCTTCCCACTCCTGTGATATTTGCTACATTGTCTTCCAAGACTCTTTTCTTTATTTCTGTCACCCCTTTAGGAAGTATTCCCTATATCACTACTGCCTCCTTCGAGGCTTCATCTTCTTCATCCGATATTCCTTGGACTTCCACGACATTGATATCAACATTTGTAGTTTCTATCAACTTTTAGCAATCCCATTCAACTTCATCTATTGGCACCTAATTTTGATACGGAGGGGAAGCCCTATAGTAATCGAGCAAAGGGTTTTTTTTAATGTTAGGTTTAGTGATGATGTTGGGATTTGGGAGGGTTCCATTGTTAAAAGGTCTTGTATCTTGTGTTTGAGGCGAAAGCAATTGTCGGTTTTGTGGCTGGATTTTTGGTGGTAGTGGCAATATTCATTGAGGTTCCAAGTGGGAGGCATGGGATTAGGCATAGGTGTAGGGTTTAGAGGTTTGATGAATCCATTGGAGGATAAGTTTTCATATGCTTGTGTGAGGATCATTCCTAGGATGGAGAATTCTCAACGAGCTTTCTTTGGGTAGGCTAGTGTTTATTGAGGTGTGATGGCGTTTACATTTACGAGATTGGGTGCTTTAATGGTGGTTACTGCCCCTCCATATGTTTTCTTGGTTGGAGGCTTGCTTTCCCTTTTCTCCAATTACCCATTATTGAGAGCATCTTCGATTGTTTTCCCACAATCACATAGTTCTCCAAATGAGCTAATAAGCGATGACAAAAGCCTTTATTATAAGCCGGAAGTAAGTTCTTAATGATCATGTTGATTTGGTCTTTCTCATTTGGCCTATTGACCAATCTAGATGCCTTGGTCTTCCATCTAGTCATGTATTCATAAAATGTCTCCCCCACATATTGTTTGGTAGTCTCCAAATCACTTAGAGTCACATCAATCACGGTGTTAAAGATGAATTGGTCTACAAACAACTCCACTATTTCATTCCACACCTTAGTTTTGCTTGGATCAAGGTTATAGTACCACCTTGATACGCCTCCCGTGAGTGAGAGGGGAAATGCATGCAAAGTTTGTTTCTCATTTAGCCCTTTCGTTTTAGCAATGCTTAGGTATCTTCTTATGTGTTGCTTTGGATCCCCAGTCCCATCAAATTTTTCCACATCGGAGATCTTGCACTTGGGAAGCAATGCAATAGGAGCTTTTGAACTTACTCCCCCATGCTATAGAGGTAATCATCCATTCCTTGCGCCTTATGGAAGGCAAGTAGCATATTCTCCATCTTTTCCCTCATAGCTACAGTTTATGTGATGAGCTTTTCAAATTGCTTATTCCTTTCATATTCCGCTTTGTCATTTTCATCCCATTCCTCCACTTCCTCCTCGTCATCATGGATTTCCCCATGTGCGGATTTCTTAAGCTTAGATTCCTCCAACCTAGTGAGGTGCCATCCCATTTTCCTAAGGGCTTCTCCATGTTCATCCAAGGCTTTAAGGATCTTTTGTACCATTGAATCCTCCACAGAAGTAGTCATTGTTTCTTGAAAGGTTGCTTCCTCTTCTTGGTCTGTGTCCTCAATCTTGATCAAGCGCCTTCCTTTCTCTCAATTCCAAATGGGAGTGGGAACGTGTTTTCTTGGCTTTGATGGTGCAATGATGCCTGAAAAAGAAGCCCCATTTTCATTAAGTTCGTGTCCCAATTAAAGATTCCTTTTACTTTTAGATATTCATAGAAAATTCTTAAGCTCAATTTAATGAAGGCCCAATTACAATGTCACTCCCTTCCCTCTCATGGATTCTTACCCCTTGTTTTATTGCACTTTGGTCCATTTACAATGAAACTCTCATCTTACTCTCATGGGCTTTCATTAGAATGTACTTAGGAATTTTCCAACCCTTTGTCTCAAACTTGGACTTACAGTGTATTCATCACTTTGGGCTTTTCATTCATTATTTCACTTTTTTTTTTTTAAATGGCCCTCTAGCTGGAATATATTGTAGCCTTCCTCTTAAAGTCTATGAAATTCTCATCATTTTAGGCCTAGGCTGTTGGTAAATCTGGTTTTGTATCTCATACAAAACACACAGCGGAAGCAACAAACACGGATCTATTTCATTCATGATTGATAACTTGCACTATATAAATTTCAGAATTTAAGAATAAGATAACGTACCTTGGTGCGGTGAAATTCAAAACAAAAGATTATAAGTACGTGGGAACACTTTTGATCTTCAATGCAATTTCACTTTACGCCCAAGAAGTGTGGTCTCTCAATCAGTTTCCAAGGGAGAATAATTAAGTGGCTTCACTCGCACATACACACCACTTCACAATGGTGTCTCACTTTTTTCTCTCATGCAAAAATTATGTATGTTTCTTCATTTTATAACTAACTGATTATCTAATTGGGCTGGCTTATTAGACCTTTCCAATTGGGCTTTAGTGTGTAGTTTGGAGTGGGACCAAAAGGAACCAATAAGACAATAGCTCCAATGGGCCTTGGGCTTTTCTGTTAACTCTTGACAAATCCAAAACTACCATTAATTATATTTAATACCACTATATAAATATAATTGCACTTTAGGCCTTATTAATTAGTTATATCCCAAGACTTTATTATACATGCAATCCCTTCATAAAATATTCGTAGTAATACAAAATCATGAATGTTGACTGCCACTTTGTAAATTACTACATCTTAATTTTTGAGTACCCAGTTTAATCCTTTTAATTATTCATTATATATTTATGAAATCCAATTTCATAAATATATACTTTAGTAATTTCTTACCAAAGTGGTTAGGCCTAACTCTCTGAATAACTAAACCCATTAAACTTATCTCAAGGGAATATTTTATATTTCCATTAAGAGACTATGAATTCCCTCTTGAGAGTATATGTTCCATCCACACTAAATGTGGCTGCCCAACATACTGAGGTTTTGACTGTTACTTTAGATCTGACTCCTAATATAGCAAAGCAACCTACACTTCATGATCAGGTCCATTATTCTCTCAGGATTAAGAGTTTATGCAAATATAAGTTGTGAGATTTATTATTCAATTGACAGTCGTTAAGAGAATAATAAATCTCACAGTGGTCTAGTTCAATATGTCTTAACTCTTAAAACATATTAACACATCAACTAGAAGTCTCAACTTCCATGATCAAGAGAAATCATCTTAGTTGATATGTTATAGTCTTCGCAAATGAAATGCCCAACTTCATCATCGACTACAAACTAAAATTCTGAGTTTACAAAGAACTTGTGACTTATATCTTCTGTGACTAAATCACATAAATCACATACTATGCATCTCATGGACTAAATAATAATATCCAAATATTCATGTTACCATTATTTTAGGTAATAATAAAACAACTTTATTAGTTATAATATTAAGTTATACATACTGTCATACATAATGTCATACATAGCATCATACAATAGAATTTAAGGGCACTAATCCCAACATAGGCATGCAACAAGGAGGTCCAAGATTAGGAAAATTCATATTGGCTTTGTAGGATTTTGGATGCTAAGTCCATAACATATTTGTTACCTTAGGTCCAAAGTCCTTTTTATTTTTTAAAAGGGCTTTTTCCACTTGGGCCAATGATAGCAATTAGGCTATGGTCTTATGAACCTTTCAAGTTAAGATATACCTTCGGATTTAGGGACAAGCCTCTTATATGTGAGAACTTCTTTTCCTTTAGGATATACCATAACTTTAGGTTCATCCATTTTTTTAGGACATATGTGATTCACTTGTTAGGAACATATGCCACTACTTTATGTAATTGAATAATCCTTTGACAAAACGCACTTTACTTGTATTTGGGTAGATCTAGGATGTGTTTAATACTTCAAGAAACTTTGTTTCAAGATCAAGTGTTAAAGCCATGCAAGTCTGTCCAAGAAACAAGCTGAAAAAATGTTTGTCATTAAATCTCGACAGCTAACTCGACAGCTTGCCATCTATCGAGCTTGAAGAGCTGTTTAGCCCATTGCTCAACAGCAGCTCAACAGATAGGGTATTTGTCGTGGTTTATGAAAAATAGAATTTAAGATATGTTTTGACTCTAATTCGTGATTATGTGTTTGAGCTTTCTTTTATCACAACCCTAGACATATAAAAGGATTATTTTAAGGGCCGCCAAAGGTGGATTTAGTTGCACAAGTGTTGAGCATAGTTTGTTCAAGCAAATTGTGACCGGAGACAAAATTTACCCTAATTCATCGTTCTTGTGAAGAAGTTGCTGTGTTTATGCACTGTAGGGTTTTGTAACCAAACATCTTCTTGATCTTCATCACCTAGATGAACTGAAGAACTTTACAGACAATAACCTTTTCTAGTTAGTGTTTGAAGTCGTGTACTGGGATCCTCGCAATTGGTTAGTCACATATTAGGAGTCGCGCATCAAAAGGAGAAATTGTCACTACAGAACAAATCCAATTGGGTATTGGGGTAAGGGTTCAACTGCAGGTTGGTATCGATGGATTTAAAGATAAACGCGTAAGCATACCTTGAAGTGGTGAATTTCAAAACTCGAAGATTGAAGCACTTAGGAATACTTTTAGTCTTCACTCTAATTTCACTAACGCCCAAGAAGTGTGGACTCTCAATTGGTTACAAAGGGATAATCAAAAGAGTGACTTACACTCTCATACACACCACCTTTCAATGATGTTTTTCTCACTTATAAAATTATGTACGTTTTTCCCTTTTTATCTAACCAATTATCTAATTGGGCTGGCCTTTTGGGCCTTTCCAATTGGGCTTAAGTGTGTGGCTTGGAGTGAGACCAAAATGGACCAATAAGAAACTAGCTCCAATGGGCTTTGGGTTTTTCTGTCAACTCTTGACAAGTCCAAAGTTACCATTAACTATATTTAATACCACTATATAAATATAGTTGCACTCTAGGCCTTACCTATAAATTATATCCCAAAACTTTATTATACATGCAACCCCTTCATAAAATATTCGTAGTAATAAAAAGTCATTAATGTAGACTGCCACTTTGTAAATTACTACATCTTAATCCTTGAGCACCCGGTTTAATCCTTTAATGTTATTCATTATATATTTATGAAATCCAATTCCATAAATATATACTTTAGTCTTACTAAAGTGGTTAGGCCTAACTCTCTGAATGACAAACTCATTAAACTTATCTCAAAGGAATACTTTATATCTCCGTTAAGAGACTATGAATTTCATATTGAGAATACATGTTCCATCAACACTAAATGTGGCTGCCCAACATACTGAGGTTTTGACCATTACTATAGATCTCACTCCTGATATATTAAAGCAACCTACACCTCATGATCAAGTCCATTATTCTCTCAAGATTAAGAGTTCATGCAAATACAAGTCGTGAGATTTATTATTCATATGATAGTCCTTAGGAAAATAATAAATCTCACAATGGTCTAGTTCAATATGTCTTAACTCTTAAAACATATTAACACATCAACCAGAAGTTTCCACTTCCATGATCAAGACAAATCATCGTGGTTGATATGTTATAGTCTTCGCAGATGAAATGCCCAATTTCATCACCGACTACGAACTATAATTCTAAGTTTACAAAGAACTTGTGATTTATATCTTCTGTGACGTTTCACATAAATCACATACTATGCATCTCATGGACCAAATGATAATGTCCTAATATTCATGCTACCATTATTTCAGATAATAATAAAACAAATTCATTAAACACAACATTAAGTCATACATAATGTCATACACAATGTCAAACTTAATATCATACATATCATCATACAATAGGATTTAAGGGCACTAATCCTAACAGGTATAAGGTACTAGGATTCCTTTACTTGTAATCGCTTGTTGTGATAATAGTGAAATTTTGAGAGTGGTGACTTTAAAATCACCTGGTGGGGTTTTTGCAGTATTGGTTTTCCTCACTTGTAAACAAATCACCGTGTCATTTAATTTCCATTGCATACTTAGTTTATTGGTGATTTGTTTATGCTACTATGCGTTTACATGTTAATTTGATTAATTAATAAACTTGGCTAATTAATCAATTAATCTATCACAAGGGGTCAATTCGTTTTTGGCCTATCAAGTGGTATCAGAGCAGGCACACTTTGATTAGGTACACTCTGATTAGGGTTAATCTTTGCTATATTGATCCATTGACCCCTGCTTGTCATGGAAAGAGGATAGTCTCTTATTGTACCTCCTTTATTTGATGGCACTAACTATGCATACCGAAAAGTATGCATGAGAGCTTTCTTGCAATCTTTAGATGAGAAGGTGTGGCAAGCTATTGAGATAGGCTAGACCAAGCCAAAGGAAGCACCAGTTGTAACATCCCGTCAGTTTAAAAAAAAAAATGTAAAGTTAGCATTTTTTTATGGACCACGTGTGCCTCCACCTAACCCCACTCCCCACCACTCATTTTCACCCACCTCTCTTCTCTCTTTTGGCCGGCTCCCTCTTTTCTTTCTTTCATTTTCTTTCTTTTCTCTTTACTGAAACACACACACACACACACACACACACTCACTTCCACACTCACCTGCCAGCCTCCACTCCAAACCACACCATCTCAGCATCATTTTTCCGACAAGATCACCGCAAAAATACTTAGGAACCCCAAGGCATCTTCATCATTTTATTTGAGGTAAAAATTTCTCATCTTTTTGGTGGGTTTTACACTTTTGCTTGAGGTTATTTTTATCTAAGCTTTAATAATGACACTCATGTGATTTATGAGCATTGGAAGTGATATTTATGTGTTTTCATGTATGGGTTTTGTATTGGTGGAATTATTTGATGAGTGGGTATCTACTTTGTGCTATTGATGACTACTTAAGGTTTATGTATGGTAGAAAATTTAGGGGTTTTAAGTTATAACATGTGGAGGTTGGTAAATTTAATTTTTCCATTGCCATTGGGTTTATTTGGAGTTAGTTGAAGTTCTAAATTTTTTTATCTTGGAGGATATATTGATTTTGCTTTCATGGGTCTCTTAATGATGTAGTGTAAATTTTATGGAAGCTAGTCATAATGTTGGAGATGATATTAAATGGGTTAACTTTGTAAATTGGAGTTTATGCCTTGTGAATCAAATTGTTGAGAAACTTGGGAAGTGAGATATATTATTGATGAGGTTAAATACTAGGCTTGCCTAAGTAAGTGATTATTTTGGCAATTCCTAAATTGTGGTTAGATGCAATTTCAAGCTCTATACTTATTGTGATAGGATTACTTGATATTGTTTAGGTTTTAGCTAATCTCATTGGAGCTTGGAGAATTAGGCTTTTGCGGTTGCAAGGTAAGTAGCTTTTTATTGGGATTTTGAAAAATAACAATGTTATATAAATGTTTTTGGGTTAGACATGCTTTTGGAAACTACCTATGGAAATTATACTTTCCTAAAACTATTGTGTTGTAACCTTAATATATATATATATATATATATATATATGATTATATATATGAAAATGCATCATATTTGGTATTGCATTTGTGGAAATGTATGAAATTGTTGATATGGATAAATGAGCATCTTTTATTTAATCTTGATAAGAAAATCTTGGATTTTATAGTGTATTGGAATATTTAATCTGCTTATCTTGTCTTAGTACTTAGGAAATTGATAGAAAATCTTTTTGACAAGAATGAAGTTGAAAACCTTACAAACTTTGTAGAAGTTAGATTATTTAAGGTTTTCTGTAACTACCTGGATATAAACTATGTATTTCAAAGTAATATAACCTGTGAACCTATGTGGTTTTAGCACCATGCCATGTGTGTTTACCCGATGATCACTCGATTTAGTTTTCGTGGTCTTTGTGACAACAAAATCAAGTCTAGGTTAGTGCCCTTTCACTTTGGATGACGCGTTCTTCCTTGTTGTCAATGGAGGGAAGAGGATTCCTTGATTGTGTGTAGGTGAGGCTGCTGCCCAAGGGGCCAAGAGACCACATGCAAGAGAGGTCCTATTTGACATGCTCTGTTGCCCATGGGGGGAGAGAAAAACCTTGAGGGTATGGGTGAGCTGCTATCCACGGGGCCAAGAGTCTGCATACCAGAGAGGATAATATCATGCCAATTGTGAATGGGTGGATCCCCTGACCGGTTCATGTGATAGTATGGTATATTTGAGATAAATTACCATATGTTGGATATTATGGCTTGGAAAATTATATTGTTGATGCTCACAGATTATAGTATATGGTTTCAAGATATTTACTTTGAGGAACTGGTATTTCATTATTAAATCATTATTGTCATATTATTATTATTATAGTAGATGGAACTTGCATTTCCCCCACCCCTATTAAATATGCTACTTACTGGGCTTTGTCTCATTCCATTATTTTGCAATCTTTTCAGAGTAGGCAATAGTCTTTTGAGACAGCTTTTTGGTGGCTAATAGTAGTTAGACTAACTGCTAATGGAGGCTGAGCTTTTGTAATGGGTTTATTAAATGGTGTACATCTTAGAATAGGCTTGATTCATTCTTTTGTATATTAAAGTGGTTGTGACGTTATTCCCACTAATGGGACAAGCTGATGATATGTAATTAAAATTCAGACCTCTATTCTTTTGTGGCCAATGGTCATTGTAATTATTGCTTAGAGCTCTGACTTACTTTGAGAGTATATTCAATGAAATTATTATGATAATTCTTGATGTTAGTACTTAAAATGATTTTTGTGGATTAAATTATCAAAAAGGAAAGTTTACAGGTTCTTTGAGATGTCTTTTTCATGCCTTGGACCTTTTGGGGTTTGGGGTGTGACAGTTATGGTATCAGAGTTTAGGTTATGTTTCTATAGACTTTGAAAATAGGAATTGATTTTGATCAAAGTCAGAGCATTAGGGGTTTAATGAATTCTTTATTTTGTTCCTTTGTTTCAGCTTCCACCTGCTATTCCTTTTTCCTTATCTATCTTTTCTATGTTAACCTTCTATGTTGCCTTGTGATTTACTTGCTTGATTCTTGGGTATAGGTATAAGTACTTTGGTACACTATGCCTCCTAAAAAGAAAGCACGTAAAGTAAGGCATGTGGATGAGGTTACAGCTCCAAAGCATGGCCATAGGTAACGCCAAGAGTGTGAGAGATCTGTCACTCCTGATGGTGGTGAAATTGATGAGGTGGTAGTGGCAGACAGGATTTATGCTAGGATTGCTAGGGCAATCCAGAATGGTGAACATAGGAGGGAGGATTTCCTTTTCGGGGAGTTCCGTAAGCAAAATCCTCCAACTTTTGATGGGGGACCTGATCATATGGCAGTAGAGAATTGGCTGCTAAAGATGGAGAAATTACTGAGAGCCCTTGAATGTACGGATGGTGTTGTATGCCGCTTATGCTCTGCAAGGTCCTGCTGATAGATGGTGGTCAAGCATTAAGCCATTGTTGGAGACGAAGTTGGGAAGGGACACTCCCATTACTTGGGAGAAGTTTAAGGAAGTTTTCAATAGGACATACTTCCCCGATGTAGTGAGGGACCATAAGGCAAGAGAATTTTCTGATTTGGTTCAGGGGCCTATGACAATAGAGGAGTATGTTGCTAAGTTTGTCTAGCTGTCTCGCTTTGCTTCTTACTTGATTTTGGTTGAGTCCAAGAAAGTGAAAAAGTTTCAAGAAGGCCTTAATGATAGGATTCGCCCTCTCATTATAGCCTCTGGAGTGGATACTTTTATTGAGGCTGTGAAGCGAGCAATGAGTCTTAAAGAAGACTTTAAGTACAACCCCAATTCCAAGGAGAGTGAAAAGAAGCAAAGGCCCTTTAATTCTCAACATGGTAAGGGTCGAGGACATAAGAAAGGATTCTTTAAAACTCGGGTAATAGAGGACAATCCTTTAGGCATAGTAAGAATGCCTATCCTCAGTCTGGTGACAAGAAGTCTTGCTCTCGTTGTGGTAAACTTCATGATGGAAAAAATTGTGATGGGGTCAAGATTTGTTTTGCTTGTAAGCAACCCGGACACTTTGCTAGAGATTGCCCGAGTTCTAA
The DNA here is from genome assembly GCA_030445155.1 of Quercus variabilis. Taxonomy (NCBI): domain Eukaryota; kingdom Viridiplantae; phylum Streptophyta; class Magnoliopsida; order Fagales; family Fagaceae; genus Quercus; species Quercus variabilis. The sequence goes on along the minus strand of CP129455.1, from coordinate 27,101,179 downwards.
GGGCTCGGGTTCCTCTTCATTATCTTAGGTTTCAAAGGGTAATGACAATGGGAAGAAGATGCAAGGTAGAGTGTATGCCTTGACTACTCAGGATGCTCAGGCCACGGATACAGTGGTGGCAGGTATACTTCCTTTGTTCTCTGCACATGCTAAAGTTCTTTTTGATCCTGGTTCTATGCATTCTTTTGTTTCTTGTGCATTTGCTAAAAATCATGACAAGAGCCCTGAACTACTTACTTTTGAGTTATCGGTTTCTACCCCTGTTGGTGATACTTTAATGACTAATCTTGTGCTTAAGTCTTGCATTATTTGTATTGAGGGTAGAGAGTTATTGGTTGATTTGGTGTTGTTAGATATGCATGATTTTGATGTCATTTTGGGCATGGATTGGTTGGCTTCTTACCATGCTAGTATGCATTGTTTTGATAAAGAGGTGGTGTTTAGGCCTCTAGGTGAATCAGAATTTTTATATAAGGCTTCATGTTTGCCTTTTATGCCTCATGTGATATCATGCATTCAAGCAAACCGCTTGCTTGGAAAGGGATGCCAAGGATTCCTTGCTAGTGTAGTGGATTCACAAAGTGGAGAATTGGAGATAGGAGACATTCCCATTGTGAGGGAATTTTCGGATGTTTTTCCTAATGATCTACCTGGGTTGCCCTCGGATCGTGAGATTGAGTTCTCTATTGATCTTTTTCCTAGCATTGCACCTATTTCTAAGGCACCGTACAGAATGGCACCCACAGAGTTGAAAGAAATTAAGGAGCAATTGGTAGAACTACTGGATAAAGGGTTTATTCGCCCTAGTGCCTCGCCTTGGGGAGCTTCAGTTTTATTTGTCAAGAAGAAGGATAGGTCTATGAGGTTATGTATTGATTACAGTGAGCTTAATAGAGTCACCATAAAGAATAAATATCCTTTGCCTCGTATTGATGACTTATTTGATCAATTGCAGGGAGCACAAGTTTTTCCTAAGATTGATCTTCATTCTGGTTATCACCAGTTCAAGATTAAGGGTGAGGATATACCAAAGATGGCCTTTCGGACTAGATATGGTCATTATGAATTTTTGGTGATGCCGTTTGGATTAACTAATGCCCCTGCTGCTTTTATGGATTTGATGAATAGGGTATTTCATGAGTACTTGGATCGATTTGTCATTGTGTTGATTGATGATATTTTGATTTATTCTAAGAGTCAAGAAGAGCATGAAGAACACTTGAGGATTGTTTTACAGATTCTAAGGCTAAGTTGAAGAAGTATGAATTTTGGTTGAATCAAGTAGTGTTCTTAGGTCATGTGATATCTAATGATGGAATTACAGTGGATCCTAATAAGATAGAAGTAGTGGTTAATTGGGATAGGCCTACAAATATAAGTGAGGTAAGAATTTTCTTGGGCCTTGCTGGTTACTATAGAAGATTTGTAGAGGGATTTTCCTGCATTGCAGCTCCTTTGACACAATTAACTCGGAAGAATGTTAAATTTGAGTGGAAGGAAGAATGTGAGAAAAACTTCCAAGAGCTAAAGCAGAGATTGGTCACAGCTCCAATGTTAACTATCTCTTCAGGTACTGGGGGTTTTGTCATTTATAGTGATGCTTCTCATAAGAGACTTGGCTGTGTGTTGATGTAAAATGGGAAGGTTGTGGCTTATGCCTCTCGTCAGTTGAAAAATTATGAGAAAAATTACCCCACTCACCACTTGGAGTTGGCTGCAGTTGTTTTTGCTTTGAAAATTTGAAGACATTATTTGTATGGGGAAATATGAGAGATTTTCACTAATCATAAAAGTTTAAATTATTTCTTTACCCCGAAGGAGTTAAATATAAGGCAACGAAGATCGTTGGAATTGGTTAAGGATTATGATTGCTTCATTAACTATCATCCTGGTAAGGCTAATGTTGTAGCTGATGCACTTAGTAGAAAGCCTTCAAGTTTTTCAGCTGCTTTGCTAACCACTTAAGAGAAAATTATTCAGGATCTTAAAAGGATGGAGATTGAGGTTGTTGTGGGCCATTCTAAGGCCTACCTGGCTAGTTTGAGTGTTCAACCAACTTTGGTGGAAAGAATTAAATTGTCACAAGCCGATGACCCACGTTTAAAGAAAATCATGGATGAGGTGCATAGTGGAAAGAAATCCGAATTTTCTATCTCTAAGGATGGTGCTTTAAGATTTGGGAATAGACTTTGTGTGCCAAAGGATCCATTGATTAAAAAGGAGATTCTAAAGGAGGCTCACTATTCCCTATATACAATACATCCGGGTAGTACAAAGATGTACCATGGTCTTCGTGAAAACTTTTGGTGGAATAATAAGAAAAGGGAGATTGGCCACTATGTAGAGCAATGTTTGACTTGTCAATAGGTTAAGGTGTTGCACCAATGACTCTCGGGTTTGTTGCAACCACATCCTATTTCCCAATGGAAGTGGGAGACAATCACTATGGATTTTGTTTCAGGATTGTCGAGATCTCCTAAGGGTCATGATGCTATTTTGGGTGATTGTTGATAGAATGACAAAAACAGCTCATTTTCTCCCTATTCGGATGAACTACTCCATTGATCGATTGGTTCAGCTCTATGTTGATGAGATTGTGAGAATTCATGGGGTACCTGCTTCTATTGTTTCAGATAGAGATCCAAGGTTTACTTCACGTTTTTGGGGTGGTGTGCAAAAAGCCTTGGGTACTAGATTGGATTGTAGCATAGCTTGCCACCCTTAAACAGATGGATAATTTGAAAGGACTATTCAAACTCTATAAGATATGTTGAGAGCATGTGTTTTGGATTTTAAAGGGAGTTGGGCTGATCACTTACCTATGGTAGAGTTTGCTTACAATAATAGTTACCATTCAAGTATTAAGCAGCACCATATGAGGTTTTGTATAGGAGAAAGTGTAGATCCACAATTTGTTGGGATGAGGTGGGAGAACGAAAAATCTTGGGGCCAAAGATTATCTAGAGGACTTGTGAAAAGGTAAATATGATTCGTAATCGACTACGAGTAGCTCAAAGTAGACAAAATAGTTATTATGACATTAAAAGGAAGGCTTTGGAAATTGAAATTGGAGATAAAGTTTTCCTACGAGTTGCACGTATGAAAAGGGTTATGAGATTTGGCAAAAAGGGTAAGTTAAGCCCTAGGTTTGTAGGGCCTTTTGAGGTCTTGGAGAGAGTGGACGAAGTTGCATATAGAATTGCCCTACCACTGGCCTTGTTAGGAGTTCATAATGTTTTCCATGAGTCTATGTTAAGGAAATACATTCCAGATCTTCACATATTTTGAGTTATAAGCCTCTTGAGATTAGAGATGATTTATCATATGAAGAAATTCCGGTAGAGATTTTGGACCGTAAGGAGTAAGTGTTACACAATAGAACAATACCTTGGGTAAAGGTGCTTTGGAAGAATCATTCGGCGAAAGAGGCATCTTGGGAGCGTGAGGATGATATGTTGTCAAGATACCCAAGCCTTTTTTAGGATCAAGGTATGTAAAATTTCGAGGACAAAATTTTTATAAGAAGGGAAGTTTGCAACATCCCGTCAGTTTAAAATTAAAAAATATATATAAAAAAATGTAAAGTCAACATTTTTTTTTGTGGACCATGTGTGCCCCCACCTAACCCCACTCCCCACCGCTCATTTCCACCCGCCTCTCTTCTCTCTTTTGGCCAGCTCCCTCTTTTCTTTCTTTCATTTTCTTTCTTTTCTCTATACTGAAACACACACACACACACTCATTCCCACACTCACCCGCCGGCCTCCACTCCAAACCACACCATCTCACCATCATTTTTCAGGTAAGATCATCGGAAAAATACTTAGGAACCCCAAAGCATCTTCATTATTTTATTTGAGGTTAAAATTTCTTATCTTTTTGGTGGGTTTTACTTTGAGAGTATATTTAATAAAATTATTATGATAATTCTTGATGTTAGTACTTGATATGATTTTTGTGGATTAAATTGTCAAAAAGGAAAGTTTACAGGTTCTTTGAGATGGCTTTTTCATGCCTTGGACCCTTTGGGGTTTGGGCTGTGAAACTAGCCGATTGAGATGATGCAAAGATTAAGGCGGCAAACTTCAATAGCAGGGCATTGAATGCCTTATTCAGTGTAGTTACAAATGAGGAGTTTAAGAACATATCTTTTAGTGAAACTGCAAAGGAAGCATGGACCATCCTCTAGACAACCTATGAGGGAACCAAGGCTATCAAGGATTCGAAGCTACAGAGGCTCATTACAAGCTTTGAAGAGATTAAGATGGAGGAGGATGAGTTGTTTGATGAGTTCTATGCCAAACATAAGGACATAGTTAACTTAGCTTTCAATCTTGGGGAAACCATTCTGTTAGGACATATGTGATTCACTTGTTAGGAACATATGTCACTATTTTATGTAATTGGCTAATCATTTGACAAAAATCACTTTACTTGTAATTGGGTAGATCTAGGTATTTCTAATACTTCAAGAAACTATGTTTCAAGATCAAGTGTTGAAGTCATTAAGTCTGTCTAAGAAACAAGTTGAGAAGTGCAAGTTCATTAAAGCTCGACAGCTAGCATGTGTTGAAGTTTAAGAAGATGTTCAGCCATGTGCTCGACACCTGCTCGACAGCTGATCGACACCTCCTATCTATCAAGGTTTAAGAAAGAAACAGAAATTCGGGTCTGTTTTCTTGGAATCCGTGGATGTGTCTTTGAGACTTTTTTTCTCCTAACCCTAGAAATATAAAAGGATTGTTTTAAAGGCCTTCAAAGGGTTCATAAGTTGCACAAGCATTGAGAAAATTCTATTCAAGAAAATTGTAACCGAAGACAAATTTTTGCCCTAGTTCATCGTTCTTGAAGAAGTTGCTGTGTATGTGCACTGTAGGGTTTTATGACCAAGCATCTTCTTGATCTTCGTTGTTGGGATGAACTGAAGAACTTAACAGCCAACAACCTTCTCTAGTTGGTGATTGAAGTCGCGTACTGCAATCCGCACAATTGGTTAGTCACGTACTTGGGAGTTGTGCATTAAAAGGAGAAATTGTCACTATAGAACAAGTCCAATTGGGTATTGGAGTAAGGGTTCAACTGTATGTTGGTATAAGGTACTAGGATTCCTTTACTTATAACCACTTGTTGTGATAATAGTGGAATTTTGGGAGTGGTGACCTTAAAATTACCCGGTGGGGTTTTTGCCTCGGTGGTTTTCCCCATTCGTAAACAAATCACCTGTGTCAAATTTATTTTCTGCTGCATTTAGTTATTTGGTGATTTGTTTGTGCTACCATGCATTTGCATGTTAATTTGATTAATTAATAAACTTGGCTAATTAATGAATTTATTAATCATAATGGGTCAATACATTTTTGACCTATCACATTCCTGAACCCAAGATTGTGAGAAATGTGCTCAGATCTCTACCCGAGAGATTCCATACCAAGATCACTATGATTGAGGAATCAAAGGATATTGATAAGATTCCTTTGACAAAGTTGTTTAGTAATCTACAGACCTACGAGCTAGGGTTAACAAGAATTAGGAAGTCAAGCAAAAGGAAGAGCATGGCTTTGAAGGCCAAGAGCAGTGATATCGATGAGTCTTCAGACGATGAAGATTCTAAGATGAAGTCTTGCATTACAAGGCAATTTAAGAAGTTCATAAAGAATGCCAATGGGAAGGGCTTCAACAAGGACCGTAGGCAATCCAGTTCTTCTCAGTTCAAGAGCTTGAAGATTGATTGAATTCGAAGTGATCATGGTAAATAATTTGAAAACTCATATATGGAGTCCTTTTGCACAAGATTAGGTATATCTCAAGAATTCTATATTCTTATTACTCCTCAGTAGAATGATGTAGTAGAAAGAAAGAACAGGGTTATTTAGGAGATGGCCAGAGCCATGTTGCATAACAAGGATGTGGATAGAAACTTGTGGGGAGAAGCCGTTAACACTACATGTCATACAGTCAATAGGGTGTACTTCAAACCCAGTACCAAGAAGACTCCATATGAGTTATGGAAAGGAAGAAAGCCAAATGTGAAGTATTTCAGAATCTTTGGAAGTACTTGTTTCATCCTCAAGGATAGAGAGAATGTGGGAAAGTTTGACTCCCGAAGCGATGAAGGAATATTTCAGGGCTACTCCTCTACAAGTAAGGCTTATCGGATATACAACAAAAGAACTATGAAGGTAATAGAGAAAGTGAATGTTGTTATTGATGAGTCTTTAGATTCTGGTTCTGAGAAAGGTATTGAGGAATTCCCCAAAGAAATTCTTCCTCCTGAGCCTAAGGAAGTTCAAGAAATGGTTGAACAAGAACTTGCATCTCCAAGTACTCCCGGTACTTTAAGTGTTGTGGAAGATTCTGCAGATATACCCACCTCACCAGATTCTGAATCCCATAAGGAGAAAGGACCTTCCTTCAGGATTAAATTAAATCATCATCTAGAAGTTATTGTGGGAAACATGAATGAACTCACATTAAGGAAACGTACAGTTGATAAATGTGTTGCGAACTTTGTGTCTTATTCTTATTATTTGTCATAAGTTGAACCCACTAAAGTTGAGGAAGATCTTCAAGATGAAAGTTGGGTCAAAGCAATGCATGATGAACTACTTCAATTTCAAAGGAATGATGTCTGGACTTTAGTACCTAGAATAGAAGGTGAGCACATCATCGGTACAAAATGGATATTCCGTAATATGACTGATGAGGAGGGCAATGTGATCCACAACAAGGCTAGGCTTGTAGCTCAAGGATACTCACAAATGGAAGGAGTAGAGTATGATGAAACATTTGCCCCAGTTGCTTGTATGGAGTCCATCAGAATTCTCCTAGCCCTTACAAGTCACTTAAAATTCAAGTTTTACCAAATGGATGTAAATACTCCTTTCATGAATGGACTACTTAAAGAGGATGTCTATGTAGCTCACCCAAGAGGATTCATTGATCCACACTTTTTGGATCATGTGTTGTATCTCAAGAAGGCACTTCATGGGTTGAAGCAAGCCCCTAGAGCTTAGTATGATCAGCTCACACAATTCTTGGTGTCACATGAATTCACAAGAGGAAAAGTTGATCAGACTCTCTTTATAAAAAGGGAAGATGGCGAGTTGATAGTTGCTCAAGTCTATGTTGATAATATCATCTTTGGATCGATTAAGGATGAATTTGCTCATGGCTTCTCAAACCTCATGCAAGCCGAGTTCAAGATGAGTATGATTGGAGAGCTGACTCACTTCCTTGGATTGCAAATTTGTCAACAAGATTCAAGTATATTCCTTTCTCAATCTAAATATGCTAAAAATCTTGTGAAAAAGTTTGGTTTAGAATTTGCTAGTTTAGCAGAACCCCTATGAATCAAAATGTTAAACTCATTATTGTCTTGTTAGGTAAAAGTGTTGATTCATCTCTTTATAGAAGCATGATAGGTAGCCTTCTTTACCTTACTGCTAGTAGACCTGACATTAGTTATAGTGTGGGAGTGTGTGCTAGATATCAAGCTAATCCCAAGGAGTCTCATATGATTACTTTAAAAAGAATCATAAAATATGTCAAAACAACTGCCGACTTTGGTGTGTGGTATAGAAGGATACAAATGATGCCTTAATTGGATACTCTAATGCTGATAGGGCTGGGAATGATGATGATAGAAAAAGTATATCGGGGGGTTGTTTTTATGTGGGTAATAATCTTGTTTCCTAGATGAGCAAAATGCAAAACTCCATCTCATTATCCATTGTAAAAGCTGAGTACATCGCTGCCGGTAGCTGTTGCACTCAACTCTTATGGATGCAAAAACTCCTCCATGATTATGGTATTTGTCAAGAGCATCTCACCGTCTATTGTGACAATACCAGTGCCATCAACATCTCTAAAAATCTGGTTCAACATTCTCGAACCAAACACATAGAGATTCAACATCACTTCATTAGGGAGCTTTGTTGGAAATTTAGACCCCTTAAAACAACAATTGGATTAACCTAGTTAATTAGCCAAGTTGTTACTTAGTCAAATTATGCAATTCTAGATTAAAACAATCAAACAATTATATCAAAAATATAAAGCAGCAGAATAAAAAATAATACAATGATATGATCACGCAGGAAATCACATGGTAAAAACCTGGGGAGGATTTGACCTAGCTATCCTTAAGGTAAACCTGAATCCATTATGTGAAAGAATCGAAGTTCATACAAAAGGACTTATAAGCTCCCCGCTTGACTTTCTAATACTACCCACCAGTAGAACTTACTGACACGACCACGTGCAAGCTCCGAATTCACAAACTCCTTCTTTTTTGGATTCTCCAATCAAGATACAAGCACCCCCGCTTGTTTTTCTTTAAGCTCCAATAGCAGCAACCTTGTTGATCATTAAGATGTAGATAAAATCTCTACCTTGAAAATCCGAAGTTTATGTGAAGGAAAGCTCCTCAAAGATCTCACAAGAGATTCACACAAACCGCAAATATGAGCAACAAAGACTTAGAGAGGATTGGGTACAAAACCATAAAATACCAAAGAGGCACAAGAGGAACTCTATCTTTCTAAAAAGCTCTGAAAACCCTGTCTAGGATTAGCTTATTATGTCCTTTAAATATTGGAAAAAACAGCTCGCAATTTGGACTTCAAACGAATAAGTTATGGCATTTCTACGTTTGTTGATTTTGCTGATACGCGACTTTCGATCGATCGAGTCTAATTTCTGATCGATCGAACCAGGCCAAAAGTCACTAATACTTCTGCAGCCACTTGATTCCAACTTTACGTAAAAGACACAACTTTGAGCAAGTCTAAACAAGATTAAATATATTGTTTTGATCATGGTTTGTCAACATTACACATTAGAGTTCTAAATATATAAAATCCTAAATCTTTAGAACCTAACAAGCTTGTCGAAGATGATACTCTCACTCTTGAGTTTATTCACAACGATGATCAGAAAGCTAACTTGTTTAGAAAACCTCTTGGTAGCAAAAATTTTGAATTCCTTCGTCAAAACATTGGTGTTATCTCCATGGAATGATTTCTTTCTCTCCTCCTTCTTCCTCATGTATTTGCATCTAGTTTTATGCTTTGCTTTGCTTAACATGTTTTTGTTTGTTTTCAGTTTTTTTTTTTTTTTTTTGTTTTCCATCTAAAAATTAAAAAAAAAAAAAAATTGAAAAATACAAAAATAGTGTGTTTTGTGTACATTGGTACTTGTATACTTTGGATGGCCATTGAAACAAAGTGTTCTAAACTTTGAATCTCTTGTAGCTTAGATGAGCATTTCTATGCACAACTAAGCAAGTGAGTTTTGTGGCACGTGTTTGTAATGAGTAAGATTAAGTTATCTCTTGTACTTAACACTCGTATCACTCTTTCAATGGAAAGGACTAGAAAATCCTAAGAGAATGGCATAAATGACCATCTCACCACTGTTGTCCGCCAATCAAAAAATGACATCTGTATGCTTCAGCATAGCAAAAGTGCAATGTCAATGACATATGTATGTTTCGGCATAGCAAAGCTGTAATGTCAAAAGCTTAACATAATTGGGTATTTCTTTTTTATCTCTTATATGCCTATGCATGATTTGCTTAAAAAGAAAATATGCAAAGAAAATAAAAGCAAAAAGAATCAAAATGCTTTAAATATGATTACAAGCGTGCCTTCTAGGAGACGTGGGAGTTATAGGATGTACCTCGAAGGTGATAGTCCCCATCAAACAGATATAATTGTGTGTGAGTTAAAGTGATTTGCTCATATCTCAAATCATCATAACATGCTGATACTTATATAATCTTGCGATATTTTTCACACATAACATGCATTATTCTTTGCTACTCTTGATACATGTGTAGGTACATGTGATTTGGCCATCACAAGGTTTACATGTGTTAATGTATGCTCACTAAACTGTCTTAACTTTTTTTTGAAATATAAAATTAGTTAGACTTGTTTTGTGTGTGTGTGTGTGTGTGTGTGTGTGTGCTTTTGGGATCTTTGTGCTTAAAATTGTTGTTGTGAGATGATTTTGAGAGCGTAATATGTTGATTGGATCCTTGGTTGAGTTGCATACTTGATTGCATTCATATTTGTGTTTTTCCCTTCTTGAAAAACTGTTTTTAAGCAATCTCAACACCTCCTCGACACCTAGCTATCTGTCGAGCTCTTAAGCTATTTCTTATCACAATCTCGACACATTCTCGATAGCTAGGTGGATCGATCGAGAAAGTTCCTAGATCCTCGATAGCTTGTCGACAGCTTGTCGACAGCTGGAGGATCGATTGAGTTTCTTTTCATGTGTCTGTTGCTTGTACCTCGACATCTGCATCTGTCGACTCCGTTTTGCTTGACACCTGTCTTGACACCTCTATCTGTCGAGATTTACTGAACTACTATATATATGTTCTATGCGATCCAGTTTTCATTTCTCTCGATCTCTCTCTCGATAGTTTTGTCTCCTCACCTCCCAAATCACTCTCCCTCACTCCAAACCTCTTTCCCAAGTGATTTTCAAGCTTTCTCAAGGTTTTCTCTTCACTTGGTGTGACTCTTTTCTCTCGTTTACATGCACTTCATGTTTTGAAACCTAGGTTTTGGGGTTTTTTGAAAATTTTGGGGTTTTTCAAAATTGATGAGTTATTGTTGAAATTTTGGAATGGGCTTTTGCTTAAATGAGTTTAAAATCTCATACATTGCATCATATAGGCATAATAATAGTTTTATCATGCATTTTGATGTGCGTAAATTGATTGTGTGCTGCTAGGATTGGATTAGGCTGAGCCCATGATGCAATTTATGTCACATGTTCATGTATTCCCCATGCATACGTACTCTATTTTCAATATACTTGCTATATTTGAAATGTTTTGGGACATTTTTGATTGTCTCTCTCTCTCTCTCTCTCTCTGTTTTTTCTATTTATGACAATCATGTCTATGGCACCTAAATGTAAGTTAGCTCCATCCCGAAACCCTCTTCGGTTTGGGGCATCATCTTCGTCTGATCCTACTCCTTCTTCTATTTGGTTTTGTGATGAGGATGCCCAAAAGGACTTCTCAGAGAACTTTTCTTGACGAGGTGTTCATTCGGAATGCCATGTCATTTTGGCAAACTTCACTGACACTAACCTACTCGTTGTAATTCACAGTTGGGGTTAGGAGTCACTGTGTGACGTCCTGGTTGCATGTCCTTTCGTGCTGATATAGGAGTTTTACTCCAACATGCATGGACTTGATTTTTTAGTATCTCTCTTTCATACTCGCGTCTAAGGTACACATATTGTTGTCACACCACAGCTTGTTGCGGATGTGCTTCGTGTTCTGAGGGTAGAGCATATTGACTACCTCAGATGTGAGCATCTGAGGACTGTGTCCAAAGACGAGATGATTTCTGCTTTCTGTGAGCGCCCTTCTGATTGGGGTGATCATCAGTTTACACCATGTAAGGCCTTTGCTAAAGGTCCTAGATTCATAAACATGGTGATGACTTTTATTTTGCACCCACTCTCTCACTATAACCCTATCACAGAGCTTTATGCTCGATTTTTGCTTTCTCTTCTTAAGCATCTCACTATAGACCTTCCTTCACATTTTATTCTTTCTATTATAGATGTGTATGGGGATACGACTACCCGTGATAAGCTCATTTTCCCTTCGGCTATCATGTGGATTTTATGCCATTTTCCTATTCCTTTTCCCTCTTCCGATCACTTTTCTATCATGTGTACCATAGATGCCGTACCATTAAACATAGCGAGGCGTAGTTTAGGTCACGACAGTCAGATTCAATAGCTCCTCCCTCCTGTTCGGCTCCATCTCGATTTGCTCCATCCATATCTGCTCCCTCCTCTTCTATGAGTGACGTGTCACTTGGAGACATCATGGCACAATTTCAGTGCATGGATGCTCGCCTTGATACACTCTCTACAGAGCTATATCAAGTGCACGTTTGTGTTAGCTATATTGCACAGTGGCAAGCAATCATGGGTGGCTTCACTTCTGAGGCTTCTCCTCCATGTCCTCTAGTGGCTTTTGATTCTGAGGCTGAGGATGATGATGATGACAGTGATGTCGATGATGCTTCTGATGATGATGATGGAGATGCTCTACCAATAAGATGTCTACTTGACACTCTTACCCTTTGTCACTCATGACAAAAAGTGGGAGTAGTTTTGGATATGAGAGTAGCCATTCTTAGGGGGAAAGTTAGTATAGGACATTTTTGTTAGGGGGAGTATTGATTTTTGAGGGATGTGGTGAGGATTATTTGTATCTTTTTTGTTAGGTTCTAAAGGTTTAGGAATTTATGTATTTAGAACTCTAATTTGTAATATTGGCAAACCATGATCAAAATATTATGTTTAGTTTTGTTTAAGCTTACTCAAAGTTGATTAATTATTGTAAAGTTGGAATCGAGAGACTGTAGATGCATTGGGGCATTTCGGTCTAGCTCGATCGATTGAAGAATAGGCTCGATCGATCGAATGTCGACCAGATTGCGTTTTCTATAGTTTTTCCAACTTAGCCCTAACTCATTAAACATTTGAAGTTTTATGTTTTTTCCCTAGGTTTATAAGGCAAAACCCTAGCCACGTTTTGAGAGTTGCTCCAGTTGTATTGTTGCTCATACATTGCTGTTTTGTGTAAATCTATTGTGAGATCTAGAGGAGCTTTCCTTTACACAAAGCTTAGGGTTTTCAAGATAGAGATTACTTCAAAATCTTGATGATCAACTTGGTTGCTACCATTGAAACTTAAAGAATATCAAGTGTGGGTGCTTGTAGTGATTGAAGAATTCAAGAAAGAAGGAGTCTGTGGATTCAGAGCTTGCATGGGGTCGTATTAGTAAGTTCTACTGGTAGGTAGCATTAGGAAGTCGAGTGGGGAGCTTGTAAGTCCTTTTGTATGAACTTCGATTCTTTCATAATGAATTCAGTTTTGCCTTGAGGATCGGTGGGTAAAATCCTCCCCAGGTTTTTCACCGATTTGGTTTTCCTGGGTGATCATATCTTGTGTTATTTATTATTCCCCTGCTTTATATTCTTGATATGATTGTTTAATTGCTTTAACCTAGAATTACTTAATTTGACTAGGAAACAACTTGGCTAATTAACTAGGCTACTCAATCTGGTTGTATGTTAAAGGGTCTAAAACCGTTCAAGTGGTATCAGAGCAGGTAGCTCTTTTGTTTGAGATTTTTTATCTCTGACCTGATCCTTAACCCCTGTTGTCATGGAGCATGGACACTCTCTTATTGTTCCTCCTCACTTTGATGGGAATAACTATGCTTATTGGAAAGTAAGGATGAAGGCATTCCCGAAATCTATTGATGAAAGGGTTGGATACGAGGCATTCCCGAAATCTTTTCGAACATCTCTATCCACATCTATGATTCCAACACTTTGGTCAAGAGTTGGATACGAGGCGTAGAGTACACTGTTACTCCCCAGGTAGTGGCTGATGCTTTAAGGGTACATTTGGTCCAAAATCCTGTCTATCCTTATGATGAGTCTCCCGAGTTGAGTGATGTCTTATCTTACATCACTGAGACTTCTATCTAGTGGGGTTTTGATCCTAGGATCACTTCTGCTGAGCTTTCAGGGTTGCACTATCTATTCTTTAGGATAGCCTATCATTCTATCTGGCCTATATCTCATGTTCACACTATTCCTCTCGAGCGGTGTGTATTTTTATACGCTCTGGTTACTGATGCTCCTATCAATTTTCCTCATCTATTTCTTCGTTCTTTGAACGATGTTTATAGAAGTTCATCTGATACTCATGCTCTTGTTCATCCTATTTTTATACATAGGATTTTGCTTTATCATGATCTTAGTGACTTTCCTTCCTTTGAGCCCGATCATGTGATTGCTCCCATAGGTGCGTCTTTTCTTAGACAGAGGGCTGCTTATCTTAGAACTGGTTCTAAACACCCTAGGTCTGAGCCTTCTAGTAGCGCACCTCCTCCTTCTTCTTCTACAGGTCCTACTGGTGAGGATGTTCCTAATCCTGTTGGTGATGCTACTGCTGCTGATGTTCCTCCACCTCCTTCAGCCGACTTTGATGTTCGTCATACCTTAGAAACTGTCATGACCATTCAGGCAGCTCATGGTCAGATTTTGGTGGACTTGCTTGATGAGATTCGTACTCTGCGAGCCGACCTTGTGCATCTTCATTCACGCTCACCACATCCTTTTGATGCTGACTTGTGATTGCCCTTTGGCATTCCATCACAAAAAGGGGGAGTGGAGTTTTTGACTTGTAGAGGGCTTTTTGTAGTTAAGGGGAGACTTTTTGTTTTTGCGGAGCTTGTGGAGTTTTTAGATTGTATCTAGGTGCTTGATTTTATAAATCATTTTTAGGGATATTCATGTTAGGGGGAGTAACTTTGATTGATATACATGATATATTCATTACTTTGATTGATATACATGATATATTCATTGATTCTTGTTTCTTTGTGATTCACTGCTTATTGATTTATATTTATGAGATGATCATTAATATATGTCTTTATTCTGTGTTGTGTGAATCTTACAAGAATGTTATACCTGTTGTTTTACTCTTTTCTGTCACACATGCGTTTATGCGTTTGTTGAGTATTTCAGGAATATACAAGTTGAATCAACTGAGCTGCTGTTTACTCTTGCAACTGATGGATAGTAGTTAGGATTGAATTTGAGTTTATGAGCATTATTTTTGTAAAGGGCTTTTTACTTGTAAACTTTAAGCTTTTAATTGGTGTTTTGTCACAGATTGCCAAAGGGGGATTTGTTAGGTTCTAAAGGTTTAGGAATTTATGTATTTAAAACTCTAATTTGTAATATTAGCAAACCATGATCAAAACATTATGTTTAGTTCTGTTTAAACTTGCTCAAAGTTGATTAATTATTGTAAAGTTAGAATCGAGAGACTGTAGATGCATTGAGGCATTTCGGTCTGGCTCGATTGATCAAATAATATACTTAATCGATCGAATGTCGACCAGATTGCATTTTCTGCAGTTTTTCCAACTCAACCCTAACTCATTAAACGTTTGGGGTTTTATGTTTTTGCCTTAGGTATATAAGGCAAAACCCTAGCCACGTTTTGAGAGTTGCTCCAATTGTATTGTTGCTCATACATTGTTGTTTTGTGTAAATCTCTTGTGAGATCTAGAGGAGCTTTCCTTTACACAAAGTTTAGGATTTTCAAGATAGAGATTACTTCAACATCTTGATGATCAACTTGGTTGCTACCATTGAAGCTTAAAAAATATCAAGCGTGGGTGCTTCTAGCTGATTGAAGAATTCAAGAAAGAAGGAGTCCGTGGATTTGGAGCTTGCACGGGGTCGTGTTAGTAAGTTCTATTGGTAGGTAGCATTAGGAAGTAGAGCAGGGAGCTTGTAAGTCTTTTTGTATGAACTTCGATTCTTTCATAGTGAATTCAGTTTTGCCTTGAGGATCAGTGGGTAAAATTCTCCCCAGGTTTTTTACCGGTTTGGTTTTCCTGGGTGATTATATCTTGTGTTGTTTATTATTTCGCTGTTTTATATTCTTGATATGATTGTTTGATAATTTTAACCTAGAATTGCTTAATTTGATAAGTAACAACTTGGCTAATTAACTAGGCTACTCAATCTGGTTGTGTGTTAAGGGGTCTAAAACCATTCATTTTTCTTTTCTTTCTATTTGAGATACATTGTTCTTGTACCTTAGGTCTTGTGACCATTATTGACATACATTGTACTTATTTTCTTTATATGTTGATGTATGTTTCTTTCACCTACCTTTACATGTGTTGTTTCATCTCTCTCTTTATGCACATGCTTCTTATTACTTGTATGCAATCTATTATTTTTGTTTCACACAAAGATGGTTTGATGAGTTTTGTTTAAAGTGTTTCAGAAATATAGGTTGTCAAAGTCTACTTGCCATAAACTCTCTTCCTTTAAAGTTTTTCAAGAGTTTGTGTTAGGATAGATTTTATTGTATTCAACAAGTGAATATAAGTTGAGTGATTTGTGACTTCTCTCATATGTTCATTTGTTTATTGTAGTTTTGTCACAGATTGTCAAAGGGGGGGGGGGATTGTTAGGACATGTGATTCACTTGTTAAGAACATATGCCACTACTTTATGTAATTGACTAATCCTTTGACAAAACACACTTTTCTTGTATTTGGGTAGATCTAGGATATGTTTAATACTTCAAGAAACTTTGTTTCAAGATCAAGTATTGAAGTCATGCAAGTTTGTCCAAGAAACAAGTTGAAGAAATTCCTGTCATTAGATCTTGACAACTAACCATCTATCGAGCTTGAAGAGCTGTTCAGCCCCGTGGCTCAATAACAACTCAACAGATAGGGTATCTATCAAGGTTTATGAAAAATAGAATTTCAGTTTTGTTTTGACTCTAATCCGTAATTATGTGTTTAGGCTTTCTTTTCTCACAACCCTAGACATATAAAATGATTATTTTAAGGGTCATAAAAGGTGTAACAAGTTGCACAAGTGTTGAGCATAGTTTGTTTAAGCAAATTGTGATTGGAGACAGAATTTGCCCTAGCTCATCGTTCTTGTGAAGAAGTTGTGTTTGTACACTGTAGGGTTTTGTAACCAAGCATCTTCTTGATTTTCATCGCCTGGATGAATTGAAGAACTTTGCAGCGAACAACCTTCTCTAATTGGTGTTTAAAGTCACGTACTGGGATCAACGCAACTAGTTAGTCACATACTGAGAGCCATGCATCAAAAGGAGAAATTGTCACTGCAGAACAAGTCCAATTGGGTATTGGGGTAAGGGTTTAACTATAGGTTGGTATAAGGTACTGAGATTCCTTTACTTGTAACCGCTTATTGTGATAATAGTGGAATTTTGGGAGTGGTGACCTTAAAATCACCCGGTGGGGTTTTTGTCGTGTTGGTTTTCCTCATTCGTAAATAAATCACCATGTTATTTAATTTCTGCTACTTTCTTAGTTTATTGGAGATTTTTTTGTGCTACCATGCGTTTGCATGTTAATTTGATTAATTAATAAACTTGGCTAATTAATCAATTAATCAATTAATCTATCACAAGGGGTCAATTTGTTTTTGGCCTATCACCATTCTTTTTTTACATCTTTCATTTGTTCTTTAGTATTAGGTGAACACATGATATACGATTGAACAAGTAAGAGATATAAAGGGTATCCTTGGTGAGAGGGTCTAGGATCTCTCTAGTATGGGTAGGCTTCCTAAGGCTAAAGGGATAGATAAGTAGGTCACTCACAACTAGGTGGGCTATGATTCCAACTAAGGGCCTAAGTGGACCCCATAGTGGATTGGTAGCAAACCTTTAATGTACTCAAAGCCCATTATAGGCGATGGCACTGATTATGAGTTGGTGGGATGAATTTCGGAAGATTTGGGTTCGAATGGAGCCTTCCACCTTCCCACTCATCACCAACCGAGGTTAATGGACAAAAAAAAATAATAATAATAAGTGAATGTGTGTGCAAAAAGTATTGAAAGAGTTTTTATTAAGGTTAAGAAACAAGACACATAGAAATTAAACTCATTATCCCCAGCAGAGTTGCCACTGTGGACACAAGGGGGTTTGGTGTCGCCACTTAGTTTTTGCAATGGTCTAGGAACCATATATATAGTGTCCTCTTGAGGAAGGATCATTGATCTTACTACTAGAGTATGGGTTCGGAGTTCAGATACACTCTTGGGAAGGTGTTAGGCACCCAAGATCGCCCAACCCTAAGGTTGGCCTCTCATCACTGTGTCTTATCCCTTAACCTTATCAAAAACAATCTCAACACTTGTATCCTAAACTCACACACACATACTAGCAGGCATCTAACATACAATCATGACATCTTTATCCCTAAATAAGCATACTTATCTATCCATAAAGCAAAAGAGAACCAAACACGCAAAAGAAACCCTAGCATTCATCTAGCATGTGAAAACCCTATCATGCATCTAAAGCAAGGCAACAACTTGATAAATATCAAAGAATTATATTGGGGACCTAAAGATTATATTGTTTGACCAAACACATACATGTTCATCATTAAACCATGTTATCATACAATATACATGTACATGTAAATGCATGACTTACCTTATTTACCTTTCAGCAACACAACACCTATGTCATCGATGCATGGACATGTGAATGAATGGCACAGCATCAAAGCAAGAAAAAAGAAAAAAAAAAGAAAAGAAAAAGCCCTAATGTAAGCATGTTAAACATATAAGAGACACAAGCGCATATAAACATGTGAAAAAGGCTTTAAAAGAAAAGGGACAAAACATCTGAAACAAACAAAACAAACAAACAAGAAATCTGGATTAGGATTTCTAGGCAAGCACCTGCGTACACAGTCAGAAGCCTGCGTACACATGATTTAACCTGCGTATGCATGCTTATGGCATACGTGTGTGGGACTTAGATCCCTTACCTAGAAACACGAGATGGAAAACAGAGCACGTGCAAGAAAACCCTAATTCTAACAACCTAGCATGGTCAGAACATAAATAGAACTATATACTAGCCTAGGCAAACATGCATACACATAAACCAAACCAAAAACAAGATTAAAAAAAGAAAAGAAAGATAGAAAATAAAAAGAAAAGCTAGAAAGAATAGCTTAAAGCAAAAAGCTCATAGGCTTGATTTTTGACCGTTTCCCTTAGTTAAATTTACTACAATTCAATAAAATAGTGACTAGCAACGTTAAACTAAAAGGATTGGGGCTAGAAAAGGTCTCAATCAAATAAAAATGACTTTCTATTTTCTAGTGATTTTTAGGTTTTTCCCGTGGAATTTCTGTGTGTTTTGAAATGTACCATGTAAGTCTTTATATAGTGGAAAAAATGGAGTTTGGAAGGACTCCCAGACAATATGTGATTCATTCCAAACTTCAACCATTATTGCAGAAAACTTACCTTTCTTATGCTTCTAAAACCCTAGCTACATATGTAGGAATGTGCCTGTGTACACAAGCTTTAACCCATGTACGCAAGCTAAGGGTCACATTGGTCATTTTATTTCCAACAATAGATTTTTACACATTTAAAAGGTTATATTTTCCATTTTAACACTCCTTAAGTCCATTTAATATCTGATTGGGCTCTAAACTTTAGTCCTTCGAGTTTGAGCATTATTAAGGAATAGGGGCTCGAGTTGTAAGGTGTACAAAATGCAATGTCTACACTATCATACCATGATCCTATCATCACTAGGTCTAATGCTAAAGAGATGTCTACTAGTGGCCCTTCCCCTATTGAGGAAAACACTCATGAAATTGCTCTCCTAAAAGAGCGAATGGCAGAAATGATGTGCATGATGCAACAGCTAGTTGTAGGAGGGAACCAAGGATCGTCTAGTCCCACTCTAGAAGGCTTTGCACCTTATTCGAAAAATGAGAACTGGCCACCACCAGAGCCAAATCAAGACCAAACTACACCACCATTCACCCCAAAAGGGAATAACCAAGAAATGGATCCTTCTAAGGATAAGACCTCAAAGTTTGGTTACGGTTAGGTCAAAAGTCAAGTGGAGACCCTAATTGAGAAAATCTGTATCATAGAAGGTTCTGGCACCTGAGGAAGTGTTGATCTAGATAGTCTGACCAATTTCCCTTAGGTCATTATGCCTCCCAAGTTCAAGACACCCGACTTTGTCAAGTATGATGGCACAGGAGATCCTTGTGCCCATTTATGCATATTGAGTAGGAAGATGGCACCCTATGGAGACAATCACCCGTTGCCCTGTCAGATTTTCCTTGATAGCTTGACTGGCCTTGCAGTCACCTGGTATGTGAGAATGGAAAAGACCTCCAGTTAGAGAGAAATGACCAATGCATTCTTAGAGTATTACCAATTCAACACTGAGATAGCACCTAACTACACAATTCTTTAGAGGACAAAAAATAAGAGTGGAGAATCTTTCCATGAGTATGCCTAAAGTTGGCACGAGTTAGCCACCCAAGTGCTTCCTCCTATGATGGAAGACAAGATGATCAAATGATTCATTGATAATGTTAAGCCTTCTTACTATAAGAAGATGATTAGTGACCAAGTCACTCACTTTGCAGGCCTGACTCCTATTAGGGAGTGAATGATGAGCGTATTAGGAGCAAGAAGATAATCAATCTTGAGGCTTTGAATTCTATGACAGAATAATAGGTGAAAAAGGCAATCGGACAAAAAGAGAAAGAAGCCAATGTTCATATGATTAACAAAGCACCTAAAGGGCCTAGGGGTGTTACTTCTGCTCCCATATCGAGCATTCAATCAGAGGGGAAATTCACACTATTACCTATGCCCATGGCAGAGCTTTATGCTTATCTGTTGGAGAAAAAGTTAGTGACTCCAATTTTCACGATACCCAGAGACAATCCTTCTCTACTCCATTTTGATCCATCTAAGAAATGTGAATACCATTTTGGGTGTGGTAAATGTACATTAACGCAACGGAAAAATTAACGGATCTACTTCATTCAGAATTGATAACATGCATTAAGTAAGTTTCAGAATATAGAACAAGAAAGTGTACCTTGATGTGGTGAATTTCAAAACAAAGATCAAAGCACTTGGGAATACTTTTAATCTTCACTCTAACTCTAATTCCACTATCGCCCAAGATGTGTGGACTCTCAATCGGTCACAAAGGGATTAGAGAGTGACTTACACTCACTTACACACCATTTCACAATGATGTTTCTCATACATAAAATTCTATATGTTTTTCCCTTTGTATCTAACCAATTATCTAATTGGGCTGGCCTTTTGGGCCTTTGCAATTGGGCTTAAGTGTGTGGCTTGGAGTGGGACCAAAAGGAGCTAATAAGACACTAGCTCCAATAAGCCTTGGGCTTTTCTGTCAACTCTTGACAAGTCCAAAGTTATCATTAATTATATTTAATACTACTATATAAATATAATTGCACTCTAGGCCTTATTAATAAATTATATCCCAAGACTTTATCATACATTCAACCCCTTCATAAAATATTCATAGTAATACAAAGTTATGAAAGAAGACTGTCACTTTGTTGATTACTACATCTCAATCCTTGAATACTTGGTTTAATCCTTTTAAGTTATTCACTATATATTTATGAAATCAAATTTCATAAATATATATCATTTAGTAATTTCTTACTAAAGGGGTTAGGCCTAACTCTCTGAATAACTGAACCTATTAAACTTATCTCAAGGAAATATTTTATATCTTCGTTAAGAGATTATGAATTCCATCTTGAGAATATATGTTCCATCAACACTAAATGTGGTTACCCAACATACTGAGATTTTGACTGTTTATATAGATCTCACTCCTGATATATCAAAGCTACCTACATTTCATGATCAAGTCCATTATTCTTTCAGGATTAAGAGTTCATGCAAATATAAGTCGTGAGATTTATTATTCAATTGACAGTCATTAAGAGAATGATATCAGCTCAAAACATAAATTACAAACACCAACAGCTACAACTGGAATCCTACTCCCATCAGCCAAAGTAAGAAACAACTCCCTTTCTTTAAGCTTTATGGTCTCCTAGAACCCCTGCAAGGAACTGCAGATATGATTAGTACAACCTAAATCCACACACCAGGAATCCGTGGGATTCTGTACCAAACATATTTCAAGAAGGAATGTATTAATCATACCTTTATTCTGGGTAACCTTAAATATTGGACAATTTCTCTTCCAATGTCCTTTCTCACCACAATGGAAACATTTTCCTTTAAGCTTCTTTCCTTTGTCAACAAATCCTAAGGCAATTTGTTTACCATCTTGTTTGGCGAAGTTCTTCTTCTTCTTTTTTTTACCTTTGCCTTTCGACTTAGGTTGAGAAGTAGAAGCTTCACCAACATTAGCTTCAACATTGGAAGTACCAAGAATGCCTTCTGCCACTACCAATTCATTCATTAATTCAGACAAGGTATAAATCTTTTTATTCATATTATAGTTAAGTTTGAATTCCTTGAATGATTCTGGTAGCGACTGGAGTATCATATCCACTTGGGATTCTCCATCAATATCGGCACCTAAAACTTCCAATGTACTCAGATTAGAGATCATTGTAAGACAATGCTCCTTCATTGAGCTACCTTCAGCCATTTTGGTATTACAAATTTACCTCATGGTCTCTTGCCTTGCAGAACGGCCTTGCTCACCAAACATCTCCTTCAGACTTAGCATAATGTCCGAAGCTAGTTCTACATCCTACATTTGATGCTGTAGAGCATTTGAGATAGATGCTAGGATGTAGCACTTGGCCATCTCATTAGATTTCTGCCAATGATCATATCATTTTTTTTCCTCAAGAGGAGCATCTAATGTAGGAAAGCTAGGACATGGTTTAGTTAGCACATGTTTATGCTCTTCAGCAGTGAGAACTATGTCCAAATTTCTTTTCTAGTCAACATAGTTGGATCCAGTCAGTTTGTTTTGATTAAGAATAGTTACAAGTGGACTAAATGATGCCATATTCAAATCTGAAAACAATAAACATGAATATAGTCAATAAACTGGATATTATCAATTTAGCATATAAACATATAGTATGGAACCTTAATAAAACCATAATATAATATATGCAATGACAACCCAATCCCATATTCAATATCCCTCACCATAGAGTGAATATAAAATACTATGATTGATTGAGAACTATTCTCATCATTAGTGCTATCATGAGAACTCTTATCAAACACTAACAATATGTCGTTTTACTTTTGGCCTCTAAATAATAATAGTAAGAACACAGCATAGAGGATGCTATAATATTTAGTCTAGTGTATACCATTGTCTAGAATCATGTGTAGCCACATTTCATCCCCTTAACAGGCTTATTTTATAGTACCATGATACAAGACACCCTTCGCAAGGAATGCAAAGCTCGAAGCTAAGACAAAGTGTTTGATCAAATTACTATAAACCAAGTAATTCAAACTTGTAGGACCATGAAATAAATACTCTCTGCATGGAATGCTAAGCTCGAGGCAAAGACAAAGTATGTATTTCACACTACTATGAACCAACAATAGAGGCCGTGAGATCCAACCCTTGTATCTCTCTCCCACTAGATGTTTTTAAAAGAAAGGTTTTTAATTGTTTAATACATATATAAACTAATTATACATAGCCTTGCTCTTTATACATGTTATAAACAAGTGACAAAATTTTTGACGATTGGTTTTGGTGACTTGACCAGTCGCGAAACTCCAGTCGCGAGTTTTGGCAACTTGTTTTGGTGACTCGACCCAGTCGTGAGATTCATCCAGAAACTTTGGCAACTCATTGGCGACTTAACTCGCGACTCGCCAGTCGCGAAAAAACCCAGAAATAGCCGTTTTTCTATTTTAACCGTTTTTAACGTTTCCAGTGAACAAAACACATTCTTAATGATCAAAAACGATGAGATTGAGATTAAGATTAAAACTTGAATTTCATTGATGTTAAAGTGTTAAAATTCAATTTTACATGGTCAAAATCAAACTTAAACAACATCATAACATCAAAATTAGTTTTAATCAAACAATAGTTTCAAAAACTATAATATGCAGAAAAATGATTGTAGAATTTTTACAACTACGAATATAGTTTTCTCTAATTCTAAAACTTACTAAACATATTATACAGATTTGAAAATGAAGACCACTTTGATACCAATTGTGGTAAATGTACATGAACGCAGCGGAAAAATTAACGGATTTACTTCATTCAGAATTGATAACATGCATTAAGTAAGCTTCAGAATACAGAACAAGAGAGTGTACCTTGATGCGGTGAACTTTGAAACAAATATCGAAGCACTTGGGAATACTTTTAATATTCGCTCCAATTCCACTATTGCCCAAGATGTGTGGACTCTCAATTGGTCACAAAGGGATTAGACTGTGACTTATACTCATTTACACACCATTTCGCAATGATGTTTCTCATACATAAAATTTTGTACGTTTTTCCCTTTGTATCTAACCAATTATCTAATTGTGTAAGTTCAAAATGGGTATGAAACACCCTTGAACGTTTAGACCCCAAATAATAAAAGTACTAATTCAAGCTTTATATCAAACAATTAATGTGCAGAACATGATAATAAGCTCATACCAGAATTGATAAACAAACTAAGCGAAATATAAACACATCCACAACAGTAAATATAAGGCAAATATAAAGGGAAGGAAGATGCAAACACTCGGACAACACACAATGTGTTATCGAAGAGGAAACCGAAGTCCTCGGCGTAAAACCTCTCCGCTGCCCTCTAAGCGGTCAAATAATCCACTAAAGAATGTAGTTGGGATACATGAACAGCAGAAGACCCTCCAAGCCTAATCTACCCAAGTACTTAAGCCCTCCAAGCTTCTTGCTCCAATGAGGTAACGCCGAACCTATTTCTTCTTTAGCTTGCTGGATTCCGCTACTTGGCCATAGCATCAACCAATGTATATTGGTTCTTTTCCAAACTACTCCCAAAGCACCAAATGGACCTTCTCACAGACATGGGTGTGGTGAGATAAGGGTTTGGTAAATGACCTCTCAAGGGTATGACAATGGAGAGGAAGAGAGTAGAGGAATTTGTAGAGTTTCTTTAGATGAAGATTAGGGATGAATCAATTTTGTTTTTCTCTAGGGTTTTCTCTCACAAAAATCTCTCTAGAAGCTCTCTCAATATGATGGGTATAAGGGTGTATATATAGTAGGGTAAGAAGGGAATGCAAAACGTTAGTTTTGCCAAACAGGGCAAGTTAGCGACTTGATCTCGCGGCTTGGCCAAGTCGCGAAATCAAGTCGCGACGTAACGGCCTGGACAGACTGGAACTTTTGTCCTGTAGCGTGGCAGCTGGCGCGACCCTTCAGCTTCCCAGTGTGCCTCTCACGTGCCCGCCTTTCGTGGCTTGCTAGTCGCGAACCACCTGCGAGTCCCAGCTGCGAGACTCTGTTTTTCTTGCACACTCTTGAGCTTTTCTTCATATCTTCTCACACACTACCCTTACAATTTTCCCACCTAAATACAAGGTTGCTAAGTGCTAAATTACAAACAAATTGGTCACGGAATAAAGCCAATTAAATGGTTGATTAAATTCAATCTTACAATCTCCCCCTTTGGCTATTCTGTGACAAAACCCTACAACAGACTCTAGACTTAAACATGAGTTGGGAACAGTTGGAAAACTCACTCACACCTAATTCTAGATTTTGTAAAGCTCTTGAACATATGAATAAGTAACTCCTGAAAGACAATAACATAGCAATATCATTGTATGCAGAAAGCTTAATATGCATATAGAGCAAAGTAAGCATGATCAAGCAAAAATGAACAAAGGCATAAAAGCAGTAATTCATGGCAAGATCAATACCAGTAGTCACTAAGTAAAAGTGATTACTATGTTCATTCACACAAGGAATGAGCATCCGGACATGCAAAAATGGTAAACTCAATTGAAGAGTGTCATTTGCAAGTCCAACACTCAACTAATGCATACAAACATATATGCATCTAGGAACAATCCTACAAGGGCACAAAAGTGTTGTACTCAAGGTAATGCAAAGCATTAACAAGTACCAAAACACAAAGCACAAAGGTTGCATATGCAAAGATTTTGCAAATACATGGCACAAACCATACAAGCCTACAAACCAGTGCATAAGAACAAGAAATCAACCCTCAAAGCTTACAAAAGCATCAATGGGTACAAAACATAAACAAACAATGCTTAAAGCAGAATAACATCATACTATATAAGTAAACACCAAAGATTCACAAGTGTATCAAACTTAAAGCACAAATACTTAAAACAGACTAAACCACAGACTAAAAACCAGTGTATCACACTTAAAGAAGACACATAATTGAACTCCCCCTCAAACAGAGCACTCCCCCTCAAGAGCTGCCCCAAAAGTTCTTCCCCTTTTTGACCGGAATGGCCAAAGGGTCAGTGATCCTGGGTGGTATGAATGCTGTCAAACTTGGCAGAGAGTACATCTAGCTGGTCCTGCATTGCTGTCATCCTCTCTGTCTGTTGATTCTGAACATCACGGATTTTATCAAGTCTCTCCAGAATGATCTGAAGGGTATCAGGAGGAACAAGTGATGAGGTAGAAGGTCTGCTTCTTTTAACTCTTACTCTAGGTGTGGAAACTAGTCCTGTCCCTTCTGCTTCAGTCTCCATAGGATCACCTTCTTCATGGACACCCTCTTCTTCTTCACCTGGAAGACGACTCTGGATCCGTACCAAAGTAAATTTGTTGATGGCAGATAGAGGAGGCATGGGACTGATATCTTGTGGGATTACCACCCCCTTTTTCTTTGAAAATTCTCATGAGAAGGCTTGGAAACACCAGCTTGGGCCTCGAGGTGGTTTTGGTTTCATCCATTATAGTGTAAAAAATGTGGGAATTGATGTCAATAAAAGTGTTTTCCTTAAGATCCATAAGAAAGATGGCTCTGGCATTCGTCAATGTAGTCATCTTCCTTATAGGGTATAGATTGTACATCATAATTGTTGTTAAACACCTCATGTCTTTGGGAAAGTCAGAAGTGTTGGGACATCTCCTTTCTAAAACTCCACCAATCTTTTTCTAGACAGTTTCTAGAAAGACCATTTTGTCCTTGTAGTTTGTAAATTCATAATCTCCTAAGCCCTCCAGTCCCAAAACCTTATCAATGTCATGAGCATCTAAGGTAAACTCCTTTTTCCTCACCCAACAACTCAACTCTTCCTCCCTTATCACAACATTGGCATAGAATTCTTTGATAAGTGGTTCACACACTAAAGGTGAGTCACCCAGAAGTTTCTCCCAGCCTCTTCCTTTAAAGCATTGTGGAATGAATGTATCCCTCAAGTCATGCAAATCCACAAATCTCTCCTGGATGATTGTTCCTTTTACGAAGGAATCTCTGTATCTCTCAAAATGTTTGACTGATCTAAACAAGTTGCTGTCCATTTTTAATCTCTTATCAACCTTCTTAGCAGGAGTCTTCTTCTTAGAGGATGTGGAAGCCATCTGTAAACACTCAGAAAAGTTCACAACAAGGGCACAAGACAATATGTGGAAATATACTCAAATTAGTAACCATGTAATTATTAGGAAGAACAGAGTATTGAGCAACAACACAAACCAAGAGTAGATGATAACAGAGAAACAAGTCAAAACATAGTAATCACAGATTAACCAAGTTCAGTCTGTAAAGATGAAATTTTCATACAGACAGATGAAAACAACTATCACTGAAACTTAACCAACAGAACATGGAATGTGCAAAATAATCCCTAGAAGCAAGATCATACTCAAGATGTGTAAATACTCACCCAGAATAGATTGAACCACATAAACAAGGTCATACACATGGCAAGCACACATTACATTTGGGAAAACATCACATAGAATCCAACAAACCGTATACCCAAAGGATATACCCATAAAAAAAATCAAATGTTAAACATGAAAGACCATGAATGAGAAGGTGAAAAACATGAAAAACCATAATAGAGCAAACCCAAGAAGCTAGGCATTACCAAGAGAGAACAAACCACACCATCAAAACACCAATTTTAAGCATAAAAGATCAGAATACCCAAATAGCAATCTGAACAGTAAAACACAGAGATTCAAGAGTATTTTACATAAAACATGAAAATGGAGTAAAGAACAAGAAAGCCCATACCTTTTTCTTGAAGATTTGTGCAGAGATGATGCAGAAATGAAGGATTTTTCAGTGATATTCGAAAGCTTTGAGAGAAAGAGTGAAGAAGACAATGAACAGTCGCTGAAAATCGAGGGAAAATTGAAAAACAATTTTTAAAATTGTCTTCAAAAATACAAAACACATGTTTTTCGTGACTTATCCAAGTCGCCAGTAAGTCGCCAGATCAAGCCGCGAAACACTGTGAAGGTAAGATTCTAGAAAAATCTTCTAAGTGTTTTTCGCGACTGGAAGGTTTAGTCACGAAGGAGTCGCGAGCTGAGCCGCGAAAATTTCTGAGTAACCCTCGCGATTGGACCTTCCACCCGCGAACAAGCTGCCAAAATGAGCCGCGAATAGAGCAAAATCTCAAATTTTTCAAAAATTTTCTAAGTCTTTTTCGTGACTAGAATACTGACTCGCCAATAAGTCACAAAAATCTTTGATTGAGCTCGCAACTGGGGCTTGCGACTGTGCTGACTCGCGACTTAGTTGCCAAAACAGGGCAACACTGTTTTTGAAAAAATTTCACAATTTTGTAAAAGTAAAGTACTTTCCAAAAACAAAAAAAAAACACTCAAAAATATTTTTGTGTTTGATCAACAAAGATTGAGCATATGAAAACACATTTAATCAAGTACAATCACACAAATGAATATGGCATTCGTTGAACATAGACTTGTGTGTTGTGTGTGGATATCAAAAATGAGATAGTCCTTAGTCCAATGTGAAGCTTCAATGATCAATTCAATCAAGGCATACACAACTAGCACTAGATTATGTGACCTATCTCAATTATAGAAGCATGCATATATGACCTCCCACAAGAACTTGATAACAACTCTTTGAAGCTTTTCATTTGGCTCCATATACACATATCATTTGCCAATTTTGAGCAAAGAAACTCTCATTGAGAGATAGATGCCTGGAATTTTTGATATTTCAATTAATGAGTTAGCCTTTGGCTTTTGGGCATCTTTCATACATTTTATTTTGGTCGCTTTCCCTTTTTCCTAATCAAATACTAGTATGTGCGACAGGCTTTTGCAGCTCTATATCTCTTTTCATTTTGAGATTTACATTTAGAGAGCTCTTTTAAAGCATAAAAATAAAGAGTGGGAAGATATATAGGCATGAGTCTATGCATGTTTCGAGATCAACAAAACCATTCACTAATCATTCATGACAAGGTTGAAGATCTATTTACAACAATCACATAGATTTCAAAATTTCTTCCACAATGATATGAGTGCATGAGAGACAAGCTAATCTCGTTAAATGCACAAAGCCATTGGTACAACAGTACAGGGCAAAACATGCTTTGAGACAAAACTCAACAAAGTGATCAAACTTTTTGGATTTTCAACTTTTTATGTGTTTTTGGATTTTTGACACAAAAGCAGTAGAAGAATGATAAAAAACAGGAAAATGAGAAAATATTTTGAACACAAACAAACCACAAAGTAAACAGATACTCAAAACACAACGCAAATAACCAATCATATCCACAAAGCATAGGAAGAATTGATGCATGGGCATGTTATAATGCTTATGCATGAGTACCCTTTGTCACCCACACGTCACATGCGTTTGGGATGATATCCTTGATGGATTGGGTACGAGAGTTAGGACTTTCAAACCTCCTGTTGAAGCTCTCTAAGCAGGTGGTGAAGGCACCGATCATCTTCATCACGTCCGTCATTCCTGGATCATTGTTTTGACTTCTTGGTTTCTCACCACCCCAAGACCTCTTGTCATTCCTTCTTCCTCGTGACCGAGGTGCGCTTGCATTGTTGTCTGCTTTCATCTTTTGACAGTTGGGTCTAGTATGCCCTCGTAGTCCGCAATAGTGACACACATACTCAGTTCTAGGACCCTATTGTGGTCTTGAGAGAGATCTTGCTCTGGTTTCGTGTCCGCCCATAGATTGATTTCGGGGCTTATTCACCATCCGTTGCTCACTCACACTCTTCTTCTCAGCCATAACATTCTCAAGGATGGTTTCTTCTACAATAGGCTCTTTGGCCTTAACAAATTTCACTTCTTTGATAGCTTTGGCTGATGAGCTACTTCCTCTGGTATACCCCACTCCGAACTTATCTGAAAAATGTTTTTGAGACGAGATAACATCTTCCAGCTTTCTGGAGGAGACCCTTTCAATCTTGGTTTGCGCTTGCACCATTTCTTGCTCAAGGAATCTTACTTTGGTGTAGGCTTCCAATAACTCTCCATTTAGTATCTCAATCTCGCATTTAGCCTCTTTATATCTAGCCAGTAGACTTTTGTAGTCCTCTTCAGCCCTTTTCATCTTCTTTACCGCCGTCTTTGCAACCCTTGCATACTCACCTGATCTCTCAAGAAGTAAAGAGTAATTCTCTTGAATACTCAAAGTATCTTCATCTTCTTTAGCTTCATATTCCTCAACAACTCCAATAGATTCCAAATCAGAATGTTCACCCTTCACAAGTGTATCCAAGTCATCTGAGGATTCCACATGAGCAATGGTCATGAATGCGGAGAAATTTCCTTCTCCATCACAGCTCTCGTCAGAATTAGAATTTGATGAGTCCAAATCACTTAAAGTAGTGGCATACACCTTTCCCTTCGACTTCAAGTAGTTTGGACATTCCTTTTTAAAATGCCCATGCCCATTATATTCAAAACATGTAATTCCTTGTGAGGATTGGGAATCTTTACCATCTTTTCTTCGGAAGTCTTTCTTCTCTTTTTCGGCACTCTGGAATTCTCTTTTGTCACCAAATTTTCCACTATTCTTGAGCTTTAGGAATTTTCGGAAGTTCTTTACAAGATACGCCACATCTTTATCTACTGTATCCTCTTTCGAAGATTCATGAAACCCTATCCTCTCATCAATTGTCTTAAGAGCAAGGGATTTGCTCTTCTTCGCTGAAGGAAGAGACAACTCATATGTCTGTAGAGAACTGACCAGCTCCTGAACCTTGATTTCATCAAGATCTTTGCTCTTTTCAATGGCTGTAACTTTAGCATGAAAATTTTCTAGTAGTGACCGAAGGATCTTCCTTACAACTTTAGACTCCTCCGTCTTTTCCCCCAAATTAAATTTTCCAATGACCACCTCGTTTAGTTTACTATAAAAAGAGTCAAAGGACTCATCCTCATTCATCTTTAGCTGCTCAAAGCGAGTGGTCAGCATTTGAAATTTGGTGTCTTTCACCTTCTTGGTTTCTTCATATGTCGTCTTCAGAATCTCCCATGCTTCTTTAGCAACAGTAATATGAGAAATCCTGTGAAATTCTTCTAGAGAGATACCACAGAAATGACATTCAATGCTTTACTATTTGCATTAGCTGCTGCAAGAGTTGCCTTGTCCCAAGTGGATTTAGCATCCACTGGCTTTGTCCAACCTATGTCAACTGCATCCCACATAGCTTCATCCATAGAACACAAAAATGCCCTCATTCGGACTTTCCAAAAAGCATAGTTATTACCATCAAAAAATGGTGGAGCAGTGAGAGATTGAGACCTATCCATCTCAACAAGGGGTCAAGGATCACACTTAGGTATTAACACCACAACAAGTGTATCCGCTCTGATACAAAATGTAAGTTCAAAATGGGTATGAAACACCCTTAAACGTTTAGACCCCAAATAATAAAAGTACCAATTCAAGCTTTATATCAAACAATTAATGTGCGGAACATGATAATAAACTTATACCAAAATTGATAAACAAACTAAGCCAAATATAAACACATCTACAGCAGTAAATATAAGTTAAAGATAAAGGGAAGGAAGATGTAAACACTCGGACAACACACAATGTGTTATCGAAGAGGAAACCGAAGTCCTCGGCGTAAAACCTCTCTGCCGCCCTTCAAGCGGTCAAATAATCCACTAAAGAATGTAGTTGGGATACATGAACAGCAGAAGACCCTCCAAGCCTAATCTATCCAAGTACCTAAGCCCTCCGAGCTTCTTACTCCAACGAGGTTACGCCAAACCTATTTCTTCTTTAGCTTGCCGGATTCCGCTACTTGACCACAGCATCAACCAATGTATATTGGTTTCTTTCCAAACTGCTTCCCAAAGCACCAAATGGATCTTCTCACAGACGTGGGTGTGGTGAGATAAGAGTTTGGTAAATGACCTCTCAAGGGTATGACAATGGAGAGGAAGAGAGTAGAGGAATTTGTAGAGTTTCTTTAGATGAAGATTGGGGATGAATCAATCTTGTTTTTCTCTAGGATTTTCTCTCACAAAAATCTCTTTGAAAGCTCTCTTAATATGATGGGTATAAGGGTGTATATATAGTAGGGTGAGAACGGAATGCAAAACGTCAGTTTTTGCCAAACAGAGAAAGTTGGCGACTTGATCTCGTGGCTAGGCCAAGTCGCGACGTAACGGCCTGGCCAGACTAGAACTTTTGTCCTGTAGCATGACAGCTGGTGCGACCCTTCAGCTTCCCAGTGTGCCTCTCACGTGCCCGCCTTTCGCGGCTTGCCAGTCGCGAACCACCCGTGAGTCCTAGCCGTGAAACTCTATTTTTCTTGCACACTCTTGAGCTTTTCTTCACATCTTCTCACACACTACCTTTACAATTTTCCCACCTAAATACAAGGTTGCTAAATGCTAAATTACAAGCAAATTGGTCATGGAATAAAACCAATTAAATGATTGATTAAATTCAACCTTACAAATTGGGCTGGCCTTTTGTGCCTTTCCAATTGGGCTTAAGTGTGTGGCTTGGAGTGGGACCAAAAGGGACCAATAAGACACTAGCTCCAATAGGGCTTGGGCTTTTCTGTCAACTCTTGACAAGTCTAAAGTTACCATTAATTATATTTAATACCACTATATAAATATAATTGCACTCTAGGCCTTATTAATAAATTATATCCCAAGACTTTATCATACATGCAACCCCTTTATAAAATATTCGTAGTAATACAAAGTCATGAAAGAAGACTGTCACTTTGTTGATTACTACATCTTAATCCTGGAGTATCCGGTTTAATCCTTTTAAGTTATGCACTATATATTTATGAAATCCAATTTCATAAATATATATATCCTTTAGTAATTTCTTACTAAAGTGGTTAGGCCTAACTCTCTGAATAACTGAACCCATTAAACTTATCTCAAGAGAATATTTTATATCTTTGTTAAGAAATTATGAATTCCATCTTGAGAATATATGTTCCATCAACACTAAATGTGGTTACCCAACATACTAAGGTTTTGACCGTTTATATAGATCTCACTCCTGATATATTAAAGCCACCTACACTTCATGATCAGGTCTATTATTCTCTCAGGATTAAGAGTTCATGCAAATATAAGTCGTGAGATTTATTATTCAATTGACAGTCATTAGGAGAATAATAAATCTCACAGTAGTCCAGTTCAATATATCCTAATAATAAATCTCACAGCAGTCCAGTTCAATATGTCCTAATAATAAATCTCACAGCAGTCTAGTTCAATATGTCCTAACTCTTAAAACATAACAACATATCAACTAGAAGTCACCACTTCCATGATCAAGACAAATCATTTTAGTTGATATGTTATAGTCTTCACAGAAGAAATACCCAATTTTATCACTAACTACGAACTAAAATTCTGAGTTTACAAAGAACCTGTGATTTATATCTTCTGTGACCTTTCACATAAATCACATACTATGCATCTCATGGACTATATGATAATGTCCAAATATTCATATTACCAATACTTCAGATAATAATAAAACAACTTTATTAATTAGAATATTAAGTCATACATCATGTCAAACATAATGTCATACATAATATCATATATAGCATTATACAATAGGATTTAAGGGCACTAATCCCAACATTGGGGCCAAGGGACATACCCTAAAAGTGTGTGCCCATTTGAGACACTGAATCCAAGATCTCATGGCTAGGCCAAATGTCATCACTAACCCTTTGCCTTCTCACCAGGAAAGGAACATGAATGCTATCTCTATAGTGGATGAGAGGATCGCTGATTTCTCATCCCCTTCATTCCCTTGGAAAGCCATATTGTGGGCCCTAGTCCAAGAAAGTCACATTGTTCTCGAGAACATAGAAGTTTCGAGTTTTGATTGGGGAGTCTGCTAATTCTATGATAGTGCGGACCAACATGCCCTATTTGATTGTAGAATGCTCCGAGCATAAGTTCGGAGTCTAGCCAACCATGGTATCATCATGATTGAGAGAGAATCTGTGCAAAGGAGCAATTGTATGGCAGCTAGCTTATGCCCTCTGAACACCCAAGCATGAACTATCCACAGTGCTATGTCAATAGGTTTAAAGAAGGATTAGGACAAATACTTGCAAGGGTGCTTACGTAGTATTCCTCCAGCTCCTTTGACTTTAATCATTATTGAAAAGATTACAAAATCACCTATGGATTCTAGGGCACTAGCTCCAAAGAAAGGACAAGCCATGCCAGCCATCAAAGGCTTTACTCCTCTAGTCTTTGTATATATTCTGCTCTATAGGATATGTTATAATTCCTAAGTGGGTTCATTGCTCCTTTGCCATAATGAAAGTGTAGATGATGTGAATGAGACAATAAAGTTGGATCATGATGTGAAAGGAATGGAAGAGGTCTCGAACTTACCATAAGATATCCTAGAAGCTTTGAACAGAGAGAGCGAAGGGTCCAAGCCCAATATAGAAGAGAAAGATGTGATAAACCTAGCCGATGAAGGCAAGATTGGAAAACCCATCAAGATCGGGGTAAACTTTCCCAAAGACATGAAAGATGAGCTCATAGCTCTACTAAAGGAATTCAAGGAAATCTTTGCTTGGTCTTATCAAGATATGCCAGGACTGGATTTTGAGATCATCTTCCATAGGATTCCAGTTAAATTTGAATGCCCCCCAATGTGGCAGGCCCTTAAAAGGATGAAGTCAGAGATTATCTTGAAGATTAGAGAAGAAGTAGAAAAGCAATTGAAAGCCAGTTTTCTTACCGCCATAGCCTACTTAGATTGGGTTGCAAACATTGTTCCCATGCCAAAGAAAGATGGGAAAGTACGCATGTGCGTTGATTATAGAGATTTGGATTGGGCTAGCCCGAGGGATAATTGTCCCTTGCCACATATCGATACCCTAATCAATAACACTTTGACCAACATGTTCTCCTTTATGGATGGATTCTCAGGTTATAATTAGATTAAGATGGCTGAAGAGGACAAAGCCAAAACAGCATTCACCACTCATCGGGGAACTTACGCCTACGATGTCATGTCATTTGGTTTGAAAAATGTTGGGGTAACCTACCAGTGAGCCATGGTAACCCTGTTCCATGATATGATGCACAAGGAGATTAAAGTCTATGTGGATGATATGATTGCCATGTCACGCACTCCTAGATATCATTTGATAGATATGAGAAAGCTATTCAAGTGCCTTGTCAAGTACAAGTTAAGGCTTAACCTTAACAACTGCGTCTTTAGAACTAGTTTAGGGAAATTGCTTGGCTTCATAGTCAGTCAGAGAGGAATTGAAGTGCATCTAGCAATAGTCAAAGCCATCAAGGACATGCCTATGCTGAAAATTGAGAAACAAGTTTGAAGCTTCTTAGGAAGGATCAATTACATAGTTAGCATTATAGCACAGTTGACCATATGCAATCCCTTATTCAAGCTCTTGAAGAAGGATACGAAGAGAGAATGGACAGATGAATGTCAAGTGGCATTTGACAAGATTAAGCAGTATTTATTGAACCCCCTATTCTGGTTCCCCCATTATTGGGACATCCATTAATTCTCTATCTAGCGGTGCAAGAGGCATCCATGGGCTGCATGTTAAGCCAGCTAAATGAACCCGATCAAAAAGAGAAGGCAATTTACTACCTAAGTAAGAAGTTTACCAGTTGTGAGATTAATTACTTCGCCATTGAGAAGACGTGTTACACCCAAGCGTGGGCCTCACGCAAGTTACAACTATACATGTTCTACTTCACCACATGGTTGATTTCCTGCATGGATCCTATCATGTACATCTTTGGAAAGCCTGCCCTCACAGGGAAGATCTCCTGTTGGAAGATATTGCTTTTCGAGTTCGATATTGTGTTTGTGATGCGAAAGACCATCAAGGGCCAAGCCATAGCTGATTACCTAGCAGACCAACCGTTGAATGATCTAAAATTTTCAGAATCCCTCTTCCCAGATGAGGATGTTTTGGCAATAGAGCTTGAACCAAGCAATGTAGAACCATGGTGCTAGAAGCTTTATTTTGATGCAGTTGCCAATAGCATTGGAAATGGAGTGGGAGGAGTTCTAGTATCCTCGAAAGGCTAGCAAACTCGATTTCAGTCAAGCTAAATTTTGATTGCACCAACAATGTCACAGAGTACAAAGCATGCATAGTAGGCCTGTAAGTTACCTTAGAGTTCATGTACGATCTAAGAATCTTTGGAGATTCCTTGTTAATCATCTCCCAAATTGAAGGGAAATGGAAAGCCCGAGACCCCAAGCTGATTTCGTATCAAAAGTGTGTCAATCGTTTAATCCTGAAGTTCCGAAACATTACTTTTGCTTATTTGCCCCGAGCACTCAATTAGTTTGCAAATACTCTAGCCACCTTGGCTAGCACGGTTAAATTGGCAGAAAGATATGGTATACAACAATTGCGCATAGAGGTCCGTGGCATGCCGGGCTACTACATGAATATCGAAGAATGCATGAACATCTAAGCTAAAATCGACAAGAAGCCATGGTACCATGATATCAAGGCTTATATCAAAGATGGTGAATACCCACTTAGGGCCACAAACAATAAGAAGAAGATCATCAGGCACGTGGTATGCCAATTCTTCTTGAGTGGGGAAATCTTGTATAAGAGGAACCACGATACAACTTTTCTTTGATGCATAGATGCCCTTGAGGCTAACCATTTGATAGAAAAGATGCATGAAGGCTTGCTTGGAGCCCATGCTGGTAGACCCTTGTTGGCTCGAAAAATTATAAGAGCTGGCTACTATTGGCTCATTATGGAAAGCGACTGCATCAAGCATGTCAGGATGTGTCACCATTGCCAAGCCTATCAAAATGGAAAGAATGTTCATCCTTAACCCCTGCACTCTCTAGTAGCGCCTTGGCCTTTTTCAGCCTAAGGAATAGACGTCATCAGACCAATGATTCCAAAATCCTTAAATGGGCATGAGTATATCTTGGTGGCTATTGATTACTTCACCAAGTGGGTGGAAGCCATTTCCTACAAAAGTGTACCAGCAGAGTGTTAGGATTAATGCCCTTAAATCCTATTGTATGATGCTATGTATGACATTATGTATGACTTAATGTTGTGATTAATAAAGTTGTTTTATTATTATCTGAAATAATGGTAACAAGAATATTTGGATATTATCATATAGTCCACGAGATGCATAGTATGTGATTTAGTCACAGAAGATATAAGTCACAAGTTCTTTGTAAACTCAGAATTTTAGTTCGTAGTCGGTGATGAAATTGGGCATTTCATCTGTGAAGACTATAACATATCAACTGAGATGATTTGTCTTGATCATGGAAGTGGAGACTTCTAGTTGATGTGTTAATATGTTTTAAAAGTTAAGACATATTGAACTGAACCGCTGTGAGATTTATTATTCTCCTAACAACTGTCAATTGAATAATAAATCTCACAACTTATATTTGCATGAACTCTTAATCCTGAGAGAATAATGGACCTAATCATGAAGTGTAGGTTGCTTTGATATATCAAGAGTGAGATCTAAAGTAACGGTCAAAACCTCAGTATGTTGGGCAGCCACATTTCATGTTGATGGAACATATATTCTCAAGATGGAATTCATAGTCTCTTAACAGAGATTTAAAATATTCCCTTGAGATAAGTTTAATGGATTTAGTTATTCAGAGAATTAGGCCTAACCACTTTGGTAAGAAATTACTAGAGTATATATTTATGAAATTGGATTTCATAAATATATAATGAATAACTTAAAAGGATTAAACCGGGTACTCAAGGATTAAGACGTAGTAATCTTCAAAGTGACATTTTATATTTATGACTTTGAATTACTACGAATATTTTATGAAGAGGTTGCATGTATAATAAAGTTTTGGGATATAATTTATTAATAAGGCCTAGAGTGCAATTATATTTATATAGTGGTATTAAATATAATTAATGGTAACTTTGGACTTGTCAAGAGTTGACAGAAAAGCCCAAGGCCCATTGGAGCTAGTGTCTTATTGGTCCTTTTGGTCCCACTCCAAGCCACACATTACAGCCCAATTGGAAAGACCCAATAGGCCGGCCCAATTAGATAATCAGTTATATATAAAGGGAGAGACATACAAAATTTTTATTAGAGAGATTAGAGAAAAAGTGAGATACCATTGTGAAGTGGTGTGTATGTGTGAGTGAAACCACTCAGTTATTCTCCCTAGGAAATTGATTGAGAGACCACACTTCTTGGGTGTAAAGTGGAATTGGAGTGAAGATTAAGAGTGTTCCCCAGTACTTATAATCTTTTGTTTTGAATTTCTCCACACCAAGGTACGCTATTTTGTTCTTAAATTCTAGAATTTATATAGTGCAAGTTATCAGTTATGAATGAAATAGATCTTTGTTTGTTGCTTCCGCTATGTGTTTTGTATGAGATACAAAATCAGATTTAACCAACACAGAGCTTGTTACAGATAACAGAAAGAATTTGAATGGGGAGATGATCAAGCAACTTTTCCAACAATTCAAGATTGAACACCAGAATTTAGTTCCTTACCACCCTCAAATGAATGGTGCAGTAGAAGCCGCCAACAAGAACATAAAGAAGATTAATAAAGATGACAGAAACCTATAAGGATTGGCACGAGTTCTTGACATTTTCCTTGTGTGCCTATCAAACTTTTGTTCGCACTTCCTTGGGTGCAACCCCGTATTCCTTGGTTTACGGCATGGAAGTCATGCTCCCCGAAGAGGTAGAGATCCCATCTCTCAAAATCTTATCACAGACAGAGCTGTTAGAAGCTGAGTGGGCCCATTTCTGATATGAGCAATTGAACATGATAGACGAGAAGCGCATGACCGTGATGTGCCATGGACAATTATACCAACACCATGTTGAACAAGCACTAAACAAGAAAGTTAGACCTAGAGTCTTTGGAGAAGGTGACCTAGTCTTGAAAAAGTGCAACTGGGCCATGCGCCCATGCTTGATCATAGAGGAAAGTTTGCCTTGACCTACAAAGGCCCGTGTGTGGTAAAGAAGGCCTTCTTTAGGGGAACCTTGATTCTAGTTGACATGGATGGGCATGACTTCAATATGCTCACCAATTCTGATGTTGTCATATAGTATTCTGCATGAGGGAGCTTCCAAGTGCAACCTCTTTTTCTACATTCCTATGTAAACAGACAAAAAATAAAAATAAAAAATAAAAAAAAAAAAGTGAAAAAGCAGATTGAAAACCCAAAAAGGCGGTCTACACAAAAGGAGAGCAAAAGAAAGAGTGCGAGAGAGCTTGCAAGATTGAAAACCCGAAAGGCCAATCTAGGCAAAAATTAAGGCAATCAAAAAATGTCAGTTGAACTACATGATGACTTGATCCTTTCTAGTGGAGGTACATAGGCAACCACCTTGGCCCAGTCTCATTTTAAAAGAAAAATCAGTCAGTTGAATCCACTTGGGTTTATGATCAAGATCAAGAGAAGAAGCTTACACCTTCATGGGTTACTCTATGTTTACAACACGCGTGGTTGGCAGTGGTT
This sequence comes from Quercus variabilis, assembly GCA_030445155.1. Lineage (NCBI taxonomy): Eukaryota > Viridiplantae > Streptophyta > Magnoliopsida > Fagales > Fagaceae > Quercus > Quercus variabilis. The sequence continues at coordinate 27,061,782 of CP129455.1, read as the reverse complement.
TCATTCAAAGATTTTATGGCCCATGCCAAGGGAAGATGCACCCCAATGGCAAAAGGAAAAGATTCGTCTAGAATAGGATGTATCCTTTGGAACTTGAGATATTGATATTCATAGACTTACATTTACCATTTTATTTGTATGATCTTGCATTTTCAAAGCATTTGTGCACATATTCATTAAACATGCCTGTTTTGTGCCTTTTTAAACACAAATCTGATAGATATTGTGGACGCAAGCTCATGACATGCGTGTGTGGGACTTGTTCAACAACCTTAACCCAAAAACTGAAACAGAAAATAGAGCATAAACACAAAAACCCTAATTCTAGCAACCTAGCATGCTCAGAACATAAATAGAACTATAAACTAAACTAGGTAAACATGCATAAACATAAACTAAGCCAAAAAACAAGATTAAAATATAAATAGAACAGAAAAATATAAAAGGAAAAGTTGAAGCTTGATACCTCAAAATGGAGTTTCCAAGCATTGATTTTAACCGTTCCCCTCAGTTAAATCTATCATAGTTAATAAACACGTGATTAGTAATCTTAAACTCAAAGGATTGGGGCCAAAAAAGGTCCTAATAAAATAAAATTGACTTGAGGGTGTTTTGTGAAAAACTCGTTTTGATTCACTATTTTCTAGTGAATCTTAGGTTTTTTCCATGGGATTTCTATATGTTTTAAAAATGTACCATGTAAGACCTGTTATAGTGGAAAAAATGGGGTTTGGAATGACTCACAGACAATGTGGGATTCATTCCAAAGCTCAGCCATTATTGCGAAAAACTTGCATTTTCCAAGTTTTTGAAACCCTAGCTGCGTATGCAAGAATGTGCCTATGTATGCATGCTTTGGCCCACATACACAGGCTACTACCTACGTACATGGGCTGAAGGCCATTTTAGTCGTTTTATTTTCAAAAATAGATTTTTGCTTATTTAGAAAAATATTATATTTTTCATTTTAACACTCTTGAAGTCAATTTGATATCTGATTGGGCTCTAAACTAGCCTTGGACCTTAGAGTTTGAGCATCATTGGGGAACAGGGTCCCGAGTCGTAAGGGGTACAAAGTGCGATGTATACAAATATAAATGCCTCCTGATAATCAATATACACAAAGACATATATGTTTCCACCTGTTGCCCATTTTTAAGCATGCTTTACAAACTAGACTATGCTTTAAAAACCCAAAAGTAGAAGGCTAGACTCAATTGCCTAGAAATTTACGGCAAACCTTTCCATACATGGTGGAATACTAACTACCTAGCTCATATGCAAAAGTGAAAAGAAACAGAAAAGTCTCCAGCAAGTTAAACGTGGCTTAAATGATCTACCACAGTCTTGTATAGTGCCCCGAAGCTGGTGAGAAGAATCGGATCATCCGAGGAATGGGTATGAAGTAACCCTGCTACATCAAAGCCTAGATCTCTAGCAATCTCTCTAAGTTGGCCATAAAAATGTTGAAGCCAAACCATCTCCCTCTCCATACTAGGACTCGAGGTGCAGCCTTACCTTTCTGTATCAGGCAAAGCCTATAAGGTGCCAACCTCAGCAGTAGCAATGCTTAATGCCGCCTCTTTCTTGGCTACCTAAGCCTAGAGACGAAGAAATGCCCATACTCCAAGCTCAAAGTGGAATGGATGAAGGATATAGCCTCCATTAGCCTCAATGCTATATCATCAGCTCCACTGCACACCTTGGCATGACTAACCTTAACTATGGCTCTCTCCCCGTCCCTCGTCTGGCCTTAACAATGGTGCCTGGTTGGTTCAGCTGCAAACTGGTCCATCAAAAGATTTTTTTCGCACAACTGAGACCACACAAATCCTACATTAGAGTAGTTTATCTTTGTGCGTCTTGTCCCGCATCCCAAAATATCTTAAACCTTATTTTCAAAGCTCAGTTCACTTGGTTCAAGGGTTAGTTCAGCCCCTATTGTCAAGACATGTAATGGGACAATGCCGAAGCCATTCCCAATCACTATTAGCAGTCCATCCAGCATAGTATGAAGATCACAATGATCATTGCCATAAGGGAACTCTTCCTGAAGCATCGTTCAGTTTAGTAAAAAATCGAGACAATCAGTGCATTCCACAACACGGCGAGTCCAAAATCCCACTGGGAAGATCCACGATCATCATTAAGGTTATCAAAGGAACCCGTACTACCAGTGCGATTTTGATCCTACTTCAAGTTAGCCGATCGTTTTAGAACCATGTAAAACCTAACACTGGGGTAGTTTATTTTGTGTACTTTAGCCCATTAGTCGATATGCTCAAGAAACGGGTCCATCCCACCATGAACCTTTCCTCCCATGATAAGAACTGCATAAAACCTACACTGGGGTAGTTTACTTTATGTGGTCTTCCCTCTCTCTATGTCCCTTAGCAGATCAATCAACGTTAGATTCTATCAGTAAATTCGTGAAAGTAAGATGCGGTGCAAAGTGACCATAGTGGTCCAACCGGCTCTAAAAGCTAAAGTGCTACTAGCATACATGTTAGACCTACTGAAAGGCGTTGTTCATCATACATCAGAAGCTTACCAACATGCGATATCTAGAAACATAAATGTAAGAACTACCGAGAGGCATTGTTCGTATATACATCGAGAACCTACCAATAGGCAATACCTAGAAACATACATGTAAGACCTATCGAGAGACAATGTTCGTCATACATCAAAAGCCTACTAACAGGCAAAATCTAGAAACATACATATAAGGCCTACTAAGAGGCAATGTCCATACATACATAAGGGCCCACTATGGGGCATGTTTGTTTTTAGATCCCTTAAAACACAATTGGAATAACTTAGTTAACAAGCCAAGTTATTACTTAGTCCAAATTCCAGATCTAGGTTAACATAATCATATAATCATATCAATGAAAGTTCAGAATATAAAGAACACAAAGATATGATGACCTCGGAAACCAAACCAGTATAAACCTGGGGAGGATTTGATCTAGCTATCCTCAAGGTAAACCTGAATCCATTATGAAAGAATTAAAGTTTATAAAATAGCGACTTGGACCATTAACATCCTATTGCTACCTTATGTAGAAAACTTACTGGCACAACCATGTTCAAGCTCCGAGACTATGGACTCCTTCTTTTTTGGATTCTCAGCAAGTACAAGCATACCCGCTTGTGTATCTTTAAACTTTTATTGCAGCAACTGAAATGATCATTAAGCTCTCAATGAAATCTCCTTCTTGATAATCCTAATCATATGTGAAGGCAACCGCCTTTCAGATCTCACAGAAGATTCACACACACAGCAAGTAGAGCAACCTCAAAAACATGGCTAGGGTTTCCCTTTTTATACCTAAGGCAAAACATAAAACTCTACACGTCATATGGACTTAGGGCTGAGTTGGACATTCTGCAGGAAAAAACATTTTGCTTGACTTTCGATTGATCGAGCCAATCAGAATTGCACACTTAATTTTGTAGTTAACTCAATTCCAACTTTACATAAAAGACCTATACTTTGAGCAAGTCTAAACAAGACTAACATATGTTTTGATCATGGTTTATCAATATTACAAAATAGAGTTCTAATACATTAGTTCCTAATTACTTAGAACCTAACAGGGCAATATAATACATACATGTCCAGAGCCTACCCAGAGGTAATATATGTAGGAAAAACATAGTTTCTATCACATACAAAACATATGCAACAGAAAATTAACGGATCTACTTCATTCACATTTGATAACATGTACTATGTAAATTTCAGAATTTAAGAACAAAAAAGCGTACCTTAGTGTGGTGAAATTCAAAAACAAAGATTACAAGTGCTTGGGAACACTTTTAATCTTCACTTCAATTTCACATATGCCCATGAAGTGTGGTCTCTCAATCAGTTTTTACATATGTGTTCAAGGGAGAATAGGAGAGTGGCTTACACTCACTTACACACCATTTTCATATCTTTCCAAATTCTGTATGTTTCTCTCCTCATATATAATTGATTATCTAATTGGGCAAGCCTTTTAGGTCATTCCAATTGGGATTTAGCATGTGGCTTGGAGTGGGACCAAAAGGGATAAATAAGACACTAGCTCCAATGAGTTTTTGGCCTTTCTATCAACTCTTGACAAGCCCAAAATTACCATTAATTATATTTAATACCACTATATAAATATAATTGCACTCTAGGCTTTATTAATAAATTATATCCCAAGACTTTATTATACATTCAACCCTTTCATTAAAATATTCGCAGTAATAAAAAGTCATGAATGTTGACTGCCACTTTGAAAATTACTACATCTTAATCCTTGAATACTCGGCTTAATCCTTAAAATTAGTCATCATATATTTATGAAATCCAATTTCATAAATATATACTTTAGTAACTTCTTACTAAAGTGGTTAGGCCTAACACTCTGAATAACCAAACCCATTAAACCTATCTCAAGAGAATATTTTATATCTCCGTTAAGAGATTATGAATTCCATCTTGAGAATATATGTTCCTTCAACATTAAATGTGGCTGCCCAACATATTGAGGTTTTGATTGTGACTTAAGATTTCACTCTTAATATATCAAAACAACCTACGCTTTATGATCAAGTTCATTATTCTCTCAGGATTAAGAGTTCATGTAAATAAAGTCATGAGATTTATTATTCATTTGACAGTCGTTAGTAGTAATAAATCTTATAGTAGTCCAGTTAAATATGTCTTAATACTTAAAACATATCAATATGTCAACTAGAAGTATTTACTTCCATGATCAAGAGAAATCATCTTAGTTAATATGTTATAGTCTTCGCAGATGAAATGCTCAATTTCATCACCGACTACAAACTAAAATTCTGAGTTTACAAAGAACTTGTGATTTATATTTTTTGTGACTAAATCACATACTATGCATCTCATGGACTATATGATAATGTCCAAATGTTCATGTTACCATTATTTTAGATAATAATAAAACAACTTTATTAATCACAACATAATATCATACATAATGTCATACATAGCATCATACAATAGGATTTGAAGGGCATATATCCTAACAATATAATACATATAGTCCAGACCTATTAAGAGGCAGTCTAATATATACATATTTGGCCCATCAAGGAGCAATGTCTACAAAGTACAAGAAAAATGAAAAATACATACCCGCACAAGGGCTACATCATAGTGATACAACGATAGTGGCTAGCCTAAGGGGAGTCATCATCTCTAACGACACTATCACCAAATTGCCTAACACTGCCATCATCAGCATCATCGCTCGCAGTGGGGCCCGTAGAAGGACCGGCTCTATCCACTGGAGAACCTAGGACATATTTCACAATAGGGCCTCGAGCCCAATCATCTAAAGGGGTATATCCCTAACTACCGGCTGATCTGGGAGGAGTAGGCATGTACTCTGACTCATAATGGTGAATAGGAGGATCTTTACTAGGAATATGAGGTGCAAAAGGTATAAGCATCCTATGTCAATGTCAATATACCCACGAAGCAGGCCTATCTCAACTTATAGCTGAGCCCTCTCTCTCTTAGCAGCAACGGCATGGGCCTCTCTCTCTCTCTTTCTTTGCCATAGGTCCCTTTCTCAAGCAAGTGATCTAGCAATGTCCTGCTCTATGTACCCCTCTCTAGCGATAGCAGCACCCTCAATACCTTTCACCCTAGCCTAAAGGGTATCTACTTGTAACCTCGAATGGGCCTCTGAAGCCTGACAAGCATCTGCTATGCCACAAAGCACTTTGCCCCCACACACAAGGCAATCATCTGTGATCGACTTGGTTGAGGACTACAAGTACCAAGTGAAGTAGTCAATGTCCTCAGTGACAAAACCATCAAAGGAGCTTGTCATATAATCAAGATTGTCCAAAACCATCTCAGAATGCATAAGCTCCTGAGGAGAGGTCCTTCGATACTTTAAAGATTGGCATAACCTAATGATAGGTCCTCTCAACCAAGAAGAGCTCCCAACATGACAAAGCCCAGAACCAACACCGCGCCCACAACTCAGCCATGGCTAAGGTAACCCCATGCCTAGCCAACAACCGCCCATTGTAGGGATGGTTGAGTATCTCACCCTAGGTGACACAATCCAATGCAGCACTGACAGTGGACAGCTGTGTCAAAACAACTCTGATGATATTACAAAGGGACCAAGCATATGCCCTAGGGTAAATCTGCTACTATACTAAAGGCATAGGGCTGGGATGTACTCGTATGCCCAGTATGTCAGAACCTGCCAGCAACCCTCGAGGCTCCTAAAGCCATATTGTGAAGCCTACCTCAGCAAAGTGAAGAAGAATCCATAAGAAAAAGCACCCAAATCATAGGCCATAATGTCTGACATTACTCTTATGGCCCCTAACAGCTTGCAGGTCAGTACCAACTGATTGTTGCCAAATAGGCAACTACCAATGAAGTAGAAAAAGAACCGCCTGAGAGCAATGTCGTCATGCTCCGCTGCCCAATGTATGCTCTCCTTCAGCCACTCCATATGGATCTGAGGCTCCTCGGTAGGCTCAAAATACTGCCGCCTCACTAGAGTAAAGGGATAACAAATGGCCAAGAGCGCGCTCACAATAGCAAAATCTATAAGATCGGAAGGGATAGGATACCCCCAAAATCTAAGGCTAAAATAGCTGTCTAGTCAAGGGGAAGGACTGCATACTCCCAACAACTCAAATGAAAGTTGCCAGTCTCTACATGGAATCACTACACCAAGTCTCCAATATCACTGCTGCATAGAACAAGAAGGAATCCTCAGAAACTCCTTGAAGCCCTACTTAATCAGAAAGCCACAATAGTGCCCATTCTTCTATGGTCGAACAGTTGTAGAAGGAATGAAGACCAAGCTCCTTGACTACAAATTTTATCAAGGGCCTACGCTCGAAATCTAAAAAGCTACCAGTTAGCATGCATGTCTACACATTTAGATTTGACAATTGAAAGAGAGAAAGGGAACATACTTGAGCCTTCCAAGTCTGAGTAGAAGGATTCCTCTTCAGACCATACTGAAGATAAGTGTCGGATATACTATGATCGAACTCAACAGTATAAACCTTAACCCTGAACAAACTGGGCAAAGACCTCGGCCTACAACCTCAACGCCGCTGAGCACTTAGACCTAGCCCAGCCTCATTAAGGGCCACCAAGTTAGCATCAACATCAAACATGAGCTCCTCCTCTTGCTCTTCGCCCCCTAGGCCTCCTCCCTCCTTGGTTCGAGCGAACTATAAAGAGCCACCTCTTGAACCAGTGCAAGACTAAGACGAGGCACTGGCCGTCTCCACAGAACACTGACTCCTAGTATGATGTGTTATACGAATGCCTCTAGAAGGTGCAGGGCCATCACCAAATTGATCGAAGTGCCTCTAAAGAGACCATGCAACCTAAAGACTAATTGAGACAGTATCATCATCACTGCTAGACGAATCAACTCGAGTCGGAACAATGGCGGGACCCTTCCCATGAGCACTGCTAGATCTCATCCATCGAGACATACCTGTAGAGGCAAAATTCAAGATTGGTTAGTAAGCCCAAAAATAGTTGGCGATGCAAATAAACAAGTAAGTTTATCTAACCCTACTGCCTAGCACATGCCATGCATGATCAGACCAAAATGTTATGTTTTCTCAAAAAAGTCAAATTTTCAAAATACCTCTCTCTTGGGATTCAAATTCAGCCACGACTATTTAATCCTATCTCTTTTGCATCAAAATATCAAAATTTTCAAAATACCTATCTTTTAGGACTCAAATTCAGCTGCAACCATTTAATCCTATCGCTTTTGCCTCAAAAATATCAAAATTTTCAAAATACCTCTCTCTTGGGATTCAAATTCAGCTGTGACCATTTAATATTATCTCTTTTGCATCAAAAATATCAAAATTTTTGAAATATCTCTCTCCTGGGATTCAAATTCAGCCACAACCGTTTAATCCTATCTCTTTTGCATCAAAAATATCAAATTTTCCAAATATCTCTCTCCTAGGATTCAAATTCAGCTGCGACTGTTTAATCCTATCTCTCTTGCATCAAAAATATCAAAATTTTCAAAAATACCTCTCTCCTGGGATTTAAATTCGTCCACGACCATTTAATCCTATCTCTTTTGCATCAAAATTTTCAAAATACCTCTCTCCTGGGATTCAAATTTGGCTATGACCATTTAATCCTATCTCTTTTGCATCAAAAATATCAAAATTGTCAAAAATACCTCTCTCTTGGGATTCAAATTCGGCTGCAACCGTTAATCCTATCTCTTCTACATCAAAAATATCAAAATTTTCAAAATACGTCTCTTAAGATTAAGATTAGACCATAACTATTTAGTCTCAACAGGATTCAGATTCAACCATGATCATTTAATCCTAATAGCCTCTCGTGATTCAGATTCAGCCACAACCGTTTAGTCTCAATAGGATTCAAATTTGGCCATGACTGTTTAATCCTAATAGCCTCTCCAAGATTTAGATTCGGCCATGACCATTTAGTCTCAGGAGGATTTAGATTCAACCATGATCGTTTAATCCTAATAGCCTCTCTCCACGATTCAAATTTGCCCACGACCATTTAGTCTCAACAGGAGATTTGGCCATGTCCGTTTAATCCTAATAGCCTCACTCCAAGATTCAGATTCGGCCATGAATGTTTAATCCTATGTTTTCCAAAACTACCCTTACTCAAAATCGCATTGTTTTCACATTTTCAATGCTCTAAAAATTTTCGATCCTTATCATGCATAGTCTCTCATATTTACTTAGCTTTTCTTTTAACTTTGTTAGAGTTCCATGTGTTTTCATAGCATCCAACATATGCAAGTTTTCCTATGCTACATAAACAAATATATTTTCCAACAACATTATGGCATAAATGATAAAAAAAAAAAAAAAAAAAAAAAAAAAAAAAAAAAAAACATATATGCAAAAATACCAAAAATAAAGTAAGTGCTAGCATGCTTTCCTACTTGCTTTGCTACTAACATACTTGCAAAAAAATAAAAGAAAAAGAAAACAGACACTAACCACAAGTGTAGAACTGGAGACTGACTAAAGTTGAAAGCTAGACCCGCTAGACCACAACTTGCTCAAAAGAAAATTTTAGAAGTGAGAACTCAGAGAAATTATCAAAATGGACCCTCATAGGGCCTTTTATACGGCCTTGTATGGACCAGGTTGCTCGATGCACCTCGAAGGGCCACTGGGTCTACCCGGTGCACCTATAAGGTCCACCGATCAGCATTGACCCAGTCAACGTTGACCGGTTGACCTTTGACCAAAAAAAAAAAAACCAAAGTGTCAAAGACCAAGTTAGAAACTTTTCAAGATCAGCTACAGTAGCTCAACCGTGTCAAGTAAAAATGGTCTTGATCCATGAACAGTGCAGTTTTCACATGCAATTTTGGGGCAGCTAAATGCAGAATCATGTTCTTTATTTGACACCTCTCATTACAGTCGAGATGTTAGATAAATAAGAGGCAATTGTGGATGTCGTATTTTGTTTGCCCTCGATTTGCATGCCAGACCCCTAAAATTCCAAAACTATTATCTTTTCTCCATGGAGCCGCAGAAACATCTAGATTGATGTGGCGCAACCCATTTGGGAATCGGAGTAATCAAAGTGTCGTTTTAGGTCAAATTGACTAAATAGCCCCTGGTCAATCCTGGGTTGACTGAAAGTCAAAGTGGATCAAAATCATCCCAAAACAACATTTTTCATGTTTCCACATCAAACCCAAGCTATTCAGTGATTTTCGTCAACTTTAACCAAGCTTAACCCGAGGTTGACTCCTAGGGGCACCAGATACTCTAATTTTGATCCAATTGTTAGAATAGCTTATGACCAATGCAATTATGAAGACTATCAAATTCCCTTTCCAACGACTATTCATGGGTTAAAATCGGGGTTAAAACAGTTGAGATATCCAAAAAACCATAAAAAATGCATTGGCATGCTTCCTGAGGAAATAAGTTTTGATCCAACCGTTGGAATTTTAATTTCTTTAGTGTTCTAAAAACTATACATCTAGAGCTTTCCAGGGACATCAAGATCAGCTTAATCCATGCCCTGGATGGCCTTCAAATATGCATCCAAATTTGAGCCAAGAAAAGGATAAAATTGCTAATGTCAGCAAGCTGAAGGGTCACTTTTTCAATATAAATAACCCTAGACCCCTCATTTTGTAGAAAAAATTAATTTTGGGCAATTTCTAGGTAGATTCTCTCTCTCCTCTCTCTCTTACTTTGTTGGGGGGTTTTTGCCCTAAAATCCAATTTATTAGCATATTATAAATAATTAAATTATTTAATTATATGAGACTATTTATAAATGAACTAATGGGACATTATCTTAGTCCATAAGATGCATAGTATGTGATTTAGTCACAGAAGATATAAATCACAAGTTCTTTGTAAACTCAGAATTTTAGTTTGTAGTCGGTGATGAAATTAGGCATTTCATCTGCGAAGACCATAACATATCAACTAAGATGATTTGTCTTGATCATGGAAGTTGAGACTTCTAGTTAATATGTTGATATGTTTTAAGAGTTAAGAGATATTGAACTGGACCGCTGTGAGATTTATTATTCTCCTAACGACTGTCAAATGAATAATAAATCTCACGACTTCTATTTAGATCAACTCTAAATCCTGAGAGAATAATGAATCTGATCATGAGGTGTAGGTTGCTTCGATATATCAGGAGTGAGATCTATAAGACACGATCAAAACCTAGTATATTGGGCATCCGCATTTAATGTTGATGGAACATATATTCTTAAGATGGAATTCATAATCTCTTAACAAAGATATAAAATATTCCCTTGAGATAAGTTTAATGGGTTTGGTTATTTAAAGTGTTGGGCCCAACCACTTTAGTAAGGAGTTACTAAAGTATATATTTATGAAATTGGATTTCATAAATATATAATGAATAACATAAAGGATTAAACTGGGTACTCAAGGATTAGGATGTAGTAATCTTCAAAGTGGCAGTCTATATTCATGACTTTGTATTACTACGAATATTTTAATGAAGGGGTTGCATGTATAATAAAGTCTTGGGATATAATTTATAGATAAGGCCTAGAGTGCAACTATATTTATTTAGTGGTATTAAATATAGTTAATGGTAACTTTGGACTTGTCAAGAGTTGACAGAAAAGCCCAAAACCCATTGGAGCTAGTGTCTTATTGGTCCCTTTTGGTCCCACTCCAAGCCACATATTAGAGCCCAATTGGAATGACCCAAACGGCTAGCTCAATTAGATAATCAGTTATATATAAAGAGAGAAACATACATAATTAAATGTGTGTGGTTTTCATTTAGATCACAATAAAAGAATGCAATGATGTAAGTGAGTGTAGGACACTCTTTCATTCTCTCCTTGGAAACTAATTGAAAGACCACACTTCTTGGGGATCAAGTGGAATTGGAGTAAAGAAAAAGTGTTTCCAAGTATTTCCATGTTTTGGTTTTGAATTTTACTACATCAAGATACGCTTCCTATTCTTTGTTCTAGAATTCATGGTTACATGTTATCTTTCATGATTGAAGTAGATCTGTGTTTGTTGCTTTCGCTGTGTGCTTTGTATGAGATACAAAACCAGATTTTCCACCAAATGGTATCAGAGCGGTCTTCAATATCATGTTTGTATAACATGTGATTGAGTTTTAGAATTAAAGAAAAACCATTATCTTTGTGTTCTAGTTTTCTGTAGTAAAATTTTCTGCATACTTGTTGCACGTATGGTCTGATATAGATACATGTTGGGTTTTATTAATTTATTGTTAGATTAATAATTGAACATGTTTCTATATGTTTTGATAAGAGATAGCTAGAAGGGAATTGTATGAAATCGTTTTTTGCTTTCTGCACTAGGCGTCTATGTTCATTCTTGATTAAAGATTGAGAAAAGACAAAATGGTTGTCTTTGTTTTGGTGTCCGAACCAAAGTGTTAACTGGATTTTGTTTTTTCAGTAATGTGTGGGAAATTTGCTATTTATCATGATATACGATGTGGATTCATAGTTGTGAAAATTTTGCAGTCATTTTTCTGCAAATTATAGTTTTTGAAACTATTGTTTGATTACAACTGATTTTGATGTTATGATGTTTTTAAGTTTGATTTTAACCATGTAAAAATTGAATTTTAACACTTTAACATCAATGAAATTCAAGTTTTAGTCTTAATCTCATCGTTTTTGATCATTAAGAATGTGTTTTGATCATTAGAAACATCAAAAACGGTTAAACAGAAAAAATGGCTTTTTCTGGGTTTTTTTGCAACTGGCGAGTTGCGAAATAAGTCGCTAGTGAGTCACCAGAGCTTCTAGATGAACTTGTGACTAGGGTCTCGCGACTGGGCAAGTCGTCAAAACAAGTCGCCAAAACTCGCGATTGGACTGAGTCGCCAAAAATTCTGGCACCTGTTTTTCACATAAATAAAACTAAGGCTATGTGATTAATTTTATAGTCCTTAAAAGTTAAGGACATTTATTTATCATTATTTAACTAAAAGACCTAATGGGATCAAAGATGTTAGTTAAATAGAACTCTTAGTCCTAAATTGTTTTATGATTAAAAGTCCTTAATTTATTTTAATTAGAGGTTTTTAATGAGATTAAAATTCTAATTAAAGTTATATAGTTTCTAATGAGATTAGAATACTTTATCTAGTATATTAAGGATAGAGTTCTATATAGCTAATTTCTGACTCATTAGTGTTGGAATCCTAAATAGTTTAGGACTTCCATTTTAGTTAGTGATTCTAATAAGATTAGAGTCTTTATCAAGTGCAAGGTTATTAGTTGTGATGGGATCACAATTATTTAAAGAAAAACCCAAATAATGAGTGGGAGTGCTGAAATAACGCTTTTTGTTAAGTTTATTATAATGTGAATAGATACCTTGTCTTGACTTCGAGTCTTGCATTCCATGGGGAGGGTATTTACTTCACAAATTACATGATTAAACTTCTTTGTGATAGCGCGAATGTTTGTTACGCTATTGTGATGTGACTTAGTTACATCACATTGAATTTAAAGAATTAAAACAGATTTGATGTGTAGGGTTCAAATTGTGGTAAGATCACAATGAGTTCAGGACAATCCACTTGTTTTAAAATTTCTAGTGGGAGAGAGATACAAGGGTTGGATCTCATGGCCTCCATTATCGGTTCATAGTGTGTGGGGTAAGCACCTCGTCTTGGCGTATATGCCTCGCGATCCCAAAGGAGGGTGTTTTGTTTCATGGTACTACAAGTTTAAACACTTTAAGGGAGATGAAATGTGGCTACACATGATACTAGATAATGGTGTACACTAGACTAAATGTAATGTTAACCTCCCAAAGGAGCTATGTCATTATTCCTTAGAGGCTAAAGTTAATACGGCATATCATTAGTGTATTATAAGAAAAGCTTAAGGAATTCCAATTCTATATCATTTTATGAAAATATTTTATTTTTAAAATGAATTGGAATTCTTGGGTGTATAGATTAAATGTTAATCTCATTTGGATATGATCTACAAATCCTTGTTAGAATCATTTGATCACTTCAGATTGTTTTGAAACTAAATTCTTTTTATGTTATCTGAATTGATGAGTGAGTTCTACGCAGTGAAAGACATCCTAAAAGCTAAGGCTAGGATCAATATGATTTAATTCAAATTTTTAACCTAAACCGAAAGATAAGGGTGGTAAGAATAGGAATTATAATACCAAACAGTTGGACAAGCTAGTTGCCCTAGTAGTTGCCAAAAGGAAATTAGACTCAAAAGCATGACCAAAAGGAAAGTGTTTCTGATTTTGGTAAAGCTAAGCATTGTCCATGATTGTTTTCTGGATGAAAATTTACATGTTTTACTTTTTAAAGAGAAAGTTTCTGTCCTTTGGTATTGTATGTTTTGGCACTTATGTCTAAATCTTATTAATCTAAATGGTATTCAAGATTGGTAAAAGATGGGGTTGTAGAACCATTATTTTGTTATATTCCCATTCTATAAATTCTATTTAGAGGATAATATGATCTAGGGCTCCTTTATTGTAAAGGAATATAGTGTCATTGATTTCTTTAAGTTAGTGTATACATGAAAGAAGAATAAGACACTTTTAGAAATAGTAAAGTACATGATAAATATTTCTATTTTCTTATTTCTTTTGGAGATATACTCTAATAATTACTATACATTTTCTAAAGTTGATTTCAAAAGTTTGTTCCTAGGACATTTGTAAAATCGTGGATTGGGTGAAAACCTAGAATATGATACTTCCATTTTTGGAGATGTCTAGCACTTGTGCTAGAAAAGAAAGTCTAACAAATTGAAATCAAAAGGTAGAAAAATGTGTGTTTTATGTTGGGTATCCAAAAGGAATTTCAAAAGATTGTTTTGGTAGTCATAAAGAAGACAATATGTTTGTAAAGTTCTTGATGATGACTATGTGAATAATCTTAAAGCAAATCATAGATTGCTCTAGAAGAAAAATGTTAGAATTTGTTGTAGGACAACTATAAAATACATTTAGAAATGAGATGGTTGTATTAGATACACCACAAGGCATTATTCTATATATATAGCTAGTAGACCAGTACAATATAGTAGTGGGAGGATTATCAATTACCAAATAAATTCATACTTTTACAAATAAACTTTTAAAGTCATTCCATAAGGATATGAATTTGATCATCGATCTTACGTAAAGGTAATAGATGATATGAATATGGATCACTGGATCAAGGTTATGTAAATTTAAAGTCTAGAACTTGTAAAGGCACTTAATTGCATTAAGCCTATTGTTATCAAATAGGTCTACAAGAAAATGAGATTGATAGTTTTGAAGGTGCAAACCTTCAAAGTCAAGACTAGTGGCAAAAAAATTTATTCAGAAAAAAATTGTTCGACTATGAAAAGATTTTTTCACCAATAGTCAAGTTTGACTCTATCTAGATTCTCTTATTCATTATATTTCATTTGGATGAAATATGGCAATGAATATCAAGAAAGTTTCTTTTAGTAGCAATCTTGAGGAAGACATCTATATAATGTAACTAGACTTATTCATAGCAAAGAACTAGTAGTGTTTAGTATGCAAGTTGCTTAAAGTCCATTTACGGACAAAAGCAAGCATCTAGGTCATAAAATATCATCTTTGATCAAGCAATCAAATTGTTTGATTTTGATCAAGTAGGCCTTATGTATGTAAAAGTTATATAGAATAATAAATTTCTTAATGTATATTGATGACATTCTAATCATTTAGAATGATGTAAAGTTATTGTCATCATTGGAATTTTTTATTGTCTAGTATAGTTTGATATAAAGTACTTAGGAAAGATTGGTCACATCCTAAGAATTAAACTTCATTAAAATTCAGGAATTAGGATGTTGGATCTATCTCAAACTGCTTAAATAGATTAGATTCTAGCCAAGTATAGCATGTATTACTTCAAAAAAGGATTCTTTCCTTTAAGTTTGAAGTTCCTTTATATAGGACCATCTAAGACATGTAAAAGGAAGAGTATTTTAAGACAGTTCCTTATACCATATCAATAGGAAGTCTTTATGCTATGCTATATACTAGGCTAAATATTTATTTTGTGGTGGCATAGTAAGCAAATATGAATTGAATCAAAGATCACTTAATTTAGTGGGAGTAAAACATATACTCAACTATCTTAGGAGAATGAGGGATTATATGCTTGTCCACAAAAGTGAAGTTTTGATGTTTATTGGATATACAAATACTAACTTGTAGTTTGATTGTGATTCATGAAGTTGAAGTTCAAGATATGTGTTCATCCTAAGTGGTGAAGATACACATTAAGCGTAAGTATTATCTCTTTAGAGAGATAGAGTACTTGAGAAGTAGTAGTAGAAAAGATAATTTATGCAATAAATCTGATTGAAACTTTTTTCCAAACCTTGCCTTAGAGTGACTATGAATTACTCTAAAGGGAGATAAGTGTCAGATATATGATAAATTGTCTTTAAGGGCAAGTGGGAGATTGTTGGGGTTTTTGCCCTAATATCCAATTTATTGGCATGTCATAAATAAGTAAATTGTTTAGTTATATGAGACTATTTATAAATGAACTAATGGGACATTATCTTAGTCCACGAAATACATAGTATATGATTTATGTGATTTAGTCACAGAAGATATAAATCACAAGTTCTTTGTAAACTCATAATTTTAGTTCGTAGTCGATGATGAAATTGGGAATTTCATCTGCGAAGACCATAACATATCAACTAAGATGATTTGTCTTGATCATGGAGGTGGAGACTTCTAATTGATATGTTGATATGTTTTAAGAGTTAAGACATACTGAACTGGACCGCTGTGAGCTTTATTATTCTCCTAACGACTGTCAAATGAATAATAATCTCACGACTTCTATTTACATCAACTCTAAATCGTGGGAGAATAATGAACCTGATCATGAATGAGGTGTAAATTGCTTTGATATATCGGGAGTGAGATCTATCAGACATGATCAAAACCTCAGTATGTTGGGCAGCCGCATTAATGTTGATGGAACATATATTCTTAAGATGGAATTCATAATCTCTTAACGGAGATATAAAATATTCCTTTGAGATAAGTTTAATGAGTTTGGTTATTCAGAGTGTTGGGCCTAACTACTTTAGTAAGGAGTTACTAAAGTATATATTTATGAAATTGGATTTCATAAATATATAATGAATAACATAAAGGATTAAACCGGGTACTTAAGGATTAAGATGTAGTAATCTTTAAAGTGGCAGTCTACATTCATGATTTTGTATTACTACGAATATTTTAATGAAGGGGTTGCATGTATAATAAAGTTTTGGGATATAATTTATAGATAAGGCCTAGAGTTCAACTATATTTATATAGTGGTATTAAATATAGTTAATGGTAACTTTGGACTTGTCAAAAGTTAACAGAAAAGCCCAAAGCCCATTGGAGCTAGTGTCTTATTGGTCCCACTCCAAGTCACATATTAGAGCCCAATTGGAATGGCCCAAAAGGCTAGCCCAATTAGATAATTAGTTATATATAAGGAGAGAAACATACATAATTAAATGTGTGGTTTTCATTTAGATCACAATAAAAGAATGCAATGATGTATGAGAGTGTAGGACACTCTTTCATTCTCTCCTTGGAAACTGATTGAGAGACCACAGTTCTTGGGCATCAAATGGAATTAGAGTGAAGATTAAAAGTGTTTCCAAGTATTTCTTCTATGTTTTGGTTTTGAATTTCATTGCATTAAGGTACGCTTCCTATACTTTGTTCTAGAATTCATGATTACATGTTATCTTTCATGATTGAAGTAAATCCGTGTTTGTTGCTTCCGCTGTGTGTTTTGTATGAGATACAAAACCAGATTTTCCAACATATTTCTCTCCCAAACACATCTAAACACATCCAAATACATCAAAACACATCAAAACACCTTAGAAAACCTTAGATTCTCACCTTTTCTCTACAATCTTCAAGGTAGTGTTCTTGCACCTAATCTTCCTCTCCTTGGTTCCATATCTTGGATTTGAGGTTTAAGGATATGGATGTAGCTTTTTAGCTACAATTCACATGCCTTTCTCCTTCTTGCTTTTCCATGTTTCTTTTGGCTCATAAAATGCCTTATTTGCTTTTCCTAGCATGTTTTATAGGTTTCCTAGCAGGTCTACTTGCTTTTTGCCATGATTTATTGCTTTGATGTTGTTGGCCTAGCCTTCTTGGGTTAGGATATGTCTACTTTTTTTGTTTGTGCTTAGATCTACATCTTTATGCTTAGATCTACATATTTGTTTTTAGATCTATGTTCATATGCTTATATCTACATGTTTGTGCTTAGATCTACATCTTCATGCTTTGATCTACATGTTTGTGCTTATATCTACATCCTTATGCCTAGATCTACATGTTTATGTGCTCCGTGCCATGCTTGTGTACTCAGATCTGTGTTAGTTGCTATGTCATGTGCTACTTTAACCCTTTTATCTCTTGTTCTCTTTTTTTCTTGCCTTTTGGTCCTTCCAGTAGGGTGTAGATCTAGATCCTGTGGTCTAGGCCTAAATTCGCACACCTAGGCCTATATTAAAGGGTTTGGATCGTTCCTTTTGCATGTTGATGTTTGCTTGCTTGCTTTGCGCTTTATGTCCATGTTAGCCTCTCTAGATCTAGGCTTTGCCATTCTTTGTGCCCTCAGTGGGCTTGTGCTTGTGTGGTTACATTCATCCCTCCTATGGTTTGTTTGGATGTAACCATTTGTGAGATACACCTCAGTGGTGTTGGTGTGCTTGATACACACCTTTCTCCGATCCATGCGATGTTGATATGCTTGCCTTGCTTACTTTGTGCCACCCGTTTGGTTTCTTTGTTTCTATGCTTTCTTTGCATGCTTTCCTACATGTTCATGCATGAGTCTATGAGTCATCCATACTTCAATCTAATGGAGCTATGGATATTTGATCCAAACCTACATTTGTCCTCCTAGGACATCCCCTTTTGTTTAATAACATGTTTGTTTAATCTTTCATATGTTTAGCATGCTTTGTTTGCCCCCGTTTGGCTTTCTTTGGTAGTATGTTCTTTGCATGCTCTCCCTATCTCCTTTGTTTGTTTCTTTGCTTGTTTACTGGCTTGTTTCTTTTGTCTTTGCATGTACACACATAGAGCAAGGATACTTGGAGCAAGGGTGTGACTTCCTAGGAATAAGCAAAAAGGGCAAGGATGCAAGCCCGCAAATGGAAATGATCAGTAGATTAGGGGGCCTAGCCCCTCCGGAGCTGTCTTCTCTTTCCCTCTCTTTAAGCCTCTTCTCTAGAGCATGTATTAAGGTCCCCATCCATGTACCCCCTTTTATTTTCCTACTCCTTGCTTGGGCAATGTCTATTTTACATTTCTTGTACCTTGCTGGGCCATTCCCTTGGAACATTGGCAATGTCTGGTTTATTTTCCCGCTCTATGTGATAGCATTGTGCATATCTGCCTGTTTGTATGTAGGTGATTATGCACTTTGTATGATGGACTCTTGTGGCTATGTGAGCGACCCTCTTTAGTTATGAGAGCTCTTAACCTTGTAGTACAGGTATGTGCTCAAGGTGATTGTTGTAGGTGCATATTCATGCTATATTGCGTGCACGATCATTGCGATGTGACTGTCTTGATCCATGTCACCAAGTGACATTGGTTTCCTCATGTATGTGACATGTATCAGTGTGTTCTAACACTTTGGAGGGCTTTGGCTCTTCATGATGTGAGCACATCAATACGCGCCGTATACATAGATGCGAAACCTTGCCAGTGCACCATAGCTCATGAAATGCAAAACTCTGCCAGATTTTTGCCATGAAAATGGGGCATCCCCATTATCGTATCCTAACATTGAAAGCTTGGTGAAAATAGCATTTGGTGTGCTAGGTGAAGCTCTACCTAATTTTTGCCACGAAAATAAGGCGAAATGCCACCAAATTTTCACCATGGAAATTTGGTAGCGACTTCAAACACACTTGGAAAGCATCGATTAGGACCATACCCATTCCAAAGCCAAACCTCAATGCACAACACAATTAAAGCCCCGCAAGCCTATGCCAATAGCTTGTTTTCAATTGTTAATGTCTGAAAATTATGATTTTACCATAACAAAGGACTTTATTCGAATAGGCTTTGTGGGGTGCCTAGCACCTTCCCCACACGTAGCCAGACTTTCAAACTCAAGAATCAAGATTTTTTATCCATCCATATTAGATTATGAAAAACGACATTTTTCTTAACCTAGGATCGGTAATAAAATCAAATAGAGTCAAATGACCAATCACACCTTAGAAAAAACCCAATGATTGGTGGCGACTTCACTTACCCTTGGTAATTTCCATAAAATCGACTCACATTCTAGTCACACACCCAAGATATGACACACTTCCATAGATCATGCTTATAGCGCCGAGCATTGCCACGATGGGTGGTTGAGTAGTTGTGAGCCGTTGACAAAGGAATTAGCTTTTCTTCCTTAATCTTCCACCTATTCTGAATCTGAGAGATTATCAAAACTGAGTCACCATACACTTCCAACTCTTCCACTCCAAGACTAAGGGCTACTTGTAATCCTATAATGCATGCTTCATATTCGGTGGCGTTATAAGTGGCAGGAAAGTTAAACCTACCAAGGAATGGGATATGTGTCCCTTTTAGAGAAATTAGGAGAACTTTAATGCCACTTCCATTCTGATTAGTTGCTCCATCAAAATACATCTTCCGTGGTTCCAACCCTATCCCTATGATATCCTCATCCAGAAAGTCCCCTTGGATTTCTTCGACTTCTCCAGGTGAACAACGAGCTAAGTGATCGACAATTGCTCTCCCCTTTACGAACTTCTGAGTCACATACTTGATATCAAATTTTGACAAAAGCAGAATCCATTTAATTTTCTTCCTATCTTGCACCAGCTTCTTTATTAGATATTCCAAAGGATCCATTCTAGCTATCAACAAGGTCTTGAAAGGAAGCATGTAGTGTCTGAGTTTTCGGGTAGCCCATACAAGTGCTACACATGTCTTCTCAGGTGCTGAATACTTCTCTTTATAAGCCATCATCTTCTTGCTAATATAATTAATTGCATTCTCTTTTCTAGATTCCTCTAGATATTGAGCAAGCAAAGCCCCCATTGTTGTATCTGTGGTTGTGAGATATAGCAACAATGGCTTTTCAGGTACCCATGGAACCAATATTGGTTGTTTCATTAAAAAATTCTTAATCTTCTCAAAGGCTTCTTGGCATTGTTCATTCCACATTGTGGGAACTTCTTTCTTGAGCAATCGAAAAAGTGGTTTACACGTCATGGTGAGCTAGGCTATAAACATGCTTATGTATTGTATCCTCCTTAAAAACCCTCAGATCTCCTTCTCAATCCTTGGAGGCTTCATCTCTACAATTGCCTTAATCTTCTCAAGATCCACCTCAATTCCTCTCTAACTTACCATAAACCCCAACAATTTTTTGAATGTCACACCGAAAGTGTACTTCTTCGAATGTAACCACAACTTATAAAATCAAATTCTCTCAAAGAACTTCCAAAAAGCCAGTATGTGCGCTTCACGATCTTTGGACTTCACTATCATGTCAACCACATGAACTTCCACTTCTTTGTGTATCAAATCATGCAATAGAGTAGTCGTTGCTAGCTAGTAAGTGGTATTAGCATTTTTAAGGCCAAATGGCATGACCTTGTAGCAGTAAGTCCTTTATGGAGTAATGAAGGATGTCTTCTCTATATCCTCTAGAGCCATCTTTATCTGATTGTATCCCAAAATCCATCCATGAATGACAGCAATGCATGTCCTACCGTATTATCAACCAAAATATCAATATGAGGTAAAGGAAAATCATCCTTTGGGTTGGCCTTTTTAAGGTCTCTGAATTCTACACACATTCTCACCTTCCCATCCTTCTTCAATACTGGAATCATATTTTCTAACCATTCTAAGTAATTTACCACCCTTACGAATCTTTCATTGTATTGTTTCTCAACTTCTTCCTTGATCTTGAGAGTCCACCTTAGCTTCATCCTTCTCAGCTTCTACTTAACTAGCTTCATAGTTAAGTCTGTAGGAATGCAATGTTGCACTATATCTGTATCAATCATAGGCACATCCTCGTATGACCATGCAAACCTCTTTGAATTCCTTCAGTAGTGTGACTAATGCATCCTTCTTAGAGGAGGTTAAGGTGTTACCAATTTGGACCACCTTAGATACATTATCAGTTCCTAGATTAACAAATTAGGTTTCTTCTTTTATAGGTTCTACATGTCCTTGTTTTAATTCCTCATTATTAAAAGTTTCTTTACTAATTTCTAAAATAAAAACATTCAAATTCAACAAATAAGCAGAATCATAAATTATATTATAATGGGTAGAGTTTTTAACAAATTCAACAGGAATTGACTCTATAGGAATAGAAACACGATCACAAACAGACTCAACAGGAATAACAATACTAGTAGAAATAGACTCAATGGGGATGGAAACAATGTTTTTAGCAAGAGCAAATGACTCGGTGATCTTGATCTTCTCCAGAGGGTCTTCCATAGGGCGGGTAGCTCCCTCCCATGCCCAGTTCTTCAACTTAGTTGTGGCTTCGATGATGGCAGCTAGCTCCTAGTGTGTTCCTTCTTCCTTCAGCATCAACACTCTGAGGTCTTCATCCATATAATTTGGACTTTCACAATCAACTTCCATATTTGCAGGATTGTCGAATGCATAGGCATCGAAGCACTCTATACTGTCCATCCACTCCCTAAATAAATCTTTCCTCCCTTTGTTTCTTAGGCAGACATATTAGGGGAAGTACTTTGATTTGCTCCCCTCAATTCTCTCATCTTCATCTTCAAAATCCTCCAAAGTTAAGTTTCTGAAGCTATGGATCATTAGATTTCTATTAAGTGTTGCCAATTTTGCATCTATATCATCTTCTTCATCAGTGTATGCAGTCAATGAGCCAAATTTTTAATTACAAAATTTCTCTACCATACTTATCATATCGAGGGCCTGATTTTGAATTGGCATCTGTAATGCAGCTCCAATCTAATGGTCACCCATAAGGGTATTCATCATAGTCTCCACCTACAGTTTTCACATCATCTTTTATGTCTTCATCATAATAGTCCTATCATCATAAGAATTGTCTTCATTTAAGACTCCTGCATCTTCATCCTCTCTACCACTAGGGAGTTCACCCCTATCATTACTGCTATCTCGACTATCATAGTCTACACTATCACTTCCTTCACTATCACTGTCATCACTGCTATTGTCTCCACCATCACTATCTTCACTATCATCACTATTGTTGTCCCCACTATTATCATCATCACTATCGGTACCTTCATCATAATCATTAGGGGCTTCTCCCCCTTCATCATTTTCGTCATCAATTCTTGCTTCATAGGGGTTCTTCAATGCGTGTTGGTAGGCCTTCTAGTATTCTTCCTCTTCTATAGCGAAGATAGCATCTCCCAATAGGGTAGTCATTGCATTAGGATCCATTTAATCTGCCCAATTAGTTAGGACCTAATATGTGTTTTCCTCCTTTAGTCCTGGAAGCTTATTGTCACAATGAAGGAATAATTCAAATCTAGGCACCAATGTTTTTTACTCAGGATCATATCTTGGTTTAGGAAATCCCCAATAACACTTACTATCTCCAGCTTTGACAAACTTCCCATTTAGTGTAGGAGTGTATGGCTTCAAGGGTTTTGGGGGACTAGGAATTCCCTTTGCTTTAGCCTTTGCACAAGCCATCTTCCTCAACTCCAACTTTAATAAATCATCATCTGTAGGTTTATAACCTAACCCAAAAGGTGGTGTGGCTGTAGGAATTGCCGGGACTCAAACAACCACCTCTTTCACAGTCTTCCCTAGGCTCATCCCAGGAAAATAACTCATCTTCCTTATCATTGCTACCACATTGTTGTTGCTGTAGGGATCGAAGTCCATAGGGTTCTTTTCAACCTCTTCTACCCTTCTTTCAAAACCAGGCTTCTCAATCTCAAAGTTATCTAGGGTTACCGGCTTCTTTTCAAAATGATACCAAAAATAGGCTTTGGTAGGGTTAAAGTGTCACTATATATGGTAACTATTGATCCCACATGTGGAAATTGAACCTTTTGGTGCAAGGATGAAGGCACGACCTCTATATCATGAATCCACGATTGCCTAAGAAGCAGGTGGAAGCATGAAGCTATGTTCAGTTCTTGAAATTTCATTTTTTTTTTTTTTTTTTTTTATCGTTAACCCTATGGTGAGCTCTAGCATCACTGTCCCCAAAACCTCCCTTTTGCTGCTATTATATGCTTTCACATGTTGATTAGATGGCACAAAATCTTCAATACTCAAGCCTAGGTGACTTGCGGTTTTTAAAGGACACACATTTAGAGCACTTCCATCATCAATTAAGACCATTGGTATTTTCTTGCCTTTGGCATCTACAGTAATATACAATGGGTCATTATGACACTTCCCTTTCTTAGTCAAATCTTTGTCGGAGTAGGAAACAGTAAGCTCCTTACTTATAGACCCAATCATAGCATTCAAATCTTGAGAAGTAGTGGCTGTAAGGAGTTGGATTTGATTGAAAAGGTCCGCTAGATTCTAGTGGTGTTTGTATGAGGCCTTGAGTAAACCCCACAAAGATATGTTGGCTTGCATCTTCTGCAGCTGCTTAAGGACCTCATCCTCTTCATTGAGTGTTTATTGGGTTGTCTTGTTTAGGGCTTCTACCAGATTATCTGTCTCAAAATGTGGTTTTGAAGTGTCTCCCCCCTTGTGATGTGGACAATTTTTGATGGGTCATTTGATTCAATGCTTGGGGTTTGAAGTGTCTCTCCCTATATGTAGGTGTTGAGTGGGGTTTGAAGTGTCTCCCCCCATATGTAGATGTTGGGTTATCTGAGTAGGGTTTGAAGTGTCTCCCCCTATATGTGGATGTTGGGTAATTTGGGATTTTTATAGTATGTTCACTCCATATATCATATCCTGTTGTAGACGTCATGCCCATTAGCTCTTCCCAAGTCATCATAAAGCATTCAGGTCGGTCATAGATCAACTCAGATAGATTTGTTTCTCCTTCCTTTTCAAAAATCAAATAGTTGATCCTTGGTCCTCTCCCAAAATTGTGATTGGGCAAGGGATTGTTAGTGATATTAGGCCTTGTAGGTGGTACAATCACCTTGGTGTCTATCAAATCTTGAATTACATGATGAAGATTATAACACTTGCTACTGTCATGCCCTAGGCCTTGATGGTAGGCACACCTTTTACTCACATCAAACTTTACAAATAATGGGTTTAGGACTAGTTTTGGGTCTAAGGGTTTCAATAACCCTTTTGCTTCAAGCTTTTCAAATATTAGACTCATTGGCATATAAAGTTCATGAAACTCACTCCTAGACCTTGGAGGCAATCCTTGTGATATTTGCACTGGGGCAATAAGTTGGTATAGATCAATTTTATATATGTTAGATACTTCTGCAATTTTAGAGCTAGAAGGCCCAAAATTCCTTTTAAATTTAGGTGCATCCTCTATCCTCTATTGGAAAATCGGGTTTTGTATCTCATACAAAACATGTTGGAAATAAAGATAAATGCAGCGGAAAATAAGTTTTAAATGGACCTACTTCATTCGATATTGATAACACGTACTAAGAAAATTTTAGAATTCGAGAACAAGAGATCGTACCTTGAAGTGGTGAATTTCAAAATTGAAGATCAAACGTTTTGGGAAGACTTTTAATCTTCACTCCAATTCCACTTGATACCCAAGATGTGTGGTATCTCAATCGGTAACAAAAGGGTGATTAGAGAGTGACAAAAACTCACATACACACCATTTCACAATGATGTTTCTCACATCTAATATTCTGAATGTTTTTCCCTTTTTGTATCTAACCAATTATCTAATTGGACTGGTCTTTTGGGCCTTTCCAATTGGGCTTAAGTTTGTGACTTGGAGTGGGACCAAAAGGGACCAATAAGACACTAGCTCCAATGGGCCTTGGGCTTTTCTATCAACTCTTGACAAGTCCAAAGTTACCATTAACTATATTTAATACCACTATATAAATATAGTTGCACTCTAGGCCTTATCAATAAATTATTTCCCAAGACTTTATTGTACATGCAACCCCTTCATTAAAATATTCGTAGTAATACAAAGTCATGAAATGTTGACTGCTACTTTATAGATTACTACATCTTAATCCTTGAGTACCCAGTTTAATCCTTAATGTTATTCAATATATATTTATGAAATCCAATTTCACAAATATATATACTTTAGTAACTCTTTACTAAAGTGGTTGGGTCCAACACTCTGAATAACCAAACCCATTAAACTTATCTCAAGGGAATATTTTATATCTCCGTTAAGAGACTATGAATTCCATCTTGAGAATATATGTTCCATCAATACTAAATGTGGCTGCCCAATATATTGAGGTTTTGACCGTTACTTTAGATCTCACTCTTGATATATCAAAGCAACCTATACCTTATGATCAAGTCCATTATTCTCTCAGGATTAAGAGTTCATGCAAAAGTAAGTCATGAGATTTATTATTCATTTGACAGTCTTTAGGAGAATAACAAATCTCACAGCAGTCCAGTTCAATATATCTTAACTCTTAAAACATATCAACATACCAAATAGAAGTCTCCACTTCCATGATCAAGACAAATCATCTTAGTTGATATGTTATAGTCTTCGCAGATGAAATGCCCAATTTCATCACCGACTACGAACTATAATTCTAAGTTTACAAAGAACTTGTGATTTATACCTTTCTGTGACTTTTCACATAAATCACATACTATGCATCTCATGGACTAAGATAATGTCCCACTAGTTCATAAATAGTCTCATATAATTAAGCAACTTAATTATTCATGACATGTCAATAAATTGGATTTTAGGGCACAAACCTTAACAATCTCCCACTTGCCCTCAAAGACAATTTACTACATATCCGACACTTATCTCCCTATAGAGTAATTCACAGTCACTCTAAGGCAAGGCTTGGAAACAAGTTTCAGCCAAATTTATTACATAAATTATCTTTTCTACTACTACTTATCACGTATTCATATCTTCTCTAATGAGATGATACTTACGCTTGATGTGTATCTTCACCACCTAGGATGAATACATATCTTGAAGTCCAACTTCATGAATCACAATCAAACTACAAGTCAGTATTTGTACATCCAGTATCTATCAAAACCTCACTTTTGTGGACAAGCATATAATCCCTCATTCTCCTAAGATATTTGAGTATATGCTTTACTCCCTCTAAATTAAGTGATCTTTGATTCACTTGATGTTTACTTACTATGCCCACCGCAAAATAGATATTTAGCTTAGTATATAGCATAGCATAAAGACTTCCTATCGATTTGATGTAAGGAACCGTCTTATATGCTCTTCCTTTTATATGTCTTAGGACCATAGTCCTTTTATAAAGGAACTTCAAACTTAAAAGGAAAGAATCCTTTCTTGAAGTATTACATGCTATACTTGGCTAGAATCTAATCTATTTAAGCAGTTTAAGATAGACCCAACATCCTAATTTCTGAATTATAATAAAGTTTAATTCTTAGGATGTGACTAGTCTTTCCTAAGTACTTTATATCAAACTGGACTAGACAACCAAAACTCTATTGATGACAATAACTCTACATCATCCTTAATGATTAGAATGTCATAAATATACATTATGAGATTTATTATTCTATATAGCTTTACACACATAAGGTCTTTTAATACTTGATCAAAATCAAACAATTTGATTTCTTGATCAAAGATGATATTTTATGATTCATATGCTTACCTTAGTCCATAAATGGAATTTAAGCAACTTGCATACTAAACAATATTGGTTCTTTGCTATGTACAAGTCTAGGAACATCATATAGATGTCTTCCTCAAGATTGCTACTAAAAGAAGCTTTCTTGATATCCATTGCTATATTTCATCCAAATAAAATATAATGGATAAAAGAATCTAGATAGAGTCAAACTTGACTATAGGTGAAATTTTTTTTCATAATCGAACCATTTCTTTCTGAATAAATCTTTTCGCCACTAGTCTTGACTTTGAAGGTTTGCACCTTCAATTCTATCAATCTCAATTTCTTGTAGACCTATTTGTGAACAATAGGCTCAATGCCAATAGGCGCCTCTACAAGTTCTAGACTTTAAATAGAATCTAATTCTATTCACATAACCTTGATCCAATAATTCATATTCATATCATCTATTACCTTTACATAGGACCGAGAATCAAATTCATATCCTTGTGGAATGACTTCAAAAGTTTATCCCAAAAGTATGAATTTACAATCCTCCCACTACGATATTGTACCCGTGTACTAGCTATATATTTAGAATAATGCCTTGTGGTATATCTAATACAACCACCTCATTTCTAAATGTATTTTATAGTTGTCTTACAAAAATTCTGACTTCTCTTCTAGAACGATTCTTTAAGATTATTCACAGTCATTATTAAGAACTTTGTATTTGCACTTTATAAACATCTTGTCATCTTTATGACTACCAAAACAATCTTTTGCAAATCCTTTTGGATACTTATTATAATCACACATTTTTCTACATTTTGATTTCAATTTGTCAGACTTCCTTCCTAGCACAAGTGCCGAACATCTCTAAAAGTGGAAGTATCATATACTAGGTTCTCACCCAATCCACAATTTGACAAATATCATAGGAACAAACTTTTGAAATCAATTTTAGAAAATGTATAGTAATTATTAGAGTATATCTCCAAAAGAAATAAGCAAATGGAAATACTTATCATGTACTTTACTATTTCTAAAAGAGTCTTATTCCTCCTTTATGTATGCACTGACTTAAAAAAGTCATTAATACTATATTCCTTTACAATAAAGGAGTCCTAGATCATATTATCCTCTAAATAGAATTCATAGATTGGGAATATTACAAAATAATGGTTTTAAAAACCCATCTTTCACCAATCTTGAATACAATTTAGATTAATAAGATCTAGACTTAAGTGCCAAAACATACAACACCAAATGATGAAAACTTTCTCTTTAAAAAATAAAACATGTAAATTTCCATCTAGAAAACAATCATGGACAAAGCTTAGTTTAACCAAACCAAAAACACTTTCTTTTGGTCATACTTTTAAGTCTAATTTCCTTTTGGCAACTACTAGGGCAACTTGCTTGCCAAACTTTTTGGTATTATAATTCTTCTTCTTATCACCCTTACCTTTCGGTTTAGGCTAAGAATTTGAATTAAATCATATTGATCCTAGCCTTAGCTTTTAGGATGTCTTCCGTTGCGTAGGACTCACTCATCAATTCAGATAATATAGAATTGGAACTTCTTAAGCTTTTCTTAGCACTCAATATGATTCATACCAAACATCTCATTTAGACTTGTCTAAGTTTAGTACTAACTCTTGCATCTCATGCAGTAGCACAATTGAGATAGAAGCCAAAGTAACATATTAGCATTTCAATGGAGACTATGATCATATCATAAGCTATCTTCCATAAATGCATCATGTATAGGAAATTATGACAATGCTGAATCGAAACATGAATATGTACTTCAGCTTCTCTAAGCACCATGTCCAAAATTATTTGTTAGTTAATATGATTCATTTAAAATAGTAGTTAGAGGACAAAATTTATGACAACTTTATTTTGAGACCATGAACTTAAATACCGAGACATTATCATTTTGCATCCTTAACC
Organism: Quercus variabilis; assembly: GCA_030445155.1. Classification (NCBI taxonomy): domain Eukaryota; kingdom Viridiplantae; phylum Streptophyta; class Magnoliopsida; order Fagales; family Fagaceae; genus Quercus; species Quercus variabilis. Next base: position 27,032,485 of record CP129455.1, on the reverse strand, counting down.
ATATAATATGGAACCCGAAAACCATACTATACTAGGTGCAACGACAACCAAATCCTGCAATTAATATTCCTCAGCATAGAGTAAATACCAATCACTATGATCAGGTGAGAATTATTCTCCTTATTAATGCTATCATGGTAACTCTTACCAAACAAAAATAATTTGCCGGTCTTCCTTTGGCCTCTAAGTAATAATAGCAAGAACTCAGCATAGAGGATGCTATCAAACTTAATCTAGTGTATACCATTGTCTAGAATCATGTGTAGCCACATTTCATCCCTTTAACAGGCTTATTTTGTAGTACCATGATAAAAACACCCTCCGCATGGAATGCAAAACTCGAGGCTAAGACAAGGTGTTTGATCAAACCACTATAAACCAGGAAATCCAATCTTGTAGTACCATGAAATAAACATCCTCAGCATGGAACGCAAGGCTCGAGGCCAAGATGAGATGTTTACCCCACACCACTATAAACCAACAATGGAGGCCGTGAGATCCAACCCTTGTATCTTTCTCCCACTAGAAATTTTAAAACACGTGGATTGTCTCGAAATCATTGTGATCTAATCACAATTTTAACCCTACACATTAAATGTGTTTAATTGTTTAAATTCAATGTGATATTACTAAGTCATGTCACAATAGCGTAACGAACATTCGCGCAATCACAAAGAAGTTTAACCTTGTAATCCATGAAATAAATACCCTCCGCATGGAATGCAAGACTCGAAGTCAAGACAAGGTATCTATTCACATTACAATAAACTTAACAAAAGGGCTATTTTAGCACTCCCACTCGTTATTTGGGTTTTTCTTAAATAACTGTGATCTCATCACAACTAATAACCTTGCACTTAATAAAGACTCTAATCTCATTAGAATCACTAACTAAAATGGAAGTCCTAAACTATTTAGGATTCCTTAAACACTAATGATTCAAAAATTAGTTATATAGAACTCTATCCTTAACTTATTAAATAAAGTATTCTAATCTCATTAGAAACTATATAACTTTTTAATTAAGCTTTAATCTCATTAAAACTTCTAATTAAAATAAATTAAGTTAAAGACTTTTAATCATACAACAATTCTAATCTCATTAGAATGTTTCTTAAAAGACAAGTCCTAAACTATTTAGGACTAAGAGTTCTATTTAACTAATACCTTTGATCTCATTAGGTCTTTTAGTTAGAACTATGTGTAATCTAATCACACATAACCTTGCTCTTAAAAAAAAAAAAAAATTGAAAACACTTAGAAAAAATTCTAATTTTCTTTCTTTCGATCGATCAAAAGTGCCCCTCGATCGATCGAAAAAATTAAGAAATTTGAACTTGATCATCTGACTCTTTCGATTGATACTCGATTGCCTCTCAATCGATCGAAAAACAAATTAGATCGACCGACTAGCAATCGAAAATCAATTGATCTAAAAAGTCTGATCACTGTCTAATTCGATTAATTGAAAGTGATTTTTGGTCGATCGAGAATCGCGAATTTCAAATTTCCAAAATTTTTCCTAAGGCAGTTTTCTTCGTTTTTCATGAACAAACATTCAACATATGAACATTACAGTCAGAGATTGATGTCAAAACTGAAATTCATTGATGCTAATGCCTTAAGATTCAATTTAACATACTTAAATTCAAATTTAAACAACATCATAACATTAATTTCAGTTTTCATCAAAACATAGTTTCAATAACATGCAGAAAATTAAGAAACATAATCTTCTAATAACATGAAACTATCATCTCTAATTCTAAAACTCACAAAACAAGTTAAACAATACGAAATTGAAGACCGCTCTGATACCATTTGTTGGAAATAAAGATAAATGCAGCGGAAAATAAGTTTTAAATGGATCTACTTCATTTGATATTAATATCACGTACTAAGTAAATTTTAGAATTCGAGAACAAGAGATCGCACCTTGAAGCGGTGAATTTCAAAATCGAAGATCAAACTTTCTTTGGAAGACTTTTAAACTTCACTCCAATTCCACTTGATACCCAAGATGTGTGGTCTCTCAATCAGTAACAAAAGGGTGATTAGAGAGTGACAAAAACTCACATACACACCATTTTACAATGATGTTTCTCACATCTAATATTCTGAACGTTTTTCCCTTTTTGTATCTAACCAATTATCTAATTATGCTGGCCTTTTGGGCCTTTCCAATTGGGCTTAAGTTTGTGGCTTGTAGTGGGACCAAAAGGGACCAATAAGACACTAGCTCCAATGGGCCTTGGACTTTTCTGTCAACTCTTGACAAGTCCAAAGTTACCATTAACTATATTTAATACCACTATATAAATATAGTTGTACTGTAGGCCTTATCAATAAATTATTTCCCAAGACTTTTGTAAAGTTGTGATTTACAACTATGTGTTTTGTTGGCTTTCATTTCGTGCCAAATTTGATTGTAATTACTATTAATTGTTTATACCCTGTATTTGTTGTGGGAATTGATGTAAGGGGTGTGTGATAGAGAGTGTGTGAAGACTCAAGCAATTCGGAAGCTGAAGGAACCTCGCGGGTATGTCGCGACTTAGCTTCCCGTGAAGTGAAGCATGTGCCTTGCACATGTTGGAATGCGAAGAGTCAGGACAGGTGGAGACAACTGTCTCTCGCGAGTATCTCGCGGGTAAGGCCTTCCCGCGAGACACCCGCAAGACATGCTGTTCTGTCAGCTTGTACTGACTGACTCACACATTTTACACCTATCCTATATAAACCCCCATTACCCACAAATGTTAAGGAATGCTTCAGAGAGAAAACCTTAGCCAAACACATTTGGAATTAGAGATTGTCATCCCCACCTTTCTCTATACAATTGCTTGTGGTATCTCCTCAACCCTTCCCTCTCCATTTCCACACCATTGAGAGGTTGATAGCCCAAACACTTACCACACCCTTTGAGAGTGTTGAGTGACGTTTTGGTGCTGCTGGAAAGCATTGGAAGAAGCCTAGAATGGCAGATGCAACATGGAGCTTGTTGCGGGATCCGGAGAACTAAGACAAGACACGGTTCCGAGAAGCCTTGTTAGAGTAGGAGCTTGGAGGGCTTAGGTACATTGGGTAGATTAGACTTGGAGGGTCTTTTGCTTACTCATGTATCCCAACTGATTGTCTAGTGGATTGATTTCCGCTTGGAGGGCGGCAGAGAGGTTTTTCGCCGAGTTCTTCGGTTTCCTCTTCGAGAACACGTCTCGGTATTTTCTGTGTTTGCATCCTTCTTCCCTACTCTTGTTTAATTTCATTATTACTGCTGTGTTGCTTTAATTATGAATTAGAGTAGTTTCTTGTTCATCTGCTCGCTTTTACACTATTCCGCACTTTGTATTAAAGTTGTGTAAAATCTATCAAGCCGTAATTTTGACTAGGGGGTCTAAACAGCTCTTGTGTTTTCAACACGTATTCGAGCCTTCAATTGGTATCAGAGCGGGTACACTTGCTGTGGTTTAAATACCTTAGTGTGATCCTTGACCCTATTTGAGATGGACCGGTCTCAATCGCTCAATGTTCCTCCATTTTTTGATGGGAATAATTATGCATTCTGGAAAGTCAGAATGAGAGCATTTTTTGCTCTATAGAAGATACCGTTTGGGATGCGGTAGAGCTAGGCTGGACTAAGCCGGAGGCACCCAAGGCTAATTGGGATAAGGCAGCTCTAACAGCAGCCAATGCTAATAGCAAAGCTTTAAACGCTATTTTTTATGCTATGTCTCCTGATGAATTCCACAGGATCTCTTATATGACTGTTGCTAAAGAAGCTTGGGAGATTTTGGAGACCACTTATGAGGGTACAAAGAAAGTTAAGGACACAAAACTTCAGATGCTTACCACCAAATTTGAAGAGCTCAAGATGGGTGATGATGAATCGTTTGATTCATTCTATGGGAAGCTCAAGGAAATTGTAATTGCTAAACTCAATCTTGGGGAGAAGATTGAAGATGCTAAGGTGGTGAGAAAAGTATTGAGGTCCTTGCCTAAAAGTTTTAGAGCAAAAGTTATAGCCATAGAGGAAAGCAAGGATTTGGATGAGATTAAAATTCAAGAATTAGTTGGGTCTCTCCAAACATATCAGATGGGACTGCCTTCCCATAAGATGAGTAAATCACTTGCTCTTAAAACCATCACCGAAAGGATGGATGATTCCTCCGAAGAAGATGGGGTGGAGAAGGAAGTAGCATTTCTTGCGAAAAACTTCCGCAAATTTCTGAAGATGAAGAACATTGGGAAATCATTCAACAAAGGAAAATTTTCATCTTCAAGAGGTGATAGGAAAGAGTTTGCAAGGAAAGAAGGGAGGGAGTTTCAACCTTCTTCAGAAATTGTATGCTATGAGTGTAATGGCCATGGACATCTAAAGAAGGAGTGTCCAAATTTCTGAGGGGAAAAGGCAAAGCTTATGCCACGACACTCAGTGATTCAGACTCTTCTAATTCTGACTCGAAAGAGAGCTGTGACGGAGAGGGAAACTACTCCGCATTCATGACCATTGCTCATGTGGAGTCATCGGATGATTTGGGTGCACTTGTGAAGGAGCTTGGTGAGCATTCTGATTCAGAGTCCATTGGGATTGTGGAAGAATCAGATGCTGAAGATGAAGAGAACACAGCTAATCTTCAAGAGAATTACTCCTTACTACTTGAGAAGTCGGGAGAGTATACTAGAGTAGCCAAGGCAGCTGTAAGGAAAATGAAGAAAGCTAAGGAAGATTACCGAAGTCTCTTGGTCAGATATAAAGAGGCTAAGTGTGAGATTGAGACACTAAATGGCGAGTTGTCTGAAGCCTATACGAAGGTGAGGTTTCTTGAGCAAGAGGTAGTGCAAGCTCATGCCAAGATAGAGAGAGTCTCATCCCAGAAGTTAGATGATGTTATCTCATCACAAAAACCTTCTTCAGACAAGTCCGGGTTGGGATACACAAGAGGGAGCAGTTCATCAATAAAAGTCACCAAAGAAGTGAAGTTTGTGAAGGCAAACAAGACGGTTGTAGAAGAGCCCAGTATTGAGAAAGTTGAGGATGTAAAGAAGAAGAATGTGGCTGAGCAACGAATGGTGAATAAGCCCCGAAATCAATCTGTGGCTAAACATGGAACCAGAGGAAGATCTCTCCCAAGGTCACAACAGAGTCCAAGAATGGATTATGTGTGCCATTACTGCAGACTGCATGGACATACTAGACCCAATTGTCAAAAGATGAGATCAGATAACAATTCAAGCGCACCTCAGTCACGAGAAAGAAGAAATGACATGAGGTCTTGGGGTGGTGAACAACCGAGAAGTCAGAATCGTGATCCCGGTATGATGGACGTGATGAAAATGATCGGTGCCTTCACCACTTGCTTGGAGAGTTTCACCAGAAGGTTTGACAGTCCAAATTCTCGTGCCCAATCCGTTAAGGATATCACCACAAACGCATGGGACGTGTGGGTGAAGAGGGGTACTCATGCATAAGCATTGTAACATGTCCATGCATAAATTTTTTCAATGCTTAGGGTCATTTGCTGTTGTATTTTTTTATTTTTTTTTCTTGGTTGGTTTTTATGTGTTGTTCTTTCTTTTCCTGTTCTGTTTTGAGTGTGTTCAAAAATTCAAAAACTCATAAAAATTATAAAATCCAAAAAGTTTGATCACTTTGTTGAGTTTTGTCTCAAAACATGTTTTGCCTTGTACCTTTGTACCTATGGCTTTGTACATTTAACGAGCTTAGCTTGTCCCTCATGCACTCATATCATTGTGGAATAAATTCTGAAATCTATGTGACTGTTGTAAATAGATCTTCAACCTTGTCATGAATGATTAGTGAATAGCTTTATTGATCTTGAGACATGCATAGACTCATGCCTATATATCTTCCCACTTTTATTTATTTATTTATTTTTGCTTAAAAGAGCTCTTTAAATGTAAATCTCCAAATGAAAGGAGATATAGAGCTACAAAAGCCTATCGCACAAACTAGTATTCGACTAGGAAAAAGGGAAAGCGACCAAAATAAAATGTTTGATGCCCAAAAAGCCAAAGGCTAACTCATCAATTGAAATATCAAAAATTTCAGGCATCTTTATCTAAATGAGATTCTCTTTGCTCAAAAGTTGCAAATGATATGTTAAATATGGAGCCAAATGAAAAGTTTCAATGAATTGTTATCAAGTTCGTGTGGGAGGTCATATATGCATGTTTCTATAATTGAGATAGGTCACATAATCTAGTGCTAGTTGTGTATGCCTTGATTGAATTGATCATTGAAGCTTCACATTGGACTAAGGACTATCTCATTTTTTATATCCACACACAAGTCTATGTTCAATGAATGTCATAATCATTTGTGTGATTGTACTTGATTAAATGAGTTTTTCACATGCTCAATCTTTGTTGATCAAACCCAAAAAGATTTTTGACTGTTTTATTTGTTTTTGAAAGTGATTTTATACTTTCTTGTCATTTGTTTTTGATTAAAATGCATGTTTTTGTGTCTCTTCAAAAACCGGTTTAGGGGTTGTTTCGCGAGAAGCTCGCGACTTAGAGCTTCCCGCGAAAAGGGGTTAAGGGATTTTTTATTTTATCTTGTCACACAGAAACTTTCGCGACTGTCTCGCGACCAACAGCTTCTCGCGAAATGCTGTTTGACTAAAATTGGATTTTTCCAATTTCAGACAGAAGTTACTGCGACTATCTCGCAGCTGTTTCGCGACCTAATGCTTCTCGCGAAAATTTTGTGCTTTAGTGGCCCTTCTCGCGACTGTCTCGCGAATGTGTCGCCACTCTTTAACCCACGAAAAATGCGTGTTTTCAGTTTTTATATAGCTAATGTGACAGTTTTTTTCAAAATTCTAAAACTTCCCTCGCTCAACCTCTCTCGAACCGTTTCAACCCAAAATCACTATTTCATTCATATCCCTTCAATCCAAGCCCGTTTTCTGCATTCTCTTCTTCAAGGTATGTTTGTTAATCATTTCCTTTTAAGTTTTTGCTTAGATTATGCAGAATTTTTTGTTAGGGCTTTGATAATTGGGGATTTTCGAATCTTTGGGTTAGTGTTCTAAATTGGGTGTTCCTTTCTAAAATTTTTTGATTGGGCTGTGTCTTATTTGTTGTGTGTGCTTCTGTGTTGGCCCCTTGTGGCAGTTTAAAGTGTATTTAGGCACGTTTTATTCGTGTTCATGCATTATTCATGTCATATTTGCATTTGTGCACGCTAAGTGTTTGTCAAAATGTTCGAGTGACATTTTTGTGCTAAAATGGAATCAAGTGATTTCAATCCATGGACTTTCGCTTGTTTGTCCTAATTGCACTTGGTTTGATCTTTGATTGTGTGGTTCACTCACTTTGCTTAGGTTGCACACTCTTGGCACACAACTAGGCACATTTAGGCACCCTCATGCATCTCATGCCGCACACACTCATCAGCACATGCACATAGACACACACACTTGCATTGTCTCTTAATTTGTTGCATTGTGCTTATGCTTTATTGGTTGGAGTCTTTGAGCGTGTTATTTAGTGTCTACCATGCTATGTTTTCAGTTAGTTTAAGTCTAATTTGGAACTAACTTGAATCTAATGAAGTTTGTCTTCTGATTTGTGTTGGTGCATATTTTTTTTTTTTCCTTCTTTGCTTTGTAAAATTGTGCAGATGTCTCCCACCAAGCATGCTGCCAAGAAGAAATCGTCTTCAAAGCGAGCCCAAATTGATTCTGATCATTTCAAGTCTATAGAAGCTGATATGAAATACAATGACTGCTACAAGGACAAGACAATCATCATGGAACGTGTAGTCCAGTTAGAGACGCTTGAGGACACTTTCATCCCTGAAGTGTTCAAAGATAGAACTTGGACCAAGTTGCTGAACCCAATTGGAGTGGTCTATTCAGAGATTATCAAAGAGTTCTTCTCCAATGCCACTGTCAACGGAGAATGTATTGAGTGCTGGGTACGACATAAGGAGTTTGTGATTACAAGAGAGAGCATTCAAGATTTTCTGGAAACTTGTCCTCCATCTCAGCCAATCACTATTGCTTATGAGGACAGAATGGGTTCTACTCACGAAATGATTAAACTCCTTGGTGGTGAACCGAAGAAATCATCAATGAACACCATCAAGTTCTCTTCAGAAATGAGGACACTAAGCTATGTGATGATTCACAATCTCTATCCGGTCACTAATCTCACCATTCTCTCTGCTCCGAGAACCAGATTCTTGTATGACCTCTTTACACATAAGGAGATTGACATCTGTGGGCATATCATGCATGTCCTGAAGAAGAGCATCACCAAGCAAAATTCACGAACTATGATGCCGTTCCCCTCTTTGATCATGGGACTGATTGCCAAGGTAAAGCTCAAGCTGCCCAGTGGCCTCACGGTTGTTCCAAGGGACTATCCCATTGGTGGTCATACACTAACTAGGAGCACTGCACACATCAAGGGTTCTAAGACCGGTGTGCATACCATACCGCCACCACGACAAGTTTGGCATGATGAAGGTGAAGATACAGAGGAAGAGATTGACAGGTTCACCTCGGCTCCTAAGCCTTCTGCACAGCCATCATCTTCGGCTCCTCAACAGGGCTTAAGTAAACTGGATCAGCTGCTTGCTAAGATAGATCAGATGTCTACGGTGCTTGACTCCCATGTACAATACACCGCGGATCAGTTTGCATACCTTCAAGGACAGATCACTGCACTCTCTTCTCAAATACAAGACTTATCTATGGAGCATGACTCAGATTTAGAGTCAGCTCAGTTCTGACCCTTTGGCCATTCTGGTCAAAAAGGGGGAGAAAATTCGGAGGGGGAGCCAGAGAAGAGCTTGCACAGCGTTAGGGGGAGCATAGTCTAGCATCTTAGTTACATTGGTTATTGGTTTCTCAGACGGTTTTTATTCAGTATTGTTTTGTTTTTTTTTTTTTTATAACTGTTAATTGCTTTACGGCTTTTGGTTTAAAGCTTTGATACTATGCTTTATTTAAGTATTATTTCAGATGTTTCTTTTGTGATATTCTCTATGCTTTGTAGCATATTTTATTTGTACCCATGTTGCTTTTGTAAGCTTTTAGGGTTTGTTTAATTGCATGTTTTGTAGGCTTCTATGGTATGTGCCATGCATTTTCAGTACATTGTTTATGCAGCCTTTTACTTGTGTTATTGAAGTTCAATGTCACACATTTTACTTCAGTACATCACTCTTATGCCTGTGTAGGATTGTTCCTAGATGCATATACGTTCTATGCATTGGTTGAGTGATGAACACTCTTGTGCCCGTGTAGGATTGTTCCTAGATGCAAATACTTCGTGTATTTTGCATTGGTTGAGTGTTGGACTTGCAAATGGTACTCTTCAATTGAGCTTATCATCTTGCATATCCGGATGTTCATTCCTTGTGAGAATGAGCATTGTAATTGCTTGTGTATAATGATTACTTATTTGATCTTGCCATGATCTAGTGTTATCTATTTCATCTTGTTTGATCATGCTGTTATTGCTCCATATGTTTTTTCAAGTTTTCTGCATACAATGATAATATTTTGTTGTTGTGTTTCAAGAGTTACTTGTTCATATGTTACAAGAGCTTATCAGAATCTAGAATTAGGTGTGAGTGAGTTTTGCCTGTGTTCCCAAACTCACGTTTAAGTCTAAAGTCTGTTTTAGGGTTTTGTCACGAAATAGCCAAAGGGGGAGATTGTAAAGTTGTGATTTACAACTATGTGTTTTGTTGGCTTTCATTCCGTGCCAAATTTGATTGTAATTACTATCAATTGTTTATACCCTGTATTTGTTGTGGGAATTGATGTAAGAGGTGTGTGATAGAGAGTGTGTGAAGACTCAAGCAATTCGGAAGCTAAAGGAATCTCGCTGGTATGTCGCGACTTAGCTTCTCGCGAAGTGAAGCATGTGCCTTGCACATGCTAGAATGCGAAGAGTCAGGACAGGTGGAGATAGCTGTCTCTTGCGAGTATCTCGCGGGTAAGGCCTTCCCGCGAGACACCCGCGAGACATGCTGTTCTGCCAGCCTGTACTGATTGACTCACACATTTTGCACCTATCCTATGTAAACCCCCATTACCCACAAATGTTGAGGAATGCTTCAGAGAGAAAACCCTAGCCAAACACATTTGGAATTAGAGATTGTCATCCCCACCTTTCTCTATACAATTGCTTGTGGTATCTCCTCAACCCTTCCCACTCCATTTCCACACCATTGAGAGGTTGATAGCCCAAACACTTACCACACCCTTTGAGAGTGTTGAGTGACGTTTTGGTGCTGCTGGGAAGCATTGGAAGAAGCCTGGAATGGCAGATGTAACATGGAGCTTGTTGCGGGATCTGGAGAACTAAGACAAGACATGGTTCCGAGAAGCCTTGTTGAAGTAGGAGCTTGGAGGGCTTAGGTACATTGGGTAAATTAGGCTTGGAGGGTCTTTTGCTTACTCATGTATTCCAACTGATTGTCTAGTGGATCGATTTCCACTTGGAGGGCGGCGGAGAGGTTTTTCGCCGAGTTCTTCGGTTTCCTCTTCGAGAACACGTCTCGGTATTTTCTGTGTTTGAATCCTTTTTCCCTACTCTTGTTTAATTTCATTATTACTACTGTGTTACTTTAATTATAATTAGAGTAGTTTCTTGTTCATCTGCTCGCTTTTACACTATTCCGCACTTTGTATTAAAGTTGTGCAAAATCTATCGAGCTATAATTTTAACTAGGGGGTCTAAACAGCTCTTGTATTTTCAACACATTTTCGAGCCTTCAACTTTATTGTACATGCAACCCCTTCATTAAAATATTCGTACTAATACAAAGTCATGAAATGTTGATTGTCACTTTGTAGATTACTACATCTTAATCCTTGAGTACCCAGTTTAATCCTTTATGTTATTCAATATATATTTATGAAATCCAATTTCACAAATATATATACTTTAGTAACTCTTTACTAAAGTGGTTGGGCCCAACACTCTGAATAACCAAACCCATTAAACTTATCTCAATGGAATATTTTATATTTCCGTTAAGAAACTATGAATTCCATCTTGAGAATATATGTTCCATCAACACTAAATGTGGCTGCCCAATATACTGAGGTTTTGACCGTTACTTTAGATCTCACTCCTGATATATCAAAGCAACCTACACCTTATGATCAGGTCACTTATTCTCTCAAGATTAAAAGTTCATGCAAAAGTAAGTTGTGAGATTTATTATTCATTTGACAGTCTTTAGGAGAATAATAAATCTCACAGCGGTCCAGTTCAATATATCTTAACTCTTAAACCATATCAACATACTAAATAGAAGTCTCCACTTCCATGATCAAGACAAATCATCTTAGTTGATATGTTATAGTCTTCGCAGATGAAATACCCAATTTCATCACCAACTACGAACTAAAATTCTGAGTTTACAAAGAACTTGTAATTTATATCTTTCTGTGACTTTTCACATAAATCACATACTATGCATCTCATGAACTAAGATAATGTCCCACTAGTTCATAAATAGTCTCATATAATTAAGCAACCTAATTATTCACGACATGTCAATAAATTGGATTTTAGGGCATAAACCCTAACAAAACACACAGCGGAAGCAACAAACATGGATCTACTTCAATTATGAAAGATAATATGTAAGCTTGAATTCTAGAACAAAGAACAAGATGTGTACCTTGATGCAGTGAATTTCAAAACCAAAACTTGAGAATACCTTTAATCTTCATCTCAATTCCACATGGTGCCTAAGATATGTGGTCTCTCAATCAGTCTTTTGTACATAGACTCTCAAAAAAAATCCTTCTTCTTCTCCTTGCAGAGAAAAACTGATTTCTTTTCTTTTCATCATTCGTACGTCAAACTATTCTAGTAGTTTCTTAATTTAATAACTCTTATTAAATAATGACTAATTATCTAATTGGGTTAGCCTTTTGGGCCTATCCAATTGGGCTTTAGTTTGTGGCTTGAGATGGGACCAAATAGAACAAATAAGACTCTAGCTCCAATGGGCCTTGGGCTTTTTTGTCAACTTTTGACAAGTCCAAAGTTATCATTAATTATATTCAATACCACTATAAGAATATAATTGCACTCTAGGCCTTATTAATAAATTATCCCAATACTTTATTATACATACAATCCCTTCATTAAAATATTCATAGTAATACAAAGTCATAAATGTTGACTGCCACTTTAAAGATTACTACATTTTAATCCTTGAGTACACGGTTTAATCCTCTATGTTATTCATCATGTATTTATGAAATCCAATTTCATAAATATATACTTTAGTAACTCATTACTAAAGTAGTTAGGCTTAACACTCTGAATAACTAAACCCATTAAACTTATCTCAAGGGAATGTTTTATATCTCTATTAAGAGATTATGAATTCCATCTTAAGAACATATGTCCATCAACACTAAATGCGGTTGCCCAACATACTGAGGTTTTGATCGTGTCTTATAAATCTCACTCCTGATATATCAAAGCAACCTACACCTCTAGATCAGGTCCATTATTCTCTCAGGATTTAGAGTTAATGTAAATAGAAGTTGTGAGATTTATTATTCATTTAACAGTCGTTAGGAGAATAATAAATGTCATAGCGGTCTAGTTCAATATGTCTTAACTCTTAAAACATATCAACATATCAACTAGAAGTCTTTACTTCCATGATCAAGACAAATCATCTTAATTAATATGTTATAATCTTCGCAGATGAAATGCCCAATTTTATCACCGACTACAAACTAAAATTCTGAGTTTACAAAGAACTTATGATTTATATCTTCTGTGACTTTTCACGTAAATCACATACTATGCATCTCATGGACTAAGATAATATCCCATTAGTTCATTTATAGATAGTCTCATATAATTAAACTATTTAATTATTTATAACATGCCAATAAATTGGATTTTAGGGCATGAACCCCAACATCCTCAATCTTTATGGTTCCATATTTATTGCATCCTCAATTTAAGTAGCAATAGCTATTAAAACTTTAAAATTTTGAAAATACTGAGCAAACAAATATTTATGTATACAGGTAAAAAGTTTTTTACAACCTTGGTTAATTACTCTTCTTCATTTGGCCTATTCATCATCTAGGTGGCTTTGGACCTCCATTAGGTAATGAAGGCAGAAAAGGACTCCTTCAACTCTTGCTTGGTGGTCTTCAAGTCTCTTCTTGTCACATTCACCTCTATATTGTATTTGTACTGGATATGGAACTCTCTACAAATGTCTTCCTAGTTTTGGGCTCTATTATCCTCCATGTTGAGGAACCACATGAGGGTAGCTCCAATTATGGTATTTTGGACCATTTGTGTCAACATTTCCTCAATAGCTCCTAGCGGTTGCATAGCCCTCATGTACATCTTTAGGTGGGATTTGGGGCAATCGGTGCTATCAAACTTGTCCAAGATTGCCATCTTGAACTTTAGGGTAATGTTATGTTTGGGAAAAGAGAGAGTGACTAATAATCCATGAGGTCTTCCATCCTGTGTGCCCTTTTGATCATCTCCTCCATCTTACTTATCTTCTCATTAATCTTCTTGTCACTCTCCAAGATAGGGGAAGTCTGATTAGTCTTATTTTCCTCTTGACTACTCTTTAGATTCTGGAATTGTTGCACCATGAGGTTCATGTCTTCCCTTAACTAGATTTGGCTTGCCACCATGGTGTTTAATTGCTCCTGAGTACTCATTTTTTCTTCAGTGTTTTGGTGTTCCTATCCTTCTGCCATGGTGACAAAGTCTTTAAATCTCTTATGGCTTTGCCTGTTTTGCAAGTCGAACATGGGGTTATGGTGATGTAACTATAGGGTGCCTTCTATACACAAGGGCTCCAGTACTATGATAGGCTTGGAACTAGGACTGTTGGCTTGGCTATCATTCTTGGATTCTCTTTGGAGACTTCCTTTTGATCTTGACCAAATTCTCCCCTAAGAAATGGCTTGGTTAGGTTAAACAAAGTGTTAGGAGCTTTAGTTGCTGATTATAATGGCATGAGGAATTGGAGTGCTTGGGCAACATCAAGCCAGTCACTTGGCTCTATGTTTTCTCAACACACCAGTGGCTCTTCATGATTATCTAGTGAAGCTCCTAATTGCTCTTTGAAGGGGACAAGCCTGGTCTCCTTGCTGGAATTAGAATGATGAGCATGATGAGGGGTAGCATGTGGAGGCACCTTACTCCACATAATTCCCTAAGGCCATGGCAGAGGAGGGCCATGGTGGGCAAAAGCGGATATTGATATTGGGCAGTAGTAAGTGGTGCTAACCCTATGAAATAGTGCATGGCATTGGTCTGATGATTGCTTGGTGTTTGGGCTTGGTAGCTTGACTACAAGATAGTGCTAGGTTACTGTGATGATGATATGTTGTGCAAGGCATTGAACTAGTTGGTGCTGGCAGAACGCATGGACTTGTGTGAGTGGGCTAATGACAGTTACTTGAAGTGCTACAAATGGGCATGTTGTGGGGGCTGCGATGCTGATAAGAAGGGCTTGGGCAGGGGCCACGCCTTCTAAAATGTGCTGGAACAAGTGTGTGTGGGCTACTAGAGCATGGGCAGAAGCCCCATGATGTGCTGAAACATGGGCTAGCATGTGTAGAGTGTGCACAACAATTAGTAGCAATTCCTAGCTTTCCTGATGATCAAACCTCCTAAGTAGGGGCTGGAAACGTGGAGAGCAGGCCAAGACAACATTAGTTGAAGGTGTCCTAAGTCAGACCACATGTGGCAGCAAGTCTTGGACAAGGGGGTAGTTACTTGGCAATAGCTGTCATGACAATTATTTCTGTGCATTTATTTGAGGCTGTTTGGGCTGTCAATAGTAGAGTGTGTAATTCTGGCTTAGAGAATTTCGGGTGTATTCTCCAGACTTCCTTTGTACTTGATATTAAGTAAAAAAGGTTGGGGTTGGTGCCCTGTAAATACTGTCTGTGCGGTGTGTGTGTGAATTCCTTTGATAATCTTGTTCTGAGTGTTCTTACAGTGTGTGTGTGTGGTGTGTTAACTGAA
Organism: Quercus variabilis; assembly: GCA_030445155.1. Classification (NCBI taxonomy): domain Eukaryota; kingdom Viridiplantae; phylum Streptophyta; class Magnoliopsida; order Fagales; family Fagaceae; genus Quercus; species Quercus variabilis. Next base: position 27,017,452 of record CP129455.1, on the reverse strand, counting down.
ACTAAGCCAGGGGCTTAGTGCCATCATGGGCAGAAAATTTAAAGAAAAATTGACCCTATGACACAAACCTAGGTCCCTATCTATGTCAATCTACTCAACCGAAGAAACACATACAGTTTGTAATGCAATTTTAACATGGACCAGCCTAAAGACAAGTTCTAAGTCAAAACATTGTAGGGTGAGTTTGTTGTTATATTGTTACATATAACTAGGACATTTCACCTCCCAACTTGTATTGTAATGAACATTACATTAGTTCAAACAGCATGGTTTATCCCTTTAGTAAAAAAGAAATGATCCAGTGACTTTGGGCTATGAGTTAGTGAGTTCACCATTGGGTACCCAAATCTAATGAAGACTAGTGATCCATGGTTACTACCACCATATGTTGAGATGAGTGCATACATATTCATTGTTTGATGGCACACACTATGACAGTTAGGGAAAGCTTTTGACAACCAACATGACAATTTCAAATAAAATATCATACAAACAATACACAGACATAAGCAATGCTAGACAAAAAAAAAAAAAAAACCATCATACAAATACAAGGGTATTTAATTGGTCATTTAAAGTCTAATGTGAAACTTAGCCCTCAACTTCCCTAGTGGAGTAGCCATTGTGAGAGACTAGGGAATTTTTGGTTGCTCTCAAAAAAGGGTATAGGCATTGGCATCTTCCCTTTTCAAGATCATATGGAGTCACCACTTATTTTATAAGTAAAATAAGAAGACTATACAAATTACAACATATCTTGAATAATACACCTTCTCATTAATTGGAAAAAATTACATCTTAGTAGGAATAATTTTACATGGTGTTAGGACATATGTGAATCATGTTAGGAACATATGTCATTTAGAATTGGTTAATCCTTTGACAAAATATATTTTACTTGTAATTGGGTAGATCTAGGATGTGTTTAATACTTCAAGGAACAAGAGTTCAAGTCCAAGTGTTTAAGCCAAGCAAGTTTATCCAAGAAACAAGTAAAGAAGTGCTGGATTTAAAGCTCGATAGCTAGCTCGACAAATAGCATCTATCCGAGATTTAAAGGCATGTTTAGCTCGATGCTCGACAGCTGCTTGATAGATAACCTACCTATCAAGATTTACGAAAATCAGTTTTTCAGATTTGATTTCATGCATATCCATGTGTATGTGTTTAGGCTTTCTTTTCTCACAACCCTAAACATATATAAGGATTATTTTAAGGGCCGTCACATAGGTTGCAAGTGGATGAAACTTGATGCAAAGGTTTTGTGCAAGCAAATTGAGACCGGAGACAAAGTTGCCCTAGTTCATCTTTCTCTTGAAGAAGCTACTGTGTTTGTATGCTGTAAGGTTTTATAACCAAGGAGTTTCATGATCTTTATCATGTTGATGAATTGAAGAACTTTGTAGCCAACATCCTTCTCAAGTTGGTGGTTAGTCATATACATGGATCCGTGCATCGATTGGTTGGTCACGTACTGGGAGCCATTCATTGAAAAGGAAAGATTGTCACTATAGAACAAGTCCAATTGGGTATTACGGTAAGGGTTCGGCTATAGGTTGGTATAAGGTACTGGGGTTCATTTACTTATAACCGCTTGTTGTGATAATAGTAAATTCTCAGGAGTGATGACCTTAAAATCACCCAATGGGGTTTTTGCCTTGAAGGTTTTCCGTATTTGTAAACAAATCACCGTGTTAACTTTATTTTCTGCTGCAAATTAACTTAGTTGGTGATTTGATTATGCCACCACATGTATTGCATGTTAATTTGATTAATTAATTAACTTGGCTAATTAATTAGTTAATTCATCACAAGGGGTCAATACATTCTTGGCCTATCACATGGCTTTGTTTCCTAGTTACAATCTAGTAAAGAAATACAAGGCCTTGTTTCCTAGTTACGATCTACCCAAAATAAAATAAGACACTAAATCTACCAACCTAAGATTCTAAAATTTAGGGGTTAGGTTACAGGATGGGAAGATATTAGGCACCCACCCTACCCAGATAGAGCTTGGTCTTCTAGACTTTAAATGACCTTTTAAATACCCATTAAAAAGAAGACATGGAAATTTTTGTTTCAAAATTCCTAGATCTAAAGTTGGTTAATCTGCAAAATCCTAGATTTGTTGCATTTATGCAAGAAGAAATCACATTTGAATTGTATTTGTAAGAAAAGAATTTTTATGGCAAGTTCAAATTAAGCCAAATGAATTTTTTGATTAAAAAAAAAATTAAGATCTGATTTTTTTCATAATAACAAGGAATAGATTTTTAAAAAAGAGGGTTGTCAAATCTGATTTCTTAATTAAATAACAGAATGAATCTCTAAAAGGAAAATCCAAATCTGATTGTTTAATTAAGAAACAAAATAATTTTCAAAAGAAATCACAGATTTGATTTTTCAAAGTAAAAGAATGAATTTTTTTAAAATAAAATTCAGATCTGGTTTTTTCAAAGTAAAAAAGAATGAATTTTTTTGGAACAAAATTCAGGTCTGATATTTAGTTTAAGAAAACCATGGGGTTTTGAAAAAATCTTTCAGATCTGATTTTTGGTTTTAGAAAACAATGAGGATTTGAGAAAATATTTTAGATCTAATTTTTGGTTTTAGAAAACAATAAGGATTTGAGAAAATATTTCAGATTTGATTTTTTATAAAGTTACATAAAGCAACAAATCTAGGATTCAATCACATGCATTACATAATTATATGAACAAAACATATATGCAAAAACAAACGTTCATCATATCAACACAAAATAAAAGAAAGAACATGTTATAAACAACATGGAGAATTGAATTTCATAGAGATAGAAAGATGGAAACTTACCTGCATGAACGAATTTCACAAGCATAGAATTATCCTAGAGATCAAGGAGTATGAATTTTTAAAGATCTAGGTAAGAGCCACTTAGTAGAAAAGAAATTCCTAAAGCAAAGCTTCCAGAATTTCTTTAGCGTAAGAGGAGAGAAGGAGGTCAAAAAAAAGGGGTCCTAATTTCTTATTTTAATTCCCTATTTATAGAGGTTTGGTGCTTAGAAAATAAGGTAGGTTGGACAAGATATGAATTAGGTCGAATTCTTATCCCTAAAAAATTGAAATGGAAGTGTTTTAGCTTGATCCAAAGATTTCTGGGCAGGTCCTTGAAGTTTTGCCAATCGGCACTAGGGAAGTGTGGATCGGCACTTGCCATGTGCTGATCAGCACTCCAAGAGTGCCAATTGGCACTCTCAAGTGCCAAGCCTAATTCTTAACTTCGGTTCAATCTGGACTCTTTTTTAGGGGTTTTCTGAGCCAGTTATCGTACCTGGACATATTTTCAAGTCGTGTTCCAAGATAAATCCCGTTTACTTTGATAATTAGGTCCTTAAAACAATAATTATCTGATAGATAAATATTCTAAAAAGGCTTAATTATCAAAAATTCCCCTGTTATCTGATTATCCATTTTATTCCTATGTAATCAAGCTTATTTTTGATAAAAACCAACAACCAATCACACAAATTATTTAATTAATTTTAATTGTTTGACCAATCAGAATTAATCTCAATTAATCACTTGTGATCAGCTTCACCCTCATACAACGCTGCAGACCGTGAAATTTTGATCTTGTGATATCTTCTAATCCGATGGTCCAATTTAGGAATCAGGCATACTGTTGCAACTGTTAGAATCTCAAGATTATTTTTATGATATTAATGAATGATTTAATGCATGAGATGCAACTATGATTTTTGGGTATTTGAAAAGGTCATTTTAGTCATCTTCCAAAATTAAATTATGAATGCTAATTCGAGTGTCTATAGGTTTGTGTGCAGGTTTCATATTTCTAAGATTTGTTTGTCTATTTGGTTAATGTGATTTTGAAGATAATGTGATTTGCTTGGATTAATTTTTTTGCTTTTGGTATTGCAAAAAGGTTATGTCTTTGGCCTATTTTGGTTTTGATCGCTGATTTTTATCATTCATTCCAGGAAAATGGATTTTGAAAGATTATGTTAAAAATGTCATGGGTTTTTTGGTTTTGTTCAAATTTATCTATATGGGTATATATATATTGGTAAGGTTGGGAGTGGAAATGTTATTAAGGTTTTCAATCTTTTTCAGTTATATGTGAGATTGGTAAACTTAAATTTGTTTAGTTTTGTTAATAAATTGTTGGAGATTTTATGCTTTTTAGAGTTCAAGGTTGGTCTAATTAAAATGCAAAATTTTGTATTAAATAACCACTTAAACAATTAAGTGTTCGATGAATTGCTTATGTGAGTTGTGTATTTTAATGCATGAATTTTTGGCTAAGATTTTAAGCAACTATACACAAATTTTAAGCTACGTTGTTACTATGAAACACAAACATTTTTTGTGCCTATGAAACTATTAGTATAGGTTGTTGGTTGTCTTCAATGCTAATCCAAGTAATGGGTTTTTTTTTTTTTTTTTTTTGCACATTAAGCTAATTTTGTAAAAAAATTAGTTAAGTGATTAATTATGAAAAATATCTATTATGTGACCAAAGTTGGAACTCGAGTTTTAGAAACTCAAGTTCCTAGCAATAAGTCTAGCCTTTGAAACTCGAGTTCCTAGTAGTAAGTTGAGTCTTTGAAACTCGAATTCCAAATGAAAATAATCAACCTGGAAACTTTAAGGTGGCATTTTTAAATTAAAAAGCCTATGTGAAACTTGAGTCTCTTCATTGGTTCATTTAAACTCAAACAGAAGTATCGCATCTCTCTCTCTGTTTCACTATGCCTTTCTCATCTCCATCTTTCTCTCGTAATTTATCTCTTTCCATTTGTTAGGGTTTTGATTTACTTTTGTTAGTGTTTTAATTTAATATGGTCAGGGTTTTAGTTCTCTTGCTCATTCTATTGTTTAGATTTTGTTATGTAGGCTTCTAATAATATACAATATGGTCACTTTATTTAATATAGATTATTATTATGTACTTGAATTACAATTTTAGCTACAATATGGTTGTTGGAAATCTGTTGTCTAGATTGCATAAGTATAGACACCTCATCTTGTACCCCTTACAACTCGAGCCTCCATTCCCCTATGACGATATCACTAGAAGGTCAACAACTAGTCTAGGGTCTAGTCTAGACCTTCTAGTTAAAGCTTATTAAGCTTCTGGATTTTTATGTCTTTTAGACTCACAAAAGGGAGCGGTCAAAATCAAGCTTTAAAGAGCTCTTTGTTTCAGACATACCTTTTACCTTTCCTTTGTTTATTTACTACTTTATTCATCTTAATATCTTGTTTTGTAGACTAGGTTTATTGCATTTGTAGTTATTTGTTAGCTTGGCTACCATGTTTTTGGGCAAGGATGCACGTGCATGCTTGTGCTTGCATACACATCCTTATGAACATGCATACACATGCTTCTACATGCACGCGCATGTTCAAATGCAGAAACCCAAAATTATGTGTTCATACTGTAAGTTTTGTGATATGTACCCCTTTTAGATGACATATCGACATGTCGGTTTCTTCCAAAAAGGCAAGGTGCACGTTACTTAATCTCCCTGAGAACTGTTTTAGGCTTAAACCAACGTGAGCCTGGGAGTACGCGATGCATCTTCAAAAATGGCAAAGGAGTTGCCACCTGGTTATATGTCTAGGAACCAAACATGGCTACATGAAAATCTTTCTACTAAATAAGGTTCGGAGTTAGGGTATAGAAGGGGAAGAGGTTAGACACCCCAAGCCTGCCTAGTCGTAGTTGGCCTTCATGTATCGTTATTAGATAATGGATAAATGGTGTCTATCTAATGAGCATATTTGAACTTGCACATGCATCTAAGCCCTAGAGTTCATCTATGGGTCATGTGAAACAGATATTGAAAGCATAGTCGACATGTGAGAGGCAATCAATCGTGAAGGTTAAGGAATATATGAGCATATGAACACCTGATCATGTGAACATAAGATCTTATGAACATCCAAATATATAAACATCCAAGCATATGAAGATATGAGTGTGCAAGCTTGTGAGAATGAGAGCACACAAGCATGTGAACATGTAAGCATGCAAGCATGTGAGCATACACGCATATAAGCATGAAAGCATACAAGCATGTGAACATGTAAGCACAGAAGCATGTAAGAGCATCTAAGCACGTACCTCTTACCACCCAATCACCTCAGCATTTAAGCACAATCATCAAAGCACGTGAGTGCATGAACGTCTAGCTACATGATCACTTAAGCATCTAAACATATTATCATCCAAGTATGTACACATGTGGATACAAATAAAGGGTTGATGTTTAATGAGAATTAATGATTAAGTCTTATGAAGGAATAACACTTAATTGGAATGGAGTCTTAATCAAACCTTGAATGTCTTTCCTTTAATAAATTCAACATCAACTATTAAACGTGCTCTTAATCTTTAAATTTGCTCTTGCCTTTTAAAGTGTCCTTTAATCAATTAACTTTCATTGCCTTAGATATCAAATTAGTTTGAATTCAAATATCTAAGTTTTTTAGGAAGTGATGAGTCCAATAAAATCATTAAGGTCGTCCATTAATATGGATGACCTTGCATCATTAGTAGACCATTATGGAAAAAGATGTAACCATTCAAGTACATTCAACACATTAATGATGACTGTTACTCATCAACCTTAAACTCCCATTAAGACAAAGACCATTACACATAGGAAAATAATTACTTGCAATTATGTGCATGAAGACATTTATGAGCACAACAACTACCCAAGCTACCTATAAAAAGGGACAATCTATCCATTTGCTAAGGTATGTGAAAAAGACTACAAAATGCTATCTATATACAAAATATATGGGCGGATACTAACTCAAGCATTGGAGGCTACCCCACCAGGGCTCACCCTGGTGGTCTCTTTGAACAGCTTTATTTCTCTTGCAGATCTCAAAAGCTCATCAAAAGCTCTAGATTGAACGAGTGACCCAACTAATGATTTTTGGTTTCATCAGTTTAGCGTCATCTGTAGGAAGACAAGTCATTGTTCTCTTCCTATGACAAAGGGTCACTTAGTTCATTCAAAAGATATGAACACCATGATACCATAGTTAGTCTCAATTAGATAGATAGAATATTGTGTAAAGATCCTCCGATAGAAGCAGATCTACCTACAACAAAAGTAGTCTTGTAGTGCCTTCCACCCCAAGGGGATGAGCACAAAAAATTTAAAGGCCAAATCAAATCACCTTAATGTGATTTGGCAAAAAATTTCTTCGTGTTACTATGGGTAGACGATCCTGGGCATGAACGAGATGGTTCGCATCAAGAACCCAAGGTAATTCTTATACCTTTAATTAGAAAAACAAGAAGCAAGAGCGAAGATAAAATTGCCCCAAAGAAAGATGGCTTAACCCACTAAGCCTTCCTTTGAGTATAATCGCTCAGGTCAACCATAGTAATGGTAGTCCCAAATCACAGCTTTGTCTTTCTATATTTATTCTAGATCTCAATTTGATCATAATGAAGTTACTATATATGGTTGTTGACACCTGGCCTTGACCGGCTAAGTGGAAAAGACCACCGCCGCCGCCGCCGCCACCATCGTGCCTTCGTTCAACCACCTACCATGGTGACAGCCCCCATGCGTGCGGAGCCCATTGGAGGCCCCTCTCAATGTATATGCATGTTGTTCACGTGGAGCTTCAGGTGCTCTCTCTCTCTCTCTCTCTCTCTCTCTCTCTCTTTATGGAGGAAGGTAGGTTTACCTTTGGCATTATGGTAGGAATATGGGCCAAATTTTAAGGGATTGCCAAACGTAAGTGGAGTCGCCACCAATTATTGGGTTTTTCTAAGATGTGATTAGTCACCTATTTCTAGTTGATTTTATTACTGATCCTAGGTTAAGAAAAAGTGCATTTTTCATAATCTAATGTGGATGGCAAAAAATCTTGATTCTTAGGTCCGACAGTTTGGATACGTGTGGGGAAGGTGTTAGGCACCCCACAACACCTGTCTAAGGACATTCTGTTGTTTTGATAAAATCTTAATTTTTGGAGATTGGCAGCAAAAACATGATTTTGGCATTGGCTTTCGGGGCTTAGCTTGCATGGGGGCTTTGAGGTTTGGCTTTTGAATAGGTGTGGTCCCAATCTATGCTTTCGTAAGGCATTCAAGCAAAGTGCCAGATTTCCAATGTGAAAATCCGATGAGAAATCACCTTACTTTCGTGGTGGAAATTAGGCATCGCTACCCTTAGGTGATACAAATCATGACAATCACACCGGAAAGGGCCAAGCAGGCATATATAGACATGCATCATGCATAATGCTAGATCACAGAGCAGGAAAGTAAATGCCTACATCCCTAGAGCACGGCCCAAAATATAGGTGCAAGAAAGTAATCAAAGGTCGCCATAGTCTAGAGATGAGGACGAATGGTACACAACATGATATATCTAATACAACCCATTTAAGAGAGAAATGGAAGAGGAAGAAAGGGGTTTAAAAGAGTACATAACCAAAGGGAAAAGCTAAACTCCTAAACCTACTAACTATAGCTGCTCAGCTTATATCTATGTGCATGCATCCTTGACCTTTTTGCTTGCACTTGGGAGACCATAACCTAGCTCCATGCATCCTCGCTTTGTGTGTGTACATGCAAAGGCAAAGACATGAAGCCAGCAAACAAGTAATGGAAGGAAAATGAGTAAAGTGTGGATGAAGCAAACATAAAGCAGATAAGCATGATGGACATATCAAGCATAGCGTGTGGTGGGAGACATGACAAGCAACAAGATAAACAGGAAAACAAGAAAGCAAGCAAACAAACAAGAGGAAGTGTCCACGAGGGACAAATTTAGGTTTGGATCGGATGTCCGTAGCCTCATTGTGTTGAAGCATGGACGACACACTAACAAGCAAGACTCATGCATGTGTTAGGATTAGTGCCCTTAAATCCTATTGTATGATGCTATATATGATATTATTTATGACATTATGTATAACATGATGTATGACTTAATATTCTAATTAACAAAGTGTTTTATTATTATCTGATGTATTAGTAACATGAATATTCAGACATAATCAGATAGTCCATGAGATGCATAGTATGTGATTTATGTGAAAAGTCACAGATGATATAAATCATAGGTTCTTTGTAAACTCAGAATTTTAGTTCGTAGTCAGTGACGAAATTGGGCATTTCATCTGCGAAGACTATAACATGTCAACTAAGATAATTTGTCTTAATCATGGAATTGGTGACTTCTAGTTGATATGTTGATATGTTTTAAGAGTTAAGACATATTGAATTGGACTGTTGCGAGATTTATTGTTCTCCTAATGACAGTTAACTGAATAATAAATTTCACGACTTATATTTGCATGAACTCTTAATCCTGAGAGAATAATAGACCTAATCATGAAGTGTAAGTTGCTTTGATATATCAGGAGTGAGATCTAAAGTTACGGTCAAAATCTTAGTATGCTGGGCAGCCACATTTAGTGTTGATGGAACATATATTCTCAAGATGGAATTCATAGTCTCTTAACGGGGATATAAAATATTCCCTTGAAATAAGTTTAATGGGTTCAATTATTCAGATAGTTAGGCCTAACCACTTTAGTAAGAAATTACTAAAGTATATATATTTATGAAATTGGATTTCATAAATATATGGTGAATAACTTAGAAGGATTAAACCGGGTACTCGAGGACTAAGATGTAGTAATTTACAAAGTGGTAGTCTACTTTCATAATTTTGTATTACTACGAATATTTTACGAAGGGGTTGCATGTATAACAAAGTCTGGGATATAATTGATTAATAAGGCCCAGAGTGCAATTATATTTATAGAGTGGTATTAAATATAATTAATGGTAATTTTAGACTTATTAAGAGTTGACAGAAAAGCTCAAGACCTATTGGAGCTAGTGTCTTATTGGTCCCTTTTGGTCCCACTCCAAGCCACATATTGAAGCCCAATTAGAAAGGCCCAAAAGGCTAACCCAATTAGATAATCAGTTATTAAGAGAGAAACATATAGATTTTTATATTGTTGGGATTAGCACTCTTAAATCCTATTGTATGATGCTATGTATGATATTATGTATGACATGATGTATGACTTAATATTGTAATTAATGAAGTTGTTTTATTATTACCTAAAATAATGGTAACACTAATATTCTGACATTATCATTTAGTCCATGAGATGCATAGTATGTGATTTATGTGATTTAGTCACAGAAAATATAAGTTACAAGTTTTTTGTAAACACAGAATTTTAATTCTTAGTCGGTGATGAAATTGGGCATTTCATCTACGAAGACTATAACATATCAACTAAGATGATTTGTCTTGATCATGGAAATGGAGACTTCTAGTTGATGTGTTAATATGTTTTAAGAGTTAAGACATATTGAACTGGACCGCTGTGAGATTTATTATTCTCCTAACAACTATCAATTGAATAATAAATCTCACGACTTTCATTTGTATGAACTCTTTATCTAGAGAGAATAATAGACTTGATCATGAAGTGTAGATTGCTTTGATATATCAGGAGTGAGATTTAAAGTAACGGTTAAAACCTCAGTGTGTTGGGTAGCCACATTTAGTGTTGATGGAACATATATTCTCAAAATAGAATTCATAATCTCTTAACAGAGATATAAAATATTCCCTTGAGATAAGTTTAATGGGTTTAGTTATTCAGAGAGTTAGGCCTGACCACTTTGGTAAGAAATTACCAAAGTATATATTTATGAAATTGAATTTCATAAATATATAATGAATAACTTAAAAGGATTAAACCGGGTACTCAAGGATTAAGATGTAATAATTTACAAAGTGGCAGTCTACATTCATGAGTTTGCATTACTACGAATATTTTATGATGGGGCTGCATGAATAACAAAGTCTTGGGATATAATTAATTAATAAGGCCTAGAGTACAATTATATTTATATAGTGGTATTAAATATAATTAATGGTAGTTTTGGACTTGTCAAGAGTTGACAGTAAAGCCCAAGGCCCATTGGAGCTAGTGTTTTATTGGTCCCTTTTGGTCCCACTCCAAGCCACACACTAAAGCCCAATTGGAAAGGCCCAATAAGCCGACCCAATTAGATAATCAGTTAGTTACAAAAGGGAAAAACATACAGAAGTTTTTTATTAGAGAAAAAAGTGAGACACCATTGTGAAGTGGTGTGTATGTGCGAGTGAAGCCACTCAATTATTCTCCCTTGGAAACTGATTAAGAGACCACACTTCTTAGGCATAAAGTGGAATTGGAGTAAAGATTAAAAGTGTTTTCAAGTACTTATAATCTTTTGTTTTGAATTTCACCGCACCAAGGTACGCTATCTTGTTCTTAAATTTTGAAATTTATATAGTGTAAGTTATCAATCATGAATGAAATAGATTTTTGTTTGTTGCTTCCGCTGTGTGTTTTGTATGAGATACAAAACCAGATTTAACCAACAATTGGTATCAGAGCCAAGTTTTCATATCATGATTGTATAGCATGTGATTGTATTTTAGAATAAAAGAAAAATGGTTTCTTGATGTTCAACATTGTTTCAAGTATAGTTATTGAAAGTTATTGAGATAACCGTTAATGATGATGACAATCGTATTGCATTGTTTTGTTCGAAGTGGCCACACAATTAAGATATGGATCCATTCAAAGAAAGTAGTTATTGTCCAAGAGAAATTCTTTTTAAAGAATTTCGTTGCCAAGGATAACCGTTCATGATGATAACCATTGTATTGCATTGGTTTGTTCGAAATGGACATCTAGGCTTAATATTTACTTATTGGATGGTGTCGTGTCTTAGTAATTGCCAAGGATATAGTTATTGAATGTAATTCAAATAACTGTCATGTGCATGAACCAATTGATTGCACTGGTTGGACTTTCTTGCACCGCTTGGATATAAATATAAATATATATATATATATATATATAAAAGGCTTGCATGGTTTGATTATTATATGCATGTAATATGTGCCTTGGATGTATTGAATGCTTTATATACAACTTACATTGAATCCGTATATTATTTGATATATATATATATATGGGTTTATATGCAAATATTTTATAAAGGATTTATCATATTGTTTCTTGCCTTGGTTTATATATTTATATATATTAATGCTAGGATTAAAGTATTCATTTAATGAAATTTATTCCTAATGAGATTAGGATTATGTTTTTAAGGGTTTCTAGCATTATTATAGTTCTTGAACATAACAGCCTTTAATTTAAAACATCTAGTGGGAGAGAGATACAAGGGTTGGATCTCACGGCCTCCATTATCGGTTTATAGTAGTATGGGTAAGCACCTCGTCTTGGCGTATATGCCTTGCGATCCCAAAGGAGGGTGTTTACTTCAAGTACTACAAGATTGAACTAACCTGTTTAAAGTAGTGTAGACAAGCACCTCGTCTTGGCGTATATGCCTCGTGATCCCAAAGGAGGGTGTTTTTGTTCCATGGTACTACAAGTCTAAACATTATAAGGGAGATGAAATGTGGCTACACATGATTCTAGATAATGGTGTACACTAGACTAAGTCTAATATTAACCTCCCAAAGGAGCTATGTCATTATTACTTAGAGGCTAAAGCTAATACGGCATATTATTAGTGTATGATAAGAGTTATCATGATAGCACTAATAATGAGAATAGTTCTCAATCAATTAATGTGTTTATAATAAACTTGCTACGAAAGAATTATAGACATGGATTGGTTTGTCATTGCATATATTTTATGGTTTTATAAAGTTCCATATTATATGATTATATGCTAAATTGATAGTGTCTAGTTTACTTATTATATTCATGTTTGTTATTTTCAGATTTAAAATCATGGCATCATTTAGCCCACTTATTGCTATACTTAATCAAAACAAACTGATTAGATCCAACTATGTTGACTGGAAAAGAAACTTGGATATTGTTCTTACTGCTGAAGAGCACAAATATATGCTTACTCAACCATGTCCTAGCTTTTCCTCATTAGATGCTCCTCTTGAGGAAAAACAGCGATATGATTGTTGGCAGAAATCTAATGAGATGGCTAAATGCTATATCCTAGCATCTATTTCAAATGTTTTATAACATCAAATGCAAGATGTAGAACTAGCTTCGGATATAATGCTAAGTCTGGAGGAGATGTTTGGTGAGCAAGGCCATTCTGCAAGGCAAGAAACTATGAGGCAAATTTATAATACCAAAATGGCTAAAGGTACTTCAGTGAGGGAGCATTGTCTTAGAATGATCTCTAATCTAAATACATTGGAAGTTTTAGGTGCCGATATTGATAGAGAATCCCAAGTGGATATGATACTTTAGTCACTACCAGAATTATTCAAAGAATTCAGACTTAACTATAATATGGACAAAAAGATTTATACATTGTCTGAATTGATGAATGAGTTGGTAGCGGCGGAAGGCATCCTTGGTACTTCTAGTGTTGAAGCCAATGTTGGTGAAGCTTCTACTTCTCAACCTAAGTCGAAAGGCAAGGGTAAGAAGAAGAAGAAGAAGAACTTCACTAAGCAAGATGGTAAACAAGTTGCCTTAGCAGTTGCTAACAAAGTAAAGAAAACTAAAGGAAAGTGTTTCCATTGTGGTGAGAAAGGACATTGGAAGAGGAATTGTCTAATATTTAAGGCTGCCAAGAATAAAAGTATGAAAAGTACATTCCTTCTTGAAACATGTTTGGTACAAAATCCCACAGATTCCTGGTGTGTGAATTTAGGTTGTACTAATCATATCTACAAATCCTTGCAGGGGTTTCAGGAGACTAGAAAGCTGAATGAAGGGGAAATGTTTCTTACCTTGGCTAATAGGAGCAGGATTCCAGTTGTAGCTATTAGAGTGTTTAATTTATGTTTTGAATCTAGAGTTTTAATATTGAAACACTATTTGTATGTACCTAATGTTCGTAGGAATTTAATTTCTGCAACTTATTTAGGTAAACATGGATATTATGTTATCCTAAAAGACAATGTTGTAATAAAGAAGGATAAAGTGTTTATCTGTTCTGGCAATATTGTGGATGGTCTTTATATTTTAACTTCTGATAAGCATGAATTATATAATTCTGAATTAGATTATAACTCTCATGTAAAATCGCTAAAGAGAAAGTTTCCTTCTACTAATGAAGCATATCTTTGGCACTTGCGTTTGGGTCATATTAATGAAAACAGAATTCAAAGACTGATCAAAGATGGACTTTTAGAGCCATTGGACTTTGATGAATTTTCAGTTTATGAATCTTGTTTGGAAGGCAAAATGGCCAAACGACCTTTTAATGCAAAAGGTAGAAGAGCCCAAGAGTTTCTTGAATTAGTTCATACAGATGTATGTGGTCCTATGTCAACCCAAGCAAAAGGAGGTTATGAGTATTTCATCACTTTTACTGATGATTACTCAAGATATGGTTATGTGTACGTAATGTGATGGAAGTCCGAAACCTTTGAAAAGTTTAAAGAGTTTAGGGCTAAAGTTGAGAATCAGTTAGGTAAACACATAAAAGCCATTTGATTTGATCGTGGTGCAAATACCTTCTTAGAGATTTCAAGGATTACTTAACTCAAAATAGGATTATATCCCAATTGACTGCACCTGGAACTCTCCAACAGAATGGTGTAGCAGAAAGAAGGAATAGGACTCTTTTGGAAATGGTTAGGTCCATGATGAGTTACTCAACTTTACCAGTTTCTTTTTGGGGATATGCACTAAAAACTGCAATGCATATTCTGAATTTAGTTCCATCAAAATCTGTTCCCAACACACCTAAGGAATTACGGAGTTGGCGTAAGCCTAGTATTAAATATCTCCACATTTAGGGATGTCCAGCACATGTGTTGAAAAGGAAGTCTGATAAGTTGGAATCTAAAACCGAAGTATGCATGTTTTTAGGGTATTCAAAAGAAACAAAGGGTTATTTATTCTATAATCACAAAGATAACAAAGTGTTTGTTAGCACACATGCCAAAATTTTGGAAGATGATTATATGAATAATTTTGACCCTGAAAATAAAGTTGTTTTGACTGAAATAAATGAACCTTTAGTTGAACAACCAATAAATGAAACTAGGGATGATGTGGTTGTATTGGATACACCACAAGATACTACTCATAAAATGTCTAGTACACAGGTGCCCGTCGTAGTGGGAGAATTGTTCAGCCTCCTGTAAGATTCATAGGTTCGGGAGAAACTTATGAAACTATCTCAGAAGAGGCTGAATCAGATCCCTACACTTATGAAGAGGCAATGAATGATATAAGATGCACATCATTGGATCACAGCTATGAAATTTGAATTAGATTCCATGTATTTCAATCAAGTTTGGGATCTTGTAAAGGCACCTAATGGCATTAAACCTGTTGGTTGCAAATGGGTTTACAAGAGGAAGAGAGGTGTAGATGGAAAGGTTGAAACCTTTAAAGTAAGACTAGTGGTGAAAGGGTATACACAAAAAGAAGGTATTAACTATGATGAAACTTTTTTGCCAGTAGCTATGCTTAAATCTATCAAAATTCTCTTATCCATTGCTACGCATTATGATTATGAGATTTGGCAAATGGATGTCAAGACTACATTTCTTAATGGCAATCTTGAAGAAGAAATCTATATGATGTAACCGAAAGGTTTCATAGTAAAGAACCAAGAGCATATGGTATGCAAGTTAAAAAAGTCAATTTATGGACTTAAACAAGCATCTAGGCCATGGAACATCAGATTTGATCAAGCAATCAAGTCATTTGGTTTTGAACAAAATCTTGATGAACCATGTGTGTACAAAAGACATCGAGATAAAGTAGTAATGTTCCTAGTGCTTTATGTTGATGACATTCTACTCATTGGAAATGATGTAGGGGTAATGTCATCGGTAAAGGTTCGGTTGTCAAGCCAATTTGATATGAAGGACTTGGGTGAGGCTAACTTTATTCTAGGGACCAAGCTTTGGCGAGGTTGCAAGAATAAGATGTTAGGCTTATCACAGGCTGGATATATAGATAAGGTTCTAG
Organism: Quercus variabilis; assembly: GCA_030445155.1. NCBI lineage: Eukaryota > Viridiplantae > Streptophyta > Magnoliopsida > Fagales > Fagaceae > Quercus > Quercus variabilis. The sequence goes on along the minus strand of CP129455.1, from coordinate 27,001,447 downwards.
AATGGTTTAGCATGCAAAACTCTAAGAAATGATTACTTCCTTTCAGACATAGAGTTCCTCTGTCTGATGACCAAAGGCCTAAGACTCAAGAGGAAGAAGATATGATGAGACAAGTTCCTTATGCTTTTGCAGTAAGAAGTCTCATGTATACCATGCTTTGTACTAGACCAGATATTTGTTATTCAGTTGGCATGGTCAGCCGATATCAATCAAATTCAGAACCAAAACATTGGCAAGCTATAAAGCATATTCTCAAGTATCTACGAAGAACAAGAGATTATATGCTTCTTTATCGGTGTGAGGATTTGATACCCATTGGCTATACAAATTCAGATTTTCGATCGGATCTAGATTTTAGAAAGTCCACATAAGGATGTGTATTCACCTTGGGATGTGGAGCCATAACATGGAGAAGTGTCAAACAATCTTGTATTGCAGACTCCACCATGGAAGCAAAATATGTTGCTGCTTGTGAAGCAACAAAAGAAGCTGTATGGCTTAAGAAATTCCTTTCTGACCTTGGTGTAATAAGAATGGAACAAGTTCCCATCACATTGTTTTATGACAATAGTGGTGCAGTTGCACAATCAAAAGATCCAAGGAATCACAAGAAAGAAAAGCATATTGAGAGAAAGTACCACATCATTAGAGATATTATTGCTCATGGAGATGTGATGGTAGCAAAGATTGAAAGTGCAAATAATTTAGCAGATCCCTTTACCAAAACCTTGCCTCAAAGGACCTTCGAGTCGCATTTGGAGGGAATGAGAGTTAGATTAGTGCACAATAGTCTTTAGGGCAAGTGGGAGATATGTTGGGATTAGTGCCCTTAAATCCTATTGTATAATGCTATGTATGATATTATATATGACATTATGTATGACATGATGTATGACTTAATATTGTAATTAATAAAGTTGTTTTATTATTACCTAAAATAATGGTAACATGAATATTCGGACATTATCATTTAGTCCATGAGATGCGTAGTATGTAATTTAGTCACAGAAGATACAAATCACAAGTTCTTTGTAAACTCAGAATTTTAGTTCGTAGTCGGTAATGAAATTGGGCATTTCATCTGTGAAGACTATAACATATCAACTAAGATGATTTGTCTTGATCATGGAAATGGAGACTTCTAGTTGATGTGTTAATACGTTTTAAAAGTTAAGACATATTGAACTAGACCACTGTGAGATTTATTATTCTCCTAACAACTGTCAATTGAATAATAAATCTTATGACTTATATTTGCATGAACTCTTAATCCTGAGAGAATAATGGACCTGATCATGAAGTGCAGGTTACTTTGATATATCAGGAGTGAGATCTAAAGTAACAGTCAAAACCTCAATATGTTAGGCAGCCACATTTAGTGTTGATGGAACATATATTCTCAAGATGGAATTCATAGTCTTTTAACAGAGATATAAAGTATTCCCTTGAGATAAGTTTAACGGGTTTAGTTATTCAGAGAGTTAGGCCTAACCACGAGTCACATTTGGAGGGAATGGAAGTTAGATTAGTGCACAATAGTCTTTAGGGCAAGTGGGAGATTGTTAGGATTGGTGCTCTTAAATCCTATTGTATGATGCTATATACGATATTATTTATGACATTATGTATGACATGATGTATGACTTAATATTTTGATTAGTAAAGTTGTTTTATTATTATCTGAAGTATTGGTAACATGAATATTCAGACATTATCAGATAGTCCATGAGATGTATAGTATGTGATTTATGTGAAAAGTCACAGAAGATATAAATCACAGGTTCTTTGTAAACTCAGAATTTTAGCATGTAGTCCATGATGAAATTGGGCATTTCATCTGCGAAGACTATAACATGTCAACTAAGATGATTTGTCTTAATCATGAAGTGATGACTTCTAGTTGATATGTTTATTTGTTTTAAGAGTTAAAACATATTGAACTAGACTGATGTGAGATTTATTATTCTCCTAATGACTGTCAACTGAATAATAAATCTCACGACTTATATTTACATGAACTCTTAACCTTGAGAGAATAATGGAGCTGATCATGAAGTGTAGGTTGCTTTGATATATCAGGAGTAAGATCTAAGGTTGAAAGCTCAGAAATGTGTTGAAAACACAAGAGCAATTTAGACCCCCCCCCCCCAAATAAAAGTTACAACTCGATGGATTTTACACTAGCTTAATACAAAGTGTGGAATAGTATAAATGCGAGCAGATGAACAAATAAGCTACTCTAATCCATAAACTAAATAACACAACAGTATAATAGAATATAAAAGAGTAGGGAAGAAAGATGCAAACACAGAAAACACCAAGACGTATTTTTGAAAAGGAAACCAAAGAACTCGGCGAAAAACCTCTTCTCCGCCCTCCAAGTGGAAATCGATCCACTAGACAATCAGTTGGGATACATGGGTTAGCAAGAGACCCTCCAAGCCTAATCTACCCGATGCACCTAAGCCCTCCAAGCTCCTACTCCAACAAGGCTTCTTGGAACCGTGTTTTGTCTAACTCTCCAGATCCCGCAACAAGCTCCTTGTTGCATATGCCATTCCAAGCTTCTTCCAATGCTTCCCAGCAACACCAAAATGTCACTCAACATACTCAAAGGGTGAGGTAAGTGTTTGGGCTATTAACCTCTCAATGGAATGGAAATGGAGAGGGAAGAGTTAAGGAAATACCACAAGCAAGTGTATAGAGAAAGGTAGGGATGACAATCTCTAATTCTCAATGTGTTTGGCTAGGGTTTTCTCTCTAAAGCATACCTCAACATTTGTGGGTAATGATGGTATACATAGGATAGGTGCAAAAAGTGTGAGTCAGTCAGTATAGGCTAGCAGAAGAGATTGTCTTGCGGGTGTCTCATGGGAAGGCCTTACCCGCGAGATACTCATGAGACACAGCTGTCTCCATCTGGCCTGACTCTTCGCATTCCAGCATGTGTATAGCACATGTTTCACTTCGCGGGAAGCTTAGTCGCGACATACTCGCGAGAATCCTTCAGCCTCCAAATGTTTGAGTCTTCACACACTCTTTCTATCACATAACCCTTACAACAAATCCCACAATAAATACAGGGTATAAATGATTGAAAATAATTACAATCAAATTTGGTACGGAATAAAAGCCAACAAAATACATAGTTGTAAATAACAACTTTACAATCTCCCCCTTTGGCTATTCCGTGACAAAACCCTAAAACAGACTCTAGACTTAAATGTGAGTTTGGGAACAAAGGTAAAACTCACTCATACCTAATTCTAGATTTTGATAAGCTCTTGAAACATATGAACAAGTATCTCTTGAAACATAACAACACAATAGCGTCATTGTATGCAAAAAAAAAAAAAAAAAAAAAAAAAAAAAAAAAAAAAAAAACTTGAAAAACATATAGAGCAATAATAGCATGATCAAGCACAAAAATAAATAAAAACTCAAGGTCATGGCAAGATCAAACATGCAATCACTATACAAAAGCGATCACTATGCTCATTCTCACAAGGAATGAACATCCGGATATGCAAGATGATAAGCTCATTTGAAGAGTATCATTTGCAAATCCAACACTCAACCAATGCGAAATACACGAAGTATTTGTATCTAGGAACAATCTTACTAAGGCACAAGAGTGTTGTATCAAAGTAAAATGTATGACATTAAACTTCAAGTACACAATCATAAAGGCTGCATACGCAAGGAACTGTATATGCATGGCACAAACCATAAAAGCCTAAAAACATGCAATAAAACAAACCCTAAAAGCTTACAAAAGTAACATGGGCACAAACTAGACATGCTACAAAGCATAGAAAAAATCATAAAAGAACTACTGAAATTATATTGAAATAAAAACAGAGTATCAAAGCTTCAAACCAAAACTGGTAAACCAATTATAAAGATTAAAAGAAACTAAATAAAACCGTCTGAAAAACCAATAAACAATGTTACTAAGTTTCTAAACTATGCTCCCCCTAACGCTGTGCAAGCTCTTCTCTAGCTCCCCTTCAAAATTTTCTTCCCCTTTTTGACTGGAATGGCCAAAGAGCTAGAACTGCTCTGACTTTGAATCCGAGCCTTGCTCCATAGATAAGTCTTGTATTTGTGAAGAGAGCGCGGTGATCTGTCCTTGAAGATATGCAAAATGGTCCGTGGTGTGCTGTACATGAGAATCCAGCACTATAGACATTTGATCCATTTTAGCTAGCAATAGATCAAGTTTGCTCAAGCCTTATGGTGGAGCAGAAGATGATGGCTGTGCAGATAGCTCTGGAGTTGAGGTAAACCTATCAATCTCCTCCTCTGCATCTCCACCCTCATCTTGCTCAACACAAGGCTATGGGATGGTATGCACACCAGTCTTGGAGCCCTTGATGTGTGCAGTGCTCCTAGTCAGTGTATGACCACCAATGGGGTAGTCCCTCTGAACAACTGTAAGGCCACTAGGTAGCTTGAGCTTTTCCTTGGCAATCAATCCCATGATCAAGGAGGGGAACGGCATCACAGTACGTGAATTCTGCTTTGTGATGCTTTTCTTCAGGACATGCATAATATGGCCACAAATCTCAATCTCTTTATGAGTAAAGAGATCATACAAGAATCTTGTTCTCAAAGCAGATAGAGTGGTGAAATTGGTGACCGGATACAGATTGTGAATCATCACATAGCTTAGGGTCCTGGTGTTCATGGATGATTTCTTCGATTTACCACCAAGAACTGTAATCATCTCAGCAGTAGAGCCCAGTCTGTCCTCATATACAATTGTGATTGGCTGAGATGGAGGACGAGTTTCCAAAAAGTCTTGGATGATCTCTTTTGTAGTCACAAACTCCTTATGTCTTGCCCAGCACTCAATACAGTCTCCGTTGACAATGGCATTTGAGAAGAACTCCCTGATAATCTCTAAATAAACCACCCCAGTTGGGTTTAGCAGCTTGGTCCAAGTTCTATCTTTGAACACTTTAAGGATGAAAGTGTCCTCAAGAGTTTCTAGTTGAATTACTCTCTCCATGATGATCGTCCTGTCCTTATAGTAGTCATTGTACTTCATATCTGCTTCCACAGACTTGAAGTGATTAGAATCAGTGCATGCACGCTTTGAAGATGGTTTCTTCTTAACTGCATGCTTGGTGGGAGGCATCTGCACAATTTCACAAAGTAGGAAGAGAACAAATGCACAAATACCAAAACAGAGCATACAAACAAAAACTTGATTAGATTCAAGTTAATCCAAAGCACATGAAAGCTAACCTAAAGTAGATCATAACTAACTAAAGGATCAAGCAACAACATATAAAGCAAGGAAAAAATAGACAAGTCCATGAAAGAAGTAACTGTGCATATGTATGCATCTGTGTGCATATGCTGGTGCATGTGTGTGCAGCATGAGATGTATGGGGTGTGCCTAGAGGGTGCCTAGGTGTGTGCCTAGTGAATGCATCATGAGCAAAGTGTAGGAAACCCATGAACATAGACCAAATCAAGTAAAGTAAGGTTAAATATATGGAAATTAAAAAATTGAACTCATATGAAATAAAATAGGCACAAAAATGTCACTCGGACATTTTAGTAAACACCTCATGTGCATAAACACATTCTAAGTATGAGCAATGCATGATCATGGCAAAAACTAGCCTAAATACATGTGAAAATGCCATAACGGGCCAACACAGATACACAAACATCAAATGGGACACAGCCCAATTAAAATATATGACAAAAATACACCCAATTTTGAAAACCAACCCAAAATTTCAAAATCCCCAAATATCAAAACCCTAACAAAAAAATCTGCATAATCTAAGCAAAAACTTAAAACGAATTGTTTATGAAACATACCTTGTAGAGGAAAATGCAAAAAAGATGCTTGGACAGAAGGGGATTGAATGGAATAGTGATTTGGGTTGAAAAAGGGTTTGAAGGAGTTTGAGTGAGGGAAAAGGTTTTAATTTGAAAAACTGTCACATCAACAATATAAAACTGAAAACACGCATTTTTCGCGGGTTAGAGAGTAGCGACACAATCGCGAGACAACCGCGAAAATGGCCACTGAAGCACAAAAGCTTTCGCGAGAAGCTTTAAGTCACGAAAGAGTCGCGAGACAGTCGCGAGAGTTTCTGTCTGAATTTTGAAAAAAAATCCAATTTTTAGCCAAACATCATTTTGTGAGAAGCTATTGGTCGCGACACAGTCGCGAAAGTTTCTGTGTGACAAGATAAACACATATTTCCCTCAAGCCCTTTTTGCGGGAAGCTCTAAGTCGCGAGCTTCTCGCGAAACAGCCCCTGAACTAGTTTTTGAAGTAAAACACAAAAATGCATTTTGAACACAAACAAAAAAAAAAAAAAAAAACAAACAAACAAAACAAAACAAAAGTATAAAATCACTTCTAAAAACAAATAAAACACTCAAAAATATTTTTGGGTTTGATTAACCAGTTTTTGAGCATACACATCACATTTGAGTATGTACAATCACAGAAATGTGATAGGCATTGATTGAATCAAAGTCTTGTGTTTTGTGTGTGAGTATCAAATGAGGAATAGACTATAGACCAGAGCAAAGCTTCAATGATCAATTCAATCAAGTTATACACAACTGATACGAAATCAAGTGGACAATCTCCATTATAGAAATGAGTATATATGACCTCCCACACATTGAATACAAAACTTAGAAGCTTTTCATTTGGCTTCTACAAAAGGCATAACAATAGGTCCAACTAATTTTGATTGGACAAGAGCATTTCATTTGGAGATTGGTGCTTGAAATTTATGATAATTCAACATTGATGATTAGCCTTTAGCTTTTTGAGCACCATATAAAACACATTAAGAAGAGTCGCTTTTCCTTTTTTCTAGTCGAATACTAGTGTGTGCGACAGGCTTTTGCAGCTCAATATCTCTTTTCATTCGGAGATTTACATTTGGTGAGCTCTTTTTGCAAAACATAAAAATAAAAGGGGAAGAGATATAGACACAATTCTATGCAAGTATCAAGACCAACATGACTATTAACCAATTATTCATGACAAGCTTGAAGATCTATTTACAACAGTCGCACATAGTGTTCAAGATTTCTTCCACAAAGAACTGAGTGCATATAAGACAAGCCATGATTGTAAATGCACTACGCCATAAGTACGAAGGTACTAGGCCAAACTCACATGTGACATACACAAAACAAGTGATTAAACTTTTGATATTTTTCAATTTTTATGGGTTTTTGAATTTTTTGAACACACCCAAAATAGAACAAGACAAGTAAGATCAACAAAAAACAGCTGGAACAAACCAACCGGATAAAAGAATAACAACAAAAAGAGAGCAATGCATGAAATGATGCAACAACAAAAGTTCCTATACATTGAAAGAATTTATGCATGGACATGTTATAATGCTTATGCATGAGTACCTCTCTTCACCCACACATCATGTACGTTTGGGGTGATATCCTTGACGGATTGGGTACGAGAGTTTGGACTTTCAAACCTTCTGGTGAAACTCTCCAAGCAAGTGGTGAAGGCATCGATCATTTTCATCACATCCGTTATATCAGGATCACGATTTTGACTTCTTGGTTGCTCACCACCCCAAGATCTCATGTCATTTCTCCTTCTTAGTGACTAAGGTGCGCTTGCATTGTTGTCTGATCTCAGCTTTTGACAATTGGGTCTGGTATGTCCTTGCAATCCGCAATAATGACACACATAATCTGTTCTGGGACTCTGTTGTGATCTTGGGAGAGATCTTCCTCTGGTTTCATGTCTAGCCATAGACTGATTTCGGGGCTTATTCACCATTCGTTGCTCAGCCACATTCTTCTTTTTTACATCTTCATCTTTCTCAAGAATGGGCTCTTCAACAACCGTCTCGTTTGCCTTCACAAAATTTACTCCTTTGGTGACTTTGGCTGATGAGCAGCTTCCTTCAGTGTATCCCAACCCAGACTTTTCTAAAGAAGGTTTTTAAGATGATATAACATCTTCTAAATTCTAAGATGAAACTCTCTCTATCTTAGCATGAGCTTGCACAACCTCTTGCTCAAGAAATATCACCTTCGTATATGCTTCAGACAGCTCACCATTTAGTGTCTCAATCTCACACTTAGCCTCTTTATATCTGATCAAGAGACTTCTGTAATCTTCCTCAGCTTTCTTTATTTTCCTTACAACTGCCTTGACTACTCTGGAATACTCTCCCAACTTCTTAAGTAGTAAGGTGTAATTTTCTTGAAGATTAGCTATATTCTCTTCCTTTTCAGCATCTGATTCTTCCACAATCCCAATAGAATCTGAATCAGAATGCTCACCAAGCTCCTTCACAAGTGCACCCAAATCATCCGATGACTTCACATGAGCAATGGTCATGAAGGCGGAGTAGTTTCCCTCTTCATCACAGCTCTCTTCTGAGTCAGAATTAGAAGTTTCTGAATCATTGAGCGTCGTGGCATAAGCCTTGCCTTTTTCCCTCAGAAAATTTGGACACTCCTTCTTTAGATGTCCATGGCCATTGCACTCATAGCAAATAATGTCTGAAGAAAGTTGAGAATCCTTCCCTTCTTTCCTCGTAAACTCTTTCCTATCACCTCTTGAAGATGAAAATTTTCCTTTGTTGAATGGTTTTCCACTGTTCTTCATCTTCAGGAATATTTGGAAGTTTTTTGCAAGATATACTACTTCCTTCTCCACTCCATCTTCTTCGAAAGGGACATCCATTCTTTCGGTGATGGTTTTAAGAGCAAGCAATTTACTCGTCTTATGGGAAGGTAGTCCAATCTCATATATTTGAAGTGATCCAATGAGCTCTTGAATCTTAATTTCATCTAAATCCTTGCTTTCCTCTATGGCTGTGACTTTTGCCCGAAAGCTCTCCGGTAAAGACCTCAAAATTTTTCTCACCACCTTAGAAACACAAGAATGGGTTTCCACTCCTCTCCCCACCGCCAGACCGTGCCCTCTCCCATGACCTCGCCCTTTCCCATAGTGGCTGGATATAGGCTAGTGATGCCTAGGTTGTACGCATGCTTTACCTTCTTGATGTTTCATACATTTGCTGAGGTCTAAGAATAGGTGTGCATATCCTACCGTGCGCGTTTTGGCTTTTTTTGGGTTGCATCTTGTTGGATCATTGGGCCTCCCTTTAGTTTGGGTGTTTGCTTCATGGCTTGGCATCTTCTACCATACCAGATTGTTATTCCTACTGCTTATCTCAATCTTGCCAGACCCTTTTGGGCCTGCCATATGTTTTTCTTCTTAGTTTTCACGCCTATCTTTTTTATACAAAAGGATTTGGGCCTTTGTGGGCCAAATGATGTTGACTGGATCAAAAGGGTCTTGAGCTCAATTTATCTTCATTTGCCAAGCCATCCTGCCAAAGAATTGTATTCTGCAGCAGATCTGTATTCTGCGGCAGACTTGCGTTCACTTGCACTTTTTTCTTTGGAAATTTCTTACTCTTTGGTCTTCTTAGTGGGTCTTTGGGCCTTGCTTCTCACTAGGCTTTCTTCTTTATGGGCATTTGGGTACAAATTTGCAAAAAATGGGCATCAATAGTTAGCCCCTTGAGCATATGGATTGCTCATGTAATTCGTATGTGAAAACTCGTGCAGTTTTCTTTTGCATGTTGTTTCACAACTCACATACAAATGCCTCTCTTCTTTTCTTCACAGGCCTGCTATTTCAATCTTTACTCTCCTTAAGCAAGTCGTTATCTTTATTTCCACAAATTTATGACCCTCCAAGGGTGGCAAAAAAAGTTGTTCTTCATAAGGGTAGTGGTTTAGTTGCTGTCACCCCAAAGTGAGTTTGTTGAAAGCTTTGCATCTCTTTCTGCTGATAGCCTGCACGTTATTATTTGACTTGCAACTGCTAGGCCTTTTTGGGCCTGCTGTATACTTTCCTTTTACTCTTCATGACTTGTGCCTGCTGGGCCTCTTTGGGCCTGCTGTATGCTTTCCTTTTGCTAAATTTCATTAGCCCAGTACTATCATTGGGCTTGTACTATGCTGTTTCAGGCATCCTCAGCCCATTTCATCGCTTTCGAGCTCCTTTGTCCCATTTGGGCTCTTTTGTCCCATTTTATTCTTTTGGGCATCCTCGACCCCTTTCATGGCTTTCGGGCTTCTTTGTCCCATTTTATTCTTTTGGGCATCCTTGACCCATTTCAATTCTTTACTCCCATAGGCTTTTACTAACTTCATTGGGCTTCCCCGGCCCAATTACTGTATACTCATCCTTGGGGCTCATAGGCTTGCTGTCAACCCCTTACTTTCTTTGTTTACATTACTTCGGGCCTGCTGTGGCATATTCTCACTTTTCTACATCGTATACTACCCATGGGTTTGCTTTCTCTCTTTCCTGGCTCCTTTAAGCCCGTTTACTTCCTCAAGGCCCATTTGTTTATTTCATGGACCTGTGATCCATTATTACTGCCATTCGGGCTTAATGGTTTTCTTCTTACTTTACTAACTCTTTTCTTCCCATATGGTTTTCATTCAAAGGGAATGTTGATGATGATGATGTATGCATCCTTCTCTTTATCATTTCTTTGCTTGTTTCTTGGTTTGCTTCTTGGAAATTCCTTGTGATCTTGAACTTCTTCAGTGGTACTCATTTCTTTATGTCTGCGGCAATTTGTTTACTTATTTCTTCACGTTTCTGCCGCAGCATGTACTAATTTCTTTGCTTTTGTAGGGATAAATATTCATTTTTTTGCTTCCGCAGAATATGTATACACTTTTTGCTACAATGCATGCACTTATTTCTTTGCGTCAATACACCTCTTACTCTGCTTCTACTAGAGTAGCATCTATACTGTAGGAAGTGAAGGTTGTAGAAAATTCTACGGCAGAAGAATTAGCCTTGACTACCTCAGCTAACTCACTTTTCCCACGTATTCTTTAGTATCATCTCTTCATTCTTCCATAAGTGTAGTTGCTCTCTACGAATTGTCAGAAGACACAAATGTTGTGGAATCCTTCCTTGTTGGGTTCTTCTCCATTATGATATTCTATGTCTTTGTAGAATGCTTAAAATTGGCTCTTCGATTTTCTTTGACTCTTCTTTCTCTTGCCAATTTCGCGAACAACACTTTTGTGGAGCAAGGATCCTTCTTACGGTCTTCATTTTTCTTTTCTTTTAGCCACCTAAGGTTGCTTCACTTTAGGCTTCATTCATTCTCTAAAATAGAGAAAGTGTTGTCTTCTACTACCTTCGCATCTAAGCCGACAACTGAAAAGAGTTTCATCAAAATAGCTCTGCCACTTCACTTTCTTCAGGCAGAGCCCTTTCACAAGAGGAAAGCTTCCTCTAAGTGTGTAGACCAAAGGGTGGCTTCACTCCCTTTTCTTGCGCCTTCTTCTTCTCTTTTGCATTCACGTATCTTCATTTCTTTTGCTTAAAACAAAGCGTAGAGCTAACATTGCAAGCCCTCATCATAGTCAAGTACTCTTTCATTTGCTGATAATGTTTTCTTTGCCAAGATGAAGTTTCTATGAAGAAAGATGTCGAGCCTTGTGAAAGGGTAAGTTTCTTTCAGTGATGATGTATTGTTGGAAGCTTCCTTATTCGGAGCTGCTACTAATATGGGCAAATGTATTGTTGCAATAGTAGAGGACATTTTAGCCCCCAAGATCATCAATACTCTTGTATCTTTGCTATTTGCATTGTGGGTTGTTTTTTATCCTGCCATAAATTTTGGTTCTACTGCAAAAGTGATCTTTCTGCAGAAGCAACTGAGTCTGCCACTCATTTTACAGTGCCTACAAGTGGTGCCACTATAGATGTTCGTCTTTCAAGGGGCAATGAGGATGCTTCACAAGAAATCATCACTTTCTTTTCATTTTAAACATTTCCTTTGTCATTCTACCACAACAACTATTGATTCCTTCGTGTTTGCATTTTTTTTTTCTTCTTTAACATATCCTTCTTGTCATTCTACCAAAGGCTTTAGTCTTCCTTTGTCTATTTCTGCGGCTGCGCTCTTGGGCCTCTTCCCTCCTTTCATCAAGCACTTCCAGGTTTTCATACTTTTCTGCTGCAAAAACCTCATTTTCTTTTTCCTTTTCCTGCATCTGTGGCTGACTCTAGTGAATTTCTATAAGCCCAAAAGGCGTATGGCAAGTGCAGTGCCCATCCTCCCGTATACTCTTGGCTCATTTTCTGATGATCTTTAAGCCCCCAAGTGTGAAGGGCCATGGGGTGACCATGCTGTGTAAGTTCTGTGGACGAGTGTAAATCAAGTTGGCCTGTACTTGGCAGTTGTGACATTTTTTTTTTTTTTTTACAAATTCTGCGGTGTCTCTCTTCATGGCAGGCCAGTAGTAGCCCATTTGCAGCAAGCACCTGTAAAGCTTTTTCTTCCCCTGGTGCTTGTCACACTTTCCTAAGTGTACTTCTTTTATCATTTCTCTTGCTTCTCCGGGGCCCAAACACCTCGAAGGGTCCCCGTCGTACCTTTTTTTGAAAAGGACCATGTTATGCAAAAAGTAACGTGTTGCCAACCTCTTAAGCTTTTATCTTTTTCTGTACTTTTACGGCAGGATGCCTTCTATCAGGTACTGCATGAATGGGCTTTTCCAGTCTCCACTAACTAACACAGCGTAACTTTCTTTTCTATCTACCACAAGCTAGTAGGTCCTGCACTGGGTTTAGACTTGTTCTGCGTCTTTACCCATACTTGGCCAATAAAAGTCTACCTTCTGGAGTCTGTGGTAAAGGCTGACTTCCTCACAGGATTTGTAAATCTGGGCTTCCTCCTTTTAGGATTTGTAAAAGTCTACCTTCTAGTAGGTCATGTACTTCTTTTAACTTTCTCTGGGCTTCCTCCTAATTGAGTAGTAGAAGACTCATCAAATTTCATTACCCATTGCTCTCTGACTTCTTTTGCCATGGCTACTTCTCCTAGGACTTCATCATCTAATGAGAATTCTTCCTCTCTTGGAAATTGTGCCAAATTTGCTATAGTCTGGCTTTTCACCGCCTTGGGTGTCCCCATTCTCAAGTCGTATTTTGACAATTGTAACAACCACTAAGATATGTTGCCAGAAAGAACCAGCTATCACAACAAGGCTTTGATGGCATGGGACTTAATCATCAGCTGTACCTCGTAAGCCAAGAAATAATGACGTAACCTTTGCGAAGCATTCACAATAGTCAAGCATGCCCTTTTTTGCCCTTGGGTAACGAGTTTTTCGTATCTTTTAGAGCATGGCTGATGTAGTAAATTAGTTGCTCTATGCCACCTCCATCTTCTTGGGCAATCAATGCACCTATGGCATACAGGTTAGTGGCTAGGTAAAGTAACAATGGCTTTTTTGTGGATTGGGATTTGCACAGTAAGAAGGTTCATCATGATTTGCTATAGCTTTTTGAAGGTTGCCTGCTATACTTCTTTCCTCAAAACTTTGCCCCTTCCATCTTAGCGTGTAACACCTTGGCTGGCAGTATGGAACACCCCGGCAGGTTAGGCCACTGGCTTGGCCTTGAGGTCCACATTCAATGTATGCACTATTAGCTCAAGATCCTATCCTGGCATTTTCACTGTAATCCCATGTGAAGACATCTTTGAATTCTTTTAGTAACAATATCAATTCTGATTTTTCTTTTTCTATCAAACTTGCACTAATTAAGATGGGCCTTGGTCCTTGCGAAACAGACCGTAGGTCAACTTCCTTTATTTCTTCCTTTGCCACAACCTATACACCCTGCCACAACATCTTTGTTTTTCACTTCATTACTCTCCTCCTCCAAACTTTCTTGAACCACGCAACACACCAAGCTTTTATAGAAGATACATGATGTTATTGCTACATACTGTTACTCTAAGCACTTTGCGGCAGGCTTTCTAAATTTACTGCAAAATGGGCCTTAGCCCTCCCCAGCATGTGAGACAACTGGATGAGTTTTTAGCTTTTTGAAGAAGACTTCCTAAATTTTGTTGCAGAATGAGACAGCCCCCAGTATACAAAAATAAGCCTTTAGCTTTCAGCAGAAGGCTTTTCGTGTTCGCCGCAAAATAAGCTTTAGCCCCCAGCACGTGAGACAACTGGATGAGCTTGATATCACCTTCTCTTGGTGTTGATACTCCATCATGTGGTTCATGCATTCTTTAGTAAAAAAATTAGATGCCATAGATCTACAAGTTGCCATATTGTAGAAATTCTTCGTTGCTAGAAAATTTGGAGAAAAAGTTACTTCCCCAAGCATGCTTTGACTTCGCTCCATTGCAAGCACAATTGCTTCCCATGTGTTTTCTGCCACATATGATTATGGCTATAGCTCTTCTGTAGATTCTTTCTAAAAATTTACGATCATGTCCTGTTATACTACTTAGTCATTCCTGCTGCAATGACTTGATCCTGCTGGGCCTTTCCAGGCCTGCTGCTTATTCTTTCCCTAATGGCTTATTTGGCCATGGGTTTTCTTACACATGGGCTCCTGCATCCCTTGTGTTTTCCCTTGGGCATCCTCGGCCCATTTGCTTTGTCTTGGGTTTCCTCAACCCATTTCCTAACTTTGTGTTCCCATGAATTCTTGATGGGGCAATGATCACTTTTGTTGTAGAAGATAAGCACATTGGATTTGTGATTGCACTTAGAAAGTTCAAGAATTCAATACTGAATTTTTTGGTAGGATATTTTGCGAAAATACCTACTGGAATACAAAATTCTGCTATAGAATATTCTACCGCAGAATATCTTACTATGAGCATTCTACTGTGATATTTGCACTTTGGCTTCTAAAACTTTCTGCTACAAAATGTTCTACCAATGAACATTCTGCATTTCTGGGATTCTGCTGCGAAATATTTTGCCATTAAACATTCTGCATTTTTTTTTGGGGTTCAGCAAATTTTGCTGTGAATAGTCTACCGAAGGATTTGCACTTTCTGCTACAATTATTTTTTTTTATTTTTTATTTATTTATTTTTTTTTTTTTTGCGGAGGGACATTTTGCACTTCTGGAAAAAGTCTGCTGAATGATACTTCATGGAAGAAATAGTTATTCACAACAATACAGTAATGATGAAAATTTTCCTTTGGCTACAATAGCTTCATTTTTTTTTTTCTAGCTTTTGGTTCTTCAGGGGAAGTAGAGTTAGAATCACTAGCATAAAAAAAATGACTGAAACCTCGTGAGGAAATGAAGGGATTTTTCTACTTTGAGTGCTGGACCTGAAGGTGGAGGTGGAGAGAGTTCAGAAAGCTTTTAGTGCTTCCTTAAAATAAATGAGAGCAAAAAGTGGTGGAGTTCTTGGTTTTGCATGTTTGAATAAGTTGCCACGTGTCTCACATGCATGACAAGGAAAACAAGTGGCATTTCAAGGATAGGAACAAGTGGCATTTTTGTTGTAGAACTTTATGATGCTGTAATGATATTTTGCTACCGCATTTTTGAAGCAATGCCATTGAACTCTACTATGGTATTGTGGTATTCTAACACGACATTCTGCTGCAATATTCTACTATAGCATTTTGCTCAAGATACTGCTTTGTTTAAATGTTGTTGTGTTCTGCCACAAAATTCTGCTACGAAACTGTCTTGTTGTAACATTGCTGGATTCTGCCACAGTACTATCCTATTGTAACGTTGCTGTATTCTGCCACAAAATTCTGCTACAGCACTATCCTGCTGCAACGTTGCTGTATTCTGCCACAGAATTCTGCTACAGTATTGTTTTGCTGTAACATTGCTGGATTCTGCCACCGTACTATTCTATTGTAACATTGCTGTATTCTACCACAGCACTGTCCTACTGTAACGTTGTTGTATTCTGCCACAAAATTCTACTACTGTATTGTCTTGCTATAACATTGCTAGATTCCGCCACAGTACTTATCCTGCTGTAACGTTGCCGTATTCTGCCACAGAATTCTGCCACATTGTTGTGATATTTTGCCATAGGATTTTGCTATGGACTGCTATGACGTTTTGGACACTTTCCTAAGAGTATAGCTTGGAAGGTTTAAGAACATCTACATATCTTGCTTTAGTAAGGACTTGGAAACATGTTTGCAAGGGAGAAATATCTCATTCTCCCCATATTGATCCCAACTCCCCAACGAAGTCGCCATTTTAATGTAGGGGCCTTTTTTGTGTGCGTTGGGCTAAGCTGCCTCTCGTAGTAGTAGGCCCGAGTTGTTTCTGAGTAAAGGAGTCAAGACCGACCTAATTGGAACACACCCTGGTCTGGCTTGTGCGCAAACATTGAGTCCATGTCCAAGGGAAGATAGCTGCAAAGTGGGCCTACCCTCTGTTTCTGCAGCAAAAGGAACTTTTCCCCAGTTTTTGCCACAAGATTGACTTTTCTGTTTCTGCCGCTGCCAGTTTCTGCCACAGGATTGGTGTTTTTGCGACGGAAGGAACTTTTCTCCAGTTTTCACCGTAGGATTGATTTTCCTGTTGTGCAACAAAACTTTTTGCTATGTAGTGAAGCTGCTTGCTATGCAATAAAACTATCTGCTGTGCTTTAAGGTTGTCTGCTGTGCTTTAAAGCTTTCTACTGTGCTTTAAAGCTTTCTATCGTGTGAATGAGTACTCTTCATTTTTACTAAAGAAATATTTTTCCACTTCCTTGGCCTGGCTTGTATGCAAGCCACACCATGTTTGCTTAAGTCTGTTTATAAGATCACAGCAGGCAAAGTCATTGTTAAGAGGTTATGGCAGGTAGACATAATATAGACAATGTAAAGAAAGTATAGTCACTATTCCTGCCACAATAAATAGAGTAAATGGCTTAAAAGACCTCACGTTCAAAGAATAAAACATAAACAAAGAGTAGAACGGGATTAGTAGAATCAAAATAATAGGTCTGCCACAGCAAGTATTACTGCGGGACTCTAACCAGGTAAGGGAAAACTACTCCCTCAACGCAAGTAACTTCAAAGGAGAAATAAATTACTTTGAGAGGCCAGCCCCAAATGGCATGTGCCTGGGTATGAGTCATATTTTCCTTCAATAGAGAGCAAGGCTATTGAGGGAGAGAGGGGGTTAGCCCATTTGTGTGCATGCCTGCTATAAAACACTCTGTTTTTCCTTCTTCTTGCTCTGTTCTTTTGTTCTATCTTTTCTCTCTATTTTCTTTCTTAGAATTCTTGCCTTTCTTTTCTATTTTTGCTTTCTTTCTTTCTTTCTTTTCTTTTGTTTTTGTCCTCTTTGTTTTCTCTTTTCCAATTCCTCCTTCCTCCCTCTTTCCTGTACACAGCTACAAGTCTTTTATATAGAGCCTGCTATGACTGGTTTTACTATTCTAGTCCCTTAATGGCCCTTGTCTGGTATAGGAGCCTTTTGCTGACCACTTACCGAGTCAATGGTTCTGACTACCACCATTGACCTGTGGCTTTCAAGCAATGAAGGTTCCTTTTCTACTCGTCTAGTGTGCACCCTCTCCCTCTCAGTCTCTCATGGCATGCACCCAATGGTTCTTACCCAGCCTTACCTCTTTTGGGTGGCATGTCATCCTAGCAGTACTGTGCCCACCAAAAGAGCCTAGGCAAGAAACAAAAGAATGGGTTTCCACTCCTCTCCCCACTACCAGACCGTGCCCTCTCCCATGACCTCACCCTTTCCCATAGTGGCTGGGTATAGGCTAGTGATGCTTGGGTCATACGCATGCTTTACCTTCTTGATGTTTCATACGTTTACCGAGGTCTGAGAATAGGTGTGCATATCTTGCCATACGCGTTTTGGCTTTTTCTAGGTTGCATCTCCAACGTTTATGACTTGTCCCTTTCTTTGAAGGGTTGGGTCTTGTTGGATCATTGGGCCTCCCTTTAGTTTGGGTGTTTGCTTCATGGCTTGACATCTCCTGCCATACTAGATTGTTATTCCTGCTACTTATCTCAATCCTGCCAGACCCTTTTGGGTCTGCCGTGTGTTTTTCTTCTTAGTTTTCACGCCTATCTTTTTTATACAGAAGGATTTGGGCTTTTGTGGGGTAAATGATGTTGATTGGATCGAAAGGGTGTTGAGCTCAATTTGTCTTCATCTGCTAAGTCATCCTGCCAGAGAACTGTATTCTGCAATAGATCTGTATTCTGCGGCAGACTTGTATTCTGCGGCAAATTTGCGTTCAGTTGCACTTCTTTCTTTGGAAATTTCTTACTCTTCGGTCTTCTTGGTGGGTCTTTGGGCCTTGCTTCTCACTAGGCTTTCTTCTTTATGGGCCTTTGGGTACAAATTTGCAAAAAATGGGCATCAACATCTGGTCATTTCCTATCAAAAGAACTATCTGGTCATTCCAGAATACATTGTTCTATTTTTTTATCAATTATATATGTCTGCCACAAGCTTCTCTAAAATAGCTCTGCCTGCCGCAAGCACTCTCTTGGCAGACGAGGCCTAGTTTATGCAGAAGCCGGCCAAGTTGGGTTCCAGTTAGACTGGTCTCGACTCCCGCAACCCAGAACACTTGGGCCTACAACCACAAAAGGGTAGCCCAGCCCAACACGATAAAAAACGCCCTAGTATTAAATTGGCAACTTCACTAGGGAGTTGAGAAATAGTCAGGGACAAGAGCCCTCGTAAACAAATGCCTCCGAAGTCTAGGACAACATGGAATATGAGCATTGTACCCTCACAAGCAGAGTCTAGGCCTACAACGCCCCACCAACGCAGCCTAATCAGGCAGATGGTGCTAACGAGATGGGGGCTGGACCCTAACCTCCTCCAAGGATCCCCACTGACAATGCCAACACCTTTGTGGAAGTGTTATAGGCTCTACAGCACTCGCAACAGCAAATGGTGGAGGAAATTCGTCATTTAAAGACGGATAGAACAAAGGAGAAAGGAAGCCAGTATGATCTAGAGCATGCGACAGAAGATACACTAGAAGGAGGTGTCCCCCCGAATATGGATCACGTTTTATTACTATGGCAGAAGTAGCGGCTCTCCTAAAGCAAGAGAGAGCCATAGGACCAAAGGAGAGATTCTACGCATGTAGACCCCTATATCCACTAAAGGTGCTTAGTAAACCATACCCCAAGAGGTATGAACAGCAAGTTTTCGCACAATATGATGGCAGGAAGGGAAATGTTGTTGAGCACGTGAGCAAGTTCATCGATACACTTGGCCTTTATGCTGCAGACGAGGACTTGTGTCTTCGAGAATTTTCTAAATCATTGTGTAACCGGGCTTATACCTGGTACATTGGCTTAAAGTCAGGACCGATCCCAATATGGGATGATATGGTGAATGTATTTTGTACCAAGTACTTCCACGAAGAAGAAACGGTGACACTTGCAACACTGCAAGCGACCAAACAAAGGAATGGTGAAGACTTGATGGAGTACATCAAGAGATTTAGGAATATAGCACTTGACTACTATAACCATTACAAAGAAAGAACGCTAGTGGAGATGTGTATGATGAATATAATCAAGGAGTACAGGGCAGTTCTAGAAAACCTGGAAATCTCCCAGTTCGCACAGTTATTACAAAAGGCGAGAAAAACTGCCTAGTCTATAAAGCCAAGCATGGACAAAAGAAATACCCTGCAAGCCACAACGATGTCCACCGGTGAGCGGAGAAGAAAGACCGACGGGAGAAATGGGAGAGAATACGATACTCCCCCGCCAATACCATGCATCGCAAAGGAGCTAGATGTACTACTAGACAAATGGATAGTAGATTGTGTTTTCAAACCTAACCAGGTTACTAGGGAGCCTACAGAAGAGGAAAGGAGGGACCTGGGTTTTTGTCATTTACACAACTCTGTCCAACATTCTACCGTAGAGTGTTGGGCATTCCACAAATTAGTGTATCGCAGGATAAAGGAAGGGACTTTAAAACTATCCCAATAGGAAGTCCAAAGAAATCCACTCCCAAATCACAAAGGGAAGGGTGTAGCAGCATTAGTGATTTGTACGGATCCAGGGGATGACGAAGAAGAGAATTTGACCCTGCCTGCCACAGCGATTACTACTTTACAGAAGAGCTCCAAATTCAAAAATTATTTGATCAGCTGGGCCTCACAACAAAAGAAAGAAAAGTAGCCACTGAGGCTCTAGTGAGCATTGCCTCTGGGGTAAGAGTAGAATGTTTATCAGCAAAAGCCCAGGATAACAGGGCTCTCTTACAAGAGTCAACTGAAATCACCTTCAGTGATGAAGATATGAAAGTGGGGTACCCAGACCATATCCAGTTGTGTTCTTCCATTGGACATCCTAGTATATTATATCAGTCATGCCTTGAAAGATGCAGAAACCCGTTACCTAAAGGCAGAGAGGGCGTGTTTAGCCATTGTATATGCTTCACAGAGGTTGTGCCATTATTTCTTGGCCTACGAAGTGTGGCTGATGACCAAATCCCGTGCCATCAAAGCTTTGTTGCAGCAACCAATCGTCTCTGGCAGGATATCCCAATGGTTGCTACAATTGTTGCAATATGATTTAAGAATAAGGACATCCAAGGCGGTAAAAAGCCAGGCTATAGGGGACTTATTGGCATAATTTCTAGGTGAGGAAAAGTTCCCACTGGATGATGAAGTTCTAGGGGAAGTAGCCATGGCAGAAGAAATCGAAGAGCAATGGGTAATGAAATTTGATAGGTCCTCTACCGTCCAATCTAGAGGGGTGGGAGTAGTTTTGTACCATGAAGAAGATGAAGCAGTAGCACTGTCATTCAAACTGGAATTCCCTTGTTCAAACAATACCGTAGAATACGTAGCCTATCTAACCAGGCTGGCCACGACTCTCGAAATGGGAGTCAAACACTTAAGAGTATTAGGCGATTCGAATTTGGTGGTCTGCCAGGCCAACGGGAGCTTCTCCTTGAAAGAACTTAACCTAGCCCCGTATAGAGCAATGGCCTAGAAAATGGAGGAAAATTTTTCAACTTTTGAAATAGAACACACTTACAGGAATGAAAATCGGTTTGCGGACGCGTTAGCCGCGCTAGGCTCACAAATAATATTCGAAGGCGATAGCACCAAAGTAGAGGTCAGCAAAATGAGAGAATCGATAATTGATACGTTGAGGGAGAAATTCTGGGAGGAATAGTACGACGGGGATTGTTGGATTCCCATAAAGGAAGCCTTGATGAATGAAGATGATGCTGCAAGACTGAAGGCGCTAAAAGACTACACATTGATGAAGGGAGAATTGTACCGCTGGATGCCAAGCAAGGTCTTAGCTAGATGTGTAAGACCAGAGGAGGCCCAAAGAAAGCTGAAAGAAGTACATGACAAAACTTGCGAATCCTACGGAAAGGTTAGCCTTTACCGCAGACTTCAAAGGGCAGGCTTTTATTGGCCAAACATGGGCAAAGATGCAGACCAAGTCCAAACTCAGTGTGGGGCCTGCCAACTTACAGCAGATAGAGAAGAAAGTTACGTTGTGTTCGCCTGCGAAGACTGGAGAGACCCATTTATACAGTACCTGATAGAAGGCATCCTGCCACAGAAGCACAGCGAAAAATATAAACTCAAGAGGTTGGCGACACGCTACTTCATGCACAGTATGGTCCTTTTCAAAAAAGGGTATAATGGGGACCCCTTGAGGTTTTTAGGCCCTAAAGAAGCAGGAGAAATGGTGAAAGAAGTACACTTAAGAGAATGCGAGGAATACCAAGGAAAGAAAAACTTTAAAGGTGCCTGCTGCAAATGGGCTACTACTGGCCTACCATGAAGAAGGATGCGGCAGAATTTGTAAAAAAGTGTCACAGTTGCTAAGTACAAGCCAACTTAATTCACACCCATCTGCAGAATTTGTACAGCAAGGTGACCCCATGGCCTTTCCACACTTGGGGGCTTAATTACTAGGACCGGTTAACCCACCGTCACGAGGATATATATGGATATTGGAGGCTACAAAATATTTTACTAAATGGGCAGAGGCAATACCACTTCGTAAAGCCACCAGATGAGCAGTGGCAAACTTTATCAAGGAAAATATAATCGTGAGGTTCGAGGTACCCCACAGAATCATCAGTGACAACGGCACACCTTTTGTCAACAGTGAAGTAAGGAAGATGCTAGAATTCTACCAAGTCAAACACCACCGGTTATCACCTTATTACCCTCAAGGGAATGGGCAATCAGAGGCAACAAACAAAACCCTTATAAAAATTATCAGTAAAATGAGCCAGGAGTACACGGGAGGATGGGCAATGCACCTGCCAGACGCTTTTTAGGCTTACAGAAATTCGTCTAAGTCAGCCACAGGTTTTTCACCTTTTTCATTGGTCTATGGGACTGAAGTGGTGAGCCCAGTAGAGATAATGACCCAGTCCCTAAGGGTTATGCAGATGCAAGAAAAAGGAAGGGAAGAAGAAGAAATCTTTGTGGCAAAAAGATGTGAAGACCTAGAGGGACTTGATGAAAAAAGAGAAAAGGCTCAGGAACGCAGCCTCAGATATAGGCAAAAAATGACTAAAGCTTACGGCAAGATGACTAGAGAGAGAGTATTCGTGGAAGGATAGCTTGTTCTGAAAGTGGCAGACTATGTTAGAAGAGGCCTGGCAGGACCGTCCAAGTTTGCACCAAAGTGGGAAGGACCTCTCGTGATAAGGGAGGCACACCCAAGCGGATACTACCGTTTGGCTCAGATAGATGGCAAAGATTTAATGGATCCCATCAACGAGAAATGGTTGAAACGATATTATGCCTAAGAAGAAAACTCATATGATTGTCTCTTTTTTCCTTTGTTGTGTTATAAAAAAAAAAAAAAAAAAAAAAACCTTTATGTTTCCTTTTACCTTTCCATCTTTCAAGTGACTATGTCATAATATGAAATTGTAACTTGCTTTCAGGAGGATGTAATGAAAAGCACTAAATATTATCATCATATGTCATAGCAAAAGTAAAGTATAGCATCACAAAGTTAAGTTACAAACCCAAACCATGGCAAACTAGCCAAATAGGTGCTATGAGAAAGCATAATGTACTAGATACAGTCATAAGGAAAAGGAAACGACAAAACAAGGAAGAAACTGCATCATCACCAACGAATCCAGAAATGAGACGTAGATCTCCAAAACAATCAAACCCACCAATACTGGAAAGAAGACGCTCGCAACGGCCTTCCAAGTCTACCACCTCCTTTCTTAGGATCTCAAGGCGCGAGTCAATAGCATCAACAATGGGCCAATCTCTCGAAGGTAATCCAAAATGAACTCCACAACAAAACCGACGCTGACAAGCTCCTGCACCACAGCCCTCCACTGTAGGATCCTTTCAGTAGAGATGGTATCAACAAAGCTATGCTCGATGTCATTCAACACACTCCCCAACATTTTCAAAAAATGCTCTTTAGCGGATCAACCGAGTCGGAAGCCCTGCATGAAGTCCCCATAGTTGTTATAAATCATTGCCAAATGAGAAGCACAGTCCTCAGGGATTCTAAAGCCATGAAAGTCCACGTAAGGAGGCCCGGAGCCCCAGAAAGTTGCAGGATCAAGGTCATTGACTTCAGGCTAATCAAAATGTGCGAAAAAGGCAACAGCCTCACCCATAGGGTCTGGAAGGGTGGTAGAACTGCTGCCCACTTCGAGAAAAGAGGATAGAAACAAACCCACGGGTAGCAAATGAAAAATAGACGAAGGGAAAGAAAGCTTACCAGGACCGGCAACAATGGGGGCTGTGGGAAGAACCGAAGCAGGCACAAAAGGAATGGCAAAAAATGACCTTGTAAATATGGCAGGAGCTGGTACAGAAAATACAATAGGAATGGGTGCTGTGGGTGTGGCAGGAGTGGCTGCTGCAAGAACCCCTACACTTGTTGCAATGCATAGCCTTTCAAAGGTCTCTACAAATAGAGAAAATAGACATGCAAAAAAAAAAAAAAAAAAAGGAGAAGAGTGGGCCAGGTAAATAAAGAAGGAAAAGTGACTTAATGAAAAAATGGAGAAGGGACATACCCGTGAATCCAGCCTCGGGTGGAGCACCCCCTTCTTCCTCGGACTCAAAAATCCTCCTCAATAGGATGGGCTCATCACCAAGATCCTCAAGAATATCCTCGGACTCCTCGAAGGATAAATCAACATCGGGCCCGCGAGTGACCGAACTAGGAATAGAAAAAGGAGTAACTACCAAGGAAGAACCATCCTTCACAACCTGAGATAGAGTCGCAAAAGGATCACTGGTAGAAATGACAAGAGGAGCGATGGGTGAAACAGCCTCGGTCTGAGTTATGGTAGGAGGAATAACTTCCTTTGGAGTAGGCATCTCGGCCGGAAGAGTGGCCTCCTTAACCTCCTCAGTGTGAGTACCCTCTTCTCTGGGTACCGATCCGCTGGGAGGGTTAGAAGGCTCCGTAGGAATCCCATGTGCAGCGGCAGAAGTAATAGGCATCTAAAAAGCTTCACTAGCCCTATCAAAAGAACCCACCACGAGTGTGCCCATGGAGGCAGACAACTCCTCAGCTGTGGGATGATAGATGAAAAGGGGCTCGGGCTAATCCTGGAAGGCAAAAGAAAAAGGAAATGCATATATACACATGTGGTAAAGAATAAAGGAACCTACGACTGATCAAGACAAATGAAGAACACACGACAGGTGAAATATGTGTGAAAGAAAAAAAAAAGGAAGAAAAAAAAGAAGAAGAGGAAAGTAGTGGAGATTACCTCAAATACAGGCTCGTCAAGCTCAATAGGATGGGCGGCTAATGCATCCTTCTTATACTTAAACTGCAAAGAAAATGGGGGACAAGAGGTAGTGTTAAAGAAACAAATCAATAGGCATGGAATGGATTAGCCACAGGAAAGTTAAGTCAAAACACAGAAGACAAGGGAAAATTTTCTTAACGTAACATACCCTTCGCTTAGTGGCAGACATAGGGTGGGGAGTTGTCTTCTTCTTGCTACCCCATGTCTTGCTAAAGAAGGGAGCACCTGTGGCTGGCTGTGGAGCAGCAGACTTGGGCTTGCTTGCGGACTTGTGCTTGGCAAGAGTCTTCTTGGTTAGCATAGGAATATTGGTTACCTTAACTTTCTTCTCCCAACCCGAGAAAAAATCACCCGTGAGCCAACACCATCCTTTCTTCTCCTCGTCCCACTCGAAGATGACAGAACGGCTCTGTTTCCTAGCATAAGCTAAAATTGATCTAGAAGGCAGAAGTAACCGAGGGTTGGGAGAGACAAGCATACTTAGCCCGTCAAGAGGGATAAGGGAAAAGCCATGACTACCTACCAACTCTTGCCCAAACGAGGTCATCACTACCTGCCAATAGCCATGCATGGTAGGAGTGCAAAGACCCTCTCTCAACGAGCTAGGAAAAGTAACTACATTGAAGCATTGTCTCCAAAAGTCAAAAGCAGTCTGCCGCAAGAAAGGCCTAACTGAAGTAAGCGATTTCATGAGATAGGAAAGGTCATCAGGGATGTCCTAGTCTAGCCTGAATTGCCTCCTCACCCGGTTGGCAGGGTAGTGAACAAATCTGATACCCTCATCGGCCAAGTATGGCAGCCATCAAACATTAGTAGCCACCAAATAAGTGATCCCCATCTCATCAAAACCAGCCAAAGAAGTGGTGGTCCCAATGGTATCAGTAAACGAACTAATAGCAGAATCAATACATGTGTAACCCCTCCCTATGTTTTTATAAGCTCCTTAAGAAAAATCAGTACCACTATCAAAAGACTCAATGACTAAGTGACCGATGGGCTTCAGACCGAACCAACGAAAAGCTAAAGGGAAATCAGATTCAAACCTACCATAGAAGTCAGTGATCACTTGCGAACATGATTGGTACTTCTCCTTTGCGAAACGAACAAGCCTACATTTTGCTAAGTATTCAGCACGGCGCTCAAACAACAATTGTTGCAGGATGGTGCTGTGAATAGAGGAAGTGACGATGTGGCAGGAGCCCGCCTGGCTCTCGTCACTCCGCAGGATGTCTAGTTGAACATACAAATGCCCTAAGAACATGGGGGTCAGCGTCAGACTCACTCTGGCGGATATTTTAATAACCAAACGGAAATAAAAAGGCATGATGGCGTAATGGGGGTGCGAACCAAAAACAAACTTACAGAGCCGAAAAGCAACAAAGGTCGCACGGTGGGTGGTGATAGAAAACTTAGAGGAAGAACTAACCCAGCATGATAATTTTACATTCCTGGTCATCCTCTTTCTCAACTTAGCCTCAATGGCTTCTTCCTCCGAAGAAATCTCTATAGTGCCAGGATCCGCATCACCAAGGATCAGTAGGACTAGTTGGTTGGCCACATCTTCAAAAGTCACAGTCAGTTCACCGCAAGAGAAGAAGAATGTGTGGGTGGTGGCACACCAACTGTGGACCAAGTGACGAAGGTTATAGAGGTCTCAAAAATTAGAAAGACTCTGGGATAAAATGATGGCCTTCAAAATGCTAGCCCGCTGCAGCAAACCCATAAAGGTCGTATCAGATAATTCTCGGTCAACCCACTCCTTCCAACCAAAGGCCGTGCCTGACCCAAACTCGAAATGAATCGGCACAAGAAGAGAGACCCCCTAACGGATGACCAAATCGAAAATGGAGGAAGACACCAGAGCCCAAGAAATATTGGGGTTCTGTCTACGCATGGAGAGCCACACGCGGCCTGGCGGCGGCAGCACATAATCGCCAGGAACCTCGGGGAAGTGAGGATAGGCATTATACCAAGGATCGATCAGAGGGGTGCACTCACTGTCTGGCTCGCGCGACGCGTCTTCCTTATCGGAATGATCGAATTCAGAGTACATGGCCTCCTCACCCATTTCTTGTCTGGCGGGAGGATCAGGAGCTTTCTCTTTCCCTTTGTGGCGGGAAGAACTTTGACTTTTCACCAACACCATTGTGCGATGGTTTGAGTAGAGTAAAAGGGGTATAGGTGCACGAAGAAGAGAAGACGGTAAAGGAAGAGGGACAAACACAATGTTTTGGAAAAGAAGGTATTTGTGTTTGATTTTCAAAGGGACTTTCTTCTTAAATACCTGAGTCATTAATACCGGCCTGAAGGAAGGCGACTGATCAACCATCACGAGAAGAATGAAATTAATGAAGCGGCAGTTGTGTCTTAGGATAACTGCTGCCACTTCATATAAGACACAACTGTCGCTTCATTGTAGGAAAAGAAATATATGTATATATGAAGGGGCCTACAATTTTAAAAAGCCCACGAAGGAAAAGAAAGAAGGGAAACAAAAAAAGATGGGGGACCGAAAGGTCTTTTATTCACATATGGACCGCAGAAATGCTCCATATGTTTGGGGGGCTAAATGTTGAGGGTCATTTTTTGAAATAGGCAGAAGGCAGCCCAACCCAGAAATACGGACAGCTGAGAAGCGGCAAACTAAGTAAAACCATTAAGCCCAAGCGGTAGGAATAATGGATCACAGGCCCTTAATATAAACGAATGGGTCTTGAGGAAGTAAGTGGGCCTAAAAGGCCCGGAAAAAGAGAAAACAGCACCCATGAGCAGTATATGGTATGAAAAAGTGAGAATGGGCCGCGGCAGGCCTAAAGCAATGTAAACAAAGAAAGTAGGGGATAATGGCAAGCCTATGAGCTCCAAGGATGAGAGTGAGGAAATTGGGCTAGGGAAGCCCAATTAAGTTAGTAAAAGCCCATGGGATGCGGAGTTAGTAAATGGACCGAAGAAGTCCAAAGGAAGTAAATGGACCGAAGAAGTCCAAAGGAAGTAAATGGGCTAGAAAGGTCCAAGGGAAAAGAAAGGGACACTAGAGCCCATAAGTGAGAACACCAATGGCCATATTAAGCCACTAGGGGAAAGAATGGAATGGCAGGCCTGAAAAGAGGCCCAGCAAGAACAAATTGCCACGGCAGAAAATGTCGAGTAACACGGTAGGAAGCCAAGGCAATTAAAGAATTGGGTTGAAGAGAATGCAAAGCCCAGTACTCGGTAAAGCCCAGACCCTATGGGAGTGGGAAATTAGAGTAGCAGCTCGTGAAAAGCCAGAAACAAACGGCAGGTAATACAAGCAAAGTCTCCAATCCACAGGAGATGAATGAATAGTAAGCAGATTTCAAACATATGCACGCGTAAGTCCCAGACACCACCAGCCTGTACCCAGCCAATACGAGACATAGTGGGGTCATGGGTCAAAGGTAAGAGGGCATGGTTTGGAGGTAAGGAGAGGGGAAGACCTGTTTTGAGGTTCCTGCTCAAGCTCTTTTAGGGGATACGTCTTGTTGGGATGACATACCACCTAAAAGAGGCAAGGCTGAGTTGGAACCAATAGGTGCATGCCATGAGGGATAAAGAGAGAGAAACATCACTACGGCAGAAAGAGGTGCCATGGTAGACTAACAAACAAAATAGTTATCTTTGTTTGTAACAGGGAAACTCGCAGATGGAATAATGATGGTCGGCAAGTATGCCCAGACCACACAAAGGTGGTTAAGGGGTAGAATAGTAAAATCCAGTCAGGGAAGGCACTATAAGAAGGAAGCCTCTACCTTGTACAATAACAACAATGAGGGCAATACAATACAACGTTAAAAAAAAAAAAAAAAAAAAAAAAAAAAAAAAAAAAAAAAAAAAAAAAGTGTCTCTGAGACATACTTAAGAAAATAGGGGAAGCAAAACCACAATTGTGGAAATCACTAAGGAAAGACTAAAAAGGAGAGAAAGATAGAGAGAAAAGAGCAAGTGTTAGTAGCATGCACCGATAGGTCCCTTCCCTTCTCTCCCTCTCAAATCCCTACTCTCTTCTATAATTGTCCTGGGCATTATCCATTCAGGTCTGCCTCCCTCAAACCCATTAATTTCCATGGCAGGAATTCTCTTCCTCGCAGGTTAATCATGTTGAGAAGAGGCGTTCTTTCTCCTTGACCTTGCTCCCGTGGACCGAACTAGACTTATTTCCTTTATCTGTTGATTAATCTTTATTACCATTTGCCCTTACTATTTTGTTTGTCAAAATTGTTAATATTACTGTGATTATGGATCATTTAGTCATTTCCTATCAAAAGAACCATCTGGTCATTCCAGAATACATTGTTCTATTTTTTATCAATTATATATGTCTGCCTAGCTTGTGCCTAGTTTCCTATCAATTCCAGAATACAAGCTTCTCTAAAATAGCTCTGCTTGCCGCAAGCACTTTCCTGGCAGACAAGGCCTAGTTTGTGCACAAGCTGGCCATGTTGGGTTCTAATTGGACCGGTCTCGACTCCCGCAACCTAGAACACTTGGGCCTACAACCACAAAAGGGCAGCCCAGCCCAACACAATAGAAAAGGCCCCAACACCCAGTATACTTACTAAGCTCCTTCTTTCATTTCTTGCGGGCTCCAATGTCTCTTTTTTCTTGTGGGCATCCCTGGCCCATTCTAGTTCTGTTTCACCCATGGACTTTTGCTAATACATTTTAGGCTTCCTTGGCCCAATTGCTCTATACTTCATCCTTTGGGCTCATGGGTTCTCCATTAGCTCGTTACTTTCTTTGTTTTTATTGCATTGGGCTTGCTGTGGCCCATTCTTTCTTTTCTTCATATTTCCCATGGGCTTGTTTCTTTTCTCTTTTTGGGCTTATTCAAGCCCATTCACTTCTTTTGGACCCATCTAATGGACCCATGAACCATTCGTATGATTTTTATCTACTGTTTCTTTTAGTTTGCCCGTGATTCTAGGCCTTTTGTCCTCTAGCCTTTGTCGAAAATGAGCCTCAACATTTAGCCTCCTGAGCATATGAAATGCTCCAACGGTTTATATGCGAACAAAGATTATTCTTGTCTTTTTTTTTTTTTTTTTTCCTTCTTCTTTTCCTTCGCGGGTTTTTTCAAACAGTGATCTTCAACTCAAGTGTATATTATTTTATTTATTATATATATATATATATATATATTTCTTTTTCTTTTTCTTTTTTTGCCACGAACAAAGTTGCTTCTTCGAATTTCCCAGTTTGGCAGTTATTTCAAAGAGCAGCGTTGCTTCATCAATTCCATTCCCCATCCGGTGGCTAACCCATTATCTCCCTTCACTTCGATTTTAATGATGAGGGCATTTATAGGAGTCTCCTTCCTCTTCCCAACCACTTCTTCTCTTTTCCATACAAGCGTCTTTTTTGTTTTCTCTTTTCTGCCGTACTCTTCCTTTCAAACACTCCCTTTTACTTACTCTGATCTGTCATGTCGTCGGTGAAGAGCCAAGCTTCCTCACGTCGTAAAGGAAAGGGGGTTGCTTCTGATCCTCCCTCCGCTCACAACGAGCGTGAGAAGGTTGAGTATTCTGAATCGGGTTCTTCTGATGAGGAGGAGGCACACCGCCCTTCTGACGATGAGGTTGTTCTACTGATAGATCCTTAGTACGACATCCATACCCACTTCCCAAAGGTTCCTGGCGATTACATTCCTTTAGCACTGGGCCGGGTGTGGCTTGCTCTCTATCCCCGTAGCATTGAAGTTTCTTGGGCTCTATTGCCCTCTTCAATTCCTGATATTGTCATCCGCTAGGGTATTTCGCTCCCTGTCCCCATTCACTTTGAGTTTGGGTCAGGCCAAGCCTTAGGTTGGAAAGAATGGGTAGACCGAGAGTTGTCAGATGTAAATTTCATGGGTCTGCTACGGCAAGCCGGTGTGTTGTAGGCCGTCGTTTTGTCTCGTTACTTGTCGAACTACAGGGACCTTTTCAATCTTCGCCACTTGGTCCGCCGGTGGTGCACTGCCACCCACACTTTCTTTCTCTCCTATGGTGAGATCATCGTGACATTGGAGGATGTGGCGAACCAACTCCTTTTGCCCATTCTTGGTGACATTGACCCGAGTACCCTGGAACTCTCTCCGGAGGAAGTGGTCGTGGAGACCGAGTTGAGGAAAAGAATGGCTAAGAACGCCAAGCTATCTCATTGAGTCAGTTCTTCTTCCAAGTTTTCCGACACTGCTCGCCATGCGGCTTTCATTTCCTTTTGGCTCTGTAAGTTTATGTTTGGTTTGCATCTTCATTATGTTGTTAAACCTTTGTTTTCTTGTTTAGCTATTAAGATTGCTGCTGGGATAAGTTTGCCATTAGCCCCCATGTTTCTGGGGCACTTGTATGTACAGTTAGACATCTTGCAAACTGATGAGGACCAGGCAGGGTCCTGTCATATAGTTACCTCCTCCGTTCACAGCACTATTCTGCAGCATCTGTTGTATGAACATTGTGCAAAACACTTGACTAAATGTAGACCCATCCACTTCACAAAAGAGAAGTATGTTTCCTGTCTAAGGGTTATTACCGATTTTTGTGGTAGGTTTGAATCTGATTTTCCTTTGGCTTTTCGTTGGTCTGGTTTAAAGCCTATTTACCACCCTGCTATTGAGTTCTTTGATAAGGGTGTTGGATTTTCTTGGTGAGCGTATAAACATTTGGGTGCAGGTTACACTCGTGGGGATTCTGTTATGGGTCAGTTTGCGGATACTATTGGTACCACTCATCCCTTGGCTGATTTTGGCGAGAGGGGGATCACCTACTTGGCAGCCACTAATGCTGGGTGGCTGCCTTATCTGGCCGATGAGGGGGTTCGATTTATGTATTATCCTGCCAACCGAGTAAGAAGGTAGTTTAGGTTGGACCAAGATATTCCAAATGATCTCTCTTTTCTTGCAGAGTATCCCACTTCTGCCAAGCCATTTCTACGGCCTACTACTTTTGCCTTCTTGAGGCAACACTTTACTGCAGTCACTGTCCCTAGCTCTTTAAGGGAAGGTATTTGCACTCCTTCTATGCATGAATATTGGCGGGCTGTAATGACATCTTTTGAGCAGGCTCTATTGGGCAACCGCAGTTTTTCTTTGATTCCTCCTGACGGCCTTGGCATGGTTGTTTCTACCAACCCCTGACTAGTGCTTCCTTCCAGGTCTGTGTTAGCATACGTTAATAAACAGGGTTGATCTTATCTTCTTGAATGGGATGAAGGGGCTAAAGGATGGAATTGGCTTGTGGGTGACTCTTGGTTGGGATAGGAAGGTGAAAGTCTTGAACCCTCCTACGTTGGGCAAGGAAGGTTCTGTCAAACCTAAGTCTACCAAGAAAAGTGGTGAGGCAATGTCTTCTGGGAGAAATCTGCCTCCCATGGGCGACATAGTTTTACAGGACTCTCCTCCTTCTAAAGCCCGTACTCTTCCCAGCACACATTCTATCGCCGGCAAGTCCAAGCATACTGTTTCGTAGTCATCCACAGATGCTCCTCCTTCTAGCAGGACACGAGGTAGCAAAAGAAAGACATCTCCCCCTCCTGCCCCTGCCACTAAATGGGGAGTATGTTGTCTCTAATTTTCTTTAGTCTTTTCTATACTTGTTTCTGGGTTTTCCTACAACTAACACTTGTGCATGTTGACCTTGTCTCTTTTTTAGTCTAAGCACAGAGAGGATGTATCTGCCGCTCATCCTATATTTCTTGATGAGTCAGAACTTGCGGTATTATATGTTTTTTTTTTCTTTCTTGCTCTTATCTTGCAGGATCAGCTGAGCCCCTTTCCATATATCTTCCCATAGCTAAAGGGACCTCTGCTAAGACTCTTGTCCTTTCTACTGAGCTGGTGCCCATGCAGGGCGCTCATACTGAGGGGATTAGGGAGGCTACCCCCATTCTTGCCGAGACACCCACTTCTCAAGAAGGGGCCATTCCTCCTGCTATTCAGACTGGGGTTGCCTCTCCTGCCGCCCCCTTTATCCTTTCCATTAGTGATCCTTTGCAACCCTTTCTCAAGTTGTGAAGGAGGGTTCTTCCTTGGTAGTTACTCCTTCTTCCATCTCCAATTCTACCACTCGCAGGCCTGCTGCAAACTTGTCTTTTGAGGAGTCTGAGGAGGAGGAGAGTGAGGCTGAGTTAGCGGATATGTGTCTCTTCCTTCCTCCCTTGTTTTTTTTTTTTTTTTTTTTTTTTTTTTTAATATGCTTACGCCATTTTTCTTCATTTGTCGCACTTACGTTCTTAATTGTAGAGGCTTTCGAAGAACCAGAGGCTACAATAACTGTGGAGCCACAGTCATCCACTCTTCCTGTTGCTCCTACCATGCCTGTTTCTGCCATCCCCATTTCTGCTCCAGCCACAACACCAGTCTCTACTTCAGCCGCAAATCCTGCCACTTCTATCTTTACAGTTTCTGGTAAGTTTTCTCACCCCCTTTTTTTTTTTTTTTTTTTTTTTTTTTTTTTTACTACTTTCTTGCAAATTAATTACTTCCTCATCATAAATACTCATATTGCGTTTCCTACTTCTCGTTAGGCTTGCCTCCCACCATCTTTTCTCAGTTTGAGGCAGGAGGTAGTTCTGTCGCAGTTTCAAATCCTATGAGCGAAGCTACAAATTTCTTTATTCGTTTTGATCAGCTTGAGACAAATGATCTTAACCTGACAGATTTCTGGGGAGCAAGTTCTCCTTATGCGGACTTTCATGGCTTTCGAGTTCACAATGAGTGTGTTTCTCACTTAGAGGAAGTTTACAACAGCCGTGGTGACTTCATGCAGGCATTCTATTTGGGTCGCTTTGCCAGGGAACATTTCCTGAAGATGCTGGGGAGCGTGCTGAATGATATTGAGCACAACTTTATTGATTTTGTTTCTTCTGAGAGGATTCTACAGTGCAAAGCTGAATGCAGGACCTAGTTAGTGTGGGTTTTGCTGTGGAGTTCCTTTTAGACCATCTCCATAAGATTGCTCGAGCCTTCTTTTTGAGGAAGGTTTAGCCTGCTGTGGATGCCATGGACGCACGGATTGAGACTTTGAAGAGAGAGATAGCGGATGCAGAGGGCCGTCACGAGCGCTTGATTGCCAGAATTGGTGGGCCTGACCGTTTTGGAAACCGGTTTTTGCTCTTAGGACTCTATTGATGATGGCAGGATTTTTTTTTTATTTTTTATTTTTATATATCTCTTTGGCCACACTTTATGGTCTTCTAGAATACTTATTTAACTATTTTGGAAAGACTGATACAATCTGGGGTTTGTAACTTAATGTGCTACACTTGGTCACCTTTTGCTACTGTTTATGTCATGGAATGTTTTTATAATACTTGGCATATTTTCATTGCATACTTCATGAAAGCATGTTATGAACTTGTCTTGTGACATGGTCACTTGGAGGAAAGCAAATAACAAAGCAAGAAAGGGAACAAACTAAACTTGGAATTTGTTGAACACAACATAGAAAAGGGTAATGACTTGATCTTAACTTTAAGCACAGTAACGCTTTAGCCACTTCCCATTGATGGGATCCATCAAATTCTTGCCATCCATTTGAGTCAGTCGGTAGTATCCACTTGGGTGGGCTTCTCTCCCCACGAGGGGTCCCTCCCATTTTGGTGCAAACTTAGATGATCCTACCATACCCCTTCTGACATAGTCCGTTACTTTTAACACGAGTTGCCCTTCTGCAAACACTCTTTCTTTAGTGATCCTGCCATAGGCTTCTGTCATTTTTTGCCTGTATCTGCGGCTACATTCCTAGGCTTCTTCTTTTTTTTTTCGTTCAGTCCTTCTAAATCTTCACATCTTTCTACTACAAAGACTTCCTCTTCTTCCATCCCCTGTATCTGCATGACTCGTAGTCATAGGATTATTACTTCTACAAGGCTCACAAGTTTTGTTCCATATACTAGAGAAAAAGGTGAAAATCCTGTGGTAGACTTTGGTGATTTTCAGTAAGCCCAAAGGGCGTCTGGCAGGTGCATTGCCCATCCCCCCATATACTCTTGAGTCATCTTATTGATGATCTTTATGAGAACTTTGTTAGTTGCCTCTGCTTACCTATTTCTTTGGGGATAGTATGGTGACGAATGGTGATGCTTAACTTGGAAAAACTCCAACATCTTCCTTACTTCGCTATTGACAAATGGCATACCATTGTCATTGATGATTCTGTAGGGCACCCTAAACCTTATAATTATATTCTCCTTGATAAAGTTCCACCGCTCCTCCTGTGGCCTTGCGAAGTGGTATTGCCTCTGCCCATTTGGTGAAGTATTCAGCGGCTACCAAAATCCATATATATCCACGAGATGGAGGGTTGATTGGTCCTACCAAGTCTAGTCCTCAAGTATGAAAGGGCCATGGAGTAACCATACTATGTAAGCTTTGTGGGTGGGTATGAATGAGATTAGCCTGTACTTGATAGCTGTGGCATTTTTTTACAAATTTTGCTGCATCATTCTTCATGGTAGGCCAGTAATATCCCATTTGCAGCAGACACCTGTATAGCTTCTTCTTCCCTTGGTGTTCCCCACATTCCCCTAAGTGCACTTCTCTCATTATTTCCTTTGCTTCCTCAGGGCCCAAACATCTTAATAGGTCCCCATCATATCCTATCTTGAAACGGACTTCCTCATGCAGGAAATAACGTGTTGCCAATCTTTTAAGTTTATAATTCTCATAATGTTTCTGTGGCCGGATGCCTTTTGTTAGGTACAATTTGAATGGGCTTCTCCAGTCTTCACTAGTCAATACAACATAACTTTCTCCCCTGTCTACCGCAAGCTGATAGGTCCCACATTAGGTTTGAATCTAGTTTGCATCTTTGCCCATACTTGGCCAATAAAAGCTTGTCCTTTGGATTCTATGATATAGGCTAATTTCTTCGCAGGATCCACAGGTCCTGTCGTGTACTTCTTTTAACTTTCTCTGGGCTTCTTCTTGCCCCACACACCTAGTTAAGACCCGGCCTGGCATCCTGCGGAACAATTCTCCTCTTACCAAAGCATAGACTTTTAGCACTTTTAATTCTGCGGCATCTTCGTCCTTCATCAAAGCTTCTCTTATGGGGAACCGCCAATCTTTCTCGTCCTGTTTTTCCTGGAACCTTTCCTTCAAGGTTTTGATGATAGACTCTCTTCTTTTATTGACTTCTACTGTGGCACTGTCTCCTTCAAAGGATATCTGCAAGCCCAATGCAGCTAATGCATTTGCGAATCGGTTTTCATTCCTTGGGGCATGTTCTATTTCAAAGGTAGAGAACTTTTTCTCCATCTTCTGGGCCATTGTTCTGTACGGAGCTAAGTTGGGTTCCTTTAAGGAGAAACTTCCGTTGGCCTGGCAGACCACTAGGTTCGAATCACCTAGTACCCTCAAATGTTTGACTCCTGTTAAGTTCTAAAGATTCAGGATTTTATGTATTTGGAACTCTAATTTGTATTGTTGGCAAACCATGATCGAAACAGGTTGTTTAGTCTTGTTTAGGCTTGCTCAAAGTTGGGTCTTTCATGTAAACTTGGAATCAAGTAGCTGTAGATGCATTGGTGCATTTCAGCCTGGCTCGATCGATCAAAGGAAAGACTCAATTGATCGAATCTCGAGCATAATGTTTTTCTGCAGAATATTCCAATTCAACCCTAACTCATTAAACGTTTTGGGTCTTTTGTTTTTACCCTAGGTATATAAAGAAAAACCTTAGCCACGTTTTTAGAATTGCTTCAGTTGAGTTGTTGCTCATACTTTGCTATTTTGTGTAAATCTCTTATGAGATCTAGATGAGTTTTCTTTTACACAAAGTTTAAGGTTTTCAAGGTAGAGATTACTTTAACATCTTGATGATTAACTCGGTTGCTACCATAGAAGCTTAAAGATTATCAAGCGTGGGTACTTGTAGCTGATTGGAAAATCCAAGAAAAAAGGAGTCCGTGGATTCGGAGTTTGCACGTGGTCGTGTCAGTAAGTTCTACTGGTAGGTAGCATTAGGAAGTCAAGCGGGGAGCTTGTAAGTCCTTTTGTATGAACTTTGATTCTTTCGCATAGTGGATTCAGGTTTACCTTGAGGATAGCTAGGTCAAATCCTCTCCAGGTTTTTACCGTGTGATTTTCTGGGTGATCATATCATTGTGTCTTTTATATTTTTGCTTCTTTATACTTTTGATATGATTGTATGTTCGTGATAACTTAGAATTGCTTAAATTGACTAAGTTAATCACTTGGCTAATTAATTAGGTTAATCTAGTTTTTTTAAGGGGTCTAAAACCGTTCAAGTGGTATCAGAGCAGGTAGCTCTTTTGTTAGAGACCTTTTGATCTCTGACCCCTGTTGTCATGGAGCATGGACATTCTCTTGTTGTTCCTTCTCACTTTGATGGGAAACTATGCTTATTGAAAAGTAAGGATGAAAGCATTCCTGAAATCTATTAATGAGAGGATTTGGAATTCCATTGAATACGGATGGTAGAAGCCCGCTACTCTTGTGAGTGAGTGGCAAACTTCTAAAAAGAAGCAGCAGGCTTAAATAGCAAAGCTAAGAATGCCATATTCAATGCTGTTTATATGGAGGAATTTAAGAGAATCTCCAATGTTGTGGTTGCTCACACTGCTTGAAAAATCTTCCAAACTGTGCATGAAGGCACAAAGGCAGTAAAGATTAATAAACTGTAGCAATTGACTTCTAGATTTGAAAGCATTAGAATGTCTGATGATGAATCTTTTGATGAATTCTATGCTAAATTAAATGATATTGTTAATTCTTCTTTTAATTTGGGTGAAATCTATAATCAACCTAAAATTGTTAGGAAGATTCTTAGATCTTTAACTGAAGACTTTAGACCCAAAGTGACTGCCATTATTGAGAACAAGGATGTGGACACTATCCCTGTTGATGAGCTTATAGGATCTCTTTAGTCCTATGAGTTTGACCTACCCAAAGTAAACAAATCCAACTCAATGGCTCTTTAGTCAGTTAATGATGTTGATGCTGGTGGATTTGATGATGAGCTCTCTACTACAGAGATTGCATACCTTGCCAAGAACTTTAGAAACTTTCTTAGGAATAACAATAGAAAGGCAAGAGGTACAAATATTGTTGAACATAGAAACTTTAGGAAGAATGATCCTACTAAGGTTAATAATTTTGAAAAACCTAGAGAAAAAGTTGGTCAATCTTCAAACAATCCTTTGGATGCTCAGTGCTTTGGCTATTAAGGGTATGTTAATGTGAAATCTGAATGTCCTACATTCTTGAGATCTAAGGGTAAAGCTATGGCTGTAACCCTTATTGATAATGAGGTTTTTAATGATGAGTCTGGATGTGATGAGGATGGAAACTTCATTGCTTTCACTGCTACTGCTGTAGTAAATGAAAGCATATCTGTTGAAGAAAACCCTTCGGATGGGGAACTCTCTGAGGATGCAGATCTTCAAGAGGCCTACAATAAACTTTGCAAAATTACTGAAAAGGATGCTATGAATGTTGAACTTGGTCTGAAGAAAATTGAATCTCTTAAACTTGAAAAGAAGAATTTACTTGTTAACTTGTTTGATGCTAATGATCTTTTGAACAATGTTAAATCTGAGAACATATTCTTGCTTGATAAAGTTAAAACTTTGGAACATGATTTATTTGTTGCTAGATCTACTAGTTCTAAACTTGATCACATGTTGAATGTTCAAAAGTATCCTTTTAATAAATCTAGTTTAGGATATGTTGAAAGCATCTTTGATTCTGCACCACATTCCACAAACTTTATTCCTCCATCTTCTTCTGAACCTTCTACGAGTGAAGTTGTGAGTGAAACTGTTAAACCCCTTATGAGTGAGGTTGTTAAACCCATAAAAGTTTCACTACCTAGGAAGATTAGGGTTGATCTAGGAGAGTCTAAACCTAAGGACTCTACCCATTCTAAGGACAAGACATGGTAAACCTGCTTGGGTTTGTCACACATTCGTCCTAAATGTTATAAGCTTCAAGTTGCTAAGAGAGCAAACAAACCAAAGGTATCTGTGCCTCAAGCACAAGATCCTATGGCACTCATTGGTGAATTGGTAAAGGCATTGAACCTTTACTCCAATCTTGGAGTTGGAAATCATGCGAATGTGAATAAGAACTCCAATGCTCATGATGCATCTAAAAGGTTTTGGATGCAAAAGATTCAATCTAATTGAGTCTTTCTGATATGGTCCTTGTGCTTCATTGCTCATTCCTTTGTTACTATTGTTATTTGATTTTTTGTGTTTTTCTTTGTTCTAGGACTTGCATTGCATTACATTCATGCATTTCATTCTAGGATTTAATTGTTTTCTCTTATAATAATTAAAAAAAAAAAAAAAAAAAGGAGAAAAGCAAAATATGTTAAGCACTATGTTTCTTGGTTTTTGAAAGCAAGGTTGGTCAATTTATTTACACATAACATGTCTTATGTACCTTGTTTAGCGTTGATGAGCTTATTTATTACACTTGACTAGTTGAAGTTTTGTAGTGCATGTTATGTGGGAAAGATGTTTATGATTTTTGATCACTTTGTCTTGATCTTGAAGTCACATGTTATTTGACTGTCAGACTTGATCCTTTTAAGAAAGGCATAAATAACCATCTCACCGCTGTTTACTAGCCAATCATGAACACCTTAGTACATATCATAAGATTTTGTGCTCAAGAAAGTGTAGCACATGCACAAAAAGAACATAAGGGGATGCCTCAACTTAATTGCTTAATGCTTAAAATTGGTGTATACTATTAGGCTTGATGCCATCTCACATAATTAAAATTGGTGTGTATTATTAGGCTTGATGCCATCTCACATAATTATGAGGTGAAAATACAAGAAACTTACATGATTACAAGCTTTTGTTCTAGGAGATGTGAGAGTTATAGGATGTAAATCTTTAGGTGATAGTCTCTTTCAAATTTTGTGTGATGAATTTTGTAGACTTTGTGATTGATTTCTATTCACATATCACCTCACATGTATCTCAAGTTTTTGCTAGTTTGCACATACTACACTAGTTACTCTTTGCTAAATACTGTACATGTTATTGTGTGTCTTTTTGGTCTAACCAACCAAGTTTGAAAAATACCTTGAGTTTATGCAAAACATTTTTTTTTTGCTTGTGAATTTAAAGGAAGAATTGGCTGAAATTTTACCTTGGAGAAACTAGGATTACAAATTTAGGTTTTTGAAAAAGCATTCCATGTCATCTCATACTCATGTATTGTGTTTCATTGTTTTTAATGCTTTGAGGAGTTATTTTCAAAAAAAATGGTTTGAGTTTTTCAAAACTAGATTTTTTCTCAAAATACTGTGATCCACTGCCTATTTCGATCGATCCATTCTGTTTTTCGATCGATCGAAAATATTTAAAATTCTTTTTAAAACTTTTAGAGTGATTCGATCAATCGAATGTAATTTTTGATAAATCGAAATTTTTGAATCACGCTTTTTAAACAATACTTTTTGACTAATTCCACTACTTTTCAAAAGATTTTTTTTCAAACTTTCTTTTCTCTCTCCGATTAGGCAAGGATCTATAGTGATGTTTTGTTGTTTTCCTCCAAAATTTTTGCAAGAATTCTCTTTCCTCAAGCCGATAAGTCTCTTTTGCCCCTCATCTTTGAGTTTATTTGCATTTTTCATGCATTTTATCTCATAATTTTGGACCTCTTTCTTTTTGGGATTTTTGATGTTTCAAGCCCAATTTTGTGAAATTGATCAATGGGTTTTCATGGGGACAAGCTATAAACATGTTCTTGATAGTTTAATTTGATCAATTTTGGGTTTTGTGGAAAATTGAAAATTCTAGGGTTTATAATTGTTCTGAATTGGGGATTTTGTTCAATTAGGTTGAATTTGATAAAATTGGCTTGTTAATTGGATGTAATTAGGCATTATCATCTATGGATTGTATTTTGTAATGATTAATTCATCAATGTGCTTCAAAATTTTACAAGTGGTTTTCAAATTTTTTGGGTTTTTGGTTAGAAACTCTATGCTCGAGCCAATTTTGTGAAATTGAACTTAAAATTGAACATTGTTTACTACATTAGTACATGCATCATGTCATGTTAACTGTTCATGCATCATATAGTTTTTCTTCTATATTTTTTGGTGTTAACTTGCAGTCTGCCCTTAGTTTTTATTTGTTTCTCCTTTGGGTTTTCTCTTGTGTCTCTGTCCTTTCCTTAGCATCATGCCTAGGAAAGCTAGGGCTCGTAGTTCTGTTCCTTCATCTACTCCTTCCCCCTCGTCCTTTGACCGTGAGAAATTTCCAAGTGAGAAAAGCCAGGAGATCTTTGAGAAGCTGAACCTTAAGTGTAAGATATGGTCTGAGCGTTCTGTTATTCTAGATGAGTTGGATCCTGCCATTAGGGCAAACTTAGAGCGTAGGGGCTGGCTACCCTTGGTGGATATTTCTGATCCTTCTCCACCTGCTACCTTGATTTGAGAGTTCTACTCAAACATCTCGATCCACGTCTATGATTCCAACACTTTAGTAAAGAGTTGAATACGAGGTGTAGAGTACACCATTACTCCTACAGTAGTGGCTGATGCTCTAGGGGTACCTTTGGTCCATCACCCTGTCTACCCTTATGATGGGTCTCTACTTTTGAGTGATGTCATGTCTTGATCCTAGGATCACCTCTGCTGAGTTTTCTGAGCTTCACTATCTTTTCTTTTGGATAGCATGTCACTGCTTTTGGCCCATTTCTCATCTGCACACCATTCCTTTTGAGAGGTGTGTATTTTTGTACGCTCTAGTTACTAATGCTCCTATCAGTTTTCCCCATTTGTTCCTTCATTCTTTGAACAAAGTGTATAGGAGTTCATCTTCTTCTCATGCTCTAGTTCATCCTATTTTTATTCATAGGATTCTTCTTTATCTTGATCTTAGTAGTTTCCCCTCCTCTGAGCCTGTGCATGTCATTGGTCCTATAGGTGCGTCTTTTCTTAGACAGAGGGCTGCTCACCTTCGAGCTGGCTCTAAACACCCTAAGTCTACACTTTCTGGGTCCGCACCTCCTCCCTCTTCTTCTACAGGTCCTTCTGGTGAGGCTGTTCCTGATCCTGATGCTACTGCTGCTGCTACTGTTCCTCCACCTCCATCGGATGACTTTGATATTTGTCGTACTTTGGAGACTGTCATGACCATTTAGGCGGCTTATGGGCAAATTTTGGTGGACTTGCTTGATGAGATCCGTGCGTTGCGAGCTAATCTGGCACTCTTTGGTCTCCCTCACCACCTCCTTTTGATGATGGATTGTGATTGCCCTTTGGCATTCCATCACAAAAAGGGGGAGTAGTGTTTGTAGAGGAGTTTTGTAGTTAGGAAGAGTTTTTGTTGCTTTGAGGAGCTTGTGGAGCTGTTAGATTGTATTTAGGCGCTTCACCTTGCATATCATTTTTTTGGGGATATTCATGTTAGGGGGAGTAACATTAATTGATATACATGTTTTCTTTTTTATTCTTGTTGCTTTGGATTAACTATTTATTGATTTATATTCTATGAGTTATTCATTTGATATATGTCTTTATTGTGTGTTGTGCGAATCATAAAAGAATGTTATATCTGTTTATATACTATTTTCTGTCACACATGCGTTTATGCGTTTGTTGAGCATTTCAGGAATAAACAAGTTGATTCAATTGAGCTGCTGTCTACACTTGTAACTGATGAATAGTAGTTAGGATTGAATTTTGGTTTATGAGCATTATTTTGTAAAGGGCTTTTTAAATTGTAAACTTTGAGCTTAGTGTTTGTGTTTTGTCACGGATTGTCAAAAGGAGAGTTTGTTAGGTTCTAAAGATTTAGGATTTTATGTATTTAGAAATCTAATTTATATTGTTGGCAAACCATGATCAAAACAGGTTGTTTAGTCTTGTTTAGGCTTGGTCAAAGTTGGGTCTTTCATGTAAACTTGGAATCGAGTGGCTGCAAATGCATTGGTGCATTTCGGCCTAGCTCGATCGATCGAAAGAAAGACTCGATCGATCAAATCTCGGGCAGAATTTTTTCTGTAGAAAATTCCAGCTCAGCCCTAACTTATTAAACGTTTCGGGTTTTCTGTTTTTAACCTAGGAATAAAAGAAAAACCCTAGCCACGTTTTTAGAGTTGCTCCAGTTGAGTTGTTGCTCATACTTTGCTATTTTATGTAAATCTCTTGTGAGATCTAGATGAGCTTTCCTTTACACAAAGCTTAGGGTTTTCAAGGTAGAGATTACTTCAACATCTTGATGATCAACTCGGTTGCTACCATAGAAACTTAAAGATTATCAAGCGTGGGTGCTTGTAGCTGATTGGAGAATCCAAGAAAGGAGTCCGTGGATTCAGAGCTTGCACGTGGTTGTGTCAGTAAGTTCTACCGGTGGGTAGCATTAGGAAGTCAAACAGAGAGCTTGTAAGTCATTTTGTATGAACTTTGATTCTTTCGCATAGTGGATTTAAGTTTACCTTGAGGATTGCTAGGTCAAATCCTCCCCAGATTTTTACCATGTGGTTTCCTGGGTGATCATATCATTGTGTCTTTCATATTTTCACTGCTTTATACTTTTGATATGATTATATGTTTGTGATAACTTAGAATTGCTTAAATTGACTAAATTAATCACTTGGCTAATTAACTAAGTTAATCTGGTTGTTTTAAGGGGTCTAAAACTGTTCAACTCCGATTTTGAGAGCTGTAGCTAGCCCAGTTAAATAGGCCTCATATTCGGCTGTATTGTTTGAACAAGGGAATTCTAGTTTAAATGACAGTGACGCTGCCTTATCTTCCTTATGATACAAGACTACTCCCACCCCTCCGGACTGGATAGTAGAAGACCTATCAAATTTCATTATCCATTGTTCTCTCCTCTCTTCTATCATAGCTACTTCTCTTGGAACTTTATTATCCAGCAGGAATTCTTCTTCTCTCGAAAACTGTGCCAACAAATCTGCTATCGATTGACTTTTTACTGCCCTGGGTGTCCCTATTCTCAAGTCGTACGGTAATAACTGTAACAACCATTAGGATAGTCTGCCAGAGAGGATTAGTTGTTGCAACAAAGCTTTGATAGCGTGGGACTTGGTCATCAACCATACCTCATAAGCTAAGAAGTAATGGCGCAACCTTTGGGAGGCATACACAATAGCCAGGCATGCCCTTTCTACTCTTGGGTAGCGTGTTTCCGCATCTTTTAAAGTGCGGTTGATGTAGTATACTGGTTGTTCCATGTTAATTTCATCTTCCTGGGCGATTAGGGCCCCTATAGCATATGAGCTAGTGGCCAAGTAAAGTAACAATGGCTTTTTGTGGACTGGGGCTTGCACAATGGGGAGGTTCATCATGATCTGCTGTAGCCTTTTGAAGGCTGCCTGCTGTGCTTCTCCCCAGTCAAAGCTTTCCCCTTTCTTAAGTAGTCTGGCGAAAGCGGAAGTGATCGACGCCAATCCAGGGATAAATCTCCAAATATATGAGACTTTTCCTAAGAAACTCTTCAATTCTTTCACTATTGCTAGTGGCTTCATAGTTGCTATGGCCGTGGCCTTGGCAAGATCCACATTTATTCCCTTGCTATGGACCAAGAAGCCCAAAAATTTTCCTGGGGACACCCTAAATGCACACTTGAGGGGATTCATTCTCAACTTGAAGGCTTTGTACCTCTCAAACACTTGCTTCAATGTGTAGAAGTGTTCCTCTATTTTCTTTGACTTCACCACTATGTCATCCACATAGTCCTCCAATTCCTTATGCATCATGTCATGAAATATGGCTGTCATTGTTCGTTGATAAGTTGCACCTGCATTTTTCAATTCGAATGGCATTATTGTATAGTAAAAATTGCTTATGGGTGTTCTGAAAGCAGTTTTCTCCACATCCCTTGGTGACATCCTGATTTGATTATACCCACTGAATCCATCCATGAATGAGAACATAGCACTTCTTGCTGTAGAGTCTATTAATAAGTCCATGTTTGGCAATGGGAACTCATCCTTTGGGCAAGCCCTGTTGAGATTTCTAAAGTCCACACAGCACCTTATCTGCCCGTTCTTCTTCTTTACTGGCACTATATTGGATAGCCAATGCGGGTGTTGGATACGTTTAATAAATCCTGCAACT
The DNA here is from genome assembly GCA_030445155.1 of Quercus variabilis. Lineage (NCBI taxonomy): Eukaryota > Viridiplantae > Streptophyta > Magnoliopsida > Fagales > Fagaceae > Quercus > Quercus variabilis. The sequence continues at coordinate 26,956,765 of CP129455.1, read as the reverse complement.
AACAATTTTTGCACCTCCTTGACTATTTGCCATTCTATTTTTGTGTGGAATACCCTGGCAGGCTAGGTTACTAGCTTAGCTCCTGGATCAACGTTCAGTGTGTGTACTACTAGCCCTGGATCAAGTCCCGACATTTCACTTTAGTCCCATGCGAAAACATCCTTGAATTCTTTTAACAATTATACCAACTTTGACTTTTCCTTTTTCGTCAAACTTGAACTAACTGAAATAGGTCTTGGTTCCTGTGAGTCAGACCCCAGGTTGACCTTCTCTAATTCTTCTTCTGCCATAACCTGAGGGTCCTTTTCTGCCATAGTTTCTTCATGAATTTCTTCACTATTTTTCTCTTCTGAACTGTCTTAAATTGCGCAACACACTAGACTCTTGTGTTGCCACTCTCGCCTGGGGCCCGCTTGTGTCTCACTTGTAGGAACCGCGCACCTTCATAACTTGTAAATAATTCTGCCATCAGGACCTCAAATTCTAACGCATTGCGGTGTGTCTTCTATTCCTGTGATGGATGCTGTCTTTCTTTTCTTTTTTCGAGCTAACAACTCCCTCAGGTCGAGCTCTGGATCGCTCTGAATGTCTTCCCACCTAGGTACAAAAGTACCAAGTGGCCTTGCTAATGAACTTTCTCTGGATGGTGCCCACTGGTCATAGAACATAGTCTTCATGAGATGGGCTTCTACTCGCTCAAACAGTGACTGGTTCGCTGTTATGCGTATCATCTTACCATTTAACCTTCCTTTTACACACTAGTGATAGGTGAATGAGACTAACAGATGCTTGTGCAGCCAAGGTCTCCCTAGTAGCACATGGTATGAGACTCTGTCTTTATTACATGGAATCGAGCCAAGGAAGCTATAGGGCCTACTTTTAACCATAGATGAACGTATCATGTGGTATACTCTCCCCTTCTGCCAAAGCCTGTTACCTCCATTGGGCACCCCTGGATTTTTCTTTCCGAAATTCCTGTTGCTTGCAAAGTGCTTAACGGGATGAGATTCATAGAGGCGCCTGTGTCCACCAAGGCTCTCTTTATGAGGATTTGATTTATAGATGCTGCTAAGTAAAGTGGCCTCCTGTGATCTAGATATCCTACTTCCATGTCCTCATTGCTGAAGGTGATTTCACTTGATTCTTGTAAGAGGGCCCTGTCCCCTATACTTTCTGCGGTTAAACACTCTACCCTTGCTCTGAAGGTGATACTTACCAAAGCCTTTGTGGCTACCTTTCGTTCTCCCATAATGAACCCTAGTTGGTCAAACAAATTCTTGAACTTGGTACTTTGCTATAAAGTGGTGATAGTCGTGGCAAGCAGAGCTAGGTTCTCCTCTTCATCCCTTCCTAGGTCTGCACAGATTACGACCGCTGCCACACCTTTCCCTTTATGGTTTGGGAGTGGGTTTCTTTGGACTTCTGACTAGGACAACTCCAGGGTCCCTTCTTTGATCCTGTGGTGCATCAGTCTGCGAAGCGCCCAACATTCTGCAGTAGGATGTTGTACATAGTTGTGTAAGCGGCAAAAGCGTGGGTCCCTTCATTCTTCCTCCATGGGCTCTTTCGAGACTTGATTGGGTTTAAAGACCCCATCTGCTATCCATTTATCCAACAGCACGTCCAGTTCCTTTGGAGCGCACGGTATGGGTGGGGGAGTATCATATTCCTTCCCCTCTGTCTTCCTTCTTCGCTCGCCAGTAGTCACCGTCATCGCATGTGGAGCATTTCTTTTGTCAGTGCTTGGCTTCACTGACTGGGCTGTCCTCCTAGCCTTTTGTAACAACTATGCGAACTAGGAGATGTCTAGATTTTCCAAGACTGCTCTGTATTCCCGTATCATGTTAGTCATACACATTTCTACCAAGGTCCTTTCCTCACAATGGTCATAGCAGTCAAGCACTATGTCCCTAAATCTTTTTATGTATTCCATCAAATCTTCACCACTCCTTTGCTTGGTTGCTTGCAAGGTTGCAAGCGTTACTATTTCCTCTCCATGAAAGTACTTAGTACAAAACACATCCACCATGTCATCCCAAGTCGGGATGGACCTTGGTTTTAGGCCAATGTACTAGGTATACGCTTGGTTGCATAGTGACTTAGAAAATTCCTACAGGCATAAGTCTTCATCTACTGCATAGGGGCCAAGGGTATCTATGAACTTGCTTACGTGCTTAAAAGCACTTCCTCTCTTGACATCGTACTGGGCAAAAGCCTGTGGCTCGTACCTTTCAGGGTATGACTTGCTGACCACCTTTAATGGATAAGGGGGTCTGCGTGCATAAAACCTTTCTTTAGGCGCTCTAGCCCTCTCTTGCTGGAGGAGAGTTACTACTTCTGCCATGGTGATGAAGCGTTGCTCTGTATTCTAAGGGACCAATGTTTCCTCCTTGTTTGTCGCATGATTTGGGACAAGCTAGCTTCCCTTCTCTTTTGTCTTGTCTGCCTTCAGCTGTTGGATTTCTTCCATCATTTGTTGCTGAGAATGTTGTATTGATTGTAACATTTCAATGAAAGTATTGGTGTTGTCGGCATGATCCCTTGGCGGTGGCTAGGGACTAGCCCTCATTCCATTAGCGCCTTCTGTTTGGTTAATCTGCTGTTGGCTAGGCATAGTTGACCTGGACTCTGCTTGTGATGGCACGACGCTCATGTTTTGTATCGCTCAAGACTTTGGTGGCATTATTTGCGAGGGATCTTGTATTTTGTCCCTAACTTTTTTCCCAACTCCCCAATGAAGTCGCCAATTGTAAAGAGGTGGGCCTGGATTGGGGTATTGGGCAAATTCCTGCCACACTAGGCCTGAGTTGTTTCTGGGTGAGGAGTCGGGACCAGCCCAATTGGAGCACACCTTAGCCTGGCTTGTGCGCAATCTACACCGCATCTGCCAAAGTCTATTTAAAAACTCACAACAGGCAGAGTCATTGTCAAAAGGTTATGGCAAGCAGACATAATATAGAAAACGTAAAGAAAATACAGTCACTATTTCTTCCGTAATAATAACTTAAAAGGCTTGGCTTTTAAAGAATAACACTTGAACAAAGGATTAGAGTAGGATTAGTAGAGTAAAAAAAAAAAAAAAAAAAAGAACGAGTCTGCCACACTAAGTATAGCTGCTGGACTCTAACCAGGGAAGGGAAAACCACTCCCTCAACGTAAGTAACTTTAAAGGTGAAATTAATTGCTTTGAGAGACCAGCCCCAAATGGTATGTACCCAAGTATAAGTTGTATTTCCCTCCAATAGAGGACACGGCTATTGAGGGAGAGAGGGGATTAACCCATTTAGGTGCATGTTTGCCATAAACACTCTATTTTCTTTCTTAGAATTTCTTTTCTCTCTGTTTTCTTTTCTTCCAAATTCTTTTCTTTCTATTTTCTTTTCTTCCAATTCCTTTCTCCCTGTTTGATTACCTCCCCTCCCTTTTTGCACACAGCCACGGGTCTTTTATATAGGGTCTGTCGTGGCCGATTTTACTGTTCTGGCCTTTTCATAGCCCTAGTTTGATGTGGTAGCCTTTTACTGACCACTTACAAAGTTAATGGTTTTGACCACTACCATTGACCAGTGGCTTTCAGACAACGAAAGTTCCTTCTATACTTCGTCCAGTGTGTCCCCTCTCTCTCTTAGTCTCTCATGGCATGCACTCAGTGGTTCTTACCCACCCTTGCCTCTTTTGGGTGGCATGTCATCCCAGCAAGACTGTGCCCACCGAAAGAGTCTGGGCAAGAAACACAAAAAAGGGGTTTCCACTCCTCTCCCCACCGCGAGATCGTGCCCTCACCCATGACGTCACCCTTTCCCATAGTGGCTGGGTATAGGCTAGTGATGCTTGGGTTGTACGCATGCATTATCTTCTTGATGTTTCATTCGTTTGCTGAGGTCTGAGAATGGGTGTGCATATCCTGTCATGCGCTTTTTGGCCTTTTCTGGTGTGGATAGTATCTCCAGCAGGCCAACGTTCATGACTTGTCCCTTTCTTTGGAAGGTTGAGCTCTGTAGGATCATTTGGGCCTCCCTTTTGTTTGGGTGTTTTGCTTTGTGGCTTGGCATCCCTTGCCATGCCAGATTGTTATTCCTGCTAGTCATTTCAATCCTACCGGGCCCTTTTGGGCCTGCCATGTGCTTTCCTTCTCAGTAACCCAGTATACTTATTGGCTCCTTCTTTCATTTCTTGCGGGCTCCAATGTCCCTTTTTTCTTGTGGGCATGTCTGGCCCATTCTAGTTCTGTCTCACCCATGGACTTTTGCTAATTCATTTTGGGCTTCCTCAGCCCAATTACTCTATACTTCATCCTTTGGGCTCATGGGTTCTCCATTAGCCCGTTACTTTCTTTGTTTTTATTGCATTGGGCTTGCTATGGCCTATTCTTTCTTTTCTTCATATTTCCCATGGGTTTGTTTCTTTTCTCTTTTCGGGCTTATTCAAGCCCATTCGCTTCTTCTGGACCTATTTCATGGACCCGTGAACCATTTGTATAATTTTTGTCTACTGTTTCTTTTGGTCTGCTCGTGATTCTGGGCCCTTTGTCCTATTAGGCTTTGTCGAAAATGAGCCTCAATAGTGTGTTTCAACGATCTTTAAATGAAAATTAAATTTTTTGTTTTATTTTTCTTTCGCAAAACTTTCAGTGGTATCAGAGCAAACCACACTTAATCATGGATTCTGAATCGTTATTCATATCAGTATGTGTGCCGAGATTTATTTCCTATATGACATGATTGATATATGTGATATGTTAATTGTTTTTTATTTATTCAGAGAAGTGGAGAACAACAAAAATCTGAGCTGTGATTGATATATATGATATGTTGATTATTTGGTTCCGTTTTGTTTTCATATTCTTAATTATATTTGACAAATGGATTGCTGAAGTCACACATCTCTTGAATCTACTCATGAGTTGTGCGCAGTAGTGCTATTATTGCTTTATAGATTGTCTATTGTGATTTCATGCATATTTGATTCATGTCCATTGTATATTGATTATTGTGGTTACATTGACTCACCTTTTTTATGTTGATAAAATCTTGAGTGTTGCCGAATTGAGGTTATGAATCCCAATTAGTGGGAGTTGTATTAGATACATAAAAGAATAATATTTAAATAGTCCTAGTAGTAATATATATTAAGTGCTAAATAGGATTATTTTATAGAATAATTCCTATGGCCCTCCATTGTCAGTAAATAAAGGTTCTATTAAATTAAAATTTTATTGAAACCAAAAGGATAGACTTGATTTTGGTGGGAGTGTGTCTAAAATAGCAACATGTTCATGCTAGTACATATATCATATTCAGATAATGGTTTGCACTTAACCAAATAAACATGACCACTAAAATAGTGTAAAACATGTTTGATTTGGAGGCAAAAGTAAATCAAGGGACATAGATAAATTAAATAAAATTAGAAACATGAGATGAAATCATGATGAATAGTATCTATTTGCCTTTATATGGTGTGCACAGTATATTTGAAAAGAAATTATTGGAGCATGCAAGGTAAGGGTTCCCGATGCCCACTTCAAACTATTTATGAATATAATTGTTATATTCTGTTCTGGGAATCTATAATATTTTGTTCTTATGGGAGATACCATTAATTATTCAAAAACTTGAATATGATGGATATATGTATGTGAAAATATTATTTTATATTATTTTGTAGATCCATTATGACCAATTTTAATCCTTAGCTAAGATTTTGGATGAATATCGATTGTCTGGACTAAACTATGTAGATTGGAAAAGGAACTTAATCATTGTTCTCATTGCCGATAAGATAGCTCATGTCCTTAACACTAAGGCACCAGAACTTGCTTTAGCTGATGCCACTAAGGTGCAAAGAGATGCATTTAATAAGTTGCATGAGGCTAATGAAATGGCTAAATGCTACATATCGGCCTCTATGACCAATGCGTTGCAAAAACAATGCCAAGGCCTGGTTACAACACAAGATATGATGCTACACCTCAAAGAGATGTTTGGAGAACAAAGCAGAAGTGCACGACAAACTACTATGACAAATCTCATGTCCACCAAAATGGTGGAAGGAACTCCAGCTCGGGAACATGTCTTGAAGATGATTTCTTTCATCAACGAATTGGATATGCTTGGTGCAGAAATTGATAGTGAAACCCAAGTTGATGTGATCCTAGCATCTTTACTTGATTCTTTTAATCAGTTTATCATGAACTATAACACGAATAAGATGGTATTGACATTGTTAGAGTTGCTCAATATGTTGAAAGCAACTAAGGATCTCATCAAGAAAGAAAAGCCTACTGTAATGTTGGCTGAAAAATCTAATTCTTCTCATATGTTGAAGTCTAAGGGTAAGAACTTTAAGAGAAAAGGGTCTCAGTTGTTCAATAAGGCTCAAGGTGACAAAGTGAATAAGGACACTAAGAAAAAGAAAGCAAAAGGAAATTGTTTCCATTGCAGCAAGCCTACTCATTGGAAGAGAAACTGTCGCCATTATTTAGCTTCTCTGAAGAATGACAAAACTGCAGAAGGTATGCCTAATTTGATCGTTATTAAAAAAAATTTAATGGATGTTCCATTTGATTCTTGGTGTGTGGATTCCGGTACAATCTCACACATTTGCAATATGTTGCAGGGGTTCAAGGAGACCTGAAGGCTAAATGAAGGGAAGGTGATCCTAAAGATGGGGACTGGTGCAACTGTTGCAACCACTGCCATTGAAACTTTTTATTTGGAATTATCTTCTAGTAGAACTCTTGTCTTAAAGGATTGCTTATATGTGCCAAAAGTGCGCAGAAATTTAATTTCAATTTCAAAACTTGGTTGTTCAGGATATTCATTTCTTTTTACTTCTAAACTTGTTGTTAAGTTTAATAATAAATTTGTAACTTCTGGCATTTTACAAGATGGTCTTTATTTTTTTGAGTTCTATTGATAATTCTATTAATTGTGTTGAGAATGATATTGCTGCTAGTGTGTTATCTCTTAGAAGAAAAAGAGATGTTAATCCTACCTATTTGTGGCACTTAAGGCTTGGTCATATCAATATTAACCAAATCAATAGATTGGTAAAGGATGGGCCATTGAATCTTTTGAAGGTAGAGCCTTATTCAATTTGTGAGCCTTGCTTACAAGGGAAAATGACCAAAAGTCCCTTTACAGGAAAGGGAGCTAGAGCCACTGATGTATTAGGATTAATACACACTGATGTTTGTGGTCCTATGAATCACATGGCAAGAGGTGGTTTCTATTACTTCATTACTTCTATTGATGATTATTCTAGGTATGGTTATTTGTACCTAATGAAACATAAATCTAAATCTTTTGAAAAGTTCAAAGAATTTTGTAATAAGGTTGAGAAATAGGTTGGAAAATGCATAAAAGTTCTTTGCTCTGATAGAGGAGAAGAATACCTCTTGGATCAATTTAAGGAATATCTAAAAGAAAATGGGATTATTTCTCAATTGACTCCCCCTGCCACACCTTAACATAATGGTGTAGCTGAAAGAAGCAATAGAACCTTATTAGATATAGTTCATTCTATGATGAGCATGTCAGAGTTGCCAATTTCATTTTGGGGTTATGCTTTGGAGACTGCTGTTTATTTATATAATAGAGTCCCTAACAAATCAGTTCCTAGTACCCCATATGAGCTATGGACTGGTAAGAAACCAAGTCTAAATCACTTAAAGATATGGGGTTGTCCAGCACATGTTAGAAAGTCTAATATGGAAGCTAGGACTAAGGAGTGATAGATATTATTTATTGGCTATCCCAAAATGTCTACTGGTTTCTATTTTTACAATCCTAGTGAGCAAAAGGTTTTTGTGAGCAGGAATGCTATTTTTCTTGAGAAAGATTATAGCTTAAATGAAAGTAGAGCATGAATGAGAATAAACAGAAAACCTAATGGCTGAGTTGAATGAGAATAATAAAGAGCTAGTAATAGTGGCTATTGAACCAAGCAAAAGACAAGAGACTCGACGTAGTAAAAGGACTATCAGGCCTCCAATTAGACTCACTTTGTTAAATGAGATTTATCTAATGGAGTCAGAGGAGCATGATAATGATCCTTTTACTTATCAAGAAGCAATGATTGATAAGGATGTTGAGAATTGGAAAAGGGCCATGGAATCAGAGATGGACTCAATGTATACAAATCAGGTTTTGACCTTAGTAGACAAACGAGAAGGTATTAAGCCTATTGGTTGTAAATGGGTCTACAAAAGGAAGATAGGACCTAGTGGTAAGGTGGAGACCTATAAAGCTAGGCTAGTGGCAAAAGGGTATAATCAAAAGGGTAGAATTGATTATGAGGAAACCTTTTCACCAGTAGCCATGCTAAAGTCCATAATGATTCTATTGTCAATTACTACACATTATGATTATAAGATATGGCAAATGGATGTTAAAACAGCTTTCTTGAATGGACACATTCGAGAAGAAATTTTTATGGACCAGCCAGAAGGTTTCATATCTCATGGTCAAGAATCAAAAGTGTGCAAGTTGATGAGATCTATATACGGCCTAAAGCAAGCATCACACAGTTGGAACATCTCTTTTGATGAGGCAATCAAATCGTTCGGTTTCTCACAAAATATGGATGAACCTTGTGTTTACAAAAAGGTTAGTAGGAGCACTATTACATTTTTAGTTCTTTATGTAGATGACATACTACTCATTGGCAATGATGTAGAAGCAATGTCATCTATAAAAGTATGGTTATCTAGTCACTTTGCAATGAAAGATCTTGGTGAAGCGTCTTATATACTCGGAATAAAATTGTTTAGAGACCGAAAGAAAAGGTTATTGGGACTTTCACAAGTCAATTATATAGACAGGATATTGGCTAGGTTTAGCATGCAAGATTCCAAGAAAGGGTTTTCACCTTTTAGACATGGAGTTCATCTCTCTAATCAAATGTGTCCTAAAACACAAGAAGAGAGAGAGAAAGTGAGAATTTTTCCTTATGCTTCGGTTGAAGGAAGTCTCATGTACGTAATGCTTTGCACTAGGCCAAACATTTATTATGCAGTGAGCATTGTGAGTAGATATCAATCTAATCCAAGTTCTGGGCATTGGACAGCAATGAAACATATCCTCAAATATTTAAATAGGACCAAACATTATTTCTTGGTGTTTGGTGGTGAGGATTTGACTATCCAAGGGTATACAGATTCAAATTTTCAATATGATATTGATGATAGAAAATCAGTTTCTAGATATGTGTTCACTCTTGGCAAGGGAGCAATAAGTTGGTGAAGTTGCAAGCAAGATACTACTGCAAACTCTACTACAAAAGCAGAGTATATAGCTGCAAGTGAAGCTGCAAAGGAAGCTGTGTGGATTCACAAGTTCGTTCAAGAACTTGAAGTTGTTCCTTCTATTGAGTCACCCATTACTATCTATTGTGACAATAGTGGGGTTGTTGCAAATGCAGTAGTACCAAGGGCTCATCAAAGGACAAAACATATTACACGTAAATATCACTTGATACGTGATATCATAAATAGAGGTGATGTAGAAATAACAAAGATTGCCTCTGCCAATAATGTTGCATATCCACTCACAAAGGCATTGTCTCGAAAAGGTGTTTGAGAAACATTTAGAAGCAATGGGTATTAAATACATGTATGATTGGTTTTGAGTGCAAGTGGGAGATTGTTAGAATTATTTGCCGCTCAAAAACAATACTATGCATTTTTATTTGATAATAAAAATTTATTTTCACATTCATAATTTTATAGGTATATTTCATTGTTTAAATGTGGCATGTGATGTCACCTCTATAGAAAAATCATGCTAATGGTTAAGGAACCAAAGACAAGGAGTAATGATTTTTCATAGATTATTAAATTGTTCTAGGCTGTGGATATTAATTGAATATTACCACTGAAGCTTACACTTGTTGTGCTGCTATATGATAGGATGATTTACTCCATCATTGAGGTAGTGACTTTAAGCAGACAAGTGGGTGTAATATAACAAGTACATACACTGAATTGGATCTGATCGGAGGACACCTTATGGTGCGATCACAGTTAATTAAAAGGTTGTTCTATCACAATTTTTGTATTGTCCTCAAACATGAAGGGTTTGTGTATATTTATTTATTATGCACATAACTTTGACAATGTCAACTGGTGATGCCAATTTTAAAGGCTATATACAGACATGTTGGGTTATGTGTGTAATGAGTAAAATATATAAATGCTCAACAATGAATCCACCAATCTCTAAAGAAGACAGTATATTTAGTTCATTTTCATATTGAAGTTGGACTCAAAACAAAACCAGCCGGTGACATTTTTCGAAAATGTTTTTCATATATATAATATTGTGTATATATATATATATATATTTAAAGAGCTTTTTAAAAATATTTTGGAGTCCAATAGAAATTATGAAATCAAGAAATTAAGGGTTACATAAGCTAGGGACATGACAGTGATATTAATCCAGTCCTAGTGGCTTGTGGGAATATAGTATGGTGGAAGGACATACATATAAAATTGTAAGTAATGGGACCTCATTTGTAATTCTCTAATCTTTAGGGATCAATTGCAATGTGTTGATGGACATTATTGCAATTTGTAGAAGTCTAAATGTTTTCTTGATATGGTTGAGAAAATTAAGGAATAATTTTGGAAAGAGTTTCAAGATAAGTCAATAACGTTTAAAAAAGGTTATTGATGAATCCTACGGCTAAAGATTAGGATCCCTAAGGATCCTATGTCCAATCTCTCTCTAGGGTTTTAGAAGTCTTAAATATAAATAAGATTTTAAAAAATCATATTAGTGGTTGGCCATCAGAACTACTGAGTGATACTGTAGTCTTCTAAAAACTCAAAAGAAACAGAGAGAGATGTGAATACCTTGGGAGGCAACACACTTGGGTTGCTAAGAGAGGTACGCAATTTTTGTTCTATTTAGAATCCATGGTTGTATGTTACAATGATCTTTAAATGAAAATATAAATTTTGTTTTATTTTGCTTCCACAAAACTTTCAAACGCATCTCAAAGCAAGGCCCCAACAAGAAGTGATGACCTCTAACAAGTGCCAATCTAGTGTGGTGTGAAGCAAAGCAGTGGTGTCGCCACTAAGCTGACAGATGAGTGCCTGGTCACCACGAGAAAAAGAGCCCCACCACTTCTTGAGCTTCCTCTCATGGTACTCCTCCCTCTCAAGCTCAACTAAAGTGTCATAAGAATGAGCGCCAAGAACCTCCATGAGCAAGTCCTAATCAATCTGATAGTATGATGAAGATCTGTGCAAAAAATGATGAACAATGATGTTTTTGAAGTGTTTTGAGTGAAGAAAAGGGCAAGAGAAGACCCAGGAAAATTGCAGAACTAAATGAGCTGGGGCTAGGCTGATGCCTAGCTTTTAAACACACATCCCCAGGAGGCGGCCTTTGAAGGGTAGGGCTACCAAACCTCAAGATGCATGCAGGGGCTCTTCAAACCCCCAAGCACAAACCCAGATATCTTGAACACCTTCGGATATCTTGAACCTCATTTTCAACACCCAATTCGCCTAGTTCAGGGGCCAATTAAGCCCCGGTAGTCAGAATCTGCAACAGAAAAATGCTAGAGCCCAATCTCAACTGTACTACAGCTTTTCCAGCTTATTTGGAGTACAATGGAAGTTGTTTCTTGGGAAGGTACCTCAAGAATCCCGTTCTTGGATTTCTAGCCCACTTAGGTAATAACAGGAGCAATCAGTGCATACCGCCTCATGGCGCGTCTGAGTTATCTCGTTTGGAGTGTCCGCACTCATCATCAGCATTATGGGCCCACAAAGCCAAGGCCACTTATAGCTAATCTACAGGCTCAAAACCCCGCAAAACCCTAAACTCGGGCAATTTATTTTGTACGGTTCTTTCCCCCTTTTCGCCCAACATACGAGAATGGGTCTGTCCCACTGAGGATGTATCTTTCATATCAAGAATGACATGAAGCCCTAAACTGGGGTAGTTTATTTCACGCGATCTCTCTTTTCTTTCTCCCCCCAACGAGACAATCATTGTTCAAAAGCCGCTGTCAAATTCGTGAAATTGCAGTGCAAAACAAGGGGGTGTGACACAAGCCAATAGGAAGCCACTGTCCACAATGAAAATTTGGTAGTATGTGCACACATCGGTAGCCCTCCCAAAGCCAGTTCCTAGATTTATACATGTAAGTCCTAATCAAAGGCATTGTCTTTCATACACATCAGCGGCCCTTTCAAAGGCATTTTATCCAGAGTTATACATGTAAGTCCTAATCAAAGGCATTGTCTTTCATACACATCTGCAGCCCTTTCAAAGGTGATTTACTTGGAATCATACATATAAGTCCTAATCAGAGGCATTGTTTCCCACATACATCAACCGCCCTTCTAAAGGCGCATCCCAAGAATCATATATATAAGTGCTAGCAAAAAGGCATTGTTCCATGCACACATCATGAAGCAAAGAGATAATATCATACATCAAAGCCCACTGTGGGGCAATACAATACATACATGTCCAGGCCTAACGTTGGATCCTTGACTGGCCCATGGCAATGGTGAGCTCTAGCCTTCTCAGCAATGCACCATCAAAAGGATAGACTATGATCTCATCCTAAGTGACGCAATCCAAAGCTACAAAAGTAGTGACTGGCTGCACTACTACTACCTTCATGATCCTACAATGAACCCATGCATATGCTTGAGGGTATGCTATCAAGGACAAGCCGGTATAATGTGGCCACAAGGCTAGGATGTACTCATATAACCACCATGTTAAAATCTGCCAACATCCCTCTAAGCCCCTGAAATCTCGTTGAAAAGCTCGGCTCAGGAAAGAAATGAAGAAGCAATAGGTTAATGACCCCTAGTCGTACGCCTTAATGCCGGAGACTACTCCCATAGCCCATAGCAGTTGACAAGTCAACACAGATCAGTTGTTGCCCAAGAAGCAACTACCGAGGAACCACAGGAAGCACTAAAGGGGCCACGTTCTAGGGAATACTACGTTGCAGCCACTCAGTACGGATTTGTGGCGATGTAGTGGGCCCAAAATATCCCCTCATCTCTGCAATCAATGGAAGGGGGATGCCCAAAAGCTCACTAGCCATCTCGAAGGTCATCTCCTCAGTCAGAATTTAGTGGCCATTGAACTTCATGCCCAGAATAGCTGTCTAGTCAAGAGAGAGGGCTGCGTACTCCCCGCAACTCAAATGGAAGGTGCCTATCTCAACATGAAATCGTCATACCAAAGCCTCCGTAATTTCGTGCCTCATGGTGAACATGTTGGAAAAATACATGTTTATATCGCATACAAAACATACGCAGTAGAAAATTAATGGATCTACTTCATTCGCAATTGATAACATGTGTTATGTAAGTTTCAGAATATAAGAACAAGAGAGTGTACCTTGGTGTGGTGAATTTCAAAACAAAGATCGGAAGTTCTTGAGAAAACTTTTAATCTTTTCTCCAATTCTAGTAACGCCCAAGAAGTATGGTCTCTCAATTAGTTTCCAAGAGAGAATAATAGAATGGCTTTTTCTCACACATACAAACCATTTCATAAAGATTTCTCTCAATCATGTTACTTACAAAATTCTGTATGTTTCTCCCTTTATATCTAACTGATTATCTGATTAGGCTAGCCTTTTAGGCCTTTCTAATTGGGCTTAAGTGTGTGACTTGGAGTGGGACCAAAAGGGACCAATAAGACACTAGCTTCAATAGGCCTTGGGCTTTTCTATCAACTCTTGACAAGTCCAAAGTTACCATTAACTATATTTAATACCACTATATAAATATAGTTGCACTCTAGGCCTTATCTATAAATTATATATCAAGACTTTATTGTACATGCAACCCTTTCATTGAAATATTCGTAGTAATACAAAGTCATGAATATTGACTGCTACTTTGAAGATTACTACATCTTAATCCTTTAGTACCTAGTTTAATCCTTTCATATTATTCATCATATATTTATGAAATCCAATTTCATAAATATATACTTTAGTAACTCTTTACTAAAGTAGTTGGGCCCAACTCTCTGAATAACCAAACCCATTAAACTTATCTCAAGAGAATATTGTATATCTCCGTTAAGAGATTATGAATTCCATCTTGAGAATATATGTTCCATCAACATTAAATGCGGCTGCCCAACATATGTTCAATGGGTCTGTGGATTATTATAGGCAACTTTTTTTGCATTTTTTTTTTTAATTCACAAATTGACTCTAATGAGCATCCCCCCTGTTTTGTTTTATTTTTTTTTCTTCAAATTGCACAGATAACCAGTGGTGACGCCACGTCTAAGTCAGGGTGTTCCCAGGAACACCCTGACTTGAAAAAAATAAAAAAAAAAATTTATAATTAATCTTAATTAGGAACACCCTGATCACAAAATTAGGAACACCCTCATTAACAAAATTAGGAACACCCTCAAATTAAATATATATATATATATATATATATATATCTGTTCTACTTCCAAGCAAAAAAAAAAAAAAAAAAGCCCAAAAAAAATTTGAACTAAAATCTGAAAAAAAAAAAAAAAATAAAAAAATGTAATAGGGCAAGCCCACGGCGAGCCCAATAGATTACACAGGTTACAAGTAGCCCGTAGCCCACGGATACCCCCCCCCCCCCCCCCAAAAAAAAAAAAAAAAAAAAAAAAAAACACAAACAGAGAACTTCAATCAACCCACGCCACGGTCACTTCACTGCCAGAGAAATCAGAAACCAAACCCCAAACCCCAATACAAGTAGTCCATCAGCAAAGTTAGTGTTTATCTCAAAAAAAAAAAAGCTCCCAATACAGAGAAAACAAAAACAAACCCCACCATACATTGATACACTGCCCACCGCTCACGGACCGTCGCCGTCGTCGCAGATTAGTGCTTGCCGCTTGCCGCTCGCCGCCTCGCCCTCATCGCAGTCTCGTAGTGGTCGCTGTCACAGATTGCAGTCGTCGCCGTCGTAGATCGCATTCTTGCCGATCGGACCTCGGTGCTCGCCGCTCGGATCAGAGTGCTCACCGTCGCTAGTCGGACCTCGTGCTGGGTATTTCTCTCTTCTCTCTTTACTCTTTTTCTCTCTTTTTCTCTAAGTCTCTCAGTTTCTCTCTTCTCTTTGCAAAACTGAAATGAACTCTCTCTCTCTCTCTCTCTCTTTACTCTTGACTTTAATACCGGTTACACTCTCTCTCTCTCTACAATGATTATATAATTTATATGCTTTTCAGCTTTTGCCTGCTTTTTTTTTTTTCTTTTTGAATTTGTCCTTATCTATCCTATTGGTCAGTGTGTTGGTGTAATGGTGTTGGTGAACACCATTACACCAACACACAGACCAATAGTATTAGGACAAATTTAAAAAGACAAAAATTAAAAAAAAAAAAAAAAAAAAAAAAAGCAAAAGCAAGCAATTGGTCAGATTGGCTGACCGAATTGCTTGCATTTGCCCCCCCCCCCTTTTTTTTTTTTTGGAATTTGGCCTTATCTTCCCTGTTGCTTGTTGGTGTTGGTTTTTGTGTAACGTGTGTTGCAATGTTGGTGTCGGTCAATGTGTTAGTAATATATTAATTGTCTTTTAGTGTGAAGTAAATTGTTTATTGTGATTGTGAAATTTTCTGATTGGCAGGTTATTGTTTGTGATTGTTGATTAGCAGTGTAATGTACTACACATTATACTGTTTTAATTATTGTGATGCACATAGAATGTGTAACGTGCATAAGACAAATAAAAAACAAACAAATATAATAAATTAAAGTAGTATAATTAATGACAAACAAATTAAAGCAATATAGTTTATTGTTATGCTAAATAACAATAATTAAAGCTATATAATTAAATTAACTAATACATTATAAAAGACAAATAAATTAAATTATGTTAAGTTAAATAACAATTAATAATTTTATAATTAATGCAAGAATAATAATTTCAAATAAACTTATAGTTTATTGTTTATTATTTTGCTAGAATTATGGACAAATATTTGATAAGAAAATCACGTACCCAAGATTCATCTCCTGTGCAAGATTCATCTCCTGTGCAAGATTCACCTCCTGTGCAAGATTCATTTCCTGTGCAAGATTCATCTACATCTTCTAAGCGAATTCGTATTGACTTTAATTTAGAAAATCTTCCTTCAGATCCTGGGCTAGACAAAAGATATCATCTTATCATCCTAATAATCATGATGAAATTAGAAGATATTATTTAACAAAAGGCCCTTGTCAACCAGTTGTTCAGGATTACCCTGTATCATATTTTTCTGGAAAGCCTCGTAAATTTAGATCGAAATGGTATAAAAATAGAAAGTGGTTGGAATATAGTATAGACAAAGATGCGGCATTTTGTTTTTATTGCTACCTATTTGGGCAAGATGTTGGTAAGCAGGGGGGAGGGGAGACTTTTGTAACGAAGGGATTCAAACTTTGGAATCAAGTTGTAAAGTTAGATTCCCATGTTGGAGAAGTTAATAGTGCTCATAACCAAGCTGTCAAGAAGAGTGAAGATCTACAGAAGGAAAAGCAACACATTCAAAATGTTTTTGTTAAGCAATCAAAACAAGATAAAATTGAATATTGGATTCAATTAAATGCAATAGTTGATTCTGTAAAATTCCTTTTATGCTGAGGATTAGCTTTTCGTGGTCACGATGAATCTCAAGATTCAAGTGATAGAGGAAACTTCCTTGAGCTCTTAAAATTTTTGGGGGATCACAATGAATCTATCAATGAAGTGTTGCAAAAATCTTGGAAAAATTGCAAGCTTACCCACTCTGATATTCAAAAAGACATAGTGAATGCAATTGCACGTGAAACATCCAAAGTCATCATCAACGATCTTGACAATGGGTTCTTTTCAATATTAGTTGATGAGTCACGTGATATCTCAGTGAAAGAACAAATGGCCCTCGTTCTTCGTTATGTGAACAAAGAAGGAATTATTATAGAGCAGTTCCTTGGTATTGTACATGTTGCAAGTACCACTGCTTTGTCACTCAAGCATGCTATTGAAGGTTTACTTTGTGAACATAATTTGAGTTTGTCGAACCTACGTGGGCAAGGTTATGACGGGGCTAGTAATATGCAAGGTGATATCAATGGACTCAAAACTTTAATTTTGAAAGAGAACAAGTCAGCATTTTATGTCCATTGTTTTGCTCATCAACTTCAATTGACGCTTGTTGCTGTTGCTAAAAATCACATTAACATTGCTGAATTTTTATATGTGGTTAGTAATTTAGTAACTATTGTTGGAGGCTCTTGTAAGAGACAAGATGCTCTTCGAGATGCACAATTTGCCAAAATTAAAGAAGATTTAGAGAATGGTGTACGTAGAAGTGGGCAAGGTTTGAATCAAGAGACGAATCTTAAACGTCCTGGTGATACACGTTGGGGATCATATTATGGGACTATTCTGAACTTGATTTTGATGTTCTCTGCTGTTGTTGATGTATTAGAGATTATTGAAGAAGATGGCCTCTCCGACCAAAAAGTTGAAGCTCGATCTATTATGAGGTCAATTCTAACTTTTGAATTTGTCTTTGCTCTACACTTGATGAAAAATATTTTAGGGATCACAAATGAGTTGTCTTGCAAAAAAATCAATTCTAACTCTATAGTAAATTCTAACTCTTGCAAAAAAAAAAAAATCAAGATATAGTAAATGCTATGGATCTTGTTAAAGTGTCTAAGCAACAATTGCAAGTGATGAGAGATGATGGATGGGCATCTTTATTGGTTGAAGTATCTTTATTTTGCAACTCACATGTTATTCCTATCTTGAACATGGAAGCGATGTTTGTAGTTAGTGGGAGGCCGAGACGCAACACCCAAAAAAATTCAAATTTACATCATTATCGTGTTGAGC
The DNA here is from genome assembly GCA_030445155.1 of Quercus variabilis. Taxonomy (NCBI): domain Eukaryota; kingdom Viridiplantae; phylum Streptophyta; class Magnoliopsida; order Fagales; family Fagaceae; genus Quercus; species Quercus variabilis. The sequence goes on along the minus strand of CP129455.1, from coordinate 26,938,905 downwards.
TATTTTGCACAGTCATAGATATGCAACTTCAAGAGCTTAACAACTGCTTTTCTGAGGTGAATACTGATTTGCTACTTTGTATGGCTTGCTTGGATCCAAGTAATTCATTTGTGGCTTTCGATAAGGAAAAATTGATACGTCTAGCTAAGTTCTATCCCTCTGATTTTCTTGGGACAGATATTTTGGCACTCGACTCTCAACTGCAGAATTACATTTTTGATATGCGCAGCAATGACTTCTTTTTAGAGCTTCAAGGAGTTAGTGAACTTGCTGAAAAGTTAGTGAGCACAAGGAAGCACGAGACTTATCCATTAGTCTATTTGCTTGTGAAGCTTGCTTTGACCCTTCCAGTTGCTACTGCAACGGTAGAAAGAATTTTTTCAGCAATGAAATATATAAAGAATGAACTGCGCAATCGAATGGGAGATCAATTGTGAATGATTGCTTAGTTGTGTATATTGAAAAAGATATAGCTTGTAGCATTGATAATGAGACTATTATGCAACGATTTCAAACGATGAAAACTCGTAGAAGGCAATTGTAAATTTTATGTATTTGTGTATTTTCTGATTGTTGTTGTTGTCAATATAAATTTTTTTTTTATTAGATTGTGTAATTTATGCTTGTTGAGGAACACCCTGAAAAATTTTTCTGGAGTCGCCACTGCAGATAACCATTTTATCCTCACTAGCATTTGTGTAATATTGCACCCTGCATATGGAACAAAAGAAAATTTGTTCTGCTTGAGTAAATTCAAGTGTATGGAACACTAAGATTGTCCACAAAAAGGTGAACAAGATCCTTTTTGAAATTTGTTCTGCATTAAGACAAAAGTAAAACAATGGTGCAAACGTGTAAATAGTTAATGGGGGTCAACTCCCATCAGGCTCTGCCATGCAAAAGCTCATGTTTGGCACTATGACAGTGTTTGATGATGAGCTAACTGAGGGGAATGAGCTCAGGTTAGGATTGCTTGGAAAGGCACAAGGGTTCTATATGGTGAGCTTAGAGGATGGTACTAGTCAGACCATGGCTTTTACTGCTATGTTTGAGAGTGGGAATTATGTTGATAGTCTTAACTTCTTTGGGGTACATAGGACTGGTGTGTCAGAGTCTCAATTAGCTATCATGGGTGGGACTGGAAAGTATGTTAATGCAAAGGGATTTGCCATAGTTAAGACCTTCACAGATTAGGCCAATCAGCAGCATGAGACTGATGGGGTGGAGACGAAGTTAGAGTTCACCATTTATATTTCTTACTAATACGTTTGTGTTTGAAATGTCAAAAGTCTGTTATGGGGCTATTTTAAGTATGTTTTAAGCTATTTAAGTGTGTTTAATTTTTCTGGTAGCTATCTATGTGGCTGTTCACTGATGTTTATGTGGCTGTTTTATGTCTGTTTCAGTGGCAAAATTTGCCAAAATCTGTTATGGGGCTGTTTTAAGTATGTTTAAGCTATTTAAGCGTCTTTAATTTTTCTGGTAGCTGTTTATGTGGCTGTTTACTGCTATTTATGTTCTCTAAACCCTTATTAATTATTTTCCTGTTCAATAATAATGATAATTTCCTAACATTGTCGTCTTCAAGGTTGTCTCTGCTATGGGTCGCTCTCTTTTTAAATAGTTGCTTTTTGACGACTCAGATGAGGATGAGATAATGAGGCGAATTCTTAAGGGTTCAATAATACGACATAAACGTTGTCGGTATATCGAACATGATCGTTTGGTTGGCCATAAAAGACTTTATCTCAACTACTTTGCCAACACACCAATATATCCTCCTAATTTATTTTGAAGGAGATTTCAGATGAGTCGGTCTCTTTTTCTCCATATTCAATCCGAGGTAGAAACTTATGAATCTTACTTTATCCAAAAAAGAGATAATGCTCAAAAATGGGGTTTATCTTCTCTTTGAAAGATAACAGCTGCACTTAGGATGCTTGCGTATGGAGTTACAACTGATTTTATGGATGAGTGTGTGGATTGGAGAGTCCACTGCAATGAAAAGTATGAAAAAATTTGTTAAAGCGATGGTTGATATTTTCTCCAAGGAATACTTGAGGTCCCTAAACAACGAAGACATTGCTAGACTTTTAGCCAATGGGGAAAGATATGGATTTCCAGGGATGCTAGGGAGCATTGATTGCATGCATTGGAAATGGAAAAATTGTCTGGTTGCATGGAAAGGTCAGTACTCTAGTCACATTCATGAGCCAACCATTGTTTTGGAAGCAGTGGCATCATTTGATCTTTGGATATCGCATGCATTTTTTTTGTTACCTAGGTCAAATAATGACATTAATGTATTAGAACGGTCTCCTATATTTTTTGAGCTCGAACAAAGATGTGCTTCTGCAGTTAATTACTCAATCAATGGTCATGAGTATACAATGGGATACTACCTTGCCAATGGCATATATCCGAAGTGGTCAACATTTGTTAAAACAATTCCATTTCCATGAGGACACAAAAAAAAATTTATTTGCAAAAGCCCAAGAGGCGAATAGGAAGGATGTAGAGCGTGCATTTGGAGTGCTTCAAGCAAGATTTGCAATTGTGTGTGGACCTGCAAGGTTTTTCCATAGTGAAACACTTCAAGACATCATGAAAGCATGTGTAATTCTTCATAACATGATCATTAAGGATGAGCGAGATGTAAATGAAGCAGTGGAATTAGATTATGAGCAAATTGATGACAATCCTACTATACAACTGTCACGAGAGCACACAAATACATTTACAAAGTTCATTGAAACCCATCAATGTATTCGAGACCATAAAAATCATTTTCAACTCCAATCAGACCTCATTGAGCATTTATGACAATTACAAGGGGAGTTGTAGGAACTTAGTAAGTGTGTGAGTTATGCATGTGGTATTTTATTGTAATTTGATATATGTATAAGTCTTCTAAAGACAACATTGATAGTTATGTATGTGGATTGCATCTATATATATATGTATGTGGATTTTTAAAGTTGGCAGGTTGAATGTATATATATGTATGTGGACTTTTTAAGTTGGTAGGTTAAGTACATTGATATTTGGTAGGTTGCATATATATGTGTGTGTGTGTGTGTGTGTGTGTGTACGTATGTGGATTTTTAAAATTAGCAAATTTGAGTAAATTGATATTTGGCAAGTTCTTTCTATAAAAAAAGAAAAATTGGCAGGTTCAATATGTATGTATGTGGCAAGTTCAAAATTGGCAGGTTCAATATGTTTGGAATAGTTCTTGAATTTGAAAGAAAAAAAAAAGTTTGCTAGAAAGAAATGATAAAGGCCAAGGAAAGAAATGTGACCACTGGAATCAAAATCTCAAAATCACTATTGGGAAAAAAAATTACTGTTGTAAAGCCCAAGAAAATGTGACCATTGGAATCATGCCAAATCTAGAAAAAAAAAAGTGATAGTTGAAAGAAATAATAAAGAATGATTAAAAAATAATATTTTAATAAAAATAGAGTTTTGGGATGCTGGAGATATTGTAAAATGGTATGGTATAATGGTAAAGTAGCTTTTTGGAATGGTAAAATAGAGTAGAATTGGAATTTTCCAATGCTAATACTCTTACAAAGTCGCTCCCATTCATGGACATTGCCTCTTGTTTCATTGGGCTTTGGTGCATTTACAATGATGCTCTCATCTTACTCTCATAGGCTTTCATTAGAATGTACTTAGAGATTCTTAACCCTTTGTCTCAAACATGGGACCACAATATATTCATTGCCTTTGGGCTCTTCCTTTTTCATTTCATCATTTTTCTTTTTTTAAAGTAGCCCTTTAGTTAGAATATATTGTAGCCTTCCTCTTAAGGTCCATGAAGTTCTCATCATTTTAGGCCTAGGCATACAACAAAGAGACCCAAGATTAGGGAAATTCATATTGATTTTGTAGGATTTTGGATGCTAAGTCCATAGCATACTTGTTATCTTAGGTCCAAAGTCTTCTTTTCAAAAGGGCTTTTTGATTTGGGCTTATGATAGCAATTAGGCTATGGTCTTATGAAACTTTCAAGTTAAGATATACCTTTGGATTAGGGGATAAACCTCTTACATGTGAGAACCTCTTTTCTTTTATCCCTATTGTATTAAGGTATGCCTTAACTTTAGGGTCATCCTTTCATTTTTCACATCATTTATTTGTCCTTTAGAATTAGGTGATCACAAAAATATATGATTGAACAAACAAGAGATTTAAAAAGGTACCCTCTTTTGATAGGATCTAGGATCTCTCTAAGTGTGGGTAGGCTCCTTAAGGCTAAAGAGATAGATAAGTAGGTCACTCACAACTAGGTGAGCCATGATTCCAACCGAAGGCCTAAGTGGACCTTTTGTGGATTGGTGGCAAACTGTTAATGTACTCAAAGCCCATCATAGGCAATGACACACATTATGAGTTGATGGGATGAACTTCAAAAGACTTAGGCCCGAATGGAGCCTTCCATCTTCCCACTTATCACCAACCGAGGTAAAAGGACAAAAGAACCAAGTGATGTGTGTGCAAACAAGTATTGAGTAAGCCTTTATTAAGGTTAAGACATAGGACATATGGGAATTAAACTCAATATCTCTAGTAGAGTCACCATTATGGACACAACAGGGAGTCACCACATAGTTTTTGCAATGGTTTAGGAACCATATAAATAGCATCCTCTCGAGGAAGGACCTTTTGATCTTACTACTAGAGATATGAGTTCAGAGTTAAGGTACGATCTTGGGAAGGTGTTAAACACCCAAAACCGCTCAACCCTAAGGTTGACTTCTCTTCATTGTGTCTTATGTCTTAACCCTATTAAAGGCATACTCAATATTGTTATTTTAACTCGCACACAAACACTAACATTCATCTAACAATCAACATGGCATAAATCATCCCAAAAGACCTAATCATACATCTATCATGGCAATCAACCAAAGCCTAGCATTCATCTAATCATGCATCTCATCACATCATAGACCCTAACATACATCTAGCATACATGTCACCTCATCCTAGCATTCATCTAATCATGGCATAACATCCCAAACAAGGCAACAACAAAGACAAGGTAGTAAAAGAGCATGGTAATCAAGCATATGTCATAACATATATTACTAACTCTTAAACATGAAATCAAGCATCAAACAACACAAAAAATGCATGTTCATACTAATTCATGACTTACATCACTTACCTTGCAGCAACTCAGCACCTATGACATTATGCATGAGCATGTGAATCCATGTTTATGGCATCAAAATAAGACAACACAAGAAAAACCCTAATTCTAACATGTGAAAGCAAACAAGTAATTAAACATGTGAAACAGAAGCTTAAGAATACAAAAACATGGAAAAGAGCCTAAATAAAATTATTACATGTGAAAACAGAAGCAAAAATAGATGAAAATAAAATTAGGGTTTCTGGGCTAGTTTATGCACACGCATGAACAACCCTGCATGAGCATAATCAAGCCTGCATGAGTAGGCAAGATTATGTGCACATGGTTTTCTACCCAGAAATCCTAAAAACACAACAAAGACTTAAAACATTAAATCTAACATCCTAACATGCTTTCTAGACATACAAATATGTAAACCTAGACTACATAAACATATTATAACATATTACAACAAGAAAATAAAGCAAACAGAAAGATTAAAGTGCAAAAGGGAAAAGAAAAAGAAAAGAAAAGTTTAGACTTAGATACCTCAAATAAAAGCTCTTCATGCTTGATTTTTTACAATTCCCCTCAGTCAAATCTATTCACAATTCAATAAAAGAGTGATTAGTAATTGTATACTCAAAGATCAAGGCCAGAAAATGTCCTAATCAAAAGAAAATTGACTTGAGAATGTTTTATGAAAAACTCCCTATTTGATTCACTATTTCTAGTGAATCTTAGTGTTTTCTTGTGGGTTTTTATGTGTTTTGAAAATATACCATGTAAAGCTACTTATAGTGTGAAAATAGGGATTTGGAACAACTCTCAAACAATGTGGGATTCGTTCTAAACCTCATCATAAATGAAAAAAAACTTGCCTTATTTATGTTTCTAGAATATGCTTTACGTGCAAGCTGATTCTTGCGTGCACATAGCGAGGGTTACCTTGTCTTTATTTTTTCAAAAAAAGGTTTATTTTCTCATTAAGAGTTATATTTTTTATTTTAACATTTCGCAAGTAAATTTAACATCTTATTGGGCCCTAAACCAACCTTGGGTCTTAGAATTCAACATCATTGGGGAACGAGGGCTTGAGTCGTAAGGGGTACAAATGCGATGTCTAAAAGGACACAAAGCACTATCTATGGCAATAAACACAAAGGGTCAAAGATCACACTTAGGTAATTAAACCAAAACAAGTGTACCTGCTCTAATACCAATTGAAAGCTCAAATAGTGTAAAACACTATAGCTTGTTTAAACCCCTAATTTTAAATTACGGCTTAATTACTTTTACTTTAATTTATCTAAGTGCGGAACAAAAGTAAATGATATGCAATAACTAGAACTACTCTCTAAGCCATAACCACAAGCAAGCAACAATAATAATAAAAAGACTCGGTGAAAAATCTCTCCGCAACCCTCCAAGTTGAAATGATCCATTAGTGAATAAATTGGAGTACAAGAATATAAAAAGACCCTTTCAAGCCTAATCTATCGATAGCACTTGAGCCCTCCAAGCTCCAGCTACCAACGGACTTCTTGAAGTCTTGTCTTCACTAGCTTCCCAAATCCCATAATATCGCCCAATTGCATCTGCCACGACTCACTAGTTTATTTTGGCAAATCCTCAATACTTCCCAAGCACCAAATCACTCTCTACACTTTGAATAGGTGTGGGTTGTGTTTGGGTACAAATCTCCTCTCAAGGTATAACAATAGGAGAGGGAAGGAGAAGAGACTACAAGGATTTCTTACTTAAGGATGAGTTGCTCTCTCTTTAACAAGGTGGGTGTGTTGTAAAAACCTTTCTAGGGTTTTCTTCTAAATAGTTTCCTTACAATTTTGTGGGTAATAAGGGTATATATAGTAAGGTAAAGAAGAGGAAATGTCACACTCAAAATCCAACTAGTCAGTGTATCTCGCGGGTCATCTCACAAGTTGGCCAAGTTAGGAGTGACTCACGAAACATACTAATTGTTGAACTTCCTTATGCACTCCTCACATGGCCTTTCGTGGGTGCTGCAATCCCAAGCCAGTCGCAAGCCAAGTTGCGAGATCAACTTTCATGAGCAATCTTCACCAACTTAGTACTAAACCCATTACAAATAAATCCCATAAAATACAAGGAAATATATTAATGAAATTACAACAATTTTTGTCATGGAATAAAGCTAACATAAATGTTATGTGAAAAACCATAACTTAAAAACTAGAAACTGAGAAGTGGGGAGAGGGAAAAGGAAGAGACAAAAATTTAGAAGTGGGTTGGGAAGACAAGGTGAAGGACTAGAAAGAGGAGTTTATCAAATTGCTTGGAAAACTGTGTATCACTATAACAAATTGCTTGGAAATCATGATTTTAGTGGGAAATGAGTTGCCTTTTTTCATTATTTATTTAAATTACTTTGTAATAAATATATATATATATAATAATAATAATAATAAGTAAAACTAAGAGAAACTCAAATTTGAGTTCCAATTTTGTGCTATGTGTCTAGATTTATGTGGGAACCACACCATATTTATCCTTCCAATTGTTCAATTCAAATTTGAAATTGGAGTCCAACTTTGCTCCATCTGTCTAAATTTAAGTGGGACCATGTTATAATTATCCATCAATGCCCACTTTCATTTAACCCAAATTCCTTCATCTCCTACTCAGCTAACAAAGCATCTTACTAGTTACTACACCAATTCAGAAACCTTAATATACAACTCTCCTCTTTTTCAATGAATGCAATGGAATTTGAAGGGGGTCTCTTAAGATCAATGATGCATGCTTTTGGGTATTTTTGTGCCTTATATAGGAAGAGGTTCTCCTTCTATTTCAACTAGTGCATGACCCGCGCAATGCGCAGGAAAATTTTATTTATTATTCACAGAAAAATATGTAAAATCATAATTAAACTCTATTAGTAGAATATTAGTTGTTTCACTAATTGTCTATCAAACTCTAGTAACATGATCATGATACAAAATTTTGTGCTAACTCCATTAGCCAATCAAACATTATCATGATATCATAAAAATATTATGATAACTCCGTAGACAATTAAAAGAAGTATACTGATTTTTTTAAAGGAGAAAAAACCTTCCCTCTTATATTTATTTTTCTTTATTATTATTTTTTAAATGATTAGAAACTCCCTTAAAATTGAAGGTCTATTTATGCATTAAATATGGTTAAATGAAGACCTACTAAATAAGGAAAATACAAAGAACCTCAATTATACAAACTATGTTTATAACGATTACAGGATTCTTACTATAACTGTCCAATTTAAACTATACAAAGGACAATTAATTTCAAGAATACAAAAACTGGACAAAAGATATGTCTTAGGGCAGGCAGAAAAAAACCAAAACTCTTGAAAAAGTTATATTGTAAAGTTTTATCAATACCAGTCACTGTACCACCCTATAAAAAAAATAAAAGATGGTAGCACTTAATCAAAGTTACATTTATGAAATTTCATAGAGAAATCTGCAGCTACTTGATCCCTTTACTAAGCCATGTACATCTACTTGATGCTTTTTAGCGCAATCCTTTTCCATAAATTTCTTAGTGCATAAGGATATTGACAATTTTTGCCCTCTTCTCAACTTCATTAATAGCCATTTTCTTATTTGTCTCTAGCAATTTCTCAACTCCTCTCCGGCTCTTAATAGCAATTAAGACCTGACAAAGTAACATCAACATAAATTAGAGAATGGTGCACTATGTTGCACTCTATAAACTTCAAAGGATTATTATTAACATAAATCATTCAATATATTTGTCACTAACTGGGTATGGATGCAGCAAACACATGCATGTACAAAGTTTTGGGTATAAGCAAAAAAAAAAAAAAAAAAAAAAGCATATAATGTTGAATGCTTATGGGACCAAGACTAATCTAATTTAAAATGTAAATTCAATGTTCAACAAGCATTTGGAATAATATATGTATATAGCACATTCTATTTGTAAATAATCTGCATATCAAGAATCATAAAATGATTTAGGAATAAACATCATCTTTAAAAAATAACTAACTCATAAAAATATAGATTGTGGATACGAATTTCAAAGACATTCTTAAAGACATCATCTCTCAATAGAAGCTAAAAATACAAAAATATTTAACCAATAGACTAACATGTACCAAAAAATCAAATGGAATTCTAGATGATTAGTGTTAGATTCCTATAAGATTAACACAATGCAACACCCATATATCAGAATTGAATAATACCAAAATTGGAACACATATATTACAATTAAACACACACATAGACTAAGGAGAAAAATCCCATGATCATTCACTCAAAAAATCAGATGTCAAAAGCTCAAACACGTAAAAGTAGCAAAAAAAAAATCACAAGTTTATGCATAAAGCCATGCCTATATAACTTTTAAATCATCCAAATGCAACAATAGTAGAAGCAATTTTAAGGATTCTTTCCTACTTAATGGCTTCTGCAACATAAAAATCACAATCAACGTGTATACATCTCACAAAGAACAAAGAACAAATTTGTTAATGTTCCACTTGTCAATTGAAACCAATCCCTTGTTAACTACCAAAATAGGAGTCACAACCATAACTGGAGATCATCTCACAACCATATCTAGAGATCGTACCAACTTCAATAAATATATGTATCTTTGTCTAAAAGAGTGCAATTCCTTAAAAAAAAAAAAATACAGCTAGGTTATCTTAAACTTAGGCAACCAAAAAAATCCAATTCCATCCAAACCAAGAAAAGAAGAAATATTGGACTTTAGCTAAAAATGTTTTCTATTAAGCTTTGTAGTCAGGGGGGCTTTGATGAAGGGTGGGTTTGGTGAGTCAAAGAGATGTGATGTAGTTTCCACTTGGGATGCACCACCACTAAGTGGTGTAGAGTTTACCTGCTTCTTATGCTAGTCATGTCACTGACTTTAATTCCATTCCTATGTGTTTTAACCTGTACATTTTAAGCTATACACCACCATCATAATGCAAATACCTTAATCAAAGCCACATATAACCCAAAGATATACATCCAAACTAATCCAACTATTATAGAAAAAAGAAGATAATATTTAATGCACAAATTGAAAAATAAAAAGGAAAACTTACTGTTTGCAATTCCAACAGGTCAGTGGTGGGAGGGTTCTTTGTTCTATTTCTTCTCTGCAACACCATATACCCAAGTTTCAACATACCAATGTTGATTATCCTCTTTGAATACTTTATCTTCTCCAAATACTATTTTTGTTGTCCATAATTTACCACAATTGCTTTTCCTTAGCATCTAAAATTTTCAGTGTCTACACTCCTAATCATTAAAACCCACCTATCCACTCTTTATATAAAAATAAATAATAAATAAAAATAAAAAACATAAAAAGAGAGCCCATAACTGTAAATTAACTTTAAACAAAGAAAAAAAAAAGAGATAAATGCAGAGAAATTCTAATGGTAAAGCAAAGAGAGAGGGAGATAGAAATCTGACCAAAATGCCTAAATCAAAACAAAGCAAATACCCAAAATGCCAAACATATATCATAGTTATCGCAAGATTTTGGTTTTTCTTCTAAAAATTTATATAAAAAAATCAAAAAACAAAGAAAGCCAAAAAAAAAAAAAAATCACCTTGCATTGAGAGAGAGCTTTGTTTAAAACCAAGTGAACACTTTCCCTTGCCAAATGCTTCCTACATGTTGCAACGGCCTTAATTGCAGGAAAAGGCTTCTACTTTTATCTCTCTCTCTCTCTCTCTCTCTATATATATCAAGATAGATTTAAGTTACATGTCTTTTAAATAATCCAAAGCCAAAGAAATACATTTCAAGCACATTGCTGATATCAAATGCTAGACAACAAAGATTAGCATGTTTGGTGCACATGGTAGGATAAGTAATAAATCCCACAATTGGCTTGGCAAAGGATTACATTTATTCATACATTAAGGTAGTGTTGTAGAATGGTAATAGACCTAAAAAACGTCTAAGTGAAAGTTAATGCCTCCTTCAATAATTTGTAATGTATTACAATCTTTGATCATTTAAGGATTAAAAAAATTAACAAATGCAAAAGCAAACTATATTGGCCAACTATATTTGGCATATATTATAATTTTTAGGTAATTTAACAATTTCTTCGAAAAGAGAAATCATTTTAAGTTTTACAATATAACAGCTATAGTCAATTGCAGCAAATAAAATAAGCTTCTGCAACATAAAAATCACAATCAACATTTATACATTTCATAAAGAACAAATAACAAATTTGTTAATGTTATACTTGTCAATTGAAAACAGTCCCAAGTTAACTACCAAAATAGGAAATTAAAACAAATTTGTTAATACTGGACTTTACATATACATATACATATATATATATACACAACTTGGATAGAGTTAGATCCAGAATTACCACTTCAAATAGTTATCTTCTTTTCTAATTTATTTCTCTCATTTCAATTTCAATTTCAAATGAAGGTACATTCTTAACAATACTTACAGTGGTTCAAGATTAATCTACATAGTTCCAATGGCTTTAAAAAAGGGACCATTCAAAAACAACAAATGCAAAAACTTTAAAATTTAAATTAAAACTTTAGTGTAGTTTTGATTTCTCAAAGGTTTGTGCTTTGAGTAACAAAGCAAATCTTCATTTTATGTGAACTCGAAATCAAACCAACCCAAATATTCAAAATCGATTCTAAATACCCAAAACATTGAGCCAAGCCAAACACCCTAAAAACGAAACTTCTTCTAACCAAAATCCCTTAATCAAAACCAAACCTTACCCAAAATACTAATCTAAATCATAATTAACCCCCAATTGATTCTCCAAATTAAAACCAAAAACCCTTAATTTTTTAGTTTAAGCAAAACTTTACCGAAAGCGCTTCCAGTAGTCTGATAGTGGATGAAGGCTTACACTGATGACAGAACTTGTGGTGGTGCCCCTTTCTCAATCCTTGTGCATTAACTTAATAGTCTAACGATTATTCTTCCTCTTATTTCAAAAAAAAAAAAAAAAAATCCACTTGGTCGATCTCTCTACACTCTATGACTAATCGACTCTCTCTTTACCGTTCTCGAACTTTTGGCCTTTAAACCTTGATTATCCAAAGCCAATTGTAAATGCCCTAAAACTAAACCAAAATCAAACACAAAATTAATTGAATCCAAAAAATCCTAAAAGTTTTTAGTATACTGAGAAACTAAAATGAATCAAAAAATCAAATCAAAACCTAATGCAACCCAAATACCTAAATAAAAATCAATCCAACCAATTTATAAAAATTAATTCATACTTTCATACCCATATCTAAGGGAAAAAAACAAAAAACAAAAAAAAAAAAAAAAAAAAAAAAAAAACCCCTACCCGTGGTAGTTCTCTCTCTATATATGTATCTCAAATCTTGCATGCTCCTTTAGGTTACCAGTGCCAGTTCTGGTGGTCGAAGTCTGGCATACTCCTTCTTCTGCTTCTTTTTCTGGAAAAATCAAAAATCATAAAGGTTGTTTTGGTGTAACTGGAAACAAATATTTTTTGAGAGAAACTGAGGGACAGTTCTCTTCTTTCTTGATCGGAATCTCTGAAAACAAAGATTAAATCCGATCTTTAAGATTGGGCCGAGACTGTCTTACGGCTTGACACAATTAGTGACTCTCTCTCTCTCTCTCTCTCTCTATTTCTCAGATTCTCTCTCTGTTTCTTAAACTCTCTCTGGCTCTCTACCTTTCAATTGGTTTTGTTTTAAACCGTATGGAAAACACAGGAAAAAGATTAAATTGAAGCCCTCAAATAGTGCAACGTGTGATATTTTGTATCTTATAAAGTGTGAACGTGGCAGCATTTTAAGGGGTCATTTTTCCTAACATGGCAGCTCCTCCTTAAAGCTTCTACTATTATATATAGTATTAGATTTTAATTTTCTTCTCCTTTCTCATGGTTCCTGAGCCCTCCAACTTGCTTACAACTTCACCAAACCGCACAACCTACCCAACATCAAATCGTTGGAATTGCTACAAGTAAAATTGTTTATGTTAATTTGGGGTGTTTAATAGGATTTAGGTTTTGCTGTTTTGGTTGGTTGGTTTTGATTTAAGAAATTGGTTTAGATTTTGTATACTCAAAACCCTAATATAGATTCCTTTCAATATATAACCCTCTATATACATTCTATCCCAATTTCATCTTCCCATCAATGGCCATAGAAGAGTGACCACTCTCTAACAAACTGATTATTTTGGTCTATTTGGAAATATCTCATGTCTCATTCTTTTAATGTGTTTTGGCTTATTAGAGAAGAGCCAGTTTTGAAGAGAAGTTTGTTGATTCTATGTTGAAGAAAGCTAAGGTAACAATTCCTTACTAATTGTTCTCTGCATAGTTTTCCATCTAATTGGTTATCAATCATAGAGTTCAAATACTTTTCTAGGTTTTGTTTTATAGTTCTCAAGTTTCCTTTTTTGTGGTAGGAGGAAAAAGGTAGCTAAATTTGCATCAAAGAGATTCTTGGTATTCTTTCATGGATTGACAAATTGATTAATTTTGATAGCAACCAGATTCTAAGATCCTACAAAGGTAGTATTTTTTAAGATATAATATTTGTTTCAAGTAAATTAGCCTATTTTCTATTGAAAATTATAGAATTTGTATTACTCTATTTATTTATTTGGTTGGTTGAGAAATTCTGTTGATGGGTTTTGTTGGTGAGAATTTTTGGGCTGAATCTAAAATTTAATACTAAATATTAAATTTGATGTTTTCTTCTTTTTGTTTTTTTTCCTGTCCTAATCTTTCTATCTCATTGGCAGACTTCAAGCGCAGGAATATTGCACACAATCTTTCGTTAATAAGTATGCAAGTTTGTATTAATTTCATGTGATTTTTTATTTTTTTATTATTTTTATGATAGTTAGATAACTATTTGCTTTATTTCGAATTACGTTTGATATCTATTTGCTTATGAATGATATTAGATCTGACCTTCACTTTTACAAAACATAAGGTATTGCATTCACAAAACTTACTTTCTGAGAAAATTTCATTTCTATTCCATGCGTTTGTCTTAGGTTTTTGTTTTGTGTGTCTTTGGGTTAATAAGGCAACAAAACTAAAGTTTTTAAGGTTGTCTAGCACTATTAACAACATCACATAATGGTAGCTTAAATTCTTCTTTCATTGTTGATTTTTTTTCATTTGCTTTGATTTGTATGTTGGAAAAATTGGTTTTGCATCTCATACAAAACTCACAGCAGAAGCAACACAACGATCTACTTCATTCATGAAAGATAACATGTAACCTTGAATTTTAGAACAAAGAAGAGAAAGCATACCTTGGTGTAGTAAAATTCAAAAAAAAAAAAGACTTAAGAATACCTTCAATCTTCATCCCAATTCTACATGGTGCCCAAGATGAGTATTCTCTCAATCAGTTCTTGTGTACATTGATTTTCCTATGGAAAAGTGTATTTCCGTGTATTTCCAAGGTTCTGTAGAGAAAAACTATTTTCTCTTCTTTTAATCATATGTATGTTTTAACTACCTTGGTAGTTACTTTATTCTCTTCTACATGGTGCCCAATTTCATCACCGACTACGAACTATATTTTAAGTTTACAAGGAACTTGTGATTCATATCTTCTATAACTAAATCACATTCAATGCATCTCAAGGACTATGATAATATCCCATCAGTTCATTTATAAATAGTATCATATAATTAAACAATTTAATTATTTATAACATGCCAATAAATTAGATTTTAGGGCACAAACCCTAACACTGTATGTAAAGTTGTAATTTACAACTATGTATTTTGTTGGCTTTAATTTCGTGCCAAATTTAATCGTAATTCTACTCAATCTTTTGTACCTAGTATTTATTGTGGGATTTGATTGTAAGGGTTGTGTGATAGAGAGAGAGAGTGTGTGTGAAGACTCAAGCAATTGAAGACTGAAAAGTTTTCGTGGGTATCTTGCGACTAAACATCCCGCGAAGTGACCCATGTAACTTGTGTTTGGATTTGTGCCCTAAAATTCTATTGTATGATGCTATGTATGATATTATGTTTGACACTATATATGATATGATGTATAACTTAATATTGTAATTAATAAAATTGTTTTATTATCTGAAATAATGGTAACTGTTTTATTATCTGAAATAATGGTAACATGAATATTTGGACATTATCATATAGTCCATGAGATACATAGTATGTGATTTATGTGAAAAGTAACAGAAGATATAAATCACAAGTTCTTTGTAAACTCAAAATTTAGTTCGTAGTCAGCGATGAAATT
This sequence comes from Quercus variabilis, assembly GCA_030445155.1. Classification (NCBI taxonomy): domain Eukaryota; kingdom Viridiplantae; phylum Streptophyta; class Magnoliopsida; order Fagales; family Fagaceae; genus Quercus; species Quercus variabilis. Next base: position 26,923,464 of record CP129455.1, on the reverse strand, counting down.
GGGCGTTTCATCTGCGAAGACTATAACATATCAACTATGATGATTTGTCTTGATCATGGAAGTGGTGACTTCTAGTTGATATATTTTAAGAGTTAAGATGTATTGAACAGGACCGTTGTGAGATTTATTATTCTCTTAAAGATTGTCAATAGAATAATAAATCTCATGACTTATATTTACATGAATTCTTAATCCTAAGAGAATAATAGACTTGATCATGAAATGTAGGTTGCTTTAATATATCAGGAGTGAGATCTAAAGTAACGGTCAAAACCTCAATATGTTGGGTAGCCACATTTAGTGTTGATGGAACATATATTCTCAAGATGGAATTCATAGTCTCTTAACGAAGAAACAAAATATTTTCTTGAAATAAGTTTAATGGATTTGTTATTCAGAGAGTTAGGCCTAACCATTTTAGTAAGACTAAAATATATATTTATGAAATTAGATTTCATAAATATATGAAGAATAATATTAAAGGATTAAACAGAGTACTCAAGGATTAAGATGTAGTAATTCACAGAGTGGCAGTCTTCATTCATGACTTTGTATTACTACGAATATTTTATAAAGGAGTTGCATGTACAATAAAGTCTAGGAATATAATTTATTAATAAGGCCTAAAGTGCAATTATATTTATATAGTGGTATTAAATATAATTAATGGTAACTTTGGACTTGTCAAGAGTTGACAAAAAAGCCCAAGACCTATTGGAACTAATGTCTTATTTGTTCCCTTTAGGTCTCACTCCAAGCCACATACTACAGCCCAATTGGGAAGGCCCAAAAGGCTAGCCCATTTAGATAATCAGATATATCTAGAGAGAAGCATACAGATTTTAATAACAACAATTAGTATGTATAAGAGGGTTGGACACTCTGAAATTCTCTCTAGAGCAAATTCATATATTTGATTGAGAGACCACACATCTTGGGTGTTAGCGGAATTGGAGTGAAGATTGTAAGTCTTCTCAAAAACTTCTGAATTTTCAATTTTGAATTTCACTACTTCAAGGTACACTATCTTATTCTCTAATTCTGAAACTTATATGGAACATGTTAATAATTGTGAATGAAGTAGATCCGTTAAGTTAACTTTTTCGTTGCGTATACGAATATTTCCATCAAATGGTATCAGAGCGGTCTTCAATTTCCAATCTATTTAACATGTTTTGTGAGTTTTGGAATTAGAGATAATAGTTTCATGATGTTAGAAGATTATATGTGCATTTAATTTTTTGCATGGTTGTTGAAACTATGATTTGATGAAAACTGAAATTGATGTTATGATGTTGTTTAAATTTGAATTTAAGTAAGTTAAATTGAACTTTAAGGCTATAGCATCAATGAAATTCAATTTTGACATCGAATTATGTCTATCATGTTCATATGGTGATTATTTGTTCATAGCAAACCGTAGAAAACTGTTTAGATTTTTCCTTCAAAAACTAAAAACACGGGTTTTTCGCGGGTTAGCTTCCCATGAAGTTACTCGCGAGAAATGCTTCTGAAGCACGAAACTTTTCGCAAGTAAGCTTTACTTGCAAAACAATCGTGAGACAGTAGCGAAAGTTTCTGTCTGATTTTTGTGTTTTCACTTTTTGCATGAAAGCATTTTTGTGAGAAGAGCTTAGTCGCAAGATACTCACGAAAATGCTACTAAAGGGAATTTTGAATTTTTTCTAAGCGTTTTCAAATGTATAAAATGCAAGGCAAAATGTGTAATTAGTTTATGCATGTTTACAAAATAAAAACCTTTAATTTAAAACATCTAGTGGGAGAGAGATACAAAGGTTGGATCTCACGGCCTCCATTGTCGTTTTATAGTAGTGTGATTAAATACTTCGCCTTGGCGTACATGCCTTGCTCCTTTCGAAGGGTGTTTAATTCATGGAACTATAGATTAAACTTCTTAATGATGGATGATATGTGTTTTTACATTAAGAACAACCACACTTCCGTGGAGTTACTTAGTGACTCACATTGATTCTAGGCAATGGTGTACACTAAACTAAGTATAATGTTAATCTCCCTTCGGAGCTATGTCATTATTACTTAGAGGCTAAAGGAAAAACAGCAAATTGTTTTTGTTTGGTAAGAGTTACCATGATAGTATTAATAATGAGAATAATTCTCACCTGATCATAGTGATTGGTATGACCTTGCTTCCGGGGAGTATTAATTGTGGGATTGGGTTGTCGTTGCATATATTATATCGTAGTTTTGTTAAGGTTCCATACTATATGTTTATATGCTAAATTGATAATATCCAGTTTACTTATTATATTTATGTTTATTAATTTCAGATTTGAACATGGCATCATTTAGCCCACTTGTTACTATTCTTAATTAAAACAAACTAACTAGATCCAATTATGTTGACTTTAAAAGAAATTTGGACATTGATCTTACTACTGAAGAGGACAAATATGTGCTTACTAAACCATGTCCTAACTTTCCTTCATTAGATGCTCCTCCTGAGGAAAAACAGCGATATGATCGTTGGCAGAAATCTAATGAGATGGCCAAGTGTTACATCCTAGCATCTATCTCAAATGTTCTACAGCATCAAATGTAGGATGTAGAACTAGTTTCAGACATTATGCTAAGTCTGAAGGAGATGTTTGGTGAGCAAGGCCATTCTGCAAGGCAAGAAACCATGAAGCAAATTTATAATACCAAAATGGCTGAAGGTAGTTCAGTTAGGGAGCATTGTCTTACAATGATCTCTAATCTGAATACATTGGAGGTTTTAGGTGCCGATATTGATGGAGAATCCCAAGTGGATATGATACTCTAGTCACTACCAGAATCATTCAAGGAATTCAGACTCAATTATAATATGAACAAAAAGATTTATTTTTTTTTTCTGAATTAATGAATGAATTGGTAGCGGCGGAAGGCATCCTTGGTACTTCTAATGTTGAAGCCAATGTAAGTGAAGCTTCTACTTCTCAACCTAAGTCGAAAGGCAAGGGTAAGAAGAAGAAGAAGAAAGACTTCACCAAGTAAGAGGGTAAACAAATTGCCTTAGGGGTTGCTAACAAAGGAAAGAATCTCAAAAGAAAATGTTTCCATTGTGATAAGAAAGGACATTGGAAGAGGAATTGTCCAAAATTCAAGGTTGCTAAGAATAAAGGTATGAAAAGTTCATTCCTCCTTGAAATATGTTTAGTGCAGAATCCCACAAATTCCTGGTGTGTGAATTCAAGTTGTACTAATCATATCTGCAATTCTTTGCAAGGGTTCCAAGAGACCAGAAAGCTTAAAGAAGGGTAATTGTTTCTTACTTTGGCTAATGGGAGCAGGATTTCGGTTGTAGCTGTTGGAGTGTTTAGTTTATGCTTTAAGTATAGGATTTTAATATTAGAAGACTGTCTATATATACCTAATGTTTGTAGGAATTTAATTTCTGCAACTTATTTAGGTGAATATGGATATTGTGTTATCCTTAAAGACAATGTTGTAATAAAGAAGGGTAAAGTGTTTATCTATTCTGGTAATACGTCTTTATATTTTAACTCCTGATAAGCATGAATTATATGATTCTGAATTAGATAAAGACTTTTTTGTAAAATCATTAAAGAGAAAGTTTCCTTCTACTAATGATACATATCTTTGGCACTTGCGTTTAGGTCATATTAATTGAAACAGAATTCAAAGACTGATTAAAGATGGACTCTTAGAGTCCATGGACTTTGATGAATTTCCAGTTTATGAATCTTGTTTGGAAGGCAAAATGATCAAACGACCTTTTAATGCAAAAGGTAGAAGAGCCCAAGAATTGCTTGAATTAGTTCATACGGATGTGTGTTATCCTATGTCAACCCAAGCAAAAGGAGGTTATGAGTACTTCATCACTTTTACCAATGATTACTCAAGATATAGTTATGTATACCTAATGAGACGGAAGTCCGAATCCTTTGAAAAGTTCAAAGAGTTTAGGGCTGAAGTTGAGAATCAATTGGGTAAACGCATAAAGGCCATTTTATCTGATCGTGGTAGTGAATACCTTCTTGGGGATTTCAAGGATTACTTAACACAAAATGGGATTGTATCCCAATTGATTGCACCTAGAACTCCCCAATAGAATGGTGTAGCAGAAAGAAGGAATAGGACTCTTTTAGAAATGGTTAGGTCAATGATGAGTTACTCAACTTTACCAATTTTTTTTTTTTTTGGGTTATGCCTTAAGTACAGCAATACATCTTTTGAATTTAGTTCCATCAAAATCTGTTCCCAAAACAGTCGTGGAATTGTGGAGTGGGTGTAAGCCTAGTATGAAATATCTCCACATTTGGGGTTGTCTAGCACATGTATTAAAAGGGAAGCCTGATAAATTGGAACCAAAATCAGAAGTATGTTCACTTGTAGGTTATCCAAAAGAAACTAGGGGTTATTTATTCTACAGTCTTAAGGATAATAAAGTTTTTGTTAGTACAAATGCTAAATTCTTGGAAAATGACTACATGAATAATTTTACTCCTAGAAGTAGAGTTGTGTTAGTTAAAATGAATGAATCTGTAAAAGAACAACTAATAGTTGAAACTAGAGATGATGTGGCTGTATTAGATACACCACAAGATACTACTTATGAGATGTCTAGTACACAGGTGCCTCGTCATAGTGGGAGGATTGTTAGGCCACCTATAAGGTTTATAGGTCTGGGAGAAACTTATGAAGCTATCTTAGAAAAGGTCAAAACCGATCCTTACACTTATGAAGCAGCAATAAATGATATAAATGCATATCATTGGGTTAAAGCTATGAAATCTGAATTAGATTCCATGTATTCCAATCAGGTTTGGGATTTTGTAAATGCACCTAATGACATTAAACCTGTTGGATGCAAATGGGTTTACAAGAGGAAGAGAGGGATAGATGGAAGGGTTGAAACCTTTAAAGTAAGGCTAGTGGCGAAAGGGTATACTAAAAAAGAAGGTATTGATTATGAAGAAACCTTTTCACCAGTAGTAATGCTTAAATCTATCAGAATTCTCTTGTCCATTGCCACTCATTATGATTATAAGATTTGGCAAATGGATGTCAAGATTGCATTTCTTAATGGCAATCTTGAAAAAGAAATCTATATGATGCAACCAAAAGGTTTCATAGCAAAGAACCAAGAGCATATGGTATGCAAGTTAAAAAGGTTCATTTATGGACTTAAGCAAGCATCTAGGTCATGCAATATCAGATTTGATCAAGCAATCAAATCATTTGGTTTTGAACAAAATCTAGATGAACCATGTGTGTACAAAAGACATCAAGATAAAGGCATGGAGTTCAAGAACGGTTTAGCATGCAAAACTCCAAGAAATGATTACTTCCCTTCAGACATGGAGTTCCTCTATCTAATGACCAAAGGCCTAAGACTCAAGAGGAAATAGATATGATGAGAAAAGTTCCTTATGCTTCTGTAGTGGGAAGTCTTATGTATGCCATGCTATGTACTAGCCCAGATATTTGTTATTCAGTTGGCATGGTCAGCCGATATCAATCAAATCCAGGACCAAAACATTGGCAAGCTGTAAAGCATATTCTCAAGTATCTTCAAAAAACGAGAGATTATATGCTTGTTTACCAGTGTAAGGATTTGATTCCTATTGGCCATATAGACTCAGACTTTCAATCGAATCTAGATTTTAGAAAGTCTACATCAAGATGTGTTTTCACCTTGGAAGGTGGAGCCATAACATGGAGGAGTGGCAAGCAATCTTGTATTGCGGACTCTACCATGGAAGTAGAATATGTTGCTGCTTGTGAAGCAGCAAAAGAAGCTGTATGGCTTAAAAAATTCCTTTCTGACCTTGGCGTAGTAAGAATTAAGCAAGGTCTCATTACTTTGTTTTGCGACAATAGTGGAGTAGTTGCACAATCAAAAGATCCAAGGAATCACAAGAAGGGAAAGCACATCGAGACAAAGTATCACATTATTAGAGATATTATTACTCGTGGAGATGTGGTGGTGTCAAAGATTGAAAGTGCAAATGATCTAGCAGATCCCTTTACCAAAGTCTTGCCTCAAAGGACCTTCGAGTCACATTTGGAGGGAATAGGAGTCAAATTAGTGCATAATAGTCTTTAGGACAAGTGGAAGATTGTTGGGATTTGTGCCCTAGAATTCTATTGTATGATGCTATGTATGATATGATGTATAACTTAATATTGTAATTAATAAAGTTGTTTTATTATCTGAAATAATAGTAACATGAATATTTGGACATTATCATACAATCCATGAAATGCATAGTATGTGATTTATGTGAAAAGTCATAGAAGATATAAATTACAAGTTCTTTGTAAACTCAAAATTTAGTTCGTAATCGGTAATGAAATTGAGCGTTTCATCTGCGAATACTATAACATATCAACTAAGATGATTTGTCTTGATCATGGAAGTAGTGACTTCTTGTTGATATGTTGATATATTTTAAAAGTTAAGACATATTGAACAGGACCGCTGTGAGATTTATTATTCTCCTAAAGACTGTCAATAGAATATTAAATTTCACGACTTATATTTACATGAACTCTTAATCCTGAGAGAATAATGGACTTGATCATGAAGTGTAGGTTGTTTTAATATATCAAGAGTGAGATCTAAAGTAACAGTCAAAACCTCAATATGTTGGGTAGCTATATTTAGTGTTGATGGAACATATATTCTCAAGATGGAATTCATAGTCTCTTAACAGAGATACAAAATATTCTCTTGAGATAAGTTTAATGGATTTGTTATTCAAAGAGTCAGGCCTAACCACTTTAGCAAGACTAAAGTATATATTTATGAAATTGTATTTCATAAATATATGATGAATAACATTAAAGGATTAAACCGGGTACTCAAGGATTAAGATGTAGTAATTCACAAAGTGGCAGTCTTCATTCATGACTTTGTATTACTACGAATATTTTAAAAAGGAGTTGCATATACAATAAAGTCTTTGGATATAATTTATTAATAAGGCCTAGAGTGCAATTATATTTATATAGTGATATTAAATATAATTAACAGTAATTTTGGACTTGTCAAGAGTTGATAGAAAAGTCCAAGGCCCATTGGAGCTAGTGTCTTATTTGTTCCCTTTTGGTCCCACTCCAAGCCACATACTAAAGCCCAATTGGGAAGGCCCAAAAGGCTAGCCCAATTAGATAATCAGATATATCTAGAGAGAAACATACAGATTTTAATAACAACAATTGGTATGTATGAGAGGGTTGGACACTCTAAAATTCTCTCTAGAATAAATTCATATATTTGATTGAGAGACCACACATCTTGGGTGTTAGTGGAATTGGAGTGAAGATTGAAAGTCTTCTCAAGAACTTCTAAATTTTCAGTTTTGAATTTCACTACTTCAAGGTACACTATCTTATTCTCCAATTCTGAAACTTATATAGAACATGTTGACAATTGTGAATGAAGTAGATCCGTTAATTTAACTTTTTCGCTGCGTATATGAATATTTCCATCAACTTGCATATTGTGGAATGCAAAGAGTCAGGACAAGATGGAGACAGCTGTGTCTCGCTAGTATCTAGCGGGTAAGGCCTTCCCACAAGACATCCACGAGACATTCTGTTTTGCCAGACTGTCAATTCTAATACACACTTTTTATGCCTACACTATATATACCCATATTACCCACAAATGTTGAGGAGTGCTTCTAAGAGAAAATCCTAGCCAAACACCTTGAGAGTTAGAGATTGTTGTACCCACAATCCTCTACATAATTGCTTGTGGATTTTTCTCAACTCCTACCTCTCTATTTCCATACCATTGAGAGGTTGATAGCCCAAACACTTACCACACCCTTTTAGAGTGTCAAGTGATAGTTTGGTGCTATTGGGAAGCATTGGAAGAAGTCAAGGATGGCAAATGCAACATGGAGCTTGTTGCGAGATCCGAAGAGGTAGACAGGACACGGTTTCAAGAAGTCTTATTAGAGTAGGAGCTTGAAGGGATTAGGTACATCGGGTAGATTAGGCTTGGAGGATCTCTTGCTAACCTATGTATCCCAACTGATTGTCTAGTGGATCAATTACTACTTGGAGGGTGGCGGAGAGGTTTTTCGTCGAGTTCTTTGGTTTCCTCTGCGATAACACATCGGCGAGTTATCTTGTGTTTGCATTTCTCTTCCCTACTCTTTTACATTCCATTTTACTGCTGTGTTGTTTTGATTATGGATTAGAATAGCTTGTTTGTTTATTCGCTCGCATTTACACTATTACGCATTTAGAATTAAGTTAGTGTAAAATCTATCGAGCCATAACTTTAATTTGGGGGTCAAACAGCTCTTATGTTTTTAACACATTTTCAAGCTTTCATTGTAAATGAGGACATTTTTTTGGAGAAGTGAATAATGGCTCTAAGTTCATTACTTTTCGTACTGATTGTACTGTAGACTGCTTGAATGGAAATATATTAGTAAGATTTCCCTAATTTAATGCCATTGTGATTTTTTTTTTTTTTTTTTTTTTTTTTTTTTTTTTTGGTGATGCACTTGAAGCTTAGAGTTTCTTTATTCAGAAATTGATGGTTGATACTATGTTAGTATTTCTTCTTATTATACTCTATGGGTTTTTTTTCCCTTTACTACACAAACACAAACAAAATTCCAATATGTTATTTATTTCTAGAGTTGCCCTGGATTTTTTAAATTTGGGTTGCCAAACACAGGTATATATGATTTAGACCCAAGCCTTAAATAAGTACCATTTGTTATTATCAGATTGTATTGAAATTATGCATCATAAATGTGTGTTATCCATACTTATAAAAGGATTGGCTCTATTCCTTCTGTGCCTACTTAGATAAAGTGGAGTGGTTTTGTAAAGTACGACTATGTGCCATCATCAAAGGTTCATTTGAGACTAATTGTGAGACTTTGTGGAATAACAAAATTTGAAAATAATTATATTGAAAGTTAACACAAATCTATCTTTTAGATTTACTGGTTGAAGAGAAATTTCTTCAAAATTGGTTGGCACTGGTAAGCAAATGTTCAATGCAAATGTTGGTCTTTTGGAGTAGGAATTTGTCATGATATATGCTTCTCTAAACTCGCTACATTCTTGTCAAGGTAAGCAAACTTCTAAATTTTGAACAGTTGTAGAGATTATAAACAAAAGTGACATGCCTCACATGCCTTCAATTAAAATATCAAGTCTTTAGGAGTTATCTTGCAACTATACTAAGTATTTTCACCCTTTCATTTGGTTATCCCACTTGGAAGACCATTTTTTAGTTATTATTACATGACTTGTGTTTTGTGAAATTTCTTTAGACATGTGATATGTAATATTTAGTCTTGATTCCCTCTTTTTCTCATCCTATTATAGATCTGCATCTCCTCTATAGGACTCAAATATCACATTGGATTCTTGCTTATCACAAGTGTAGACTATGTTGGTAAGGTATTGCTTGCTTTGCTAAGCTAAGTTCATTTTTTGGAGTTCATGTAGTTTTTTTTTTTTTTTTTTTTTTTTAACTTCATTAGTCACAATTCTACATTGTGTGGTATCCGAATGTTTGAGTTAAATAGTCAATATTAGCTTGGTTTAAGAAACCTAAGACCTAATTAGGGGTGGCGAAGAGCTTCCTTAGTCTCTGTATTATTAGGTGCACCAAGAGCTTTCATGTCCTTTTATTTCTATTTTTCTAGGGATCACCATTTTCATTCTTTAGATTGTATTGTGAGCTTTCATTATTATTTTAATCGTTTTCAGAAGTGCATTTTGAGATTAAGTTGCTCACAATTGGTGGGAGAAGATTGAAGCTTACAATTTGGGACACAGGCAACTACTGGAATTATTTTGAATTATAGTTTCATTTTAATCTTTGATTAATGATGCTTTTGGAAGTGATAGTTTATGGTAACATGTAATCTTTCTCTTCCTTCAAGTGAGTCACTGCATTTGATGCATAAATAGATTGTACAGCTATTAACAATTGATGAAAGATATGTATATATGATTTTTAGTTAGGTGAACTTTTGGGTCTTAATAGAAACATTTAACCTTCAAATGTTGAAAAATCAAGAAGGTAAAATGTTCTATAAATTTAAATTTTGTGAAACTGATCAATGGAATTTGAAGTGTTAAAGAGACAATAATATTGACTTTGGCTTGAAACGTACTCAAAAGAAACTCAAGGACAGTGTATTAGACATGCCTATAGGGGAAAAGTGTTATATGATGTAGGGATGGCAATGGGGCGGGGCAGGGCCGAAGGATGGGTTCTTCATCCCGTTTTGTTTTTCCCCATCCTCGCCCCACCCTGCATAACAAGGAAAACTTTCTCACCCCATCCCCACCCCTTGGGACCCTGCAAAGCCCCACCCCACCCCACAAAACTCTACTTTCTGTTAATTTGCCCTACAACTAGTACAATTTATTTAATGAAACCTATTTCATTAATAAAAATATAATTGAAATTACAACTAAAGTTATCCCATCAAATTAAATCAATTTTTAGAAAAAAATTGAATTATATACCCAAGTGTTTAACAAGACAATCACAAAATAAAAATCTCATAGTATAACATATAACAAAATAAAGGCAAAGAACCACATTAAGTAGAATAAAATAAGCTAATATTGATATGTTTGTTTAAATAGTAGGGTTTTAGGGCATGAAAAATTTAGAATTATAACCCTTAGCAATACGGGGCAGGGATGGGGAGAGGCAGGGCAGGGTGGGTCTAAAAAGTCTAAACCCATTCCCACCCCGCCCCGCCCCATAGCGCGAGGCTAAAATATTTCCCCATCCCCATCCCACCACCTTTGCGAGACAGGGAAAACCCATGCGAGGCGAAGCAGGGAAGGGCGGGTTAAGCTGGGCAGGACAAAATTGCCATTCCTAATTTTATGGCATCTCTACTAAAAACTGTGAATTGCAATACACTTCTGATTCCAATACGCTATTCAATTCCAATTTTATTAGATACTTTTGAAGAAAGTTCCATTAATGTCCCTTTATATATTTTAAATAATAAAATGCAATATTCTCCTTTTTCTTCATTGTAGCATCACTTAAATTATAAAATGCAATATTTTTTTTATTCATTGTTTTATCTAATGCTATCTTCTATATGATAAACCAAAAAAAAAAAACCAATAGAATCACTTAAGGAATAAAATGAAATATATATATATATATATATATTCATTATTTTATTTAATTCTATCATCCGTGTGATAAACCCAAAAAAAAAAAATCGACCAATAGAATCACTTAAATAATAAAATGCAATATATATATATATATATATATTTATTTATTTATTTATTTCTATAATCCGTGTGATAAACCCAAAAAAACAAAAAACAAAATTGACCAATAGCATCACTACAATTAACTACCACACGGGTTACATACTAGTATAAACCTAATGAGCAATGCTAGGGACACATCCACAACTTTTTCCACAACTCGTCATGTAGCAAGTTGTGAGTGGTAAAGGTAAAAGGATAAGTCCACATTTCCACCACTCACAACTCACCACATGGTAAATTGTGCCAAAATTTGTAAACGTTTATGTGTCTTTAGTGATAGTGAGTAGTGACATTTTAACGTGACAATGAGTAGTGACATTTTTATTTTTTATTTATTTTTTATTTTTTTGCTGATTTAGAATAGATACTTTTCTATATAAATCATTTAGTATCGTATAAAACATTAAAAATACCAATAAAATAATCATTAAAACAAAATACTTGAATGATTAATTGTAACTTTAATGTATTGAGTTATGCTTTATTATTTTATTATTTTTTCTTATTTAAAATTTGTGATAATATACATGAAATTATTTAATTTCTCCATATTTTTTTAAATTAAGATTTCTCATTATTATATTATTTGTATTTTATTTTTATTACTAAATGATTTATAACGTCATTACAATCCAACCTCAGATGAACATTGGTTGAACCTCTTATTTGTCTAGTTCTATTAACGGTCTAGGTTTTAAAACAATGATTTGAATATGGCCATGCATTGATGCATAGATAGTGATGTTCACCAAATCGCAAAAATCGTACAAAATCTCCCACAAAATGGCTTAACCGCTCCACATTTCATCGTAGGAAGCAGTGCACCACACTGCATGGTGCAATGTAGTGTGTTGTTTTATAATATGAAAATCGCACCTCTCTCTCTCTCTCTCTCTCTCTCTCTCTCTCTCTCTCTCTCTCTCTCTCTCTCTCTATTTATATTTATATCATATTATATATAATAAAAGTTGGGCTTAGACGTCTTAGATTTTAGATTTTAAGGAAAAAAAAATTATATATATATATATATAAGTTTTCTTCAACTATAATTTCTAAGTGGATAAAAATCTTAATTTGATTACAATCCACAAATTCTTCATCTAATCCATCTAATCCTTATTTTTTTAAAATATACTTCTTATTAATTTCTAATAAGAAATTAATTTGTTAATTTCTTTAAGTTCATTTGTTTTTTGGATAAATATGCATTTTATATCATCTTTTTCCTGATAATCAAGTAACAAAAAAAAAAAGTAGTATTTGATTTACAACTACAACTATATTTATGTCTATCTAAAATGTTACCAACTAAGCCTAAAATCAATAGGATATAATTACCTATATATAAAAAAGGATAGAATTTAAATAAAAAAGAGATAAAGTGAAAAAAAAAAAGAAAAAAATTCTTAATTTAAAAAAAAAAAACGTGAAAAGTATAAAATGATAATATAGTTGAATCTTTTCTTTTGTTAGTTGTAAATCTAGATGTTGAAATAAACGACTTTGTAGATCTTTATTCTTTTGATAGAATTTACGTTTGTTTGTTTGTTTGTATTTTTTTATTTTATTTTTTTGCATCTTCTGTTATCTTTTTCCTAATAATAAATTTTTTTAAAAAATGAGTATTTGAGTTTCACCTAAACTCCTTTTTGTTCATATCATCTTCTTCACAACCTAAAATTCTCTCTCTATATATACACAGTTTTTTAGTGTATTATTCTTTCTACTACGTACCTTACAATTATTTACTATATTCTTCCCTTCTCCTCTCTACCCTATCTACAACCTTGCAAGTATTTTTTTTTTCTTCTTTCATCAAATTAAATAAATTTTGTGTTTTTGTTGCATTTTTATTATATATTATATGATTTTTTATCAATGTACAACTTTTATAGATAGGCTGAAATTCTGTGCTTGATCGCACATTTTAGTATGTTTTTTAGACGTAAATATAGTTAGCAATATATTTTTACTTTTTATTTTCTTATCACATGATTATTTGTTGTTGACATGAATATTTTATTGTACGCGGATTTAATTTGCTATGGTTTTTGTTTGGTGCTTTGTTCCATGTAATCTATCTTCTTTAATTAAAAACAAAATTTGTTGTTAAACATGAAATTGGATACAAGAGAAAAAGAAGGATCTAATTTTTTTTTTTTTTTTATATCCATCAATACAAATTCTTGTGTAAATCTATCTTTACTTAACTTCGTTTTCATTTTTTTTAAAGTTCAAAAATTAGATATTTTTTCATTAAAGAATTGGGATTTTGGCTTAATTTTGTTTTCAACTATTTTAGTTATTGAATTCATTATTTTTTTTCATGTGTAATATTAATATCTATGTTTTTTAATTTGAAAAAAAAAATAGTTCTTAAAGTCTAAAGCACAATACAATTACAAACATCACTTTAAGTTAGGGTGTCATATTTATTTATTAGTAAGTTAAAATGTAACATTAAGTTATGGTATTATACTTTTATTTATTATTAAGTTAGAATGTGTGATATAACTTATAACCATTTGAATAAAATCAAAAGTAAAACAAATGTTTTAAAGATTAAAATAAGAAATTAAAATTAAATTTCTTTTAGGTGTACAAGTAAAATTTATTTTTTAATCTTAAATTTTGAATTAATTCTTTTAGGATGATCCCCTCTTCATAAATAAATAGGAATTATTAAAAAAATTATAAAATTTTTTATTGATCATTGTAATTAAATATATTATATATAAGGACAAATATACAAAATTCAATTATTTTTTAGATTTAAAAAAATAGATATTTTTTTATATCTTATATATATATATATATAGAGAGAGAGAGAGAGAGAGAGAGAGAGAGAGAGATTTCATTAATAATTGTTATACTATTTTTACAATTTGCCATAGTTTTTAAAATATTTTATAATATTTATTTTTGAAAAAAAAAATGCCAAACTTGAACTTACATAATATACATCTTCCATGTAACTTAATTTTTTTTTTTTCATTTTAATTGTTATTCAATTTAATTATATTATCAAAATATTTTTTTATTAAACCATGCATCGCACAGGCATAATACTAGTAATAACTAATAGTTGAAACATTTGACTTTTTGTTGACTACTTCTCATTGCGCCACGTGGCTACATAGATTACTGGCATGTTTATATTTAAAAATCTATATAATAACTAATAGTCGAAACATTTGACTTTTTGTTGACCATTCCTCATTGTGCCACGTGACTACATAGATTACTGAAACATTTATATTTAAAAACACCAAAACAATATGTCTTTTCGTTTAGGCAGTAGTTAAAAAAAAAAAAAAAACAAACAAACAAACACTTCTTTAAAGTAGCGACAAATCAACAAATAAGCTTTTTAAAAAATAAACTTTTTGTTGACCACTCCTCATTGCGTCAGGTGGCTACATAGATTACTAATACGTTTATATTTAAAAAGGACTTAGTTTAGGCCTAGTGCATTCAATGCACTAGATCCGGTCAAATGGTGACATGTGTCCAAAAGTGAACACATGTCATCATCTCAACGGATTTAGTACTACTGGACACAAGATCTAAGCACAACCCATTTAAAAACACCAAAACAATATGCCTTTTTGCTTGGGCAGTAGTTATAGGAAAAAAACACAAACACTTCTTTAAAATAGCGACAAATCAATAAATAAACCTTTTAAAGAATAAATTATATAAAAAAAGCAAATAGTAACCAATTATTTTTAACCTCTTTTATCACCCAAAAAAAAAAAAAAATTAACCTCACCTCTCGCACACGTTCACCAAATTTTTATTTGTCTTAAAAAGCCCCACATCGTTTCAGTGGGTAACCACTTTATCTCTCTCTCTCTCTCTCTCTCTCTCTCTCTCTCTCTATATATATATATATATATATTCAACTTTTCTTCAATTTTTTCCTTCTTAGTAATGCCCCTTTTTCCCCCTACGAGAAAGAACAAAGTCATATATCTCTATATTGAATGTGAATTTTAAAAATCTAACTATTAGATTACATATTTTTATTATATTCTTTATGCATGTAAAATTCCAAGAAAATCAAAGATCAATTGCTATCTCATCAAACAAATGTTAAAATTAATTTTTATGATCTAAAATTGTGTATACAAAATAAGTTTATTGATCAAATAGTAAATAATATTCAATTTGAACGAAATTTGATATACATGTTAAAAACATAAGAAATATGAAATTTAACAGTTAGATTTTCAAAATTCACAAAATATATATATATATATATATATATGAGAAGCTTGAAAAGTTTTTATCCAAATTAGTTTGGAGAGAAACTTTGCTCAACGAGAAGATACTTAATTAGTGAAACTTGAGGAGAGAACAAAGCCAGCCGCTACCATCAGCCAACAAACCCACTATTGGTAAAGATGACTTCTTTCACTTTCCCTTTCAGTTGTAGTGATTTGCTTTTTTTTTTTTTTTTTTTTAAATTTCTTTTTTAATTTCTTTTTTTATTGTTGTGTTTGGTTTTGGAGACACAACTTCAAAGCATAAAAGCCCTAGAACCATCTAAAAACCAAATACAATTTGTTTTTCATTTTCATTTTACTTTCCAATTTGTTTTATGTTTTCTATATTCCAAATATTTCTTTCTTTTTTTTTGGTTTTCAGAAACAAAGGTAGACAATTTCTTTCTTTCTTTCTCTTTTTTTTTTTTTTTTTTTTTTTTTTTTTTGGGTTTTAGGTTCAAGGCCACCGTCAACTTTAATGGTGAGGAGTTGTTAGATGCTAAGCCATTGATATCTACAAGGTCTGTATATCAAGTTGAGGCATACTTCAATTTTATTTTCTATGTATATTTAAAAATTTCAGGGTTAATTCTTCTATGTTTTTCCTTTTGGGTATTGAGTTTGAGTTTATGGTCTGCAATTTTTTGCATTTTTAGTTGTTGTCATTAGCTGTAAAGAAAAGCTCAAAAATTAGGCCCACTCTATGATTATTTTTATTACGGCAGAGATGAAGAGAAAAATATGAGGGACTTTACCACCGTCAGAGACCAATCTTTCCCAGACACTATTACCAGTAAGTTTTCTAATTTTGTTTTATAAGTTTTCCTGTTAAATATGGTTTAGGGTTTTTTTTTGGGAGTGTTTTCTCTTTTAGATTGATGGGTTTGGAGCCCATAGTGGGTTTGGTTAATTTCAATAAAAATCTGTCTTAATGTGAAGATAGTTTTAAATTTATGGTTCAGATTAGTTTTTCTTGTTGTGTAGTTTCTTTCTTTCATTCCTTCCTTCATGTAGTATAGTTTCTTCTCCTGCTTTTGTGCCGTTCCTTCCCTACAATAACAAAGGTCCCATTCTTACATTGTTTATGCCTTATTATTCCTCTATTGTTCACTGTTGTTAAGATTCCATCTTCCTAATTAATTTCTGATTTCTTATTTCCATTCTTTTTCAACTTTATCTCCAATTGCAGTATACTATGTTTTTGTGCCAGACATTGAGTCTTATGCCAAAAAAATAATTGAATCAGGGTTAAAGGTACCCTGATTTCCCATTTTCTAGGGATCTATTTTGTCGATTATTGTTTTTTGGTTAGAATATTTTTCCCTGTTTGGTATATTTTTGTAAGATTTTCTTTTTCTTTTTGTTTGCCCCTTAAATTTGAAATCATTTAGTTGTGACATTAAAAAAAAAAAATGCTTCAAAATTATGCATCAAGTTCATTTCTTCATACCCTTTTCTTATTTAGTTAATTTTTTATTTTATTTTAGATTGTGAGGTTTTAAATTTTTCTTTATTTAGGTTATGGTTTTGTCATTGTTGGAGGATTTGTTTCAATTTCTTTATGCCATCTTTTTCATTCAATTTTAAGTTTTGTCATAGGATAGTCCGAGCATCGTAAGACTCTTATACCAACATGAGTTACAAGTGCTGTAATATATGTGATTTCAATCTTGAATCCAACTATAATTCTTTCCAAATGTTGGTTGCGAAATTTCAGTTATAGAGATAGGGTTTTTTAGGTAGATTCTTGTTTACATCTCTCTTTGTTGATGTCATTTTTTTTTTTCATCTTTTCATTTCATATGTCTTTGTCCAATCGAAGAAAATTGAATTGCAGATTGCAATTCATTTGCCTCTTTGTTAGATTTCTGCTTTGTTCAATGTAGCCTTATTTTGGGAACACAAAATTGATCGAAAATTGATACTGCCATGAGTATTCATTTTGATAGGTGCGTTAAAAAGCTTCTAATTATAAGTTAATGGATATGAGTCCTAATTTTAAGTAATGAGCATGATTGTTGTATTATATACACACAAAAAAACGGAAGGCCATGTACCGGGAAAATATTTGGAGTTGAGAAATTCAAAATGCAAACCTTTCCAGGATATTGCCAACTTTTAGAAAACTAAATAACAAGAAAGCTATTAATTTGTTGTGGTTGGTCTCTCACTTCTTTCCTTTTTAAAAGTCCATGTTCAGGTATTAGGAAAGTTGTTAATTTGTTTAATAAATTGAAAAGAATAGCATAATATGAGCGTATATACTCCATTCTAATATGACCATAGATTGATCAAATCAGTTGGTGTTTGTTTGCAATGCATCTATGATTTTGTAAATTTTATAAAACCAAAAAAGGAGGAGACTAAACTTGCATTTAGAATTCATCTCTATCTAAACTTTAGACAATCATTAATTTAACTCTCTCCTTTTCTGTTTTTTGTGTAGGTGATTTTGTAGATTTCCATGCACCAATGTATATCTTACATGCCCTCATTGCTTATCACGAACCAAGAACCTGTGCTACAAATAAGAAATAATGCTATGGACAATGTTAATGTTGTGGGTCTTCAAACATACAAGTTCAATAGCGATTTGGCAAACATGCATGGATTGTTAACAGTTATAACATGCTTTATGAATTCTACTACAGCTTTGCCTCCATAGAAACTTTTGTTAATAATTACTAATTTATGTTAATTTGTTAATAATTGTTAATTTGGAATTCTTCTTTAGTATAGTGATTTTAATATTTCGAGTAGGCTTTGGACGCAAAGACATGGAAATTTGTTGCACCGTCCATAAGCCATATATTGCTCTGCACCATACCTCTTTGCTCAGCAGTCAGCACTATTACAATTGCATGGTACAGAAGTAAATGGAGACAACTATCTGGGTTTTCTACTCTTCAACTGTCTGTTTTATTGATAGCAGCTGTCCTTCATTGATTACTACCTATTAATATCTCATTTTGATTTAAAAAATATAGGAAGAGCTGGTCGGATATTTATTACAATATTGATATTTTTGCAACATTTCACTGAGATTTTAAACCATGGCATCACTTGCTTCAATGATATATTGATATATTTACAGTTGGTGCTGAATATTAGCTTTGATAACATGTTAAATGGACAATATTATCAAACGCAATATATTATATCATGTTGTGTACAAGGTTTTGAAACCCGGACCATTCATTGAACCGTAAAAGGGAGAGGTTCAAGGTTTTTGAGGTCGAACCGAGGTCGAACCAGGGTCGAATCGTGATGACGTCATAATTAATTTAATAATTATTTTTTATATATAAAAATATTAAATTAATAAAAAAAATTAAATTAACTAAAATAATTAAATTAAATATAAATATCTATATTTCAAATATATATTTTCATATCATAACTTTTACAAGACAAATAAAAAATATCAAATCCTAAGCAAGTTTAAATATAATATCTATTTATTTATTTATATATTGATTAGTTAAACTTGTAATAATAATAATAATAATTATTATTATTATTATATAAGAATTAGAAAGACACTCAAATAAAATAAAATAAATTATTTAAATTATTTAATAATTTTAAATTGAAATTAATTGTTCAATAAGTATTATATAATTAACTGTAAATATTAATTAAAATTAGAGCAAAAATAGTACCATAATATTTTATACAAATTTTGTCACAATTTGTCACGCGATGAGACGTAAGTGATAGAGATGTAAATCCATAATTTTTTTTTTTTTAATTACTCACACTTTGCCATGTGTCAAATTATAGAAATTTTTTTTGTAAAATATTGTGATACTACATTACTCTCAGAGAAATGATATGTCTACAATATTTTCACAACATTTTTACAACAAATCTTAAGTGGCAAGTTGTTACTGATGTTATTATTTGGGCAAAAAAATAATCTTAGTATTAGGTTTAAATTTGAATTAATAACAATTAATCATTTATGATTTGTTGTAAATTTATTATAAAATTATTGTGAACCTTGCAACTTTCTTACTCTCAAAAATGCTTAAAATATTTAATGCACCGGTGGGCTATCAATGCAAGTTACATCACGTTGGGTAGCTGAAAAAAATATCTAGATCTAATGGCTGAAAATTGTTTGCTTTTATTAAAAAATTAAAAGCTTTCATCATTTCAAAGTTAGCCACACGTGAGGGACAGAGACTTAGGAATTCAAAAGGAGTAACAAAAGTCTAAAGAAAGAAAGAAAGAAAGAGAAACACATACCACAGAGCTCCATCAACGGAAAAAAGAAAGAGAAAGAAGAAAAAAAAAAAAGAAAGAAGAAGAAGAAGCATCAGCAGAAGGCGAAGATACTTGTTACTGTAATTTGTGTTTTTGTTTTTTTGATCTGATGTAGTTTTTGTTTACTGTTTATTTGCTGAGCAATTGTGGAGTTTTTTTTTTTTTAGGAACTTGTCTTCTTCTTCTTCTTCTCTGGTTCTTTTCTTTTCTTTTCTTTTTTCATACAAATCCCTTTGTTCAAGATCTAAAATTATCTAATCTCCTTCCGATTTTTGTTCTTCTTCGTGTTCTTCCATATATTCTAGATCTGATCATAACTTCATACCGATGTATTGACCAAAATTCACCGGAAAAGCTGAAAAAAAAAGAAACCGTCCGAACCTTAAAAACCGGCCACGGTTCTCAGAACTGTACGGTCCGACCACGGTTCGCACGGGTCCCTACTTTTTTCACATTAAACGGTTCTTGAAGCTAAAAAAACCGCAAAACTAAGAGGGTCGCGATTTTCCCGGTCGGACCGTATGGTCTGGTCCGAGTTTCAAAACCATGGTTGTGTATGCTAGAATGGATGTGGAAGATGAAGCATAGAATAGGAACACTGAGAATACGAGGGTTACATGGTTCAGCCTTGACGGCCTACATCCACGGAGGAATCCCTTAAGGGCTACATCTTTATTGTATAAGAGTGTAGTATAATAACTTGTGTTACAATGAACCCTAACATGAGTATATATAGGCGACTAAACCCTAGACTACTAGTGCAAGCAGGAATGGGCTTGAGCCTATTACATTGGGCTAATATGTCTAATATATATCTCTAACACCCTCCCTCAAACTCAAGATGGAAGCTTGATGAAAACTTGAGGTTGGATAAGCACGAGAAGATCACTTAGAGATGTCTTGAAGAATGCCTTTGAAGAAACCACAATGAAGAATGTGCCAATTGACCAATTTCAGAGTTTCAAATGAAGAAACGGAGTCCAAAATTGGAATCTACGCAAAAAATTGAGCAAGATAGGCCCTTTTGAAAATTTTTACTTTTGGTCAAAGGTCAACGCAAAAAGTCAAAGTCAACTGGTCCAAGGTCAGAGTCAACGGATACTAGTCTGGGTCGGTTCTGGGTTTCTGGGTCGAGTCACGGATCGGGCAGCAGAGCCGCTGATGTCATCCTATAAGGTGTCGCTGACGTGGAGTAGGGCTGATATGGCAACGGCTTGCGTGGCGCTGACATGTCAAGATGACATCATCAGATGACGTCAGATGACATCAGCAGTTGTGGTCGCACGTGGCAGGAGCGTGTATTTTCACCGGCGCGTGGAGAAGAAGCCAGAAGCTTGTGAGGTGCGTGCAAGCGCGTGTAAGCATAGAAGATGGCCAAAATCTCAGGTTCTGTAGATCGGTGGATGAGGAGGCTGTCAGGGCGGCGTGTGTACAAAGAAAACGATCTGGATGTCAAGAATCTGAGGCGGTGCGCGTGGGAGGTTCCGAAGCTGATGGCGGCACATGGCGGCGCGTGAAGCTGCCTTTAGTGGCCGAGTTCCTGGGTTTTGGTCGCGGGAGGTCGCGGATCACGTCTGAGGTGTTGGTTTCGTCAAGTAAGGCTTGGATTTGCACAGATCTGAGAAGTTGAGTCAGGATTTGCTTGAGTTTGTGGATCTTGAACACAACACTCAGCCACGGTGGCTGCAAGATGCCATGGAGTCTAGATTCAGTAGAGAAGTATGTGCGACTTCTGATGGTGATATGCACATTAAAATCTTCTTTGCTTGCTAGAGATTTTGTTTGATGCCAAGAACGAAGTTTGGCTCTGATATCATGTTGAATATTAGCTTTGATACCATGTTAAATGGACAATATTATCAAACGCAATATGTTATACCATGTTGTATATGCCAGAGTGGATGTGGAAGATGAAGCATAGAATAGGAATACTGAGAATACGAGGGTTACGTGGTTCAGCCTTGACGACCTACATCCACGGAGGAATCCCTTAAGGGCTACATCTTTATTTTATAAGAGTGTAGTACAATAACTTGTGTTACAATGAACCCTAACATGAGTATATATAGGCGACTAAACCCTAGACTACTAGTACAAGCAGGAATGGGCTTGGGCCTATTACATTAGGCTAATACGTCTAATATATATCTCTAACACCCTCCCTCAAACTCAAGGTGGAAGCTTGATGAAAACTTGAGGTTGAATAAGCACGAGAAGATCACTTGGAGATGTCTTGAAGAACGCCTTTGAAGAAACCACAATGAAGAATGTGCCAATTGACCAATTTCAGAGTTTCAAATGAAGAAACGGAGTCCAAAATTGGAATCTACGCAAAAAACTGAGCAAGATAGGCCTTTTCGAAAATTTTTACTTTTGGTCAAAGGTCAACGCAAAAAGTCAAAGTCAACTGGTCCAGGGTCAAAGTCAACGGATACTGGTCT
Organism: Quercus variabilis; assembly: GCA_030445155.1. Lineage (NCBI taxonomy): Eukaryota > Viridiplantae > Streptophyta > Magnoliopsida > Fagales > Fagaceae > Quercus > Quercus variabilis. The sequence continues at coordinate 26,901,203 of CP129455.1, read as the reverse complement.
GGGTCGGTTCTGGGTTTCTGGGTCGAGTCACGGATCGGACAGCAGAGCCGCTGACGTCATCCTGTGAGGTGTCGCTGTCGTGGAGTAGGGCTGATATGGCAACGGCTTGTGTGGCGCTGACATGTCAAGATGACATCATCAGATGACGTCAGATGACATCAGCAGTTGTGGTCACGCATGGCAGGAGCGTGCTTTTCAACGGCGTGTGGAAAAGAAGCCAAAAGCTTGTGAGGTGCGTGCAGGCGCGTGTAAGCATAGATGATGGCCAGAATCTCAAGTTCTGTAGATCGGTGGACGAGGAGGCTGTCAGGGCGGCGTGTGTACAAAGAAAACGATCTGGATGTCAGGAATCTGAGGCAGCGCGTGTGGGAGGTTCCGAAGCTGATGGCGGCGCATGGTGACGCGTGAAGCTGCCTTTAGTGGCCGAGTTCTTGGGTTTTGGTCGCGGGAGGTCGCAGATCACGTCTGAGGTGTTGGTTTCTTCAGGCGAGGCTTGGATTTGCACAGATCTGAGAAGTTGAGTCATAGATTTGCTTGAGTTTGTGGATCTTGGACACAACACTGAGCCACGGTGGCTGCAAGATGCCATGGAGTCTAGATTCAGTAGAGAAGTATGTGTGACTTCTGATGGTGATGTGCACATTAAAATCTTCTTTGTTTGCTAGAGATTTTGTTTGATGCCAAGAACGGAGTTTGGCTCTGATACCATGTTGAATATTAGCTTTGATACCATGTTAAATGGACAATATTATCAAACGCAATATGTTATACCATGTTGTGTATGCCAGAGTGGATGTGGAAGATGAAGCATAGAATAGGAACACTGAGAACACGAGGGTTACGTGGTTCAGCCTTGACGGCCTACATCCACAGAAGAATCCCTTAAGGGCTACATCTTTATTGTATAAGAGTGTAGTACAATAACCTGTGTTACAATGAATCCTAACATGAGTATATATAGGCGACCAAACCCTAGACTACTAGTACAAGCAGAAATGGGCTTGGGCCTATTACATTGGGCTAATATGTCTAATATATATCTTTAACAGTTGGGACCATTCTATGCTGCTCTTTGTGATGTTTAAAATAATATATATATAGTTACCTGATTTAAGAGCTAAGTGACAGAGGGAAGAAAGAGAGAAAAAGTGTTAACCTTTGTATTAATTTGCTACCATGTTTTTTCTCCCAAAAAAAAAAAAAAAAAATTTGTTATCAATTCAGTATTTTTGTACATATGAATATATACAGAGGTCTGGATATGTGGGTCGACTTTTTTTAGCACTCCCACATTTTTATAAATCAGCATTATTAAAAAATAAAATAAAATAAAAACTATTTAGACTGAAAAGGCAGCTGCGTTAAAAAAAATAAATAAATAAATAAATAAACCTTTGTTTCTCTCCAAAACAAAAACCCGATAATAAAACTAAAGCCTTTGACTTTCCTGTACATTTTTTTCACAAACATGAGAACAATGACTACACAATGCACTCAGTAGAGAGGCTCCACCGCACCATTGAGATCCGAAGACTACACAAGAAACTAAAAAAGGCTTGAACAACAACTGATTTGTGGCGAATTGACCCAAGAGACAACTCTCCACTTCCACCCATTTGCACGGATGGCTTTGCTCGAAGCTTTTCACTTTCTTTCTCTCTCTCTTTGGAACACTAGTAATTCAGGTTTTTCTTTCTCAGTCTTTGGGTTTTCAATTTTGGTAGATATATAGATTCAAATTGCTTGCTAATTTTTCCACTCCTGCTTAGGGTATTGATTTTAGGTTTTTGAATTTCTTGATTAGTTTATTTTTATGATTAATCGATGGGCAATCCTAACCATTTAATCTGTTTACATAGTTTGTTTAAATTAAACATCTGTTAGCATTGCCTCTGTTTTCTTTCAAACCAACTTAGGGTTTTAATTGTAATGTATTCAATTAGATAGTTGTAGATAGTTTTTGTAGCTCTCTTAGTGTTTGTACAAAGTTACTTAAAAAATAATGGAGTAACCTAAGAGTTTCATAGATTAGAAAACTTCATGAGCACAATCTGTACACATCAGTCCTTCAAAAATGCAAGCTTAGTTTCAACCTAAAAACAAAAATATCAAAAAGGGGAATTTTTTTAAAAAAATGTTCTGATGGAACTTGAAATTTCTGGGACAGAGAAAAAATCTATTACTGTTGTTATTTAGATGAATCTAGAACAACACCCTGGCCAGCATTAGTAAAACAAGATGCAGGAAGTGGCAGGAAATGAGGACATCAACTTGTCAAACTATTACTAAAGAAAAATATTGATTATACCCCCATTGTTAACACATGTCAAATAACCAATTTGAACAAAACAAATAAATTGAAGCAATGCAGGGTACACTAATCTAATACTATATATAATAACAGAAACTTTTAAGGAGGTGCTGCCACATTAAGAAAAATGGCTATCTAAAATTCAGACATGTTTTTAACTTTAAAAAGTGATACATTATATTGTTTGACAAAGCTACACACCGTTTAAAAGCCTGTCGTTATAAATATATATATATATATATATATGTAAAAAACTGGTTAAAGTAAAATAAAATAAAAAATGTGTTTCAACTAGAAAAGCCCTAGCAACACTGCGATACAGAGAAAGGGAGGGAGAAAAAAGAAAACCTTGCGCCACACTAGAGATTCGTACGGCCAGCCATTGCCATCCCCTGCCAGACTTAAACCACCGCAATCGACACCCGTCAAAGTTAAATACGATCAAACCTCCTTGAGGTATTGAGATACGGAGATAGAGACAAAGAAAGAGAGAGACGATGAAAGCAGAGAAAGAAGCAGATGAAAGGGAGAGGCAATTAAAGAAGCAGGGAAAGGGAGAGGCGATGAAAGAAACAAAGAAAACACCAGAGTTATTAGAGAGACAGAGATAGAGACATAGATACAATCTGGTAAGATTTTTTCTTTTTCTTTTTCTTTGATCTGGGTAGAAGACAATATTACAATTCCCTTTTGTTATTTCACGTGACAAACCCCCTAACCAACATAATTATTCATGCAATTGCATCCTTTAAACTTTAAAGTTTGATCAACTATATTAAGGGTTTTGCTTTAAAATTGGTTTTGATCAACGGTCACAATCAGAATTAGAGAAGAAGAAGAGAAACGCGGTGGAGCAAACATAGGCAAAGCAGGGGAAATATTGCCAACAGGTATAACCCCAAAAAACTAAAAAAAAAAAAAAAAAAAAAAATTTGTTGGATATTGTTGTGTTTTGCTATGTAAAATTATGAATGAAATAATTAATTTTTAAATGTGAGTTTTAAAAATTTTTTTTTAATGTATTTTTCTTTTATTTAATAAAACTCAATTACTGGATATGTAAATTCAAGTTCTATTTTGGAAGATAGGAAGTAGTTTGTTCCTCATAATATTTCCCAAGTTTTTTCTTTTTTAATTTTTAAAATTTATATATGCTTGATTAGTCTTTTTCCTCCTATAACTGATGCTTTCATTTATTTATTTTGTCCGTTGATTTGTTATTAATTTTTCAATCTACCTAGAGAGGTTTAATTAATTTTTGGTTGGTTAGAGTGCTTGGTTGACCCCATAGCATTTGCTGCTACACATGTTGAAATTCTTCTTCTCCTTTCTTGTATGAGACATTCGGTAATTTTTCCTATTTGTTTGTAGGACTGATTTTTCTATCTGTGTATAGAGCAGAAAGTAGAAAAGGTGAAGATAGAATCAAAAGCATGTCCAACAAATGATGTAATTTCACCATGATTGGTTGGAGATTTGGAATTGACGGAATATCCCTTCACTTTCAACTGATATGGTTTATGTATATTTTTTATCTTAATTTTTTTTTAACAAATTGTTTTATCTTAATTGATTGCACCTTGAATTTTACATATGATGTGTTTGTTAGATTACCAAAATCTTCAGTTTTTTTCATTTTTTTTTCTCTGATTTTTAACTCAGTTACTTCTTTATTTTGCAACCTTTGAAATGAGTTGGTTTTGCTTGGAATATTTGGATTCATTTTTTTAGGGTACTCCAAACTTATAATTCAAAGGCTACGATGTTTAGATTGTTTTAATAGTAGGGTTTCTAATTAGTCTCTTATCCTGTTCTCTTCAATTAGGTTTGTTGTCAATTTAGGGATTTCATTGAAATAAGGGAAACAACCTCGAAGATCAAATTCTAATTGAATTGTTCTTAGGAATTTTCAATTTTGGGGTTTTGTTCCTTTGCTTTCATGAATTTTAGTTTCATATTTTGATTTGTTTTTTTTTTTTTTTTTTGGCTTGCTATCTGGGTCATTAGAGAAGAAGAAGCGTTATTAGATAAGAAGAGAAAGGTAGTGGAATAAACACAGGCCAATAAAGGAAAAAGGTTTTTATGGTGATTGTTGGACAATCGGCACTTTACATGCCCAACAACATGGTTTTTATGCCCTGAATTGCCACACCCTTAATCAAACGGCACCCACCTCAAAGAAAAGATGAATCCCCTTCATTCAATAAAAGAAAAAACAGCAAAATAAAATCTCTTCCTCCTTCCAATTTTCAATTTGACACCCACTCTGTTTCGCTTCTTTTTTGTAACACCAATACCCAAGGTCAGCATTTTGTTACTTGATGTGTTATATTCTTTATTTTGATGCTTTCTGTTTGATTTATCACAATCCTTTTTTTTTTTTTTTTTTGGTGGCATCATGGGGTTTAGCCCTTGAATATGTGTAGAAAAAAAACATGTTTACCCTTGAATAATGGTGGATTTTTCAATGTTGCTGCTCTAACCATCTATTATCTGAAACTAAAAAGTCTAAAACCCCTTTAATGATTTGCTAAAAAGTCATGTTTTTCGTTTGATTGTATATTTTTTAAAGGAATGAATGAATTTATTTTTGACAGTAAATAATGTTTTTTCTTTCACTTATTGAATTTGATTAACGCCTTTTTTAAAAATAAAAAATAAATAAAAAAAATTGGGTAAATTAAATAGCCAACATATTGCTTAAAATTATGTCATTGAATATTTAGGGATTATTTACTAAAGATTGTTTTGTGGTGTACACATTAATGTTTAGATTAGTTTGTTAATCTTTAGGAAAAGTTTTTATTTTAAAAACAAATTGTTGTGTGTAATTAATCTTACATTTTTTTTTTGAATAAATCCAAATTAAAACATTTGCAAAACTTTACATACATCTATAGTTTCTTTTGAAGTCTCTCTTTCTTCTTATTCACTGTATTTTAAAAAAAAAAATCCTTCTTTGCCTGTTTTTTTGTTGAAGCACAAATTTACATAGTTCTCTACCAGATATGATGGTTTGGTATTTTGCAAGAAGAGATGCCGAATCATATTGAGAGGTTTAGGTTAGCTTGATTTTCCTTTTGTTTATCTTTTTTTTTTTTTGGGTTATGTTTTTTTCATTTGATGTCTTTGGGTTTGAATTAGTTTTTTCCCTGCACAATATAGTCAGAATCGTTTTTCAAGTATTTGGTTTCAATTAAATTTTTTTTCTTCAATAAATTGACCTGTAAAACTATTGTCTGTCTTATTTTTCTTAAAGTCTGGAACTTCACTTTTTAATTCCATTGTACCTTTTCCTTTGTCTTGATATTTTAAAAGTTTATATGTTTTCATTATAGATAAAAGTCTATGTATATAACAAAAGCAATTGATGAAGAAGAAATTAGTATGCATGTATTTATATTTTTTTTTTTGTGTGTCAGTAAATGGGTAACATTTAGTCAATGGGATTTGGATCTGAATTTGGTATGGTAGCTGTTCCTAATTGGTAGACTCTCTTTTGAGTCTAGATTGTTCAATTAAAATTCCCAAAGGACCAAAACAAATTTTGTTACTTGCCAAAACTTGCAAATCATCCAATCCTGTTTCTTAAGATATTTGGATCAGTTTTGCCCATTGAATAGCGGTTAATAGTATTACTATTATATTTGTACTCCAAGTGATTTTACTGACAACGTAGTACCACCTTAGTACCATAGGTTGCCTATTCTCCATGACGCAGGTCACTACCATCTTAATTATTCTCCACATCATTTTGCATATGTGACCAAATTTACTTCTAGATGTTTTAAGGATGGAATTTGTATAGGAACTACATTTGTATTTCGTAGAACGTGTTTTACATTGATGTTTGTTAGGATTTATGTATTTTCAATATCTTTTTTTTTCTTTCACATGTTTTTATGGTAGCACAAAAGCAGATAAGATCATTGATTGTTGTTCAAGAAGAGTTATTGTAACAAAAAAAAAAACAACTATTAAAATTACTTTTGATCCTTGACAATGTTATCATAGAAAAAATATATATATAATGCAATAGTAGCATGTCAAAGATTATATATAATGCAATGGTAGCATGACAAAGAAGGCGGATGATAATTTTTGAGAAGAGAACTGTAAGATTGAATTTAATCAACCATCTTGTTGGCTTTATTCCGTACCAATTTACTTGTAATTTAAGCACTTAGTAACCTTGTATTTAGGTGGGATTATTGTAAGGGTAGTATGTGAAAAGATATGAAGAAAAGTTCAAGTATGTGCAAGAAGGTAGAGATTTGCAGCTAGAACTCGCGGCTGACTCGCGATTAGCAAGCCGCCAACTGCAAGCACGTGAGATGCACACAGGGGAGCCAATGGGTCATGCCAGCTATCACACTACAGGACAAAAGTCCCAGGCTGGCCAGGCCGTTATCTCGCGGCTTGAACTCGCGACTCAGACCAGTCACGAGGCTAAACCACCAATTAGTCCTGTTTGGAAAAAACTGACTTTTCGTATTCCTCTCTCACCCCACTATATATAGATCCTTATACCCACGAAATGTAAAGAGTTTTTCAGAGAGAATTTTGTGAGAGAAATCCTAGAGAAAAACAAGATTGTCTCATCCCTAATCTTTACCTTAAAGACTCTACAAATTCCTTTTCTCTCTTCCTGTCCATTGTTACATTCTTGAGAGGTCTTTAGCCAAATCCTTATCTAACCACACCTACGTCTGTGAGAAGGTTTATTTGGTGCTGTTGGGAAGCAGTTTGGAAGGAACCAATATACATTGGTTAATGCTATGGTATAGTAGCGGAATCTGGAAAGTTAAAGAAGAAATAGGTTCAGCGTAACCTCGTTGGAGTAAGAAGCTTGGAGGGCTTAGGTACTTGGGTAAATTAGACTTGGAGGGTCTTCTGCTGTTCATGTATCCCAACTACATTCTTTGGTGGATTATTTGACCGCTTGGAGGGCAGTGGAGAGGTTTTACGCTGAGTGCTTCGGTTTCCTCTTCGATAACACATTATGTGTTGTCCGTGTATTTGCATATTCCTTCTCTTTATCTTTACTTTATATTTACTACTGTGAATGTGTTTATATTTGGCTTAGATTAGTTATCAATTCTGTGATTGGCTTATGTTTATGTTCCGCACATTAATTGTTTGATTATAAACTTGAATTGATAATTTATAATTTGGGGTCTAAACGTTCAAGGGTGTTTTATACACATATTGAACTTTTAAGAACCAAAAGAAAATGGCATGGAAGACAAAATAATTTCGAAACTGTGTATTAGAAATGGTCCTACACTAGCTAGGAAAAACAAGAGAATGGTCATGGGAACAATTGGAACCATCTTTTACTAGAGTTCCATTTATACTATGTTTGATTTAGTTGTTCTAAAGGAATGGCCAATATGCATATATTATGCTATTTCTTGAGGCACCAATTAATTAAAGCATCAGTCATTGCAGGAAATAAAAAAGTCCATCAATATTTAGAAAACACAAATGACATAAACCTCTGAAAGTTTTTTATAAAATATTTTAGAATTGTTATGACATAATGTTTATACAATTAAAGTTTGAAGTTGGTTGATTTCAACACTTTATTAAATTGTATTATGCTATTGCTAGAATTTCATTGTATTTAGAATACATATCCTGAATATTACTTTTAATTTTGATCCCTGATTACAACTAACTGTGCTCTAATGTGTTTCTTTATTGCATTATAGGGAAAGTTTTATTTTGGACCGCCATAATTTTATTTTGATAATCTTTTGGACCTATGGAACATGTCCTGAATAATAAATTATTGGAGTAAAAAAAACATTAAAAAAAAAAAACACTTTCTTTTTGCTTGAGTGCATATGTGGTAAAGGAATACAAATTTTCTAAATCTATTTCTAAAAGGTCTATTTAAAACTTTGTTGATCACCATGAAATTTCAAGATTAAATTTGGAAGTTTCTATGAAAGACTCTGGATTCGCATCTTCTTCTTCCAAGTTCTTATTTGATTTTATATTTTTGGTATTATCTTAATGAAAAAATGTTTATATTTTTAGTTACCATGTCTTTTGTAATAAATAAAAGTATCCCGCACATTGTGTGGGCTATAAGCTAGTTTATAGTAAAAGAGAAAGAATTTGTTCAGAGTGAGGATATGCCCATGGCATTGTTAAATAATGAATACTAATCTCCACTAAGTGAAAATACGTCTGAATAGACACAAAGCATGCAAAACCCGGTGAAGTTTGTAGATTAGATAGTTGTAGATAGTTTCTGTAGTTGTCTTGGACCTCTTGGTGTTTGTACAATGTTGTTTGCTTCTACTTCTAATAGAGAGTAATTGGCTTAAAATTATTATTAGTCATTCTAGAAAGGGAGTTACTAGTTAAAGAATTTAAGTTAGCACTGAACTTTGAATGAGTTGAAACATGATGCAAGAATGAGCTTTTGGTATGAAATTTGGTGTGACAACACCTCTTATACTGAATCTAACCATGTAATTATGTATTTTACTACCAAAAAGTGTACAAAACTTGAACCTTCTTTTGGATTGGTGTTTGTACCCCAATTTTGTTAACAATTTTACTAAATATTTTGTAAAAAAAATATATTCTCTTTGGTTGGGAATGCTTAGGTGTTTTAAGTTAGAGTGAGTTCAAGGATGTGCAAATGTAGAAGCCAATGTGGTAAAGACAGCATGAACATATGCTAGGTACGTGAAACTTTTCCTTCTAATTTCAATGGGATTTTTTTTTTCTTTTTTTTGGTGCTCCCTATTTTATTTTTCTTTTTGATAAACTTATTTTTAGGTTTAGAAAATGTCTTCCAAGAATTAATTTCGTGAAATTATTAGTAGGTTATTCTACTAGAGTTCAAATTACCACTAATATGTCTAATTGTTTTTAATATACTTTTAGGCTTTTAATTTTGACCTTCACAGTGTGTTCCACTCATGATTTGCATGTTCTAAATTGCAGAGAATGATGAGTTACTGTTGCATTATAGCTGCATCAATCAAGTGTTGCTACTGTATTTAGTGTTTAAATACTCATTGACAAACTGTAATAATTAATCAATAGTTGTTAGAAAATATTATTGTAGTTAGTATTGTACTAGGACTACGTTTGTAAAGTCTTAGGTTGTCTTAGATGATTCACAAGTCACATTCTGTTGTAAATGCCTTACCAGCTTCTACCATGGTTAATTAGGTGTTTGTTTGGTCTTTCTTTTTTGTTGAATGGATGTTTGGTCAATGAATTATTTTTCTTTCTCATCTATCTTATAGTTTGTGGTACATGTTATGGGATAAAGGTAGAGAGATATATAAGACATACAACAATGTAATTGTTAGAACTTAGAAATGCACAATAACAGTAACAAATGAGCCTCAACATAGGAAACAAAACACATTTAATCCTATGCAACACAAAACTAAATGAAATTATATTGAGTTCAAGCCTTAGACAAAGTTTGCAGTGTATGAAAATTGGGAGAAAAAGAGGGAAGATTTTGTATGTGATTAGAATAATCTTTTAACTCATATTTAGTCACTAACCCAAGCATATATATAAAACCGAAGATGACTTTTTGTTAACCTCTTTAGAACTTGTCACATCATTATCTATACTACTATTTAAGGGATTTTCCCTATTTTGACTGGATATTTTTTTTGTTCCAAAATACCCCTACACCCCTAGGTTTAAGTGGAGACAAAACTAAAAAATAGTCTGGTAAAAATACATATCTAACTTGCACTAAAACATTGCCTATAAAATAGAAACACTCTTCCATTAACTCACTTCTTTAAAGTAACTATACGTTTATTTTTATTTATTTTTAAATAGAAAAATAAGTTAAACAACCAACGTAGTTGCTTCTTTTTCCTTTAAAAAAAAAAAAAAACCCATGTTTATTCAAAAAAATAAATAAATATAAAAAATATATTTTAAAAAAAAAAACTAATAGTTATCCCCAAAAAAAAGAATCTAAATAGATATATACACTTTTTTTTTTTTTATAAATAGATACATCTTTAACTCCTACTAAAACATTGCTTACAAAACAGGACCACTCTCTTGATGGTTTTCAAATTGCTCTTCTTCATTTTTTTTTTCTTTTTTCTTTTTTTTTTTTTGGTAAAAGTTAATAATTTGCATTCCATTACAATTTGAAATTGCTACTTTTTTTAATCACTGAAATACCTAAGGTGTGATGAGTGTTCTACATTTTGGATGAAATAATTTACTCATCACACCCCTAGGTCTTTTTGTGATTGAAAAATATAGTATTCCCAAATTATAATAGATTCAAATTATTAACTTTTATCCAAAAAAAAAAAAAACTAAACTAAACCAAAACTGAGCTGGTCAAATTCTTTCGAATTTTTTTTTCCAAATAACATTAAATATACAAAAATTTAGTTAATTGTCACATTTCAAAACAATGTTGTAAACTAGCATCTCAAGTGTCTAAAACTCAAGTTTCAAGATAAAACTCGAGTTTTTAAGTCTCGATTTGTAAGTGGTGGGAGTTGATGTGAAAGAAAATCCACGTGGAACTCAAGTTTTTAACACTCGAGTTTCACTTTTAAGACTTGAGTTTTAAAGACTCGAGTTTCACCATTGTAACTTCTTCTTGCTTGTGTTCTTCTGAGTTCTGACCCAGCATTCTTCTTCATGCAGATCTAAAGACCACATCGTCCAATCACCCACCAGAGTTCAATCGTCCAATCAGAGCTCTAGCATTCTTGGTTCTTCCTCTGTTCTTCGTCAGATCATTCCTCCATTCTTTGTCATCAGATCATTGTTCTTCATCGTTAAATTGTTCCTCTGTTCTTCTTCAAGTCTATTGTTCTTCAAGTACCAAAATCGAGTCTTAGAGACTCAGTTTTGCTTTTTATAATTTGAGTCTATAAGACTCGAGATCTATCTGACATCATATTTCCAACTCACTAAGCGGGAATTTAGTCTTTAATATTCGAGTTTTAGACTAAAATCGAGTCTATAAAACTCGAGATGCTAATTTGCAATTTTCTTCCAACCATATGTTAACTTATGATATTCTTTCTTCTCACTCTGCTAGTCTGCAAATTCCCTCAAATTCTTTCTCCCCAAAAGCAAAACCTGATAAACTCTCTTTTCTTCTTTAAACACAAACTCAGCCAAAACAAACTCAATCTTTCTCCTTCAAACACAGACTTAGCTCCCATCTCCTTCCTTCAACTCTCTCATTGTAACGCAACTCCCTCTCCTTCTTTTCGTCATTTCCCCCAACCCTTCACTATCAATTTCCTTTGCTCCCCCATGAAAAACAAAAATATGGACACAAATCTCCTTTCAAGATTAGTCTTCTTTGTATAGTCAATTACTTTCTATTTCTTTATGAAAGTATCTGTATGTGATCAACCAGGAACTAATGTGGGTTTGAAGGTTTTGGCTTGGTTCATTGGTATTGATGTCTCTGTGTTTGTTTAAATTTCTCAATGAATGTGCAAAACATGTTGAATATATAATGTGGGGAAAATATCAATGCTGCCTTGGAAGATTTTACTTTGAATTTGTTGGCAAAAATTATTGATTTTCTTTACGCTAGAAAGTGTTGCTTCCCTAAAGAGATGTTGATTATATGTCTACCAATAAATTTGTTGTTTGCCTATAACGATATTGATTATATAGCTTTATATAGATACATTGATTATCTATCACTGAGAAACCATAGATCTAGGTAGAATATATATACCAATTTCGTTTTATAGCTTTTAGTTTTGATTCTTTCCACTTTTTTAAATTTGGAAATATGATTTAGGTTTTGATATTGTGGTCACTAATCGGATTGGTTTTGAATCTTTTGATTTAAGAATTTGAATTAGTTTGGTCCACACAAAAGTGGCTATTATATGTTTGACTAAATGCTTGAGTTAAAATCTGGTCAGGAAACATACTTATGAACACATATCTGTTTGGTTGCAACACCTGGATGTTCTATGATATCCATTTTTAATGTCTTTGTTTTAGACTAGGTTAAGAAGTCTGAAAACAGTTTATAACCTAATAGGCTGGTAATTATTTGTAGCTTCATTGATGGTATGTACTTAAAATGATTTCAAGCAGCTTCATTGATGGCATGTACTCAAATGATTTCAAGCAATTGCTTCAAATATTATTTATGTTCTTGCTCATAGAAATAGCTATTAATACATTATTGCATTGTCTCTATTTAAATGAACATTACTGTATTTTAAATTTTTCCATAGAGAGTGGCTTGGTTGAGCCTAATAGCACTGCTTGGAATAATTGTGTATTGCTTTCAACCCAACATTTGGTGTTTTTGAAATTGATTGTATGTCTTGCTTAAGATGTATCCAAAGAGTTTTTGAAATTTGGTTTTAATTGTTTATAGAGATAGTTGAAACTGAAATAAATAGGCATTTCGTTTGATTCCTTTCAAATAGACACTCTTTCAAACTACTATTATTTGCATGTACTTAAGATATATCTAAAGGAAATTAGATGCATCTAGCACAAATATATGTTGCTGCAAATGATCTCCTCAATAGTTTCCAAAAAGCTAGCATAATCAAAATTGGGGGCCATCAAGAGTAGATAAGCAGAGATACTTAGACTATTTGTCAGCTGTTTCATTTCAAAGTTTTGAATATTGTGTTTATGAGTTGCTTCTTATAAGAGATAGTGGCATAGTGCCCCATGTGTTTCATTGGCATATTATTCTCTGGCAGCAAATGCATGGTCTCACTAATGCTGTCATGAGATTGTTTACACATTTATATATTCACTTTATCAATAAATTTTATCGTTTATCTTAAAAAAAAATAAAAAATAAAAAATAAAAAGTGCATTTTAGGAGTAGAACAAATTGGCAAAGCAGGAATAGCAAATTTATTAGTTTGAAGATTTTAAAGTGCTACAACTGTTCTTTTTCCATTTGCAGGGTCCTAAAATTTGTTGACAGCTTGCAATATGTTGTACGTGCATAATGGTTTTGTTGTTGACTTCTTCATGACTTAAGTTTTATAAGTCATTTAAAAACCTTTGTACCTAGTTAGATCATCAACTTTCCCAATTCAAAGAGATATAAACATTTCAAAATGCTCAAAAGGTTTAGTCTCAGTTCTTAAAACTCATATCTCAAAACTCAAAACTTGTAACTCATATCTCATATCTTGTTTTCTATTTTTTTTTTTCTTAACTCACTCAATAACATGTTTGGCTCAAATATTTGGTTTGGTTTTCACTGCTTTAACTTAAAAGTTGTGGAGCCCACAAGTCAAAATGGTAACAGTATCACAAAAGTCCACACCCATGAAATTTTCTCTCTCTTAATTCCTCATTCATTTTTCTCTCTGCAATTTCATCTTCCTCTTCAATTTCTCTACCTAGTAGCCACCATATTTGAAAATCAAATCTGAAACAAATTAAAACTATCTTAAAAACCCAAACCCATAAAGGAAGATATAGAAACGGACACCACATCTCAAATCCAAACCCACCACAACCACACCACAAATCTAAACCCCACATTGACACCCATAACAACATCTCAGATTCAAACCACCATAGCCACACCACAAAATCTGAACCCAACACCCACACCCACAACCATATCTCAAAAATCCAAACCCCACAACCACATCTCAAGTCCGAACTTCACACACACAAATCAAATCAGAAGCTTGAAATCACCATTAAAATACCATAGAAAGTACCAAACAAACCCACCAAAAAAAAAAAAAAAAAAAAAAAAAAAAAAAAAAAAAAACAAAGAAACCCATAGAAAGTACTAGACAAACCCACCAAAAAAAACCCACAGATCTTGAAAGAAGAAATAAAGAAAGAGACAAGACGAAGTTGAGAAAAGAAATAGGTGAAGAAAAAAAGGAAATAAATAAGAAGAAGCCCGAGAAATAGGCATGAAGAAAAAAAAAAGCATGAAGAAGAAAGAGAAAAAATAACCCATCCATGACTATTGAGCTGCAACAGGTCTTTGTCATGGATCCCACTAATTGTATTTTATTATCAAACTACCATTAAACTCATAACTCAAACATCTGAAAACACCAAACTTGTGTTTTCAGTTTCTATCATCCAAACTCAAAATTTTGAGTTTTTGAGTAATGGAAACAATCATCCAAAACCAAGCCAAACATTTTGTCCTCTATGGGATCCACTCGTTTTGGATGATGGATCATGAAAACTGAGTGATATCACTCAGTTTTCATGCTATCCAAACAAGCTCTAGCTTTAGGTACATAGATATTATGTTACATTTCATTGACTTGTGAACTAGGTTTGTTTTAATGTCTTATTGATAATTTGACAATTATGTTTTGGGCCTTTGTTTATCCTATATAGTGGGTTTTTTTTTTTTAATCTTCCTTTGTCATGAACAAATGAGCTTCTTTGCTGTAGGATAAATTGTCGTTAAAAAAAAATTAGTGGACTTGGCAACATTTTTGTTTTGTTTTGTTTAAAAAAAAAAATTATACTATATAATTATTTTTGCTCTATCTTTTCTCAATTTCTCTTATTACATTAATTGCTTGTGTGTAGTCTCAATTAACTCCTATAAAGTTGCTTTTAAGTGATCCAGTTATTTCTACAAATAAGTGCGCAAGACAACATGATTTATATGATTTATATTGGTGGTAGACTATAAATTGATTTGCAATTGAGCATTATGTGAATTCATATTATGCCTAGATTTGTGTATGAGCTACTGGAATGTTGGCAATAATTTTTTCATCAGCATAGAGAAACCAAGGAGTGATCTTTATGTGTTATGTGAAACACCCTATATTTATAATCAAAGAACATATTTTGCGGGCTTTGTATGATTATTTGTAATTGTTATTTAACCAACTATTTCGTGCATCGCACAAGTTAGCAACTAGTAATAACTAATAGCTGAAACATCTAACTTTTTGTTGACTGCTCCTCATTACGCCACATGGCTACATAAATTACTACAACGTATACATTTAAAAACATTAACAATTGTGACTTTTCATTTTTCAATACACATTTTCAGTTAATAGGCACATTTTCATTCAATAGGCACCTTTTCGGCCAATAGGCACATTTTCAATAAGTACCAACCACCCCTTTTTTTCTTTTTTTTGAGAAACTAATCATGAAACTTCATTAAAAGGATAGAAAACTTCTATGAGTTCTATCAGAAACTACAAGAGTAGCTACATCTCTATGGATATCCTCAACCCAAATTGTTGGTTCATATAGGGTCTTAGCTAACTTTGCTAATTTATCTACTACCATATTACTGTTGCGCTTGACATGTGAGAACTGATAACTCCTCAAAGTCACTGCTAACTTGCGTGCCTCATCAACTAAATGGCCAAAGGCAGACATGCTTGGCTGATCAAAGATGAGATGCTTGAAGATAGTCTCTAAGTCGCCTTCGAACACGGCGTCTTGAATGTCCAGATTAGTGGCAAAAGCTACTGCCTTCCTATAAGCTAAAGCTTCCAAGGCTTCAATGGTTAGGGGGAGGAAAATACGTTCCGAAAGTGCAGCGATAACTCGACCATCTAAATCACATGCCACTACACCCAACCCCGGCACTGCCAAATCCTAAAACATTGCTCCATCATAGTTTATTTTATAGAAACTCGATGGGGGTGGCAACCAATGGGTCGGATGAGTGGCTGCTTCTTGCGTCAGTGGTGGGTCCTGCACTGAGTGGAACTCCTGAAGACGTTGAACTGCATTAGTATAGATCATTTCCATAGGCACTGTCACCGTTCCAAACTTCCTTGCATTCCGATTGTGCCATATACTCCATCCAATGTACGCAAATAACTCTGCCATTCGCAAATTGTTTTGTGCAAAGACTCCTTAGAGCAAATCACAAAAGCACTTGAATTTCTCTCACAAGAACGCTCTGCATTGTTCCAGCTCCCACCAAGTGCCTTTAACCATCGGACAGCCCCAAAGTGCATGTATTGTGTCCTCAGTGTTGTCACCACAATGCTCACAAGTCGACTTCGACAAGATATTTCGTTTTTGCAAGTTTTTCTTTGTAGGCAGAGAATCGTTGGAAGCTCGCCACAGGAAATGCCGTATTTTATTCGGCACCTTCAGCAACCACAATTGCCTCCAAAACTGATTGTGTGCATTCAAATTAGATGGACTAGGTATTGAAACCACTGCCTCCATTGAGAGAAAATGATACGCAGATTTGGTAGAGTAACAGCCATTGTTTGTGGCAGACCAGATGGGCTTGTCCTCGGTGCCCAAGTTACTTAGAGGTAAATTGATTATTGCCTCTGCTTCGTGGGGGAGAAATTCTTCTCACTCTCTGTCTTCTAGCCACCTGCCCCTTCCTCATCGATGAGAGCACAAACCTTTTTGTTGAAAGTTTTTTTGGGGCAATACCACTCGGCTTGCTTGTGAATCCAACAACCATTTATCCCTATGGATCCTCACACATTTCCCATCTCCTATCCTCCACTTTGACCCTAACCACACAACCCTCCTTGCTTTTAGTATACTTAATCAAGCATATGACCCGTTCAACTTTACCCCCTCATCCAGAATTGTGCAATCCAGGAAATATTTTGATTTGAAGAGTTTATAGAAAAGGGAGTCTTTATTGTGGAGCAATCGCCATACCTATTTGCCTAACATCGCAAGGTTGAAATTTTCAATATCTTTGAATCTTAGCCCCCTTTGGTCTTTCATTTTGCATAGTTTCTTCCATCCCACCCAATGAGTTTTCCTTTATCCCCCTTGTACCCCCACCAAAATTTCCTGATAAGAGCTTCAATATCTTTGCATAAACTCTTTGGGATTTTGAAACATCCCATGGTGAAAGTAGGCATTGCTTGGAGGACCGCTTTTATCAAAACTTCTCTACCACCTACAATAATCTTTCCTTCTAGCCTTGCATTTTGTGCCAAATCCTTTCCCGAATATAGCTGAAGCTTTGCTTTTTAGCTCTCCCCACAAATGATGGCAAACCGAGGTATTTTTCATAAGAAGGAATCACCACCCCAAGAAGGGTTTTGATATTTTCCTACATGTATGGATCTGTATTTGGGCTGGAAAAAAGTTGTGTTTTGTCTCGGTTGATTTGTTGGCCTGAAGCTTCTTCATATTGTTGTAGAACCTCTAAAATAGTGTCACACTCTTAGGTATTTGCTCGACAAAAAGGCAAGCTGTCATCTACAAAGAACAAATGGGAAATCTTTGGCCCTACATTATAAAGAGAAACTCCTTTGATTGAACCTACATTTTCAGCTTGTTGTATGAGAGAGTGTAACCCTTCTGCACACCATAGGAATAGGTAGGGAGATAACGGGTCCCCTTGATAGAGGCCTCTGTTAGGAGTAAAATTACCATGTAGTTCACCATTAACTAAAACAGAAAAAGACACAGATCTAATACATGAGCTAATAAGTGAAATACACCTACTATCAAAACCCAGTTTTTCCATTATTTTTTCAGGGAAGATCCATTCCACTCTGTCATAAGCCTTGCTCATGTCGAGCTTTAGGGCCATCAGCCCTGTTTTTCCTTTTCTCTTAAATTTTAGGTGGTGAAGGGTTTCGAATGCATCAAGGATGTTATCAGAAATCAATCTGTTTGAGAGGAAGGCACTTTGTGATTCCGAGACTAGCTTGGGGAGTAATTTTTTTAGACGGTTGGCTATGGTTTTGGATATAATTTTATATAGGACGTTGCAAAGGCTTATAGGTCGAAAGTCCCTAGCTTTTTCGGGTGATTTAATTTTTAGGATCAGGGAGATGAATGTGTGATTTAGGCTATTAGGCATGGACCCCAAATTTAAAATTTTTAGAGAAGCATCAATTACATCTTTGCCAATGAAGTGCCAACAAGACTTGAAAAAAATTGGAGACATACCATCTGGTCCTGGTGCTGTTAGTGGCTTCATTTATTTCAAGGAACGTTCCACCTCCTCTGCTGTGTAATCTTGAGCCAATTCAGCATTCATCATTGGGGTAACCTTTGTGTCAATGCCTGGAAGAATATGTTCAAAGCTTGAAGGGGAAGTGGAGGTAAAAATTTGCTCCTTATTGCACCATATGGCTACATAAATTAATCTATATCTATATATAATTTAAAAGCAAAATGTTTAACTTTTTGTTGACCACTCTTCATTGCACCAAGTGGTAACATAAATAAATGTCATACATTTAAAAAAAAAAAAAAAAAAAAACCGAAAAGTTGTGCCTTTTCATTTTTTTAATAGTCACATTTTCAATAAATAGGCAATTTTACATTCAATAGGCACCTTCTCATAGTGACGGAGCCAAAAATTGACTTTGGGCCAAAAAATAATAAGATGATTAAAAGTTATATGTAATATATCTATACTATGTACCATAGTTAAATTAGTAACAGTGCTATCTTTCTTTATTTTGAAGAATGAATCAATAATTTTTAACTTACTCATAAACCTAGATTTTAAAATTAAATTTTAACTCTTCTATATAATGAGTTAATGACTACGGTACAACTAAATTCCTAATAGACTAAAATGTAAAGATTATATTAGTTTATTTATATTATACATTAAAAATAATATCAGTTTCAGTAATCATCGTATTATATTATATACACTATATAATACATTTATTAATTTAATGACAAATAAGAAAAATCAAGTAAAGGATCAAACTTGAGTGTATTTGTTTTTGCTTTTGAAGATAACTTGAAGCGTAAACCATACACGTGTGGAACTTGAAGCAAATTGTAATCTCAAAACTGTAAAAAAAAATCTTGTCTTGGGACTTGGATAGTGGACTTCAAATCTTGCATATTGGAACGGTGGAATGAAGAGTAAAGTAGGAAAAAAATAAAATAGCAAACCAGACCAAAGAATTGAGAGAGGAGAGAGAAAGAGAGTCAAAAACTCATCTTTGAGAATGTGAAGTGGTTGGCGCCAGCATGTTGCCTATTTGCCAAGATGCAAATCTGTTGGAGATTCATCTACAAAGCGGTGGTGTAATTTATTGAGGACGAAGAAGACTTTCCCCCCGTAAACTCCAAAGTAAGTCAGAGAGATTTTCCAATGAGGATGGAGCAAAAATTAGAATTTTTTTTCTTCTTTTCTTTCACAATTTATTATTATCATTTTTTTTTTTTTTTTTGATAGCCACTAATACGATTGTAAATTTGTAATCCTATATTTGAATGTAAATACTTTCTTATAAAATCAAATTAATAATATTTATAAATGCTTATAAACACTAAATAGTTGTGACTTTTCAATTTTTAATAGGCACATTTTAGGTCAATAGGTACATTTTCATTGAAAAAACACATTTTCAATCAATAGGCACATTTTCATTAAATAAACACATTTTTATTCAATAGGCACATTTTCGGTCAATAGACACTTTTTCATTCAATAAGCACATTTTTGGCCAATAGAAACTGTGTTATTCCTTTCAATATCTTTTTTTTTTTTTTTTAATTTCATGCATTTTTGCTTACTACTCCAATTTTTTTTTTTCCCTATAACTCATTTAGTAGCTATTCCCATGCATCACACAGTTAACGACCAGTAATAACTAATAGTCGAAACGTTTGACTTTATTTTGATCACTCCTTATTGTGTCACGTGTTTATACAAATTAATGCCACGTCTACATTTAAATTAAAAACAGCCAAAAAAATGCCTTTTCGTTTGGTAGTTTATGCTAACCGTTTCAATGCCTACCAAAATAAATACCTAACCACAGCCAAAAGAGACAAGCACCGTACAACGTTTGGTTTTTTTTTTTTTTTTTTGGGTAGCCACCATAGCGTTGTTTTTTCCTAACTACATATAAATACTATCACTTAACTAGACTGCAAAAAATCTGAGGATTCAAAAACAGTTTTTTTGGCCAACCGCACTGCACTAACGAAAGTTTACTTCCTCTTTGAAAAACCATATTATTTCACTGGATACAGGTACCATATTGTTGTAACTTTATGTATTTTTTTTATTTTTCATATATAATTTCAAGTCTCAACTCAATAAATCCTGATTTACATAGAGGGAGAGAGAATGGAATACAATTGCACAGAGAAAAGACACAGAAAATACATAAGAAAAAAAAAATAGAAAGGCCAAAAAAATAGAACCTCAATTTCACGATTTGATGCATCTCTCTCTCAGTTAACGTTTTCCATTTTTCAATTTTATAGTGTTAACGTATATAGTGTTGTGGGCTTTAGGCCCAGTTAGGTTACTTGTATAGCACACATATTTACTTGTACTGCACACATATGCCTCCTATATAAAGACACCTATGTACATTCTTTCATCAAGGAATACAATACAATCATTCAGTATTTCTAACATATAGGTCCAATCTCCACCAAATCCAGCCTTTCTCATTTTTTTTTCAACTTTTATAGCGTTTGACAGAAGAAGATGAGAAGAAAGATTTTTCAACTTTTATAGCGTTGATGAGAAGGGAGATAGTGAATGATCTTATTGTAAGGAAAAGAAAAAAAAAAAAAAAAAAAAAAAAGGAAAAGATAGGAGAGAGATACGGAGGGACAGTTAAAAGAGAAACTTCCTGGCAATGTATATGTAAATACCATTCCAACTATCTCCCAACGTGACTCTATTTAGTATTTTTTGTTTTTTCCTATCATTTATCTCCAACAACTCTAACCCCAACGCGATTCTATTTAGGTTTTTTTTTTTTTTTTCCTATCTTTTATCTCAATAAAAATATATTTTGTTTTTACAATTACTTGAATTTGGTGTAGCTTGATTTCTGGACATTTTCATTATTTATCCCAAAAAAAAAAAAACTTACAAAAAAAAAAAAAAATTGCCCCAACTGTTGGGAATTTAGATGACTTTCCATTTTTCAATAAGCACATTTTCGGTCAATAGACACATTTTCATTCAATAGACACATTTTTAGCCAATAGGCACATTTTCGGTCAAAATACACCATATATCTAATATGAAAAGTTATGACCTTTCGATAAGCATCTTTTGGTTGGCACCTTCTCATTTAATAGACACATTTACATTCAATAGGCACTGTAGACATCAAAATTTTATGATATACTCACAACCCTCTGATTGTTCATGATAAAATATTTGTGATCAAATTAATCTCCAATTGATGACGTGGACGATCAGCAAATGAAATCAAGCCACGTGGCAATATCAAATGAAGAAAGCCATATGGCAGCGTCAGAAGAAAAGACCTATATAGAAAGTTCTTATTAAATGAAATACCAAATCAAATTCATAATTCAACTCTCAATAAATGCTGAGAGAAAATTTCAAATTAAATATTATTGAGTTGCCTATAAATAGAGGCTTCTTATATGAGAAAAAAGGGAGAAACTTAGATAGAAAAACCCTATTGACACTCTGCCAAAAAAAAGTCAGTCATCTCTAAGTTCAAAAGAGCACCCTTGCTCCCTCAAAATCAAGGCTCATTTCTACTTCTTCAAATCAAAGTCGAGATTTTCATTCAATTAAGTTCGAGATCAAGCCAATGGCCCTCAACTTCAAATCAAAACTCAAGTACATCCAATCACACATCCAACTTGGAGACATCAAAGTACGATTCAAGATCAAGCTTCATAGCCCTTCGGATCGTAAAGTTACGTAGAGATCGAATCAGAGGAGTTTTATTGTATTCTTTCATTGTAAAGAGTCATACAAAAGATTGTACTCATATATATACAAATCAATACAATTGATAATTTATTACACTATTTCGTGATCATGTGATTCTTCTTTTATGAAAATTGTGTGTACAGTCACATTTTCGGCAAATAGACACTTCTTCAAAAAACAGACACATTTTCATTCAATAGGCACATTTTCAGCCAATAAACACTTTTTTGCACATATATTACAACCTATCTTATATATTCCTATATATATAACACAAACTAAACTAGAGACGCAACATTCTGTTTCTTATTCCTTCCTACCAAAAAAAAAAAAAAAAAAAAAAAACTAATAAATAAAACAACATTACTTTCTTCTACCTAACTAATAAAACTTTCTACTATTTCTTTCAATATCATATTTTTTTAATTTCATGCATTTTTTCTTACTACTCCAATTCAAAAATAATGGCTTTTTTTTTTTTTCTTAAAACTCATTACGTGGCTATTCCTATGCACTGCATGGGTTAGCAACTAGTATATCATATCATATTATATACAATAAAAGTTGGGCGTAGATGTCATGATTGCGCCAAGTGGCAGCACCAAACTAAAGAAATTTTGTTAGATTTTTAGATTTTAAAAAGAAAAAATGAATATAATTTTTTTTCTTATCTTCTTCTTCTAAAATTTCTAAGTTGATAAAAATCTTAATTTAATTACAAACCAAATTATTTTTATTATCTCTATTTCTTTTAATTTGATTACAATCCAAGATCTTCATCTTCATCTTCATCTAATCCTTTTTTTTTTTCATTTAAATTACTACACCTATATTGCTACACGTATATATAAATCCAAATTATTTTCTTCATATATTTCTTAATTTGATTACAATCCAAAATCTTCATCTTCATCTAATCCTTTTTTTTTTCATTTAAATTACTACACCTATTGCTACACGTAAAAAATATTAAAAAAAAAAAAAAAAAACGTGATATTGAAAAGTTGAATCCAAGAGAAATTGAGTTAAACTAAAACTCTAAGTCTACTAAATGGATATAATTCTTTTTCCTTATCTTCTTCTCCTATTATTTCTAAGTTGATAAAAATCTTAATTTAACTACAATCCAAATTCTTTTCTTTATCTCTATTTCTTTTAATTTGATTACAATCCAAGATCTTCATCTTCATCTTCATTTTCATCTAATCCTTCTTTTTTTTCTTTTCTTTTTTTTTTTTCCATTTAAATTACTACACCTATATTGCTACACGTATATATAAATAAATAAATAACTAAAACAGCAACGTGGTATTTAATTGAGTTAACATGATTATTTTTTACACCTCCACAAATTTAGTTTGAATCCAAGAGAAATTGAGTTAAACTGAAACTCTACTAAGTCTACTCCACTCTACTATTTAAGAATTAATTATTAGTATTATTTGTATTTGTTAAACATTGGCATAGAAGAAGGGAAGCCCCAATGGATGATGTATTTACTTTTGGGATCTTTAGTCACACGCATTTGCAGTATTGGAGGTGTTGTTGCAAATGATTTGAAGCTTGATTTTTGGCTATTATTAGAGAGTACATCATCATCTCATGGTAACTTATATTAGAGATTTGTAGTACTTCCACAGAAAGCAGCATCCAGTTTGCTATCTCTTGGCATCAATAATGATGAATATCTTTTAATTTACGGGATTTTTATTTTGGTCAAAATTTTTTCACTGAATCTATTTGGGATGGAACTCATCTACTATATGAAATTAGGAGATTTATGTGAGAAGTTATATCTTCATTTTTTATTTTTTTTAGTATCTATTTAATAATTTCTTAAATTATATGATTTAAAAAAAAAAAAAATTAGACAATGCAATTCTACTTGATTATTGATATAATTTTTTTGATTTGGTGTTCTTAATTGACCAGGCAGATTATTTTCTCACTTATGCAACATTAAAATGGCCATGACTGGTAATTTATAGATAAACATTTACATTGCAGTCTAAATACTTACATTTTTGTAATTTATGGAATTTGTTTTTTGTCATTTATACAAGAAATTTATATATGATTAGCACTTCTGCTACTATGCATGCATGTTAGCAAGTATAATGGAAACATTTTCAAGTGCTATATATATATATATATATAATTACAATTTTACTACTAAGAGCTTTTAGAAATTTAAAACTTATTATAATTTTTAAAAATATTTTATAATACCTTTTTTGCTAAAAAAGAAGTTACATTATATACATTTTCCATGTAACTTAATTTTTAAAAATATTTTTACTATTTTTTATTTGATTTGATTATATTATCAAAAAAAAAAAAATAGATAGAAACAACACAACCTAATTATTTTTATCAACTTTCTCAAAAAAAAAAAATATATATATATATATATATATAGAGTTATTCTTATCAACTTTTTCTCTATTGTTTTATTAATTTTTTTAGATAAATTCAAAGGCTTAATTGTGGATATGAAATTTTTTAGGTTTTTCTTTATTCTTATCTTCTCCTTTTGTAATATATCTTCTTCTTCGTAGAATAAAAATCACGCCAAATTGTGAATCCCCAAGGAAACGCCTCTTCCTCTAGCAACAAAGGTATGTATTTCTTTTCTTTTCTTTTTTTCTTTTCTTTTCCCTTTTTTTTTTTTTTTTTTCACAAAATTACATTCTAATTCATGAGTAAGGAGCAATAAATTCAATGATAATAATAAATAGAGCCTTTAGGTAAATCTATAAATGTTATTTTCTACGAGTGTATGTCTTTGATACGTGTATACATATATATTGCGTCTTATATTGTTTATAGGACCTTTTGCTTTCTATTCTTTGTATTGTCTTACTCTTATTATGAGCTAAAAACCTAGAATTTGCATTTTATGAATTTGGAAGGATAAATTTTTAAACTCTTTTAAGAATTGTAGATTCATATGTTGGCATACTTTCTAAATCATGAATTATTCTCTTTTGATAAATAATTCTCATATATATATATATATATAGAGAGAGAGAGAGAGAGAGAGAGAGAGAAATACACACATTTTGTGGTGGTTACCTAATGATGTACAATATATTTTATTCAAACACACTACATATATTATGTATTAGGATAATTAATTTAGAGTTTCAAGTTTCTCACTACTTAATTAGTAGAGTATTTCATAAATAAACCCCCCCCCCCTTTTTTTACATTCAATTATAATTAAAATAATTTTTCATTTTTTATAATCTATATTTAACATCAAAATATATATTTTTTTTAATTTATATATGATTTTTTATTTAAGACTTTTAATTCACATATGATTTTTTTATTAAACCGTGCATCGCAAGAATATAATACTAGTATATATATATATAGACAAGGATTTCCTGCACACAAGCCTGCAACAACCACTGTAAAAAGGAACGTGTCAAAAGAAGAAAGAGACACGTATGTAATGGTCATGTGCACATGACTCATTTAAAAAGAAAATTGTTAACCTACCGTTAACAGCTTCATCTTAAAAAAAAAACAAAAAAAAAAAAAAAACACATTAATAGCTTCTCTCTCTCATCTAAAACTGACAGCAGGCCCCCCTCTCTCTCTCTTCAAACTTGCCTCTCTCCTCTCTCTCTCTTTCTCTCTCATCCTCCTTTGTTTTTCTCAAAGATTCTTGTAAATGCCATTTAAGAAAATTTATGAGGACTCCATAGTTACAGATAAACTACATTGCTTATCCAAAAAAACTATCATCAAATTAGATATAAAACATGATAATGGGTATGAGTTATCCTTCTTCTTTTTCAATTAATGAAGTATATAATAAAACGAAAATACTTATTAAAAAATAGTACAACCCGATCACCCATATTTATTAAAACCAATCGCCAACAAGAAGTTCAAATTTGAGATAAAACATGATAATGGGTAGTGGGTACTCAACAAATTGAAAACAAACAGTGAAACACTGACCCCACTTTTTAAATCTTAGGGAGAAGCTTTATGTTAGGTGGCCGTGATTTTCTCTCTCTTGCCGGTCTGGGTTCCTAAGAAAAACAAAGGAGGATGAGAGAGAAAAAGAGAGAGGAGAGAGGTAGGTTTGAAGAGAGCAAGAGAGAGGGAACTGCCGTCAGTTTTAGATAAGAGAGAGAAGCTTTTAACGTTAGATTAACAGTTTTCTCTTTAAATGGTTCATGTGTATTGCACATGACCTTTGCATATGTGTCTCTTTCTTTTTTTGATACTTGTTCCTGTTTGCAGTAGTCGTTGGAAGCTTGTGTGCGGGAAATTCTTGTCCCCCCCCCCCCCCCCCACCGCACCCCACCCCACCCCACACCACACATACATATAAAGGACAAAATATCAAATACATTATACATTAATAATTTAATACCCAAGTAGTATCCCTATCTGTATCTCACTGTTTCAGTTTCTAAAAAAAAATAAAAATCTTATCACTATTTCAGCCCTTGGACCTTAGCCGCCACATTACCACTCGAATTGTCACTGTCGTTGCACCAGTTGAATCTACTACAGTGGTATTTATCTCTCTTTGCGTGTTCAATTCAAGTTTCTCTTTATTAAAGTTAATCTATTGGCCTATTGCAGTATTTACTGAGGACAAAGTAGCTTATATATGATAAAATTGTTAATTATATTATTATTTTATTGATTGTTGTTGTTGCTATTTGGGAAGTGATGGGTCAATAGCTATGGCATATGTTAGATATTTGCGTTTATATGTATATGTGTATATATATATATATATATATTAAGCAAGATGTTGAAGTGGGTTATTTTCTAAAAACATAAATTGTATATTAGCTTATTGTTCTTTGTTTTTTAATTTACTAACATTTTCTATATTTATTTTCATAGAATTATTGGCAACAGAGAAAATGTTGGAAAAATAATAGTGAATAAACAAGTTTGATATAACAAACAATATCCCAAATAATTAGCAAGAATGTAAATAAGCAATGATAATATAAATTTAAGTAAAATTAGAAACAATCTCACAGTGCTATAGAATCACGCTGCGAAAGCGTTGTCCTTAAAGGTTGATTCGTGCCACCCAAGGTAAAACTTGGTGCGATTGGTTCTCTTGGCCAAACAACCCCCCAGGATTAGACTATAGCGTCGACCTTTGTGATGTACGCACTTCCACTCACAAAAGGTTTAAGAACAACCCTCTATTGCCTTTCCTTAGAACAAATATTTTTGTAGAAAAATATGTGGGAGAGAAAGATAGTAGTGTTGTGTATCTAAAACATAGAGTAGTAAAAAGACTCCCTTTAGAAAATGTGTTATGATGAGTATTATATAGGCTACTTATGAAGATAATAGTCTATAGTTGTTGGTTACTAATAACCTTTAAAAGCCCAACGGCTATATTATCAATTATTGCCCAACGGCTATATTATCAATTATTGCCCAACGGCTATATTTCTCATAATTGCCCAACGGCTATATTTCTCATAATTGCCCAACGGCTATTTTACTCATAAATTTCCAACAGCTAGAAAGTAAATAAAAATAAAAGTGTTTGGAACACACACCCACACCAACAATCCCCCACATGTTACAAACACAAAATAGGAAAGGCACGCAACTGAAGAAAGCATGCATCAATATGGTACCAGAAGGTTTTAACCATACATAGGATAAATAAGTAGGAACTAAAGACAATGGTGGAGTTAAAACTCTTTTAACCAAGCTATTAGTAAACCAAACTTACCACCCACATAACTTTCTTTATCAAGGTTGTTCTTTAGCGGGTTGGCGCCTTATCCAGGCCATGCGCCACTGGGTTTCATGAGAGCTCTAGAGACCTACCCAAAAAGTCTCATAGGAAGCGGCACAACTTCCACTCACACATAGGTGGCATCCATCAGGAGTGCGTGCAGAACACCCCATCCCAACAGGTAGGGATATGGATCCATTAAGAGCCTAAAACTCAACCTCCAATAATCTGCAACTTAGTCGGTGGCATCCATCAGGAGTGCGTGCAGATACACCCCATCCCAACAGGTAGGGATATGGATCCATTAAGAGCCTAAAGCTCAACCTCACCAAATTCTGCAACTTAGCACTGTCTCACACCATAGGGATGGACTCATCACTAATCTCGTTACTGAGATAGCGGAAAACACATAACAAATGACAGTGCCCGTGGACCACTAATGACCTCTACCCATTTAACCTCTTGCGTGGAATCACCCATCATAGAGGTTGAGCATTAGTCATAGTATCACAACTTGGGTATCAGTCCAATCCCCCTAGATGTCTCACTCACCAGCCTTCTTGCTAGTGGTTTGGTCAAAGGATCGGCCAAGTTCCTTTCTGACCTCACAAAGTCCAAGGACATAACACCATTACCAATAAGCTGCCTCACAATATTGTGCCTTAATCGGATATGTCGACTTTTCCCATTATAAATTTTGTTCTTAGCACATGCTATGGCAGCCTGACAATCACAATGAATACAAACAGAAGCAATAGAGTTAGTAAAAAGAGGTATATCAATTAATAAACTCCTAAGCCATTCGGCTTCGGACCCAGCCTTCTCTAAGGCCACTAACTCTGCTTCCATAGTGGATCTCGTTATGCAAGTCTGCTTGGTTGACTTCCAAGAGACAGCCCCTCCAGCTAGTGTAAACACATATCCACTAGTGGGTTTCACCTCATCTGTATCAGAGATCCAGTTAGCATCACAATATCCTTCTAAAACAGTAGGAGAGCCACAATATGACAAACCAAAATCAAAGGTTCCCTTTAAATATCTCAATAATTTAGATAGTGCATCCCAATGCTCAATACTAGGATTATGAGTGTATCTACTCAATCTACCAACAGCATATGCAATATCAGGACGAGTACAATTTGTCAAAAACATTAGACTACCAATAATTTGTGCATATTTATTTTGTGAAACACTATCACCACGATTTTTAACCAAGCGCACCTTTGAGTCATATGGAGTAGACACAGGTGACATATCAAAATGTTCAAATTTTTTAAGAATTCTCTCCACATAATGAGACTGCGATAGTATAATGCAATCATTGTCCCTAAGGATCTTAATGCCCAAAATAACATTTGCCTCGCCTAAATCTTTCATATCAAATTTAGAGGCAAGAAAACTTTTAGTATCATGTACAACATTATCGCTAGTTCCAAATATAAGCAAGTCATCAACATATAAACAAATAATGACACCTTCATTATTATTTAACTTATTATATGACCATAAGTCACAAATCCATGTGTAAGCATCATATATCAAAATTTTCATGTCATTGTATAGGTGCTTGTTTTAATCCATACACGGATTTAACCAATTTACAAACTTTACTTTATTGTCTACGAACAACACAATCCTCGGATTGCTCCATATAAATTTTTTTTTTTAATTCACCTATTAGAAAAATAGTTTTAACATCCATATGATGTATAATAGGTTTGTAAATAGATACAATGACAAACAACATTCTTATAGATGCAATTCTAATAATCGAAGAATAAGTATAAAATAATCAACATGATATATATTTTTTTTTTCTTATAGCCTTTAGCTACTGAGCATGCCTTATACTTATCTATGATCACATTCAGTTATAAGTTTCTTTTGAAAACCCGCTTGCAACCATACAAATTTTGTTTTAAACACCCACTTGCAACCAATAGGCTTAACCTTAGGTGGAAGCAGTGTGATTAGACATAATCTAATAATTGTTTAAAAGCTTCCAACAATAATGGTGCATAAACAAATTTAATTGCATAATAACTTACATGTTCATCTTCAACAATATAGGTAAGAAAATTGTTACCGTAACTCTTTTTCTCCCTAGTTCGCTTACTTCTTCTCAATTCTTGCACATCACAACAAGATCATTAGAAGTATCAATAGATTCATGAGACATATTTTCCTTATTTTTCAAAGGAACCTCATACTTAAAAAATATTTTTAAGATTCAACTATAGTATTAAATTCTAAATACATCACTATTGATGAAAATAATTTTATATCATGAATTATAACAACCATAACCAATAAACACACAATCACATATTTAAGAATCAAGTTTCCTCCTTTTAGGTTCATGAAGCATGACCTTAGGCATGTACCCCCACACTTTGAGGTATTCTCCTTTTAGATTTGGGTAACATCTTAGCCAACCACCCCCACAATTCGAGGTATACCAAGTTAGGCTTATACCATTTTCAACTTCATTTTTTATATTTTATAAAATTTCCAATACCTCATCTTCGGTTCCTAATACACAAAGTCAAATAAATATAGAATGATCATCAACAAAGATTACATAAAATCATTTACCATCTCTAGTCATTGTGTGTTTTAAATCACCCAAATTATTATGTACCAAACTAAGGAGTTTGGTTCCTCTTGTTATGGGTTTGCAAGGTTTTTTTTGTTTCAAGTTCATAAAAACCTATCCACCATCTCAAAACAACACATATAGCCAATAAAAATATGTG
Source organism: Quercus variabilis (assembly GCA_030445155.1). Classification (NCBI taxonomy): domain Eukaryota; kingdom Viridiplantae; phylum Streptophyta; class Magnoliopsida; order Fagales; family Fagaceae; genus Quercus; species Quercus variabilis. Next base: position 26,870,763 of record CP129455.1, on the reverse strand, counting down.
TATGTATATGTGTGTGTATATATATATATTTAATATCACTCTTGCACTTGGTGGATAAAGGGAATATTCATTCCAACTAGATCTTATCCACTAGCCCAAAATACTAGTTGGATCATTTTTTTATTAATATAAATAAAGAAAATTTTAATTATTTTTCATAATTTCTCATTTCATATATTTGTGTCAAGAGATGTAAAAATAATAGCTTTTATACATAAAACCAATAGCCTCTAGCTACTAGAAACCACTCTTAAGAACGTCCAAAATTTTACAAGAATAAGATACTTAATATTTTGTAAAATTTGACATCATTATACCACAATTGTATAATACAAAAATTTAATCATCCACAATTTCTTTTTCACATGACCATAAATGATTGGTTGAATACTTTAGCAAGGAAAATAAAATTTAATTAAAATATAGTATCATTGTATCTTCATTATACAAAAGGAGTACCAAGTTGATACGACACTATTGATTCCACTTAACAATAGGAATGCCTTCACCATAAGTCTACAACATTTTTTTTTTTTTTTCCTTTTAGAATTCTACCAAAAAAATAAAATTTTACCTCATTTCTCATAAAAATTATTGCTAACATTTTCCTTTTGAATGCCAAAAAAACATTTCTCAAAACACATACGTTTTTCTTCAATCTCATGTTCCTTAGATTTTAATAGACATAAAACAATTTCACAAAATATAATACACATATAGTATCACATAATTGCAAATGTAATAAGTTGATATCCACATATCAAGACAACGTTACATAATATTATTCACATATTAATTTAGATTAGAGAATCAAAATCACATTTGGATGAACGTCATTTATTTTTTCTGAAATGACTTTAAGAGAATCAACAACTTGTTTATCCATTTTGAAGTAAGGAATCAACCTTTAAGAATTGTTGGAAAAATAATAGTGAATAAACAAGTTTGATATAACAAACAATATCCCAAATAATTAGCAAGAATGTAAATAAGCAATGATAATATAAATTTAAGTAAAATTAGAAACAATCTCACAGTGCTATAGAATCACGCTGCGAAAGCGTTGTCCTTAAAGGTTGATTCGTGCCACCCAAGGTAAAACTTGGTGCGATTGGTTCTCTTGGCCAAACAACCCCCCAGGATTAGACTATAGCGTCGACCTTTGTGATGTACGCACTTCCACTCACAAAAGGTTTAAGAACAACCCTCTATTGCCTTTCCTTAGAACAAATATTTTTGTAGAAAAATATGTGGGAGAGAAAGATAGTAGTGTTGTGTATCTAAAACATAGAGTAGTAAAAAGACTCCCTTTAGAAAATGTGTTATGATGAGTATTATATAGGCTACTTATGAAGATAATAGTCTATAGTTGTTGGTTACTAATAACCTTTAAAAGCCCAACGGCTATATTATCAATTATTGCCCAACGGCTATATTATCAATTATTGCCCAACGGCTATATTTCTCATAATTGCCCAACGGCTATATTTCTCATAATTGCCCAACGGCTATTTTACTCATAAATTTCCAACAGCTAGAAAGTAAATAAAAATAAAAGTGTTTGGAACACACACCCACACCAACAGAAAAAAGATTAAGTGAAGACTTGGAGTGTGAGCTACAAAGTACAATTGGGTGGGGGAGAAGTATAGCATTGGATGGACAAACCTTTTCTTAGTTGTGTTCATGTTCAATTAAACAATTTCTTGTTGGATTTACAATTAATACTTGTTTTGGATTTGTAATTCATTTCATGCTTTGCTTTAGACTTGTTTACATTATGTTTTTGATAATTGAAACTTGAAATTAGTAGGCATGACTAGCATTGCTTTGAGTCTAGGTAAATCTTTTTTGCTTTGTACCTGGTGTTTCACATTAACTCTTTATTTCATATTCTTGATCTAAAGTGAAGAGCATTAGATTTTGATAGTTAAAACAATTAAGTTTTAACCACATCTTATACACTGCACCACACCGCACATGTGACCGCAAAAATGAGGTGCAGTGTGGTTATGGTTTTGGCTAAACTATACACAGCACCGCATCGCACATGTGACCGCAAAAATGAGGTGCAATGTTATTATGGTTTTGGCTAAACCACACTACACTACACCGTGAACACCCTTATGCATAGGTGTTGTGGTGCTATGATGCATAAGTGTTATAGTGTTGTGATGCAATTAGGTAAGTAAGGTAAATACATGCATAGTTATATGAACATGCATATGAACAAAATGATGAACATGATATGCTTGATGAACATGATGAATATGCTTGACTGATCCCATGTGTGGATGATGATATGCTTACTACCTTGTTAATGCTATGCCATATGACACGACTACTACCTTGATGATGATATGATGAAGAGCATGAGATTATGTATGTATCTATGTTAACATGTGTGCATGCTTAGATGAATGCTAGGTATATGTGCGTGCTGATGTATGTTATGTCATGATAGATGAATGCTACGTTGAATGTTAGATGCATGTTAGGATATACTCTGTGTGTGTGTGTGTGTGAGAGAGAGAGAGAGAGAGAGAGAGAGAGAGAGAGAGAGAGAAGGGGGGGGGGGATAGCCTATTAGAGGATCCTTTGATGACATTAAGATGTGGAACACAATGAGTGGAGGCTGACACGAGTTGGGTGGGGTTGGGTACCTAACACCTTCCTATTAGTATACCTAAACTCTAGACACGTGCTCTGGTAAAATCAATCCCTCTACAAGATGCGCTTATTAATATAGTTCCTAAACCTAATCTAAGTGGCGACTTCATTTTACGTACTCTTAACCCCAATCCACTTGGCTGAGGCATACTCTCCTCCAAAGCAACATGCTTAAGGACCATTGCGGGTGCTCACACCCATAATAAGTCATAGTTGTTTGTGAGTGAAATGCATATGAGAATTTGATGTTGTTAGACTATTCTACATTTTAAGTGCAACATGTAGTTGCATATTCATATATGATGTACGACGTTGGGTAAAAAGGTTAATGCTATGAAAAAGTGATTTATAGGAAACATAAGGCTTCATCTATAGCAAAGGTAGAAGCTGGATCAAAAAAATCCTTTTGTATGAGGTTTGTAGACACTCGATTTTGTATCTATAATTTAATCTTGGAACATGGCTAGAATGACCATTCATATACCCAAAATTTAAGAGTTGCATTACATGCATTAATTCATTCATTGCATATTAACAAAATAATCTTAAGATTCTAACGGTTACGACGGTATGCCAGATTCCCAAATCGGACCATCAGATTGAAAGATATCACGAGATCAAATTTTCATGGTTTGCATGCATTTTGTTTGGTTGGAACTGATCACTCCTAATTAATTTGAGTTAATTTTGATTGGTTGACCAATAAAAATTAATTAAATAATTTTGTGATTGGCTATTGGTTAGTGTCAAAAATAAGCCTGCTTGCATGGGAATAAAGTGGATAATCAAATAACAAAAGATAATTATTACTTTAAAAGCCTAAATATCAAGAAAAAGGGATAAATTTTTAGAATACAAATTAAAAACGCATCTAGGTGCAATTTCTGGCTCAAAAATCCCCCAAAAAAGGAGTCTAAATCGAACCAAAATTGAAAATGGGGCTCAGCACCCAAAAGGGTTTATCGACACTTTTAGAGTGCCGATCGGCACTTCCCAAGTGCCAATTGGCCCAAATGCTCGACCTGGCCCAGGAACTTCCTAATTAAGATAAAACCTATCTTTTTTGAATTTTTAGAGATAACGACACATTCCAATTCGTATTTGATCTCATTCAGCTTATTTTTTACACATCCCAACCTCTATAAATAGAAGAAAAAGATCAGAATCTAGAGCCCTTCTTTTCTAACTTCTCTGCTTCCCTTATGTAGACACTCAATTTTGCACCCATAATTTAATCTTGGAAGATGGCTAGAGTGACCATTCATATACCCAAAAAAATAAAAAATAAAAATCATAGTTGCATTACATGCATTAATTCATTCATTGCATATCATAAAAATGATCTTGAGATTCTAACAGTCACGACAATATGTCCGATTCCCAAATCGAACTGTCAGATTGAAAGATATCACGAGATCAAGTTTTCACGGTTTGCATGCATTGTATGGGGTGAAGCCAATCACGTGTGATTAATTGAAATTAATTTTGATCGGTTAATGATTAAAATTAATTAAATGAATTTTTGTGATTGATTAAGTATTTGTCTTAAAGTGAGATTTGTTGCATGGGATTAAAACAAATATGCTGATAATATTTAAAGACTATAAATAATTAGGCTTTCGGGATAATTATATTCAAAATAATTATTTTAAAAACCTAATTATCACTTTGGAATGAGGTTTATGATGAAAATAACTCTAAAATTCGTCCAAATACAGTTTTAGAGTTGGAAAACACTTCAAAAACGTGCTAATCAAGTAGCAAATTTCAAATTCATGTTCCAAGGGACTTTGGGCATAGTAGAACTCAAAATTCGGACTAGGCTATTTCTGATAAAGTTATAGAGAATCAAATTTTCCTTCAGTTTTAAAATTTTCAGCTTAATCCAAATTTTAAGTAAAAATATATGATCAAATTACTGAAGCTTGTTCTAATATGAAAAATCAGCTTACTTTCATCCAAATCTCCTTTTTTTTAGGATTTTCCCCATACGTTTTTTGCTTATTTTTTGCAAAATTACAACCTCTATAAATAGGGGATGCCTCTCAAAATTCAGCACACTTTTTGACCCCCCCCCCCCCCTCTCTTTGGCTCTTCTCTTCTGACTTTTCAATTCTCCTTACGTTAAAGACGTTCTAGAGGCTTTTGCTTTAGGAACTTCTTTTTTGTAAGTAAAGTATTTTAGGCTTCAAATAGTTGAACAAATTTCTTTGAATCCTAAAATATTCTTCCATTAGAAGGCACGCTCATGCAAAAGGTATCTCATTTTTCTTCTTTCTTTTCTTCTTTCATTAATTTTTGTTATTGTTTGTTGCATTAATATGTTTAGCATGTTTTTATTATGTTTTGTTCTTGATATATAATTGCCATGTTAAATACATTGCTAGAATTCTCTTTAACATGTGCTTAGGTAATTGTGTATTATAACTCTTTTTCTTAAGTTTCAAAATCAGCAATGGCTAACAAAATTCGTTTTTTTTTTTTAAACACAAAAACTGATCTGTATTTTCAGATCTGATTTTTTTTTTAACACAAAAACTGATCTGTATTTTCAGATCTGATTTTTTTTAACACAAAAACTTATCTGTATTTTCATTAAATACAGATCTGATTTTTTTAGATAAAAGTTTTCTTGGTTACAAAATTGTAGATTTTGAAATTTAAAAGAAGAAATTGAAAGTTAGGTGAAGTCTTGTTGTTTTAAATATGTGATGCATGTATAATAAATTTATCTCATGAATGTGGATCCTCTTTTAAAAAGTATTTTTTTTTTATTCATAAAAAACGGATCTGATCTTTCTTGATAAAATCACCTTTTTTTTTTAACTTTACACAAAAAAACATATCTGATACTTTTTAACAAAAATCTTATTCTTTCTTTTACTTAATAACAGATCTGATTTTTCTTTACAAAATCCAATTCTTTTATTCACAAAATAGATCTAAATTTTCTTGGGAAAGAAGACACATCCATAAGGCAAATTTATGTGAATTAATTTTGGTCAAACATCTGTCATGTATGTTCAACATATCATTCAACATCACGCAAAAAAAGGTATATTGGTCATTAGAGTCTAAAAGACCATACTCTGTCTGGTCATTAGTGTTTTGTCTTTTTAATTTTGGTAGATTGTAACTAGGACCAAAGTTTTGTACTCTTTTGCATATATTGTAACTAGGACCCAAAGCCTCGTAAGGTTAATTTACCAAAATTGTACGTGTCTTTACTCAATCAACGGCATTTGAAATATTTTGAACATGTAATTTGTATTTATTTTTTCTTATTTTTTTATACAAAAAAATAAGTGGCAACTCCACACCACTACCTTAAAGAGAGGTGCACTTACAAGCACCTAAATCTCTTTTTTGAAAGCACCCTCTTGAGAAGTGCAGTCTCTCATAGTGGCGACTCCGCTAGGGATGTCAAGGGGTAAGTTTCATGTTAGACTTTAAGTGACCAACTATATACCCTTGTCTTTTGCATGATTTTGTATCATATTGTTATTTGTTTGTTTATTTATGTCTTGAGATGTTTGTATGATATTTTTGTTTATGTTGCCATGTTTGTTTGCTAAGCGCTTTCCTTAATTGTCATAGTGTAAGCCATCAAAACAACAAATATGCATGTACCCATCTCAACAATATGGTGGTAGCAACCATGGATCAATGGTCTTCATTAGATTCGGGTACCCAGTGGCGAACTCACCAACTCATAACCCAAAGTCACTGGATCATTTCTTGTTGACTATAAAGGATAGACCATGCCGTTCGGGCCAACATAATGTTCAGTACATTACAAGTTGGGAGGTGCAATGTCCTAGCTATGAGAAACAATAAAACAAAAAACCCACCCTACAATGTAATGACTTAGAACCTACCCTTAGGTCGGTTCATGTTAAAATTGCATTGCATTGTTGCATGTGTTTGTTTGGTTGATTGATGTAGATAGAGACCTAGTTTTGTTTAACCTAACCAAGCCTATTCTTAGAGGAGAATTTGGTCAAAGGGAAAACTCCAAAGAAAATCCAAGGACGACACTCAAGCTAGCAGTTCCAGTTCCAAGCCCATCACGATACTGAAGCATGTGAGCATAGAAGACACTCCACTATTGCAACATCACAATCCCATGTTTGACCTACAAGACAGTCCAAGCCATAAGAAGTCCAAAGACTCCATCACTATAAAGGAAGAAGGAGAACATCCGAACATTGAAGAACCCATGAACACTTAAGAGCTACTAAACACCATGGTAGTAAGCCAAATTTAGTTAAGAGAAGATATGAACTTTGTCATACAGCAGTTTCAGAACTTGAAGAATGGCCAAGAAGAGAGTAAGACCAATCAGAATTCCAATATCCTGGAGGCTGAGAAGAAGATTAACAAAAGGATAAATAAGGTGGAAAAGATAATCAAGAGAGCTTGCAAGATGGAGGACCTCATGGACTATCAATCACTCTTACTTTTCCCTGATGTGAGATTTCCTCCCAAGTTCAACATGTCAACCTTGGACAAGTTTGATGGGACTAGCTGCCCAAAGTCTAATTTGAAGATGTATATGAGGGCCATGCAACCCTTAGGAGCAATCGAAGAACTACTTGCTCAAATGTTCCAAAATACATTAATTGGGGCTGCTCTTAGGTTGTTCCTCAACCTAGATGATGTTAGAGCAAGGAGTTGGGAGGACATCTGCCACGAGTTTCACAATCAATACAAGTACAACATAGAGGTGGATGTGACAAGGAAAGATTTGGAGACCATAAACAATAGCCGAAGGAGTCCTTTTCCGCCTTTATAACCAAATGGAGAGCCAAGGCTACCTAGATGATCGCAAGACCCAATGAAGATGAGCAAATCCAAATGGTGGTGAAGAATTTGTTACCCATATTCCACAAGCATCTTTTTTCCCAATACTTTCCGAACTTCAAAGCCTTGGTCATAGCTGGTACTCAAGTGGAAGATGCTATCAATAATGGCATGTTGAAGAAAGAAGAAGGCTTCATTTTTTAGAAAGCTGCAACCTACACCATCAATGAGGAGGCAATCAATGCTATAGTTCCACAAACATCATCAAATGTCAATTCTAGGCCTCGAAGGAAGTTCAATGAACTCCACATGCCTATGATTCAATTGTTTGAAAAGCTCAAACTTGAAGGGTATCTTAGCCCATTTGAACCTCGACCTCCTCCAAGTCCACTGTCTAAAGGTTACAAGTCACATGAGTTTTGCAAATATCATCAAGAACCTGGACATTAGACAGACAAATGCATCAATCTGTGACATGCCATTCAAAATCTGATTGACAAACAAGTCATTAATCCGCCATCATTGGCCATCCAGACTTTGCTTGAATTTTAATTTACAAGTTTTTAGATTGGCTCTTTGGTTTTATTGTTTATTTAGGATTTGCTTTCTAGTTGGTCATTTATTCAATAAAATCCATGTTATGTTTGATGCATTTGATATCATCATGTTGTTCATATGTACATAAACAATTCAAAAAATAACCAAAAAAAAAAATTAAGAGAGAGAGAGAGAGAGAGAGATAAAACTCAAAAAAAAATATTAAAAAAAAAAGTTTTTGAAAAAAAAAATTCAAAAATGTTCCCCAAAAAAAAAAAAAAAAAAATCTTTTGGACTAGGGGCATTGAGCCTTCAAGTCATTTCAATTCATTTGCAAAATAAAAAATAAAAAATAAATAAAAAATTAGTAAACTTTTTCTAAAAACTTTTTTGTTCTTTCAAAGACTCCAAGAGTTTTCCAAAATCTTCCTTTCAAAGACTCCAAAAATTTTTCAAAGGCCTTCTTTTCAAGAGAATACAAGATGATCCATTTGACAAAACTTTTTCCAAATCTTGATGATTAATTGCTCTACCAATCAATTTGGTCCAAAGAAGGATTTAACTTCATTCAATCCATGTAAGGACTTTTGCTAAACATTCAAAATATGATAAGAAAATGTCCTAAAAGGCAATCAAAGAAATTCATCCAAATTCCTCAAACCACATACACTCACTCCCAATCTCTACAGAATTTTTCACGTTGTCAGAGCATTTATACTTCTATTCCAAGAATAATTTATTAAAGGAGTTTAAGTCATTGTGCTTACAAGAAAGCATCACTAGGGATAGGAGGCCACCTTCGGTAACCCACATTATTCCTTGACACCTATTACAATAAATATCCACTGCTAGCCAACTTAAGCCTTTAAACAGTTAGCCTATTTTTCAATGAACCCACTAAAAACTTAAACCTTGGGTGGAAAAATTAAGTATGCATGCTTAAATCTCAAGATGAAGAAGTGTTGACCTTATGGATTCAGCACCACTTGGTAAGATCCTCAATGAAGACAATGAGATAGATGAAGAGTTCATCAAGTTCAGAAAAGAGAGAGTTCATCAAAGAAATGGATAATTCACTCCATCAAGCTAGAAAGGAAGGAAATCCATCAAGGAAAGATAAGATTTTGAGATAGCATCAAACTATGAGAAAAAAGAGAAGGTCATTAAGCTAGAAAAGGCTTCAAAAAGAGAGAGAGAGAGAGAGAAGTAAATGCAAGAATTTTCATCAAGTTGTAAGAGAATACTGATTCACCAAAAGACATAAGAGACATGAGATTCCATGAAAGATTATTCAAGTTGAGAAGGATGAGCAAAAATGAAGATTCATCAAGAGAAAAAAATTTAATTAAATTGAGGAAGATGAGGAAAAGAAAAAGTAAGATACATTTCATCCAAAAAAAAAGTGTGTTCAATCAAGTCAAGAAAAATGAAAGTGAATTAGAAAGGATAAGAGGGTATCAAGGAGAAATACAAATTCATCCAAGAAAGATGGAAGTCTGTCAAATTGAAAGAACAGAAAATGCAGTTGAATGAAAGCCAATAAAATTCCAAAAATAAAAATAAATAATAAAAAAGAAGAAGAAGAAGAAGAAGAAGAAGAAGAAGAAGAAGAAGTGTTAGGTTCTAAAGATTTAGGATTTTATGTATTTAGAACTCTAATTTGTATTGTTGGCAAACCATGATCAAAATAGGTTGTTTAGTCTTATTTAGGCTTCCTCAAAGTTGGGTCTTTCATGTAAAGTTGGAATTGAGAGGCTGCAGATGCATTTGTGCATTTCGGCCTGGCTCGATCGATCGAAGGAAAGGCTCGATCGATTGAATCTTGGGCAGAATGTTTTTTCTGCAAAATTTCCAACTCAACCCAAGCCCATTAAGGATTAGGGTTTCCGATCTACTTCTCCCACTATATAAAGGAAACCCTAAGCCACATTTTTGAGAGCTTTTAGAGAGAGAGAAGAGAGTGTCTCTTTTGTATCTAGGGTTTTGTACCTAAACCTCTCTAAGCCTTTGTTGCTTGTATTTACGGTTTATGTGAATCTCTTGTGAGATCTAGAGGAGCTTTCCTTCACATAAACTTAGGGTTTTCAAGGTAGAGATATTATCTACATCTTGATGATCAACAAGGTTGCTGCTATTGGAGCTTAAAGAAAAATAAGCGGGGGTGCTTGTATCTTGATTGGAGAATTCAAGAAAGAAGGAGTCCGTGAATTCGGAGCTTGCGCATGGTTATGTCAGTAAGTTCTACTGGTGGGTAGTATTAGGAAGTTAAGCGGAGAGGTTGTAAGTCCTTTTGTAGGAACTTTGATTCTTTCAAGATAGTGGATTCAGATTTACCTTGAGGATAGCTAGGTCAAATCCTCCCCAGGTTTTTACCATGTAATTTCCTAGGTCATCATATCATTGTGTTCTTTATATTTCCGCTGCTTTACATGATATGATATATTTGTGTTAACCTAGATTTGTTTAATTTTGACTAAGTAATCACTTGACTAATTAACTAGGTTAATCTAATTGTGTTTTAAGGGGTCTAAATTTCTATCAAGAAGAAAACTCACTAGGTTGAAAACCCGAAAGGGCAGTCTAGGCGGAAAAAAAAATCTTTTAAAAAATTGAATGAGAAAAACAGAAATAAGAGTGAGTGATCTGACCATAAGATAAGATGCTAAGAAGACCAAAAAGAGGAAGTTGTCAAGCTATAAAAAATCAAGTCCAAATGAAAGGAATCAATGAAGACCAATGAGAAGATGATGAACATGACAAGGATTTTAGCACAAGAGTCAATGATGGAACATGTGGAAAAATCTTCTAATGCTTGAATTTAAAGTATTGCATACTCGGGGAAATATCATAAGGGTTTTGCCTTTTATATCTTTTCTTCCAATAACCTGAACCCGGCCTACATTACAACCTTTGAATAAAGCCCTCCTTAAAGTCCTGTTGATTGAAAGCACACATTTAGCTTTGATAATATTTTCTCCTGGATTAAGAAGGAAAACTGCTCAAGATTATCAAGCCCCACTAGCTGATATCTTTAAAAGGCAAATTTTCACAAATTCTCAAGTGACTTGAATTTTTTTTTTTTTTTTTTTTAAGCTCCAAACACTCCCTTTGTTTGCTTCCAAAAAAAAAAAAAAACTCTCAAGAGAACAAATTTTCAAATCTTCAAACTTAGGATTTTTCCCTTTCTTTCTTGTTCCCAACGTATATGATTCCCAAGCCTTTCATTTCTTTGATTGTCTTTGAAAACTTAATCTAAAAATTTTCAAAATGAAGAAGCAAATTTGATTACACATTTTTAATGATTTCAAATCCTTCATAGCCAATGAGATTGAGTTAACAATTGAGCATTATGATTGGTCAAAGAGGTTGTTCAAAGGATCACCTTTTGTTCATCTGAAAAAGATAAAATTTCAAAAAGTCTCATTCTAACTAAATTTCTTTTTAAAGAGAGAGAGAGAGACTTATTTCAAAAAAAAAATTCACAAAAAACTCATTTTTTCAAAAACTTTTTTCAAACTGCATCTGGAGCTAATCCTTTATGAGAGAGGTACATAGGTAACCTTTTCAAAGGCTCGGTCACAATCACCCAAAAAGAAACTTCATTTCAAAAAAGAAGATTTTTCAAAAATTTTTTTTTTTTTAACTACGTTTGAACCTGATCCTCTATGAGAGAAGTACATAGGCAGCATTTCCAAAGGCCCAATCACAGTCATTCAAAAAACATTTTTTCAAAGGCACAAAATTAAAACATTTCTTTGTGTGAATTTAGGCTAGGAGCATCTGTTTCGCATTAAGCATATCATCAATTTTTTGTACAAGCATGGGGCATTAGCCCAAAACATTTTTATAATAATTGATTACTAACCAGCTCATGGAAAGAATCTTTTGCAAGAGTTGGACATGATCTTTCATTTACTTAACATTCACCATCAATCTTCAGTTTAGATGCTATCATAGGTCCTAGAAAAAGGGCTGAAAATGCGACAATTGGACAAGGCTCAAGATGTGCCAATCGGCACTCCAACAATGTCGATTGGCCCATCATTCCAGCAGTCCTTGCTCTGCCCAGTTTTGTGATTTTGATCTTGTTTTACTCAAATTTTTCTTTATTGAAGGTCCCTACACAATAAGATTTTTCAAAATTCACATTGATTGTTGAACTAGGGGCATTCGGCCATGCCTCATTCATTTTGAAAAAAAAAAATGAAAGATCATCATCATCATCTTTACAAAAAAAAAAAATTTAAGATTTCCAAAAATCATGCATCCATTTCTAAACTAGGGTCATTCAGTTATTCCTAATCCATTTTGAAAAAAAGAAATCATCTTTTCCTCAAATAACAAGGTTTTCAAAAATCATGCATCAATTCGCAAACTAGGGGAATTCAACCATGCATCATCCTTAATAATAATAATAATAATTAAAAAAAAAAAAAAAAAAAAAGATCATCATCATCATCTTTTCAAAAAAAAAAATCAAGATTTCCAAAAATCATACATCCATTTCTAAAGTAGGGGCATTCGGCTATGCCTCATCCATTAAAAAAAAAAATTCATATTTTCCTCAAAGTCAAGGTTTTCAAAATCATGCTTCAATTTGTAGACTAGGGGCATTCAACTATGCCTCATTCGGGTAAGATCACCCATGTCAAAACCTATCAGGTAAATCCAAATCTTTGCACCACAAAGCTTCATCAGGCAAACTCTAAACTTTTTTGAATCAAGCTCTTACAAGAATAAGTCCATAGATGTCAAAGTCATCAAATGCAAAGATCAAAGAGTGATAATTCATGAGTTATACAAATTAACTGACTAGAAATCAACTCTTGTTTTTCTTGCAAGAAATTATAAGAGGAAAAATCTCCTAAACTTCAATTTTCAAAGGAAAAATCGCGTAACAAAGTTTCAAAAGGATAAATCTCCTAAAACATTTTTCAAAAAGGAAAAATCTCCTAAAATAAAATTTTCAAAAGGACAAATCTCCTGACAAACTTTTCAAAGGATAAATCCCCTAAACAAAATTTCAAAATGACAAATCTCCTATTAAAAAAAAAAAATCAAAAGGATAAATCTCCTAAAAGATTTTTCAAAAAGGAAAAATCTCCTAAAATCAAATTTTCAAAAGGACAAATCTCCTAAAAAAATTTCAAAGGATAGATCTCCAAAACAAAATTTCAAATGGAAAAATCTCTTGAACAAATCTTCAAAGGACAAATCTCCATGAACAAATCTTCAAGGAATAAATCTCCTATTCAAATTTTCAAAGGACAAATCTCCATGAACAAATTTTCAAGGGATAAATCTCTTATTCAAATTTTCAAATGACTATCTTCAAAAAGGGATAAATCTCCTACGCTACAATCTTCAATGGATAAATCTCCATGAACACATCTTCATAAAAGGAAAAATCTCCTAAATAAATCTTCAAAGGACAAATCTCCATGATTAAATCTCCAAAAAGTGATAAATCTCCTACACTTCAATCTTCAATGGACAAATCTCTAGGAACACATCTTCATAAAAGGAAAAATCTCCTGAACAAATCTTTAAAGGACAAATCTCCATGAACAAATTTTCAAAAAAAAAAAAGGATAAATCTCCTAAACACAAATCTTCAAAAAAGATAAATCTATTAAATAAATTTGGCTCTCGATCATCAAGATCTAATATGAATTTTTGTCTATAGCAGAAAAATTCCAGATTTTCAGATTCTAAGTTAGAGAAGCCCCCTTGGTTACCTTCCATTCAGATCGAGGTAGAGAAGGGCATTGTTCGCCACAAATCAAGATTGAGATAAAGAAGCCTTTCAATTGCCCCAGGTTCCAAGGTAGAGAAGCCTCTTAGTTACCTTCCATTCAGATGGAGGTAGAGAAGCCCCTTGGTCGCCATAATTCAAGATTGAGATAAAGAAGCCTCTCAATCATCCCAGCTTTTGAGATAGAGAAGCCGCTTGGTTACCTTCCATTTAGATCAAGTTAGAGAAGCCCCTTGGTCGCCACAATTCAAGATTGAGATAGAGAAACCTCTCAATCGTCCCAGGTTCCGAGGTAGAGAAGCCCTTTGGTTACCTTCCATTCAAATTGAGGTAGAGAAGCCCCTTGGTCACCGTAATTCAAGATTAAGATAGAAAAGCCTCTCAATCGTCCTAGGTTTCGAGGTCGGAAAGCCCCTTGGTTACCTTCCATTCAAATCAAGGTAGAGAAGCCCCTTGGTTGCCACAATTTAAGATTGAGATTGAGAAGCCTCTCAATCATCCTAAGTTCTGAGGTAGAGAAGCCCCTTGGTTACCTACCATTTAGATTGAGGTAGAAAAACCCCTTGGTTGCTGCAATTCAAGATTGAGATAGAACAACCTCTCAATCATCCCAAGTTCCAAGGTAGAAAAGCCCCTTGGTTACCGTCCATTCAGATCGAGGTAGAGAAGCCTCTTGGTTGCCTTAATTCAAGATTAAGATAGGGAAGCCTTTCAATCATCCCAAGTTCCAAGGTAGAGAAACTCATTGCTTACCTTCCATTCAAATCGAGGTAGAGAAGCCCCTTATTCATCAGAATTCAAGATTGAGATAGAGAAGCCTCTCAATCGCCTTAGGTATCAAGGTAGAGAAGCCCTTTGGTCACCCCCACATGCGGATTGAAATAAAGAAATCTCTCAATCCACCATAGATTCTGACTAAGATAGAGAAGCCTCCCAGTCACCTCAGATTTCAAGATTCATTTCAAATTTATCAGTTGTCAAGTAGGTCAAGAATTCATCGTTCTCATTTTTTCAAAACAACAAAACACTAGTTTTTGTCCCAAGGTTTTAGGTTCTAGGGCTAGGTAATCTTTGAAAAGTCAATCTCAATTAAATCATGGCTGATAAATTCAGTGTCTTTGTTTTACATTGATATTCGCTTTGCAAGCTCTGTCAATGAGGGGCATTCTGTAGACACTCAATTTTGCACCCATTATTTAATCTTGGAAGATAGCTATAGTGACCATTCATATACCCAAAAAAAAATCATAGTTGCATTACATGCATTAATTCATTCATTGCATATCATAAAAATGATCTTGAGATTCTAACGGTCGCGACGGTATGTCCGATTCCCAAATCTGACCGTCAAATTGAAAGATATCACGAGATCAAGTTTTCATGGTCTACATGCATTTTATGGGGTGAAGCTAATCACATGTGATTAATTGAAATTAATTTTGATTGGTTAATGATTAAAATTAATTAAATGAATTTTTGTTATTGGTTAAGTATTTTTCTTAAAGTGAGATTTGTTGCATGGGATTAAAACAAATAAGATGATAATATTTAAAGACTGTAGATAATTAGACTTTTGGGATAATTATATTCAAATAATTATTTTAAAAATCTTAATTATCACTTTGGAATGAGGTTTATGATGGAAATAACTCTAAAATTCGTCCAAATACAGTTTTAGAGTTGGAAAACACTTCAAAAACGTGCTAATCAAGTAGCAAATTTCAGATTCACGTTCCAAGGGACTTTTGGCATAGTAGAACTCAAAATTAGGAGTACACTATTTCTGGTAAAGTTGTAGAGAATCAAATTTCCCTTTAGATGTTAAAATTTTAGCTTAATAAAATTTTGAATAAAATGATATGATCAAAATACTGAAGCTTGTTCTAATTTGAAAAATCAGCTTACTCTTATCCAAATCTCCTTTTTTCTAGGATTTTTCCTATACATTTTTTACTTATTTTTCAAAGCATTCCAACCTCTATAAATAGGGGATGCCTCTCAAAATTTAGCACACTTTCTGAAACCCCCCCCCCCCCCTCTTTCTGGCTCTTCTCTTCTGATTTTTCAACTCACCTTACGTGAATTTTTGGAGGCTTTTGCTTTAGGAACTAGACTTTTGCTTTAGGAACTTTTTTTTTGTAAGTAAAGTATTTCAGGCTTCAAAGGGTTGAACAAATTTCTTTGAATCCTAAAATATTCTTCCACTAGAAGAGCACGCTCATGCAAGAGGTATCTCATTTTTCTTCTTTCATTAATTTTTGTAAGGTTGAATTTAATCAACCATTATATTGGTTTTATTCCGTGCCAAATTTTCTTGTATTTTAGCAATTAGTAACCCTGTATTTAGGTAGGATTCATGTAAGGGTAATGAGTGAGAGAGTGTGAAGAAATGCTCAAGATTGTGTAAGGATGCAAAGACTCGCGGCGGACTCGCAACTGGCAAGCCGCCAATTGCAGCACACGAGTGAAGCATGCAGGAAGATGAACAATCGTGCCAGCTATTGCACTACAGGACAAAAAGCCCAGCTTGGCCATTTTGTTAGCTCACAACTGGAACTCGCGACTCAGTCAAGTCACGAAGTCAAGCCGCCAGCGAGCCCTATTTTGAAAAACCTGACTCTTCGCATTCCATTCTCACCCTAATATAAATAACCCTTATACCCATGAAATGTAGAGAGTTTTGAGAGAGAATTTTGACAAAGAAACCCTAGAGAAAAACAAGATTGACTCATCTCCAATCTTCACATAGAGACTATTCAAATTCCTCTACTTTCACCCTCACTATTGTTACATCCTTGAGAGATTCATACCCAAATCCTTTTCTCACCATACCCATATCTATGAGAAGGTCATTTGGTGCTTTAGGAAGCAATTAGAAAGGGACCAATGGTTATTGGTTGTTGCTATGGGCTATAGTGAAATCTGGTAAGCTAAAGAAGAAATAGGTTCGACGTAACCTCGTTGGAGCAAGAAGCTTGGAGGGCTTAGGTACACTAGGTAGATTAGGCTTGAAGGGTCTTCTACTGTTCATGTATTCCAACTACATTCTTTAGTAGATTATTGACCACTTGGAGGGCAGAGAAGATGTTTTACGCTGAGAGCTTTAGTTTCCTTTTCGATAACACATCGTTGTGTTGTCCTTGTGTTTGCATCTCTCTTCCCTTAATCTTTGCCATTTAATTTTTGCTATGGATGTGATTTTATTTGGTTTAGATTGTTTATCAATTCTGTTAATAGCTTATGTTCATTTTCTGCACATATATTGTTTAACTTTAAGCATGAATTGGTAATTTGTAAATTGGGGGTCTAAACGTTCATAGTGTTTTATACTCTATTTGAACATTCAATTTTTGTTATTGTTTGTTGAATGAATATGTTTAACATGTTTTTATTATATTCAGTTATTGATATATAATTGCCATGCTTAACTACATTGCTAGAATTCTCTTTAACATGTGCTTAGGTAATTGTGTATTATAACTCTTTTGCTTAAGTTTTAAAATCTGCAATGGCTAACAAAATTCCTTTTTTTTTAACACAAAAACTTATCTGTATTTTCAAATCTGGTTTCTTTTAAACACAAAAACTGAGATGTATATTTCAGATATGATTTCTTTTAAACCCAAAAACTAATCTGTATTTTCAGATCTAATTTTGTTTAAGCACAAAAACTGATCTATATTTTTCAGATCTGATTTTCTGTAATGGTCCGTTTGGATTGAAGGAGAGGAAGGGAGAGTAGAGTAGAGTAGATTCAGCCCAAAAATAGCTTATTTTTAGTCAACTCTACTCTACTCCCTTCTACTCCCCCTCCTTCTCCCCTTCATCCAAATGAACCATAAACACAAAAACTTATTTGTATTTTCAAAACTGATTTCTTTTAACACAAAAATTGACCTATATTTTCAGATCTGATTTTTTTTAACACAAAAACTGATCTGTATTTTCATTAAATACAGATTTGATTTTTTTAGAAAAAAGTTTTCTTGGTTACAAAATTGCAAATTTTTAAATTTAAAAGAAGAAATTTAAAGTTAGGTTGAAGTCTTGTTTTTCTAAATATGTGATTCATGTATAATAAATTTATCTCATGAATGTGGATCCTCTTTCAAAAAGTCTTTTTCTTTTTTATTCATAAAAAACACATCTGATCTTTTTTGATAAAATCACCTCTCTTTTTTTCTTTTTTTTCTTTTTTATAACTTTAAACAAAAAATAGATCTAATACTTTTTAACAAAAATCTTATTCTTTCTTTTACATAAAAACATATCTGATTTTTCTTTACAAATCTAATTCTTTTATTCACAAAACAAATCTGAATTTTCTTAGGAAAGAGGACACATCCATAAGGCAAATTTATTTGAATTAATTTTGGTCAAGCATCTGTCATGTATGTTCAACATATCATTCAACATCATGCAAAAATGTTATATGAGTCATTAGAATCTAAAAGACCAAACTTTTTCTAGGCAGAATGGGTGCCTAACATCTTCCCATTCCATAATCTAGCCCCTGAGCTTAGGATTTTTGGATAGGTAGATTAGTGTTTTGTCTTTTTAATTTTGGTAGATTGTAACTAGGACAAAAGTTTTGTATTCTTTTGTATAGATTTTAACTAGGACCCAAAGTCTTGTAAGGTTAATTTACCAAAATTGTACTTGTCTTTATTCAATCAATGACATTTGAAATATTTTAAACATGTAATTTGTATTTATTTTTTATTTTTTTTTTTTTGTATAAAAAATAAGTGGCAACTCCACACTACTACCCAAAAGAGAGGTGCCCTTACAAGCACCCGAATCTCTCTTTTGAGAGCACCCTCTCAAGAAGTGCAATCTCTCACACCTTATGTTAAAGACGTTCTAGAAACCTTGGCTTTAAGAACTTCCTTTTTGTAAGTAAAGTATTTTAGACCTCAAAGAAGTGGGAACTTCTTTTATTTCTAAAATATTCTTCTATTGAAGGGTACACTTATGCAAGAGGTATTTAGTTTCATTCTTATGTCTATTTTTCTTTTCCATTAATTAATATGTCGTTATTGTTCATTGCACGAATTTTGTTAATATATGTTTGATTTAATCATGATCTTGTTCATAATTCATATTTTCCATGTTTATATGTTTAGTTGGAATTTTCTTTGACATGTTCTTTAGTTGATTAACATGTTTTAATTCTTCTTTGATTTCAAAATCTACAATTAATCACCAAAAAATTTTTAAAATAAAAACAAATCTGTATTTTCACTAAATACAGACTTGAAAATTTTTTCAAGTCAAAAACAGATCTGTATTTTCATTTTCAAAGTCAAAAATAGATCTGTGTTTTCACTAAAAATAGATCTGAAAAATTTTCTTGTCACAAAACAGATCTATATTTTCATTAAATACAAATCTGAAATATTTTTCTTCTTAAATAAAAAGCGACAAATTTTGAAATTTCAAAGAATGGATTGATATCTAGGTTAAGATTTTTTTTTTTGTCATTCCATAGATATGTGATGCATGCACAATAGATTTGAATTATGAATATGAATCCTCTTTTACAAATCTCTTTTTTTTTTTTTTTTTTTTTTTTTTTTTTTTTTATCCTTTACAAATCAAATGTGAATTTTATTTGCCAAATCCTTTTTTTTTTCTTTTCCAAAATAGATCTGATTTTTATTAACAAAATTCTATTTTTTTTTATCCCTTACAAAATGTATCTAATTTTTATTAACCAAATGCCCCCCCCCCCCTTTTTTATCTCTTACAAACCAAATCTAATTTTTCTTCATCAAATTTCATTTTTCTCAACCTTACAAAATTGATCGGATTTTTCCTTGAGAAGAGGACATATTCATAAGACGAATTTGTTAAATTAAATTTGTCAAGAAAGTGTTTGTTACATGTATTACAACATATCTTTCAATATCATACAAAAGGTTATATAATGGTCATTAGAGTCTAGAAGACCAGACTCTATCTAGGCGGAATGGGTGCCTAACACCTTCCCATTATGTAACCTAGCCCCCGAACTTAGGTTTTTGGATATAGACTAGTGTTTTGTCTTTTGTTTTTGGTAGACTGTAACTAGGATCAAAACTTTGTAATTTTTACATAGATTGTATTAGGACCAAAGCCTTGTAAAGTTATTCTACCATGATGTAATTGTATTTCTATAACCAATTAATGAATTTGAGGTATTTTTGGACATGTAAATTGTATTTTATTTTTTCTTTTTCCTTGTTTCTTTTTATAAAAAATAAGTGGCAACTCCACACAATTACCCCAAAGAGAGGTGCCCTAAGCACCCAAATCTCTTTTTGAGAGCACCCCTCAAAGAAGCACAGTCTCTAACAAGGTTGAATATGGTGAATTGAACAACTATGTAAACATAAACACTTGCATTTGTCTTATCAAAAAAAGAAGGAAAAAAAAAGTTGCATTTGCTTTCTTTCCCTCTTTTTTGGTCTTTTCTTTACATGTTCTCTCTCTCTCTCTCTCTCTCTCTCTCTCTCTCTCTCTCTCAAAATAAAAAGTCTATTGATTTCTCAAATATATATATATATATATATATATATAATAATAGGTGAAACTGAGAGAAACTCAAATTAAAATTCTAAATTAGAGTTCTAATTTTGCACCATGTATCCTAAATTATTTATTCTTAAAGAGTTTTATTTCTTAATTTTAGAATTAAATGTGGGACCACATCATAAAAATTCATTCAAGTGAGTTATTAAATACAAAAATCAAAGAGTTTAGAATAAATGAATCATAAATATATATATATATATATATATATAAAGCTTCACAATAATTTTTTTTTAAAAAAAATACTAACAATTTACATTTTATACCTAATAATATCCTTACAAAATTTTTTAAAGAGTTAACAAAATATAAAAATAACTATTAATAGTATTTAAATATATATATATATATATATATAGAAATTATATTATGCATCTTATTATATATCTTTAAGTGTATCCATGCATATGCATGAGATTACAAGCTAGTATTTATAATATACTATTATTTGTGTTGCGACTTAAATAATGCTCCCAAGTGCAAGATTGTAGCAAAGTAATAACTCGGTGAGTTCAAGGTCGAATCAACAAGGAAAAGGGAATTGATTAGCAAACCATGAGAGAATAAAACTAAAACAATAAAATTATATTAAAGAGAAACTTTGATATTTTGATAAAGGTTCTTTAAATTGAGAGAAAATAACAATATATTAAGGCATTAAGGTTTAGGGATCCATACTCAACACATCTATTGGTAGTGTTAATAATATTTATTTTATAACTCAACTAAAATTTATACGAATGATGATCTTAGTCGGATGATTTAGCAATAAGAACTCAAGAATTAATTGTCTAAGGTAGTTTGATAAAATTGATTGATTTTAGGCTTAAAACAAAACTAGTGAATTAATTTCGCAGGGAATATTAAGCATTTAACGTGCTCAAAGTCTACAATAAATCAAATAATTATATAGAACTAAACACTTTTCTAGATAAGTGAATCAATCAAAAACACAAGAACATGAACATTAAAACCATAAAATAATTATCAAGAACATACCAATAAACGATTGAGTTTCACCCATTCTTAGCATGGCTTCTAGTAAGCCATTTCACCAAATAAAACTCTAAAAATTGTAAAGAAATTTTGATAAAACCTAATTGTTGTTCTACAGAAACTCTCCCCTTAAATTTGTCCTACAGAGCCTTTAAATAAGCCAAGCAATCCTATTACAAGTTGAATTCCCATTTGGAGAAAATCCCAAGTTTTCATGTTTCAATTAACTAACATTTTTGGCTCATTTAAATTCATAATTCGAACTTTTGGTAAGCTTAAAATTTGTAGCCATTTAATTTAGCTTTCCAGCCCAACTTGAATCATTTCAATTAGACATTTGAGCTGAAAGATATGCCCAAAATACTAACTGGTGTGCAGGCTAGAATCTTAATTTGGATTGGACTTGGATTTGGTGCAAATTTCATTTGATTTCTTGCTCCAATTTGACTCAAATTTAAATGGGATGGCCCTTGTAAAAGTAAAATCCATTAGCCTTCTTCTTTGCACAAAAATCTGCTCATTTAATTTGATTATTCTACAAAAGACATATTCATGTATTAAAATTCATATAAGCACAAAATTAATTATTCAATGTTATTCTGAAACCAGATATAAAATGTATGAATTAACTCAAAATAAATATGATAATACTTTTAAATAATGATATAAATATACAAAAATAAACTATTATTAATTTGATTATAAATTATATATTGTATCAATTTAATAATAATAATAGTAGTAGTAACTCTAAAATGGTATGTCAAAATACATTGATACCAAAATATTTGGTCACAAATGACGAATTGAAATAGCCACATGAATGAAATTGACAACTTTGGTTTTACCTCAAAGTTCATCATGGTTTTACCAGTATTATTATTTTATTGTTGTTTATTATTATTATTATTATTATTATTATTTAGAGAATGGTACTAATTATCTACCAAAACATTATGATTTATAGTAATACCAAGCCCAAAATAATTATCACAATTTACAACAATTGAAATGACAATTCGTGATTATGTTTCACGAATTATGTTTCAGATTATGTTTCAGATTATTTTCAAGGACTAAGAAAAATTTGTAGACCCTTATATAAGAGGCTAGAAAAGAACCCCCCTGCATGGACAGATAAACACACTATGATAGTTCGACAGATTAAAAAATATGTTAAACAACTTCCTTGCATTGTTATTCCTTCACCCCATGCTTTTAAGATTGTTGAGACAGATGCTTCAGACATAGGTTATGGTGGAATCCTAAAACAAGTAACAAAAGATGATACTAAAGAACAAATTGTTAGATTCCATTCTGGCTCCTGGACATCTACCCAGAAGAATTACAGTACTATTAAAAAAGAAATTTTATCTATTATATTGTGTGTTTCAAAATTCCAAAATGATCTTTTTAACCAAAAGTTTTTAATTCGGGTTAACTAAAAAAGTGCTAAAGAAGTCTTACAGAAAGATGTTCAAAACCTTATTTCCAAACAGAGTTTTGCAAGATGGCAGGCTATTTTAAGTGTTTTTGATTTTGATATTGAATATATTAAAGGAGAATCTAATTTTATTCCTGATTTCTTAACCCGTGAATTCCTACAGGGAAGATGAGCTCCCCTACAGATAAGAGCAACTCCCCAAAACCTAGATCTAGACAGTCTTATGCTGCCCCACCGATCCCTCCTCCCCCTAGTAGAATTCTCTCTTGTCCCTCCTTCAACTCACCTAGTTTCTCTTCAAACAGACCCTAAGAAAGAACCCCAATACCCTGCAGCCCAAACCCTTTCCAGCCACTTTCTCCAAGCTCCAATCCAACATCTAAACAGTCTTATGCCATGCCCTCAACTCCTCCTCCCCTAAAAACACCATTTAACATAGTTGCCTCTTCCTTTCCCCCACTATCCTCTCCTTCTAAACAATCAATAGACAGACCCTCTACCTCTCAAACTCAAACCCAAACCCCAAGAGAAGATCACAGTGTTGAACTCCCAAAAAATTCTTGGAATTTTATTTTACGGATTGAAAGAGAATACCAGCATATTACAGACCCCCTCTCACTAGTTAGACAGCTGCTACCCCCAGGATGGGAGCACCCCAAGACAGAAACATTAAAGACCCAGACATTCTATGAGTTTATTCTAGTGGACACAGACTCAATCCTAGTCACACACATGCCCTGCTCCTAAGACCCAAACAGAATTGGTTATTCTAAAGTAGTTATAAAATAGATTCTCATCCCTTCCCAGTGGAAGGCAGAGCCCTGGATTCCCAGAAAATTTTCTCATCCCTTTGAGCCTCAGTTTTATAATTATTATGACTATATGGAAGCGTGGGACAAATTCCTTTTATTCCAAAACAATATTAACAGACACACTTGGTTTTTCCGATTTGATATGTATAGAAAAAAAGACATGATGATACCCAGATGGTTTATCGACTGGTGGACTTCTTATGGCCCAGAAGCTATGATTCTTCTTCCTGATCTCCTTAAAGCCTATGAAAGTTTCAAGAAAGAACCAAACATACAGCATCTTAAAGATTTTCCACATCTTTTACAGTTCTTTTACAGGTTTCCGGATCTCCCGTGGATCATCAGATGGGAATACAAAATAGAAAAGCATCCTCAGTATCCTTTTCCTATGCTCACCAGGAAGTTTAAATTAAAATGGTGGAATAAGTTTAATTTTGATCATATTTGTCAAGAATTGCAGAAAAGGACCTCTCCTTCCCAGACAGAAAATCCTAATTTCTTTTTAGAAAAAAGCCAAGTCCAATGCCAGCTTGCCTTCGTCTCAGATAGAAGACAGCTTAAAAAGCAATTGCTTGAAGCGACATCACAGATATCAGATGATGAAGATGACACAATAATGGAATCATCCTCTCCAAATTACAGGACTCATCCAAAAGCATTTCAAGATTCTCAGGATCCCTATGATATGTAACAGATAAGACAATGTGACAGATAAGACAAAAAGACATGTGACAGATAAGTGATAGAAAAAACAAAAAGACAAAAACTAAAGATCAAGAGAGATATTTGTCAGAATATGAATTACACGCGTGCTTAGACAGATTTTCTACAGATTTCACAAGATCAGACAGACTACTGTTCAAGATTTACTCTACCGACAGATTAACTTGAGTTCACTTCACTTGACTCAGGTTACTTTTAAAGACTTACCATGGTTTATTTCATCTATAAAAGGGCAGACTCCGAAGACAGAAGACAAGTCCAAAAAATTCTAGAAATAGTTCAAGGTCCAAATTCCAGAGTCCAAGTTTTTAGAAAACCTTTAAGATAGCCTTTGTAATAGCCTTCCCTCTCAAAAAGACTTTTTGTAATTTCCCTTTTGTAATCTTGTAACCTTTCTCCTCAGACAGTTTACTTTGTAATCTTGTAACTCTTCAGACAGTGTTTTATTTTCAAGTTTGTATCAAAGACAGTTTGTTTTCAAGTTTAATCAAAGACAGAAGTATTTTCAAGTAAGATTTTATCAGTTTTAGTTTTCATATTCCATACTCTATTTTAACTTATTTTTGAATATATCTGTTTTGCTATTTTCTTCTTTATCATCTATTTTATCATTGTTTATGCTTCTATATTACTGCTGTGCTCTCTCCTGGGTAGTTAATGGTATCAGAGCCATGGATGGTAGGTGTATGAGTTTTATTTCTTTGCAATTAAGAAGTTACTAGGAACTCATATTACTGCATAGCCACTACTTGCTCCTTGATAGCGTTGGTCAGCCTTACACTCGTTGGCAAACCATAGCATTCACGTTGGTCAGCCCGTTTTCTATTAGCCGACAAACTGGCGTTGTTTGGGTGGTCCCGCAATGGAGTTTCCCGAGAAGGTGGTCCCGATAAGCAAGGATATCAGTGGTTAGTAATAAAGTTCCGCCAGTAATTATTAATTGCTTAGAAAGAGAACAAAGACATTTATCAGCTCATAATCTGTTTGCTTGTTCACACTTAGGTTAGGCACACACTAATTCGAAACATGGACTATGATGATATAGATTATGATGAAGGTTATAGCATGAGAGATATAGACAATAATTGGTCAAACAGTAATATGGATTATGAAACAGATTCTGATTCTGACAGTGATGTGGATGACTATAATTACAATTATAATAATAATGCAAAAAATTGGAGTATATTAACAGGAGATAAAATTAATCGACGGACTAATAGACACGATAATAGCCTCTTAGCCATAATTAATAAAAAATTAGAAGCTATAGAAAATGATGAAAGATCTAAGGCATACACTAAAGTTGAAAGAAAAAATGATAGCTTTTTGAACCTCTATGAAAAAATGAAAATTTTAAATTCACCTTTAGAAGAAGAAAAAAAATTTGAACCCCATCATAGATCACCTTTAACAAAAATTACGACAGATAATTGGCATAATAGGCAAAAGGATAATTTGATATCAATAAATATGATAAATGGTAGAAAAGATGGCTTGACAGATAATATATCTATAACATATAAAGACAAAGAAAAGGACGAACTAAAGAGAGAAAATAGTTGTAAAGGAATTGATAATATAAAGGATGGCCATGCTTGGGAAAGACCAACACGTATAGAAGATAAAGAAGTAAAAGATGTAGGGAAAGTGTTAACTAAGGACAAGCTAAAGCTAAAAGTAAATAGTAGTACCCTTAAAGAATCATTACGTAAGAAGATGGAAGTAGAAGAAGAAATAGAACAAGATAGAGCCAAAGATGGAAAAATAGTCAACAAAGGGAGGAAAACTAATAATGAAAGAAAAGAAAATAGTGATAGTGTAGTAAAAGCAAAAGTCTGTAAAATTAATAATAATAATAGTTTAAAAGAAGTAATTGATGAGAAACTAGAATTAATTGAGAAATCTATCATAGACAACAGTTTGGCAGAATTAAACAAAAAGATAGAAATTTTAAATTTACCTTTAAATACAAATAGAGAAAAAGAAATAGCAGTTTTAAATACTACTGAGTCATCAGATAATGAAAAGAATGACAGACATGTTAGACATATTATTTGCCATAAATGTAAAGAATATGGACACACTAAAAAACAATGTGCTAGACAGAATAAAATTGCTAAACAAATCAGTATGTTAGAATTTGGAAAAGACACACTAAATGAATTAATGAAAATATTTAATGTCAGTCAAAAAGAGATAGATCAAGTAAAGAAAAAGGAGGAATTAAAATCAACCAACCCATTTAAAGTTAATAAAAGAAAAAGAAAACAAAAAGACATAATAATGAAATTGATAGATAAATTACCTAATCAAGACAAAAAAGATTATTTAATAAGTTTGAAAGAATCTATAAATATACCTATTGTTTGTATTAGATGTAAGAAATATGGACACCATGTTACAGAATGTAGGAAACAAGAAAGAGCCAAAAAAGAAAAAGATAAGCAAGAAAAGATAGAAAGAAAAAAGATAACGAAGAAATAAAATCAGTAACTTTACAAGATTTAATGACAGAAGCGAAAATACTTAAACAAGAAATTAAAGATATTAAAGAAGATGATCATATATATATAAATGAAGGGAATATTGCAGAAATAATAAATTTAAAAGAATTATCTAAAACCCCACTTTTATTAGAAAAAAACAATGGTAATAAACAGAATTTCTTGAGCTTAATTGATAGAGTAATCTTCCAAAAATGGTATACAGAAATTACTTTAGTAATTAATAAAGAATTTTCCTTAACAGAAATTGCTTTAATAGACTCAGGTGCTGATATGAACTGTATACAAGAAGGAGTAGTACCTTTAAAATATTATGAAAAATCCTCAGAAAGATTAACCCAAGCTAATGGAGAAAAACTAATAATCAATTATAAAATACCTAATGTCCACATATGTAATGATGGAGTACGCTTTGAAACAGTTTTTGTTCTAATTAAAGATCTTTCTTCTAAAATTATTTTAGGAAATCCTTTCATGGCTTTACTTTACCCTTTTTTAACGACAGAAGAAGGAATTAAAACTAATGTGCTAGGAAAAGACATACTTTTTAAATTCATCTTGCCACCTATCTTGAAAGAAATCTATTCCCTTGATAACATTTCCATAATAAAGGAAATTGATAGAGAAAGAATTGACAGAAAGAATAGACATTTAGAATCTTTAAAGACAGAAATAATATACAAAATAATTACTGATCAATTAACAGACCCTATATTACATTATAAAATAAAATCATTTAGACAGCAAATTGAGGCAGAAATTTGTTCTAATCTTCCCACCACCTTTTGGCACAGGCATCGACATATAGTACAATTACCTTATGAAAAAGACTTCAATGAAACAGTGTTCTAATGTAATTTTAGAATTTGATTAATATTTTATCATTTCCTTACTAACAATCCACAAGACTTGACCCTACGTTTGTCTGTACTTGTGTTGAATTGCAAGAATCTCTTGAAGAGGCAATAAACAGTGCATCCCATATCACGTTTACCATAAAGCTAATGGATGAGCAGATATTTTGGCTAGAAAAATTGGAGGTTAAGGGCTGTTTGGTAGACTTGTTTAAATACATGTTTTTAATTTTTAAACAATATTATATGCATTTTCACACACTTTTTCACTTACACATATTTTCAAAAAAACTGAAAACTGTTGTTTAAATACACATACCAAATGGGCCCTAAATCTTTTCCTTCTCTCTCATTGCAAATATTTTGACTTCTGATACATATATCTTATTTAAAGTACCTCAATTATTATTATTATTATTATTATTATTATTATTACTGTATTATTGTTCTATCCTATATGGCAGACTTTTCGGGTTTGGAATGTTACTGTTCAAAATTAGAATATCTATCTTTCCATTTATTTGCTATTTCTTATTCTTCCCCCTTTGTCATTTCTGCAATTTTATTTCTACTGCATTTTTCTAGTACGAATTATCTAATGGGGGATTGGGGTCCTCGTTGAAGGTTGTTGGGTTAAATGGTTTGAACTTTGTGAAGTTTGGTTTTTCTAGAACCATCACTTTGTTATGCTGAGTAATCAAGCTGCCAGTTAGTTTTATTTTATACATGAATAGTTTTGGATATGTGCTTTGGTCCTACTTGCCTATAGTAATTGACTTTTATTTTCCAATCTCTATGAAGAGGGTTGGCTTTTTTACCTCTACTAATGGCTCCAATGGGGGACTATCTTTATGGCTTATAGATTTATATGTAATGAATTGCTCCTGCTTGTATTAATTGGATTCATTGTAATGGCAGTTGAGGTCAAAGTAAAAGCAAACATGTTTCATCATCTCACTAATGTTTTAGTATTGTACTATGTCACTGAATTTCATTGATCATAATTTCGGGACTGTTCTCACGGTTTATCTTTGTATTATGTGTTTTTAGTTAAGTTAGCCATTTTTAATGAGAAATCCTCTGTGTAAGGTTGAAATTTATCAGTCATCTTGTTGGCTTTATTCCGTGCCAATTTACTTGTAATTTAAGCACTTAATAACCCTGTATTTAGGTGGAATTATTGTAAGGGTAGTGTGTGAGAAGATGTGAAGAAAAGCTCAAGTATGTGCAAGAAAGCAAAGTTTCGCAGTTAGGACTCGTGACTGACTCGCAACTGGCAAGCTGCCAAATGCAGGCACGTGAGAAGCACACAGGGAAGCTGAACAGTCGCGCCAGCTGTCGCACTACAAGACAAAAGTCCCAGGCTGGTCAGGCCGTTACGTCGCAACTTAGACAAGCCACGAGGTCAAGCCGCCAATCAGCCTTATTTGGCAAAAACTGGCTCTTCGTATTCTAAACACACACCACTATATATAGACCCTTATACCCACTAAATTAAGAGAGCTTCTAGAGAGAATTTTGTGAGAGAAACCCTAGAGAAAAACAAGATTGTCTCATCCCCAATCTTTACCTTAGAGTCTCTACAAATTCCTCTACTCTCTTCCTCTCCATTGTCATACCCTTGAGAGGTCATTCACCAAATCCTTATCTCACCACACCCACGTCTGTAAGAAGGTTCATTTGGTGTTAAGGGAAGCAGTTTGGAAGGAACCAATATATATTGGTTGATGCTATGGTATAGTAGCAAAATCCGGGAACCTAAAAAAGAAATAGGCTCGGCGTAACCTCATTAAAGCAAGAAGTTTGGAGGGCTTAGGTACTTGGGTAAATTAGGCTTGGAAGGTCTTCTGCTGTTCATGTATTCCAACTACATTCTTTAGTAGATTATTTGACCGCTTAGAGGGTGGCGGAGAGGTTTTACGCCAAAGACTTTAGTTTCCTTTTCAATAACACATCGTGTGTTGTCTGCATGTTTGCATCTTCTTTCCCTTTATCTTTACCTTATATTTATTGTTATGGATGTGTTTATAATTAGCATAGATTTGTTATCAATTCTGTGATTGGCTTATGTTCATGTTCCGCACATTAATTGTTTGATTATAAGCTTGAATTGATATTTTAAAATTTGGGGTCTAAACGTTCAAGAGTATTTTAGACACATATTAAACTTTCAATTGGTATCAGAGCGGGTACACTTGTTGTGCTTTTAATACCTGAGTGTGATCCTTGACCCCTTGTTGAGATGGATAGGTCTCAATTTCTCAATGTTCCACCATTTTTTGATGATAACAATTATGCCTTCCAGAAAGTTAGAATGATGACATTTCTATGCTCTATTAATGACACCGTATGGGATGCAGTTGAAATAGGTTGGACCAGGCCGGAGGCTGAAAAATCCACTTGGGATAAAGCAGCTCTTGCGGCAGCCAATGCTAACAGCAAAGCCTTAAATGCTATATTCTGTGGTGTGTCTCCAAATGAATTCCACAGGATATCTCACATAACAGTGGCCAAGAAAGCTTGAAAGATTTTGGAGACAACTTATGAGGGGACTAAGAAGGTGAAGGACACAAAACTCCAAATGCTCACCACCAAATTCGAAGAGCTTAAGATGGGAGATGATGAGCCTTTTGATTCGTTTTATGGGAAGCTCAACGAAATTGTCATTGCTAAGCTCAATCTTTGTGAGGAGATTGAAGATACTAAAGTGGTGAGAAAAATCTTGAGGTTCTTGCCTGAAAGCTTTAGGGCAAAAGTCACAACCATAAAAGAGAGTAAAGACCTGGATGAGATCAAAATTCAGGAGCTGACTGGGTCTCTCCAAACGTATGAACTAGGACTGCCTTCCCATAAGACAAGTAAATCAGTTGCTTTCAAAACCATCACCGAAAGAATGGATGATCCTCCTAAAGAATATGGAGTGGAGAAGGAAGTAGCGTACCTTGCCAAAAACTTCCGAAAATTTCTAAAGATGAAGAATAGTTAGTCGAAAACCATTCAACAGAGGGAAATTTTCATCTTCAAGAGGTGATAGGAAAGAGTTTGCGAGGAAAAAAAGGAAGGATGTTCAATCTCCTGCAAATATTGTGTGCTTCGAGTGTAATGGACATGGACACTTCAAAAAGGAATGTCCTAATTATTTGAAGACAAAAGGAAAGATCTATACCACTACCTTGAGTGATACTGATTCATCAAACTCCGACTCTAAAGATAGCTATAATGGAGAAGGAAACTACTCTGCTTTCATAACCATTGCGCATGTGGAGTCATCAGATGATTTGAGTATACTTGTGAAAGAGCTTGGGGAACATTCTGATTTGGAGTCTATTGGAATAGTTGAGGAGTCTGAAGATGAGGAAGTTGGAGAAGCAGTAGGATTACAGGAGACTTACAACTCACTACTTGAGAAGATCGGTGAATATGCTAAGGTGGCTAATGCAGCCATTATGAAGATGAAGAGGACTGAGGAAGATTGCAAAAATCTTCTAGCACGATACAAGGAGGCTAAGTGTGAAATTGAGACATTAAACAGTGAGCTGTCAGAAGCTTATACCAAAGTAAGATTCCTTGAGCAAAAGGTGGTGCAAGCACAAGCCAAGATAGAAAGGGTCTCCTCCAAGAAGCTGGAAGATGTTATTTCATCACAAAAACCTTCTCTAGACAAGTTCGGGTTAGGATACACCAGAGGAAGTAACTCGTCAGCCAAGGTCACCAAAGAAGTGAAGTTTGTGACAACTAAGGAAACGACTGTGGATAGGTCCAGTCCTGAGAAAATTAAGGCTGAGAAGAAGAAGAATGTGGCTGATCAACGGGTGATAAATAAGTCTCGTAATCAATCAGAATCCAGATATGGAGTTAGAGGGAGATCAGTTCCAAGATCACAACAGGGTCCGAGAACAGAATATGTTTGTCACTATTGCAGCTTGCAAGGACATACCAAACCCAACTATCAAAAGTTGAGAGTAGACAACAATGCAATTGCACCTCAATCACGAGGAAGAAGAAATGACATGAGGTCTTGGGGTGGTGAGCAACCAAGAAGTCAAAATCGTGATCCAGGAATGATGGACGTGATGAAGATGATTAGTGCCTTCACAAATTGCCTAGAAAGCTTTACACGAAGGTTTGACAGTCCCAACTCTTGTACCCAATCCGTCAAGGATATCACCCCAAACACACGTGACGTGTGGTTGATAAAGGGCACTCATGTATAAGCATTATAACATGTCCATGCATCAATACTTCCCATGTGTGTGAATATGCTTGGTTGTGTGTTTCTTGCTAGTATTTAGGTTGTTATTTTATGTGTGTGATTGTCTTTGGTTCAAATATTTTTACATTTTTTATTATTTTTTTTATCAATCTTTTACTACTTTTGTGTCAAAAATTCAAAAACACTTAAAAAGTAGAAAATCCAAAAAGTTTGATTGGCTTTGTTGAGTTTGTCTCTAAGCATGTTTTGTCTTGTACCTTTGTACTAATAGTTTTGTGCATTTAACGAGCTTAGCTTGTCTCTTATGCACTCATATCATTGTGAAAGAAATTCTAAATTCCATGTAACTGTTGTAAATAGATCTTCAACCTTGTCATGAATGATTAGTGAATGGTTTTGTTGATCTTGAAACATGCATAGACTCATGCCTATATATCTTCCCACTTTTTATTTTTATGCTTAAAAGAGCTCTCTAAATGTAAATCTCCAAACGAAAAGAGATATAGAGCTACAAAAGCCTGTCGCACATACTAGTATTCGACTAGGAAAAAAGGAAAACGACCATAATAAAATGTATGATGCCCAAAAAGCCAAAGGCTAACTCATCAATTGAAATATCAAAAATTTCAGACATCTATCTCAAAATGAGATTTTATTTGCTCAAAAAATGCAAATGATATGTTGAATATGGAGCCAAATGAAAAGTTTCAAAGATTTGTTATCAAGTGCTTGTGAGAGGTCATATATGTATGTTTCTATAATTGAGATAGGTCATATTATCTAGTGCTAGTTGTGTATACCTTGATTGAATTGATCATTGAAACTTCACATTGGACTAAGGATTGTCTTATTTTTTATATCCACACACAACACACAAGTCTATGTTCAATGAATGCCATATTCATTTGTGTGATTGTACTTGTTTAAATGTGTTTTCACATACTCAATCTTTGTTGATCAAACACAAAAAGATTTTGAGTGTTTTAGTTTGTTTTTGGAAAGTATTTTGTTTTACAAAAATGTCAAAAATTTTAAAAACAATGTTGTCCTATTTTGGCGACTCAGTCGCGGGTAGGTCTAGTCGCTTGCTCCAGTCGCGAAGCTCTTTCCGAGATTTTCGCAGGTTACTGGCAAGTCAGCATCCCAATCACGAAAAAGACAGAAATTTTTTTCAAAATTTGTGTTTTTGCAAATTTTACAGCTTTGTATGGCGACTTGTTCGTGGCTGAAAGGTCCAGTCGCGAGGGGTACACAGAGATTTTCGCAGCTCAGCTCGCGACTCTCTCACGGGTAGATCTTCCAATCGCGAAAAATACTTAAAACTTTTCTTTTTTTTAATCTTGCTTCATAATGTTTCGCAGCTTACCTTGGCGATTGACTGGCGACTTAATCTAGTCGCGAAAAACGCGTGTTTTGCATTTTATGGACAGTTTTAAAAATTGTTTTTCAGTTTTTCCCTCGAATATTAGTGACTATTCATTGTCTTCTTCATTTCTCTCTCTCAAACACTTCGAGTCTCACAGAAAAAGATTCTATTTTTGCATCATGTCTTCATCAAACACCAAGAAAAAGATGGCTGCATCTCCTACAAAAAAGAAGACAATTGCTAAGAAATCTGACAAAAGAATGAAAATGGGCCCTAACCTATTTAGGTCTATTCAACACTTTGAGAGATATAGGGATTCTTTTTCAAAAGGAACCATCATTCAGGAAAGATTTGTTGATTTCAGGGAATTGATAGACACCTTGATTCCAAAGTGTTTTGAGGGTAGAGGTTGGGAAAAACTACTGAGTAATCTTCCACCTGTGTGTGACCCTCTAATCAGAAAATTCTATGCAAATGTTGTGATAAGGGAGGAAGAGTTAAGTTGTTGGATGAGAAGAAAGGAATTTACCTTAGATACTCATGATATTGATAAAGTTCTAGGGCTTGAGGGATTGGAAGATTATGAATTCACTAACTACAAGGACAAAATGCTTTCTCTAGAAACTATCCAGAAAAGAATTGGTAGGGTTATAGAAAAGAGATGTCTGAACATTTCTAATTTTCCTAAAGATATGAGGTGTTTGACCACCATAATGATGTACAATCTGTACCCTATAAGGAAGATGACTACACTAACAAATGCTAGAGCCATCTTTCTCATGGAATTTAAGGAGAAAACCTTCATTGACATTAGTTCTCACATCTTTGATACCATAGTGGATGAGACTAGATCCACCTCAAGACCCAAGCTCATTTTTCCTAGTCTTCTCATGAGGATTTTCAGAGAAAAGGGTGTTGCAATCTCTCAGGATATCAGTCCTTTGCCTCCTCTATCAGCAATTAACAAATTTACTCTCACAAGGATATAAAGTCATCTTCTAGGTGAAGAAGAGGAGGGTGTCCAAGAAGAAGGTGATCCAATGGAGACTGAAACAGAGGCTATAGGACCATCTTCCACACCAAGAAGAAGAGTCAAGAGGAGCAGGGCCTCTACTTCATCTGCTGCACCTCTTGATGCATTTCAGATCATCCTGGAAAGGCTTGATGAACTCAAAGAGGTCCAAAACCAGCATACTGAAAGGATGACAGCAATGCAGGATCAACTGGATGTACTCTCAGCCAAGTTTGACAGCATTTACACTAACTAGGAGTAGTGACCCTTTGGCCATTCCGGTCAAAAAGAGGGAGAATTTTTAGGGCAGCTCTTGAGGGGGAGTGCTTGTTTTGAAGGGGAAATTTATTTATCACTTAATGTTTTGTTTGTAGCTTTGATATTTTGTTGGTTATCTGCTGTTAGTATAGGTCTGTTACTCAGTGATTTCTGTTTTTTGTTTGGCCTAAACTCTTATCTCTTGGATAGTTTTATTTTAGTAGTTTCACAGTATATAATATGATGTTTATTCAGCATATGTACTATTATGCTTTGATTTGTACCTGTTACCTTTGTAGGTTTTTAAGGTTTTTGTTTAAGATTTGTACCCATGTTGCTTATGTAAGTTTTAAGGGTTTGGTTGTATGCACATTTGTAAGCCTTTGTGATTTGTGCCATGTTTTTTTGCAACCTTTGTGCTTTGTTAAATCAATACTTCTAACCTAATGCTATGCATTCTTTTTAAGTACTGTCACTCTTGTGCCCGTGTAGGATTTTTCCTAGATGCACATACTTTATGTATTGTGCAATGGTTAAGTGTTGGTCATTTAAGTGATTTGCCTTGTATTTGTCAGCTTGAATGTCCAGATATTCATTCCAAGTGTGAATGAGTATTGTGATCACTTGGTTATAGTGATTGCATATTTTGGTCTTGCCATGGATTATTGCTTTATTCCATTGTGCTTAATCGCATTGTACTTGTTCCATTTGCTTTACAAGTTTTCTGTATACAACGAACTTATTATGTTGTTATGTTTCAGGAGTTACTTGTTCTTATGGTTCGAAAGCTCCACAGATTCTAAAGTTAAGTGTGAGTAAGTTTTCTAACTGTTCCTAACTCACGCGTTAAGTCTAGAGTTTATTTTAGGGTTTTGTCACGAAATAGCAAAAGGGGGAGATTGTAAGGTTGAAATTTATCAACCATCTTGTTGACTTTATTCCGTGCCAATTTGCTTGTAATTTAAGCTCTTAGTAACCCTGTATTTAGGTGGGATTATTGTAAGGGTAGTGTGTGAGAAGATGTGAAGAAAAGCTCAAGTATGTGCAAGAAAACAGAGTTTCGCGGCTAGGACTCGCGGTTGACTCGCGACTAGCAAGCCGCCAAATGCAGGCACGTGAAAAGCACACAGGAAAGCTGAAGGGTCGCGCCAACTGTCGCACTACAAAACAAAAGTCCCAGGCTGGCCAGGCCGTTACATCGCGACTTAGACAAGCTGCGAGGTCAAGCCGCCAATCAGCCCTATTTGGCAAAAACTAATTCTTCGTATTCCAAACACACACCACTATATATAGACCCTTATACCCACTAAATTGAGAGAGCTTCCAGAGACAATTTTGAGAGAGAAACCCTAGAGAAAAACAAGATTACCTCATCCCCAATCTTTACCTTAGAGTCTCTACAAATTCCTCTACTCTCTTCCTCTCCATTGTCATACCCTTGAGAGGTCATTGACCAAATCCTTATCTCACCACACTCACGTCTGTGAGAAGGTTCATTTGGTGCCAAGGGTAGCAGTTTGGAAGAAACTAATATACATTGATTGATGCTATGGTATAGTAGCGGAATCCAGGAAGTTAAAGAAGAAATAGGTTCAGCGTAACCTCGTTGGAGCAAGAAACTTGGAGGGCTTAGATACTTGGGTAGATTAGGCTTGGAGGATCTTCTGCTATTCATGTATTCCAACTACATTCTTTAGTGGATTATTTGACTGCTTGGAGGGCGGCGGAGAGGTTTTACGCCGAGGACTTCGATTTCCTCTTTGATAATACAGCGTATGTTGTCTGTGTGTTTGTATCTTCTTTCCCTTTATCTTTGCCTTATATTTACTGCTGTTGATGTGTTTATAATTGGTATAGATTTGTTATCAATTATATGATTGGCTTATGTTCATATTCTGCACATTAATTGTTTGATTATAAGCTTGAATTGATATTTTATAATTTGGGGTCTAAACGTTCAAGGGTGTTTTAAACACATATTGAACTTTCACTCTGTAAATAGTACTTTGCTATTAATAAATCTTTGCTGGGTTCTGATTGTTTAAATATACATGTATATAGATATTTTATCTGTAGCTACTAAAATTGACCATTTGTATTGACCATTTATTTTTATTGGGCTTTCATTGTCTATCTTTCTATTATTTATCTTTAGTCATCATCTTCTTAATTGGATTATCATTCATTACCTCATGTATCTATTACAAATATTACTAAAATTAAAATGCAGAAGGATTAATAAAAATAATAATTACAAAATATTTTTTTTTTGACATCTGTTTCTCTTCTATTTCCTCAAGACTCAAACACAGACTCTGCCCAACCCTCTCTCTTAATCTCGGCCAAACTTCAAACTCCTATGCCAGATTTGAACTCAACAATGCTAAACCCAGACTAGGTCCTCCAATTTTCGGTATTTTATATTCCAGCTCCAAATAGGACTCCAATTTGCTTCTTTCCTTGATTTTACGTGAGGTGCTTTTTTGTATTCGGTTCTTTATATTGCTATTTTATTATAATTTGGATGTCATGGAGTCTAATTTGTGCTGATCAAATTGTTGGTGGGTTGATTACAATTTGGCATGTTTGATGCTTTGTTCTTTCTCTAACATAACAAAAGCTGTTAAAATATATAGGTATCAAGTTGCATCAACAAAGTTATGGATGCAAAGCTCTTAGTTTGTGGTTTTTGAATTGTGGTTTAGTTTTTTTTATTAAAAATTTAGTAATTTTATTGTTCTCGTTAGAAATTGGGCTGGTTTTGACCCAACTCATAAACCATGGCCCATGGGTTATCTGATAAGTAAGTTTAAATTTAAACTAACTGATATTAGTATGAGTTATCAATATCAGTAGTAGAGTAATTTAAACTTAACAGATATTGATATGAGTTATCAATATCAGCAGTGAACATATGTATAGTTTTTGAGTGCTCTCTCAAAATAAGTCATCTCTCTAGGACACTATCTATTGTTCCCTAGAATTTGGAGCGTGAAAATTAGGAGAGACTCTAGTAACCTCTCCTGCGACTTAGAGGTGTTCCACAAAGGAGATCGTGAAGAGTTCGTAAAGCAAGCAAAGAACAAGATCTTGCAAGGCTAAATACTGTTTCACCAAAGTTATGTGTCTATGTGACCTCTAGTAAAGTATATAACTATTCAACAATTCTCAACTTTGGGTGAAGGTTTACTTTGTCAATTGTTCAGCTCTCTCTAATATTTGACTGCTTTTAGTTCAAGCTTAGAATAATTTTGATTTCTTGGCTTTGTTTGTTACAAAGACATACACCAATGAACTGTACAGAAATCTAAACCAAAATAAATAGATTTTTTTTCTTTTCTAAGATGTTATACATTTAAAAAATTATAATTGTAGATGATCTTTGGTTTTTATTTTATTTTATTTTATTTTATTGTCAGAGAATTTTATGTGATAGGCTATAGTTGTTAAAGTTTAATTTTGTCAAGGTTGGATAAAGAATTAATATAACCTTTGAAGAATGGGAAGGCTTCACATGCTTTCTAAAGAAATATTGAATGATAACTATTTTGAGAACTTTGAATAATGGGAAGGCTAATGAAGTATGCTAGGACATAAATTTGAAGTGTTGGTGACTTTGTGGCGACTAAATGCTATGTGGCAAAAGATCAGCTGGACCTAAAGGAAAACGTCTACATGTAAAGACCATGGGTTTGGATGCATGACTTATACAGATAGTATTTTGACATTAAGCATAGTCCAAGTTTGGTTTGGATTGTGTTTTTCAGCCAAGTACTAGCAAACTAGGACAAATAAAATATAAAACTGTATTAATATGTAGGACTAATTTTTTTACACGTTCAATAGTTTTTTGTTTTTTTATTGTAAATAATAATAACTTCAATAGTTTTATGTTGCTAATGGACTAGGAAAGAATATTCAATGGTTTATTTTTTAAGAATAAATTAGATTGTTCCTATACAAAGTAATTTAGAGGATATTACTATGCATTTTCTTATGGGACATTTCGGCTCTGTTTTGTATTTAAGATTTAAGTTAAGGTAGGTAGATGTATAGTTTAGTGATCTAGGGAGGTTCTTGGCTGTTTCTTTCAAACATTGTGCTTTCAACTGGAGTGATTAATTGGTAGTATACATAGAGCTGAACTTGAAAATTGATGCTGAAATATGTTCGAGGAACTTCAAATTACTTTTTACTTCAAGTAATTTCTATTTGAAACCGAGGTAAAATTGCTTATAATATTGATAATGTTTTAGAGAGAGAACTATTGAAATTTTACTTTAGTTTTAATATGCTAACTCCAATTGCATTGATGACTTACAGAAATCCCCTCTCTATACCAGTCATCAATAACTTATTTATGAAATGATTTCTATATTGTCATTTGACCCTTTTAAAGTTTTATATAGGTAATTCCTATTATTAGCAAGAATGCAACCAACAAATGCAACGACGACTTCTGTACATAAGCCTTACAATGATACCACTTAGGTTGATAACTTTATGGGCAAATTAGTCTCTTATGAGGTATTTCCATGGCCTTCATTTGCAGTCTTCCAAACCTAAGACTTTCACCATTCCCATCTTCTAAGAAAAAGAAAAAGAAAAGAATAGTTGGGTTCCTTTTTCCTTGACACCATTCAAATTTTTTTTTTTTTTATTTAACAAGCAACTTGGTTTTCCAAATACCGAGTTACTAAGAGGCTATTTGGATTTCAAAAAATGCTCACTCATCACTCAAATAGCATCACTTATCACTCTATAACTCATCACTTATCACTGAAAATACCACAATTTTCTAAGGTGGCATGTTTGGCACTTGTTTCCAACTTTGATAACTCAAAAATTTTACTTTTTGTAGGACCCACGGATTGACTTGATGCAGCTTTTACATTTATTTATTTATTTATTTTTCCTTCAACCGCCAATACCCAAACTCACTGAATCCAGTGAAAAAAAAA
Organism: Quercus variabilis; assembly: GCA_030445155.1. Taxonomy (NCBI): domain Eukaryota; kingdom Viridiplantae; phylum Streptophyta; class Magnoliopsida; order Fagales; family Fagaceae; genus Quercus; species Quercus variabilis. Next base: position 26,831,279 of record CP129455.1, on the reverse strand, counting down.
AACCAAAAAAAAAAAAAAAAAAAAGACCAAACCTAGAAACCCGATGTGAAACGGAAAGAAAAGAGGAAGAAGAAAAGAAGAAGAAGAGAATAAAGACTTGCCTAGACCCAGCGTGGAAAAAAAAAGGAGAATAAAGACCTGCCTAGACCCAGCGTGAAAGAAAAAAGAAGAAGAAGAAGAAGAAGACAACGCGTGTTGGAGAGAGCAAAAGGTCTGATCGGATTTGACTACTCTTTGATCGTGGGTCCCTCAAATATGTGTGTATTTACCAAAATGCCATGGATACTTTGTTTCCATAACTCAAAGATACCTAAAATGTGTTTTTAGTTTCTACAACTCATCACTCAAAAATCAGAGAATTGAGTGATGGAAACAAAAATTGAAAACAAATCCAAACCAACCAAACAGCTGTGGGACCTACTAGTTTTGAATTATGGGTGATGAAAATAGAGTAATGGGTGATGGAAAACACTAAATCCAAATAGCCCCTAATTTTCCTAGGAACTCAATTTTGGTAAATTCAAGTTCTAGCTGGATTTTTTTAATTGGGGAAAGCCACAATTGCTGGTCTAGCATGGCAAAAATTTACCTAGAACTCGATAATCATAAAATCGATTTATATGGGGAACTCAATTTTTAGAAAATCGAGTTTCAAAATAGGGATACAATGCTTAATAGTTTCAAAATAGTGATATTGTGCTAGATTTTTTTTAAAATAAGGGTAAAAGCCCATTTTCCTCTAAAAATGTCAGTTGAGTCTGTTCTTGACATCTTGTAATTTACTAACTTCCAAGTTCCAACATTTGTAGAGTCTAACCCAAAATAGATCATAGTACAAAACAAACCAATAAAGTCTTCAAATTGTCCGTATGTTTTTTTATGGCTTCGTCAGAGATTGAAATAGTGTCATCATCAGATTCAAACGCTCAAATTTGTAATGAATTCAAATCTTATGTCTACTTTACCTCATATTTAAAAAAATAAATTCATGGCGGAAGCAGAATTTATCAAATAATATTGGACAAATAGCATATAAATTGTGTGCCAATAAATTTGTTGCTTTCCTTACTTTTGGAGGACATAAACGTTGATGAAATCCAATTTATAACAATACAATTATAAAGTTCTTTTTTACAGGTTTTTTTTTTTAAAAAAAATTTACAAAATTGTGTATTCTACTAAATAATGAGATAAATTGAAAAATTATTGTATATGTTTTCAAACATTGTTTGTTAGGTTGCTAAAAGAGTTTCAAATTAAAATGTCATGATTATTTATTTCAATTGACACATTTCTAACAATTATAATTCTTGAAAAAAAAAACTGATAAAAATAAGAGAGAATCTTATCTTGATATTTCAAATATCTTAAATATTTTTTTTTTTTTTGAGAAACTAAATTAAATAATCTTAGTTTAACCTATTTTGACCATTTTTTTTTATATTTACTAATAGATTGTTAGATTGGATTAAATTATCCTAAAAACTTCACAACATATATAAAAGGATTCTCTTATTTAGACTAAATTTTTATGTGATTTAGAAATACCTCTAGACCTTACATTTAACAGGGAAAAAACTTGAAGACAACCTAGTAAAAATATATCTCTAATTCCACTTAAAATTCCTACAAAATAAGACACTCTTTTACTAATTCATGTCTTCCAAACAGACTTATTCAAAAAATTACATTAAAAAAAAAAAAAAGGAAACTTTTCAGTCCACTTTTATATTTCCCTCAAAACCATGTTCTAATATATATATATATATATATATTTTATACTTTTCCTTAATTCCTAATCTCATGTACACTAGTGTGTGTGTATATTAATGAGAATCCATGATATAGAGTATTCACATTGGATTATGCAAAAAAATTTCTCTATTATAGAATAAAAAAAGTAACACATTTTTCAAAATACCAACATTAAATTATCTTTTCTAAACTCCATTTTGTTTATATATTATTTTCTTATTTGCTTTTGATCTTTCTCGTCTTTTTTTTTTTTTTTAATCTCTCTCCTACAATTAGTTTTCTCCATTTCCATGTTACCAAATCAAACCCACAACCAAATCAAAATCTACAACCACGCAAAATATCCAACTAAATTAAGCCATTAAATCAACAAAATCTCTTAGTGCATCCCCTCCTCAACCCTAGGGATGAAGAGATTCAAGACCAAACAAAATGTTAAAAAAAAAAACCCGCTCAAAGTTGAAACGACACACATAAACATATTCTCTCTCTCTCTCTCTCTCTCTCTCTCTCTCTCTCTCTATATATATATATATGTATATATATATATATATATATATATTTTTAATAGTATTATTAATAATAACACATAAAACAGATAATACAGTATTGATTTAGAGAAGCTATGGTGTCATCTAAATTTGGAAAAGCACTATAGCAAAATTGTATTTTGCTAATGGGTGGCTAATCTACTATTGGTGTTTTTTATTTTATTTTATATATTTTTTTTTTGTTCAGTAGGCACATTTGAGTTCTTATACCATTTTGTATAAGCCTGAAAATTTTGCGGAAGCAATATAAAACAAAAATAAATCATATTTTCATTTAAAGATCGTTGTACCACACAACCATGGATTCTAAATAGAACAAAATTGCGTACCTCTCTTAGCAACCCAAGTGTGTTGTCTCCCAAGGTATTCACGTCTCTCTCTCTATTTCTTTTGAGTTTTCAAAAGACTACAGTATCACATAGTAGTTCTGATGGCCAACCACTAAATATGATATTATAAAATCTTATTTTATAGTAGACTTCTAAAACCCTAGAGAGAGATTGGACGTGGGATCCTTAGGGATCCTAATCTTTAGCCATAGAATTTTATCAATAACTTTTTTGAACATTATTGACTTTTCTTGAAACTCTTTCCAAAAATATTCCTTAATTTTCTCAATCATATCAAGAAAATATTTGAACTTCTACAAATTGCAATAATGTCCATCAACACATTGCAATTGACCCTTGAAGATTAGAGAATTACAAATGAGGTCCCATTACTTACAATTTTATATCTATGTCCTTCCACCATACTATATTCCCACAAGCCACTAGGACTGGATTAATATCACTGTCATGTCCCTAGCTTATGTAACCCTTAATTTCTTGATTTCATAATTTCTATTGGACTCCAAAATATCTTTAAAAACTCTTTAAATGTATATATACAATATTATATATATGAAAAACATTTTCGAAAAAAATGTCACCGGCCGGTTTTGTTTTGAGTCCAACTTCAATATGAAAATCAACTGAATATACTATCTTCTTTAGACACTGGTGGATTTATTGTTGAGCATTTATATATTTTACTCATTACACACATAACCCAATGTGTCTGTATATAGCCTTTAAAAATCAACATCACCAGTTGACATTGTCAAAGTTATGTGCATAATAAATAAATATACACAAACCCCTCATGTTTAAGGACAATAGAAAAATTGTGATAAGACAACCTTTTAATTAACAGTGATCGCTCCATAAGGTGTCCTTGATCGGATCCAATTCAGTGTATGTACTTGTTATATTACACCCACTTGCCTGCTTAAAGTCACTACCTCAATGATGGAGTAAATCATCCTATCATATAGCAGCACAACAAGTGTAGGCTTTAGTGGTAATATTCAATTAATATCCACAGCCTAGAACAATTTAATAATCTATGAAAAATCATTACTCCCTGTCTTTGGTTCCTTAACCATTAACATGATTTTTCTGCAGAAGTGACATCACATGCCACATTTAAGCAATGAAATATACCTATAAAATAATGAATGTGAAAATAAATTTTTATTATCAAATAAAAAATGCATGATATTGTTTTTGAGGGCAAATAATTCTAACAATCTCCCACTTGCACTCAAAACCAATCATACATGTATTTAATACCCATTGCTTCTAAATGTTTCTCAAACACCTTTTGAGACAATGCCTTGTGAGTGGATCTGCAACATTATTGGTAGAGGCAATTTTTGTTATTGCTACATTACTTCTCTGTATGATATCACGTATTAAGTGATATTTATGTGCAATATGTTTTGTCCTTTGATGAGCACTTAGTTCTATTGCATTTGCAATAGCCCCACTATTGTCACAATAAATAGTAATGGGTGACTTAATAGAAGGAACAACTTCAAGTTCTTGAATGAACTTGCGAATCCACACAGCTTCCTTTGCAGCTTCACTTGCAGCTATATACTCTGCTTCTGTAGTAGAATATGCAGTAGTATCTTGCTTGCAACTTCTCCAACTTATTGCTCCCTTGTCAAGAGTGAACACAAATCTAGAAATTGATTTTCTATCATCAATATCAGATTGAAAATCTAAATCTGTATACCCTTGGATAGTTAAATCCTCACCACCAAACACCAAGAAATAATGTTTGGTCCTATTTAAATATTTGAGGATATGTTTCACTGTTGTCCAATGCTCAGAACCTGGATTAGATTGATATCTACTCACAATGCTCACTGCATAACAAATGTCTGGCCTAGTGCAAAGCATTGCGTACATGAGACTTCCTACAGCCGAAGCATAAGGACAATTTCTCATTTTCTCTCTCTCTTCTTGTGTTTTAGGACACATTTGATTAGAGAGATGAACTCCATGTCTAAAAGGTGAAAACCTTTTCTTGGAATCTTGCATGCTAAACCTAGCCAATATCTTGTCAATGTAATTGACTTGTGAAAGTCCCAATAACCTTTTCTTTCGGTCTCTAAACATTTTGATTCCAAGTATATAGGACGCTTCACCAAGATCTTTCATTGCAAAGTGACTAGATAACCATACTTTAATAGATGACATTGCTCCTACATCATTGCCAATGAGTAGTATGTCATCTACATAAAGGACTAAAAATGTAATAGTGCTCCCACTAACCTTTTTGTAAACACAAGGTTCATCCATATTTTGTGAGAAACCAAACGATTTGATTGCCTCATCAAAACGGATGTTCCAACTGCTTGATGCTTGCTTTAGGCCGTATATAGATCTCATCAACTTGCACACTTTTGATTCTTGACCATGAGATATGAAACCTTCTGGCTGGTCCATAAAAATTTCTTCTCAAATGTGTCCATTCAAGAAAGCTGTTTTAACATCCATTTGCCATATCTCATAATCATAATGTGCAACAATTGACAATAGAATCCTTATGGACTTTAGCATAGCTACTGGCGAAAAGGTTTCCTCATAATCAATTCCAGCCTTTTGATTATACCCTTTTGCCACTAGCCTAGTTTTATAGGTCTCCACCTTACCACTAGGTCCTATCTTCCTTTTGTAGACCCATTTACAACCAATAGGCTTAATACCTTCTGGTTTGTCTATTAAGGTCCAGACCTGGTTGGTATACATTGAGTCCATCTCTGATTCCATGGCCCTTTTCCAATTCTCAACGTCCTTATTAGTCATTGCTTCTTGATAAGTAAAAGGATCATTATTAGGCTCCTCTGACTCCATTAGATAAATCTCATTTAACTAAGTGAGTCTAATTGGAGGCCTGATAGTCCTTTTACTACGTCGAGTCTCTTGTCTTTTGCTTGGTTCAATAGGCACTATTACTTGCTCTTCATTATTCTCATTCAACTCAGCCATTGGGTTATCAGTTAGTTCATCAAGAGAAACTTTTGCTCTACTTTCATTTAAGCTATAATCTTCCTCAAGAAAAATAGCATTCCTGCTCACAAAAACCTTTTGCTCACTAGGATTGTAAAAATAGAAACCCGTAGACATTTTGGGATAGCCAATAAATAAACATCTATCACTCCTTAGTCCTAGCTTATCCATATTAGACTTTCTAACATGTGCTGGACAACCCCATATCTTTAAGTGATTTAGACTTGGTTTCTTACTAGTCCATAACTCATATGGGGTACTAGGAACTGATTTGGTAGGGACTCTATTTAATAAATAAACAGCAGTCTCCAAAGCATAACCCTAAAATGAAATTAGCAACTCTGACATGCTCATCATAGAACGAACCATATCTAATAAGGTTCTATTTCTTCTTTTAGCTACACCATTATGTTGAGGTGTGGCAGGGGGAGTCAATTGAGAAATAATCCCATTTTCTTTTAGATATTCCTTAAATTGATCCAAGAGGTATTCTCCTCCTCTATCAGAGCAAAGAACTTTTATGCATTTTCCAACCTGTTTCTCAACCTCATTACGAAATTCTTTGAACTTTTCAAAGGATTCAGATTTATGTATCATTAGGTACAAATAACCATAACTAGAATAATCATCAATAAAAGTAATGAAGTAATAGAAACCACCTCTTGACATGTGATTCATAGGACCACAACATCAGTGTGTATTAATCCTAATACATCAGTGGCTCTAGCTCCCTTTCCTGTAAAAGGACTTTTGGTCATTTTCCCTTGTAAGCAAGGCTCACAAATTGGATAAGGCTCTACCTTCAAAAGGTTCAATGGCCGATCCTTTACCAATCTATTGATCCGGTCAATATTGATATGACCAAGCCTTAAGTGACACAAATAGGTAGGATTAACATCTCTTTTTCTTTTAAGAGATAACACACTGGCAGTAATATCTTTTTCAACACAATTAATAGAATTATCAATAGAACTCAAAAAATAAAGACCATCTTGTAAAATGCTAGAAGTTACAAATTTATTATTAAACTTAACAACAAGTTTAGAAGTAAAAAGAAATGAATATCCTGAACAACCAAGTTTTGAAACTGAAATTAAATTTCTTCGCACTTCTGGCACATATAAGCAATCCTCTAAGACAAGAGTTCTACTAGAACATAATTCTAAATAAAAGGTTCCAATGGCAGTGGCTGCAACAGTTACACCAGTCCCCATCTTTAGGATCACCTCCCCTTCATTTAGCTTTCGAGTCTCCTTGAACCCCTGCAACATATTGCAAATGTGTGAGATTGTACCAAAATCTACACACCAAGAATCAAATGGACCATCCATTAAATTTGTTTCAATAACGAGCAAATTAGGCATACCTTCTGCAGGTTTGTCATTCTTCAGAGAAGCCAAATAATGGCGACAGTTTCTCTTCCAATGACCAGGCTTACCGCAATGGAAACAATTTCATTTTGCTTTCTTTTTCTCAGTGTCCTTGTTCACTTTGTCACCTTGAGCCTTATTAAATGACTGAGACCCTTTTCTCTTAAAGTTCTTGCCCTTAGGCTTCAACTTAAGAGAAGAATCAGATTTTTCAGCCAACATTACAGTAGGCTTTTCTTTCTTGATGAGATCCTCAGCTGCTTTCAACATTTTGAGCAGCTCTGACAATGTCACTACCATCTTATTCATGTTATAGTTCATGATAAACTGATTAAAAGAATCAGGTAAAGATGCTAGGATCGCATCAACTTGGGTCTCACTATCAATTTCTACACCAAGCATATCCAGTTCGTTGATGAAAGAAATCATCTTCAGGACATGTTCCCGAACTGGAGTTCCTTCCACCATTTTGGTGGACATGAGATTTTTCATAGCAGTTTGTCGTGCACTTCTGCTTTGTTCTCCAAACATCTCTTTAAGGTGCAGCATCATATCTTGTGCTGTAACTAAGCCTTGGCATTGTTTTTGCAACACATTGGCCATAGAGGCCAATATGTAGCATTTAGCCATTTCATCAGCCTCATGCCACTTATTAAATGCATCTCTTTGTGCCTCAGTGGCATCAGCTAAAGCAAGTTCTGGTGCCTTAGTATTAAGGACATAAGTTATCTTATCAGCAGTGAGAACAATGATTAGGTTCCTTTTCCAATCTACATAGTTTGGTCTAGACAAGCGATTTTCATCAAAAATCTTAGCTAAGGGATTAAAATTGGTCATAATGAATCTGCAAAATAATATAAAATAATATTTTCACATACATATATCCATCATATTCAGGTTTTTGAATAACTAATGGTACCTCCCACAAGAACAAAATATCATAGATTCCCAGAACAGAATATAACAATTATATTCATAAATAGTTCGAAGTGGACATCAAGAACCCTTACCTCGCATGCTCCAATAATTTCTTTTGAAATATATTGTGCACACCATATAAAGGCAAATAGATACTATTCATCATAATTTCATCTCATGTTTCTAATTTTATTTAATTTATCTATGACTCCCGATTTACTTTTGGCCTCCAAATCAAACATGTTTTACACTATTTTAGTGGTCATGTTTATTTGGATAAGTGCAAACCATTATCTGAGTGTGATATATGTACTAGTATGATTATGTTGCTATTTTAGCCACACTCTCACCAGTCATACACACACCTGTCTTCCCAAAAAGTAAACAAGAGGAACTACCACAAAATTTTAATTTAATAGAGCCTTTATTCACCGACAATGGAGGGCCATGGGAACTATTTTATAAAATAATCCTATTTAGCACTTAATATATATCAATACTGGGATTATTTAAATATTATTCTTTTATGTATCTAATACAACTCCCACTAATTGGGATTCAAAACTTCAATTCGGCAACACTCAAGATTTTACCAATATAAAAAGGGTGAGTCATTGAACCAACATATATCAATATGGTTACACAGATAAGCACATATACATGTATATTGGTTCATAATAGACAATCTATAAAAGACAATCTATAAAGGATAAAAGACAATCTATAAAGTATACACAGGAAACCGTAATGGACAATCCATAAAGCAATCCATAAAGCAATAGTCACGAAACCATAATAGACAATCCATAAAGCAATAGTAGTGCTACTGCGCACAACTCAAGATTATATCAATATGCCACTTCTCCAAATATCAATTATAGCACATATATCAATATGACACTTCTCCAAATAAAAACAATTAACATATCATATATGTATCAATCACGGCATATAGGAAAAATCTCGGCAAACATACTTATATTAAATAACAATTTAAAATCCATGATTAGTTGTGGTTTGCTCTGATACCATTGAAAATTTTGTGGAAGCAATATAAAACAAAAATAAATCATATTTTCATTTAAAGATCGTTGTATCACACAACCATGGATTCTAAACATAACAAAATTGCGTACCTCTCTTAGCAACCCATGTGTGTTGTCTCACAAGGTATTCACGTCTCTCTCTCTATTTCTTTTGAGTTTTCAGAAGACTGCAGTATCACACAGTAGTTCCGATGGCCAACCACTAAATATGATATTATAAAATCTTATTTTATAGTAGACTTCTAAAACCCTAGAGAGAGATTGGACGTGGGATCCTTAGGGATCCTAATCTTCAGCCGTAGGATTTTATCAATAACTTTTTTGAACGTTATTGACTTTTCTTGAAACTCTTTCCAAAAATATTCCTTAATTTTCTCAATCATATCAAGAAAATATTTGAACTTCTACAAATTGCAATAATGTCCATCAACACATTGCAATTGACCCCCGAAGATTAGAGAATTACAAATGAGGTCCCATTACTTACAATTTTATATCTATGTCCTTCCACCATACTATATTCCCACAAGCCACTAGGACTGGATTAATATCACTGTCATGTCCTTAGCTTATGTAACCCTTAATTTCTTGATTTCGTAATTTCTATTGGACTCCAAAATATCTTTAAAAACTCTTTAAATGTATACATACAATATTATATATATGAAAAACATTTTCGAAAAAATGTCACCAGCTGGTTTTGTTTTGAGTCCAACTTCAATATGAAAATCAACTGAATATACTATCTTCTGTAGAGACTGGTGGATTCATTGTTGAGCATTTATATATTTTACTCATTACACATATAACCCAACATGTCTGTATATAGCCTTAAAAAATCAGCATCACCAGTTGACATTGTCAAAGTTATGTGCATAATAAATAAATATACACAAACCCCTCATGTTTAAGGACAATAGAAAAATTGTGATAAGACAACCTTTTAATTAACAGTGATCGCTCCATAAGGTGTCCTTGATCGGATCCAATACAGTGTATGTACTTGTTACATTACACCCACTTGTCTGCTTAAAGTCACTACCTCAATGATGGAGTAAATCATCCTATCATATAGCAATACAACAAGTGTAGGCTTTAGTGGTAATATTCAATTAATATCCTCAGCCTAGAACAATTTAATAATCCATGAAAAATCATTACTCCCTGTCTTTGGTTCCTTGACCATTAACATGATTTTTCTACAGAAGTGACATCACATGCCACATTTAAATAATGAAATATAACTATAAAATAATGAATGTGAAAATAAATTTTTATTATCAAATAAAAAATGCATGATATTGTTTTTAAGGGCAAATAATTCTAACAAAGCCAACATGAATGCTCTTGTTTGCCAATGGCCTTTTTTATTTAACTTTTAGTTAAAGGTGACAATATTCGATACGATGTGAACACAACATAATTGTTTGTAGGTTAGTGTTTAGTGTAAATTAATTCATGTTCAAAATTGGTTGACACGCTTTAACATGATTAATAAAATGAGTCAATTATGTGTTGACATGCTTAACCTAAAATGACTAGATTACTCTTAGGGATGGCAATGGGGCGGGGTGGGGCCGAAGGATGTGGTCTTCATCCCCACCCTGCATGGTTTTGTTTTGCCCTGTCCCTGCCCCACCCCGCATGATGGGGAAAACTTTCTCACCTCATCCCTGCCCCTTAGGGCCCCATGAAGCCCCACCTCACCCCGTAAAACTATACTTTTTGTTAATTTTCCCTATAACTAGTACAATTTTTTTAATTAAACCAATTTCATTAATGCAAATATACTTGAAATTACAACTAAATTTATCCCATCAAATCAAATCAATTTTTGGAAAAAATTGAATAATATATCCAAGTGTTTAACAAGACAATCACAATATATATATATATATATATATATATATATATATCATAGTGTAGGGTTAGGATTTGTGGCCCAAGCCCAAAACAATAAATTTGTAGAGTATGGATGAAAGAATTAGGTTAAGTATTAAGTTGACAACAACGAATCACAACTTTCAAACACAAGCCAACGTGAATTTACACGTAAGACCTGAAAATCTGAGGAGCTATATTATTGTTTATCTAATGAACAAAGGTCTTAGGGCTACAGTCAAGTTCTCTCTCTCTTTTGTTCCTTTTTTCCCCTCTTCCCTCTCATTAGGAGCCTCCTTCCTTTATATAGTCACCCTTCTCCTCATCTCTATTGTCCATTTGTTCCTCATCCATGAATTTTCTTGAGTATATGTCACGTCAAGCATCTTCTTCTCCACATAAATGCGGCCAGAAAAATTGCTGCAGTGTATTAAATACGGTGATAGCAGCTTTCCCCTTAGATATTTCTCCATCCTTATCATTTCACAGCATACTCAGAGCTTATCTTGATTAGGTGGAGTCCTTGGAAGGTCATTTTGGCCTTTCACACACTCAATTGATTTATAATATTTGTGTCAGAGGATTACAACCTCTTTGGACAGGAGATATCCTCTTCGGATTGCAATAATTCTTCCTTCTGAGGGTCCCACTTCCAGATGGGCCCTGTCTTTTCCATCTTCTTCTTCTTGGTCACAAAATAGCTCTCCTATGGGCTTTCGGCCCATTATGTTGGGCTAAGCCCTTTTCCCCCCACAATAGCCCCTCAAAATTTTAATTTTTCCCTCGCATCCGAGGAGAAAAAGTAAGATTTTGATCTACCACGCAAGGAAAAAGAGATAAAAATAAAGAAAAATAAAGAAATTTAAAAGGTGGAAGTCATAAATACCCCCGTTTACACGCGCGCGGGCATAGAGACGAGCGCTTCATTATTGCCGCTGTCAGTCCCATATTCCCAAAGCGACGTATTAATTACTCCAGGTGGCTTTTTGTTCTTTGCATCCAACGGTGGGTTGTTGATCAAACGGCCAGGATTCTTCTTCGGGATTTAGACGGAATGAATGCCACCGTTTCATCTGTCTCCGTATATAAACCCCTGGATGAGGTTATTTTTTCTTTACTTTACACATTCTCAGAGTACCCAAAGCATTCTCAGAGCACCCAGAGAGTCCTTTCCTTCGAAAGCCTTTCACGTCTCTTCGGATTTCTGCATTCTTTGCCTCCAGGATCTATAAAGAGTTCATTTCGAGTTTAGGGATTTTACTCCAATCCTATTTGTGTAAGTTTTGGCGCCTCCTAATCCTTTATTTTCTTCTCGACTAACGTTTTCTTCCTTCAAAACCCTTCTTCTGTTCATTACTTCAATCATTCTCTTAGAAATGGGCAAATTCCAACATCTCGTCGATAGTCCGGCATTGATAGAGGAATTCAAGCAAAATTATGGTATCCTGCGGGGGGTAAATCTGAGGTATTGCCCTCCAGAGAGGATATTAACGACTCGAAGAGAAGGAGAGGTCGTAATTCCAATGATAGCCTTCATTGAAGGGGGAATGACCTTCCTAATGGGCTCTATCACTTTAAACTATCTTCGCAACCACAGGCTCTCTCCTGAGCAGTGCGTGCCCAACACCTTTAGGATATTAGGGGCCATTGATGCCTTGAACGAACAGTTAGGACTAGGGCTGACCTGGCATGACTTAGCATACATGTATGAATGTCATAGCCAAAAAAGGGCGGGATACTATCTTAAATCCCGAGCTGACGTCGTTAGATTATTCTCCTGCCTTCCCAAATCGAATAAAGGCATGAAAGATGACTACTTGATCGTCTCGAGTGCATGGCATGACGGTCTACACTGTTCGACCGAGCCAGGAGAGCCAGGTATGACTTCTTAGACTTAGGGTCTCTAACAATATTCTTAGAGCCTTCATTCTCCATAGCTTCTTCTTTTTTATATCATCCTGTTTCAATTTTCTGACCTGACCTGTTTGTTTGTTTTATAGACAAGGCACATACTGCTCCTCGGCTCAACCTTATTAGCGCCCTTGCCCTCAATTACCTACTACGCTTCGAGATATTCATAAGCGAGGACAAACAGCTACGGTCCATCCCACTCATACTCGGCTACCCACCCAAGAAAGAAGACATTTAGCCAGCTGGCAACGCCATCATGCAAGGTGATCACCAGCTACGGCGAATAGACGTTGCTCGAAAAAACTTTTTGGCCCCATACGACCTCGCACCTGTTCCACACCCCAACCCCCAGGGCGTTCCTTTGCTAATACGACCAGTTCAACAAGTCCCCCTTGAATCGACGGTTGCAAGCAAAAGGGTCGGCTCTTCATCCACCTCATTAGAGGAGCAGATTGATAAGTTTAGATTTGAAGGGGACACTCAAGAGGGGGTTCAGATAATACCCTCTTCAGATTCCGAGGAGGAACCTGACAAGCAATCCTGCATCCGCCCACCCCTGCTGCTGACTACAGTTCCTGAGGACTCTTCAGAGGAAGAAGAAGAAATGTCTGACTTGAAGCTCCTTCTGAAGAAAAGGGGTAATAAAGTTAAGTCCAAGGGGATGGGGACCTCTCGGCCAACAGTGAATCTACCTCCACCTCCACCCCTACCCTAGGTCTCTGATCTAGCTTTAAAACCGATACCGAATTTGAAAAAAAAGAGACCTATCGAGCCTAAAGAGCGGGAGGTGGTGGTACCACCAAAGGCCAAGCAGCAGAAGGTAGGAAAGGACCACCGCAGCAAGAGGCCTCTTCTGTGGAGAGCAGGGAGGAGCCCCCAATGGCCGACGTGCACTGAGGGCAACGCACATGAACTCCTAGGCTGGAACTTGATAGCGTTCCTTTTTCTTGGGAGACCTCTGTCAGGAATTATGATGGGGGTAGAGCTGGACTCATAGCCGAAGCGCTGGAGCAACCACTGCTCCTCCCCCGAGACATAGAGTCATACAGGCGCTTCAGCCAGTATGATCTCTTTATGTCCTTGAAGAGGGACTTGGCTATGGTAAGCATACTCATTCGACTCCTCGGTTACAGTATTAATTTCCTATATTTTTATGCTAACACTATTATCTTATTTGTTCAGATTGCCCAGCAGGTCTTCGTGACCGAAGAATGGAATCGAAAAGCTTATGTGGAAGCCTAAGCGGAGGCCTAGGCTAGGTCCGAGTCGGAAAGGGCATTGGGCAACCTAAAAGATGAGGTCTCTCAAATCTCAGACCAGCTAAAGGAAGTGACCTAGGAAAGGGATAGCTTCCATGCTGGACTTAGAAATGCTGAGACCCAAGCCAAAGCCCAACATAAGTTGCTGAACGAAACTTAGAGAAATCTGGCAACTAAGAAGGAGCTTGTGAAGGAGCTTCACGCCGAACTCCTGAAGGCTAAGGAGGCTGCCAAGGAGGCTTGGAGGGACGTTCAGCTGGCCAAGGAGGTGACCGAGGCCGAAAAGAAAGCGTCTTACCAACCGAGAGTGGAGACGACGGAGAAAGGTCTTACTGAGCAATTCAATTCAGTCGCTCGGGACTACTGTGATATGACCTAGGGCAAGGCGCTGAATACTGCTGGAGTGCTTGCTGATTCGAAGCTGAGGCTGCCTGAGAATATCTTTTATGACGCAGACATCCGACAGCTTCCAGAGGCTGACGCCCCTCCTCCAACACAACTCCTAGAGGTCTCGGAGCAGCCTTTGGTTAACCAAGCTCCCCTAGTCATCCTTGAGCCTACCAAGGATTCCAGCCAGCTAGGTGATCAAGGCCCCCTTACTGAGCCACAACAGGAGAAGGGTGAGGTCTTGGAAGGAAAGAAAATACGCTCGGATCCCCAAGACCAAGCCCCAACAAAAACTTAGGTTTTAGTTGTTTTGTTGTTGTTGTTGTTTTTTTTTTTTTTTTTTTTTTGTTCCCCCTTTTTACAGGGGGTTGTAAACTGTCTTATTTTGATCAATGAAATAGTTTTTCTTTTAGTTTTTGTGTATTTGTTGCATGCTGTATGGTTTTCTTTTGTTACAAGTAACTTCACTTTGTAATTATAGCAATAGAGGCAAACATAATTACTCTGTCTTGCTGACAATATATGCAATTAAAATTGGTTCCGAAGAAGACAATACATAAAGGTTACTGTTAAAGGATGGTTGTAACAAATATTATAAGAGTGGACAAATCCTTTTGCACGTATACTTAGGAATGTTAACATAGGTTTAAAGTTGACATTAAACACAGTCAATAATGCCTGGCAAGATTTATTCTAAAAATAACTCAATATTAATAATAGCACAACAGTATTAACTAACTAAAAATCACCTAGTCTGAAGATCACAAACATGATTGGGTTTAAGCATAAGTATTTAGGGAACCAATAAGAAGTGTTAACTAACTTAAAATCATATGGTCCGAGGACTATAGGCATGATTGGATTTAAGTTAAACGCTTTAGAAAACTAATAAGGAGTGTTAACTAACCCAAAATCATCTAGTCCAAGGACTACAGGCATGATTGGGTTTAAGTTTAAACACTTAAAGAACCAATAAGGAGTGTTAACTAACCCAAAATCATCTGGTCCGAAGACTACAGGCATGATTGGGTTTAAGTTTAAACACTTAGAGAACCAATAAGAAGTGTTAACTAACCCAAAATCATCTGGTCCGAGGACTACAGGTATGATTGGGTTTAAGTTTAAACACTTAGAGAACCAATAAGGAGTGACAAGTTATCATAATGAACAAAGAAACGATTCGATTAATAATAGTACCTCTTGAGGTTATTTACATTCCAGGAGCGTGGGATTACATGACTATCCAAGTCCTCTAGGAAATATGCTCCAATGCCAGCACATGAAGTAATGTGATATGGTCCCTCCCAGTTTGGTCCTAATTTTTCCCAAGCTGGGTTTTTCGCAGTGCCGACGACTTTCCTGAGTACCAAATCACCAGGTTCTAAGGGTCTTAGCTTGACGTTGGCATCATAGCCCTGCCTAAGCTTCTGCTGATAATGCGCTAGCCGAACCATTACATTTTCTCTTCTTTCTTCGATCAAATCTAAGCCTATTTCTAAGAGCTCATCATTGCTGGCCGGACTGAACAAGCTAGTTCTTAAAGTTGGGAAACCTGTTTCCAAAGGAGTGACAGCTTCAGCCCTATAAGTCATTGAAAAAGGAGTCTCTCTATTAGATCTACGAGGTGTAGTTTTATAAGTCCAGAGCACATTTGGCAACTCTTCAACCCACTTACCCTTCGCGTCATCCAGCCTCTTCTTTAACCCATTAACTATGACTTTATTAATTGCTTCAGCTTGCCCATTCCCCTGAGGATAGGAAGGAGTAGAGTATCTGTTTGTGATTCCCAGTTCGTTACAATAATTCTGAAATGCATTACTGTCGAACTGTAAGCCGTTGTCCGAAATGAGAGTATGAGGAACTCCAAAACGGGTGACAATATTCTTCGACACAAATTTTTGTACATCCATATCTCAAATATTGGCTAAAGGCTCGGCTTCGACCCATTTCATGAAATAGTCTGTACCGATCAGAAGGTACTTCCTATTTCCTGCAGCTTTAGGGAATGGACCCACTATGTCCAAACCCCATTGGGCAAACGGCCATGGGCTAGATAGTGGGTTTAGGACTCCACCTGGTTGGTGTATGTTCGGTGCAAATCACTGACATTGATCACACTTCTTTACATAGTTATAGGCTTCTTTTTGCATGTTCGGCCACCAATACCCTTGAGTAAGGGCTCGGTGGGCTAATGACCTGCCTCCAGTGTGACTCCCACAAATTCCTTCATGCAATTCCTCTAGTAGCAACTCAACCGCCTCTAGATGAATACACAATAGGTATGGTCCTGAGTAGGAACGTTTGTATAACTTTCTGTCTTCGGATAGCCAAAACCTGGTAGCCTTTCTTCAGATCTTGTCAGCCTCTCCCCGCTCTTCTGGCAAGGTGTCATCCTTCAAGAATTTGATTATGGGATCCATCCAATAGAAACATTCTCGAATCTGGTGCACTCGGACTGCATCCCCTCCTGCTCCGGTGGGCTCATGGAGATCCTCAATGAGGATAACTCTTGGCAAGTCTTGCTCTGAAGAGGTGGCTAGTATGGCCAAAGAATCTACGTGCGCATTACTACTCCTAGAAACATGTAGCAAGCTAAAAAATTCGAATTCCACCTGTAGACGTTTGACTCGATTCAAGTATCCTTGCATCCTTTCATCCTTCGCTTCAAACTCCCCTTGTACTTGGCCCACAACTAATCTTGAATCCAAGAACAACTCCACGGCCTTTCCTCCCATTCTTCGGACCATAGCCATTCCCATCAATAGGGCTTCATACTCTGCCTCATTATTGGTCGCGCCAAAATCCAGCCTTAGTGACTTTTCAATAATGATTCCTTCTGGAGATATCAAGACCAGCCCCACCCTAGAACCTTTCCGGTTCGCAGCGCCGTCTACATACACTTCCCATCGGGCAGGATCTAGTTGAGAAATCATGCCGACTGATTTTCCATCCATGTCTCTCTTTATCGTTACTTCTTCTAAACTGGGCTCCGTGAACTCGGCCAACAAATCTACAAGGATCTGCCCTTTGACTGAAGTGCAAGGCATATACTTGATATCAAAAGCTTCTAAAATAGTGCCCCACTTGGCTATCCTCCCCGTGTAATTGGCACTTCGGAGTACTGTCTTAAGTGGGAGTTGCGTGAGCACAACGACAGTATGTGCTGTGAAGTAATGGGGCAATTTTCATATTTCAAGTACTACGGCCAAAATGGTTTTTTCCAATGGCAAGTATCTGATCTCGGCTTCATGTAGAGACTTACTTATGCAGTAGACCGGCCTTTGTACACCTTGATCCACTTTTATCAGCACTAAACTTACAGCATGGGGGACCACTGCTATATAGGCAAATAAGACCTTATCTGGTTCAGGGCTAGACATAATTGGTGGCCAAGACAAGTAGTCTTTAAGTTGTTAGAAAGCCGAGGCACATTCTTCAGTCCATTCGAATCCCTTCCACTTGTTGATCAACGAGAAGAAGGGTTTACATCTATCCGCGGACCTGGAGATGAATCGGTTCAAAGCAGCTGTCATCCCCGTTAACTTCTAGACCTCTTTCGGATTCCGAGGAGGCTGCAGATTTTGAATAACCCTTATCTGATCAGGATTGACCTCAATTCCCCTGTGTGTTACCATGTAACCCAAAAATTTTCCTGATCCCACACCAAATAAGCACTTCGATGCGTTCAAGCGCAACTTATGTCTCCTCAGGGTCTCAAAAACATTACCAAGATCCTTCAAATGCTCAGAAATAACCTTGCTTTTAACCACCATGTCATCTATATAGACCTCAATGCTTTTGCTCAATTGTGATTCAAACATCTTGGTCATCATTCGCTGATAAGTAGAACCTGCATTTTTCAGACCAAACGGCATCACTTTATAGTGGTAATTACCAATAGGGGTAACAAAAGTGGTTTTCTCCTGGTCATCTAGGGCTAATGGTATCTGATGATAACCTTGGAAATCATCCAAGAAACTCATTCGAGGATGGCCAACAGTAGCATCTACTAATTGATCAATTTTTGGCATAGGGAAAAGATCCTTAGGACAAGCTTTATTCAAGTCTATGAAGTCCACACAAACTCTCCACTTTCCACTTTTCTTTTTTACCACCACAGTATTTGCCAACCATTCGGGGTAAAAAACTTCTTTAATAGCCCCAGCTTGTTTGAGCTTCATCACCTCTTCCTTGACTGCATTAGCATGCTCTTTGGATGGCCACCGAGGAGGTTGCTTCTTTAGTACACTCAAAGGGTTAACCCTCAAATGATGACAGATGAACTCCGGGTCCACTCTTGGGGCTTCATAAGTACTCCAGGCGAATACATCAATATTTCTTTTAAGGAAGTCAATTAGCTCTTCTTTCTCTGGTTGAGGTATCTGAGATCCAATTTGAAAATATCTTTTAGAATTGGTCCCAATTAAAACCTGTATTAAGTCCTCACATTTTACGCCTTCATCTAACCCTCGACGGGTGACAACTGACCCTTTAACTGCTATAGGTCTCCCTCCGCCCTGGCTGAGGATTCAATCTCAGGCTCGTGTCGTATGGCAGCCACCAAACATTGCCTAGCCGAGGATTGATCTTCGCGGATCTCACAAACGCTCCCTTCTGAAGGATATTTGACTTTCTGAAGCAGAGTAGAGGAAACAGCCCCTAGCGTATGTAACCAAGGCCTAACTATAATCGCCGTATAAGGGGAATAGACATCTACTACAATGAAGTCCACCTCCACTACTTTTGAGCCAGTCTGTACAGGCAGCCGTATCTGTCCTTTCGGAGTAACCATCCTTCCCTCGAAGCTGACCAGGGGAGAAAAATATGGAGTCAAGTCATCAAACGTGAGATTCAGCCCTTTGAAGAGGTCAGGATACATGATCTCCACCGCGCTGCCCTGGTCCACCATTACCCTCTTCACATCATATCCCCCGATCCTAAGTGTGACTACCAAAGTGTCATTGTGAGGCTGAATGGTCCCAGCTTTATCTTCGTCCAAAAAGCCTAAAACGGGCGGGGTAGCTTGTCTAGAGCTCCTCGGATCTCGGCCAATATCCTCTACTGGCAGCTGAGCCATTGACATAACCTTGGTCGGCCATGACCCTATTTTTCATGGCACTGCGAAAATGACGTTAATAGTACCTAATGGGGGTTTCGTAGAATCTCTTTTTTCGGACTCAAAATTCGCTTGACTTCCTCGGCCACTAGAATGGTGCAAAAGATGCCTCAACCTGCCTTCACAGACCAGCTGGTCCAAATGATCCCATAAGCTGCTGCAGTCTTCAGTGGCATGCCCATGGTCTTGGTGGTATTAACCATAAAGATTGTGATTGCGTCTCTCAGGGTTCCCTACCATTTTACTCGGCTACCTAAAGAATGACTTGTTCTTGATCTTTTCCAGGACTTGATGAACGGGCTCTTTGAACACTGTATTGACTGCTTGAGCATTTGCTGAGCCTGACTGCCCGGCGAAATCTCTCCTCGGCTTATTGTTGTTATAACGATTCGACCTGAAGTCCTTCCTGTCCTGGGGGGTAACCTTATCCTTACCCTTCCCTTGCTGCTGATCTTCTTCAACCTTTTTATATTTCTCAATATGGTCCATAAGCTGACGCATGTTAGTGACAGGCTTGCCGAACAAGGATGTCCTTAAACCATGATTAGTGGGGAGACCCAGCTTAAACGTGTCTAAGGCCATTGCATCAAAGTTGCCCTCCATATCATTAAACATCTCCCAATATTTATTCGAATACGCCTTAAGTGACTCGCCCTCGCGCATGCTTAAGGATAACAGAGAAGACAAGGGCCTAGCCACCCTTCGGCATGTGACAAAACGTGAACCAAAAGTTTGAGTGAGCTCTTGATAAGAATCGATGAAGTCTGCTTTCAGGTTATCAAACCACCTTATGGCCACGGGTCCAAGACTAGAAGGGAATACCTTGCACATCAGAGCTTCATCTCTAGAGTAGACAGTCATTCTTTGGTTAAAATGGCTCACATGCTCCACAGGGTCAATTTTACTGTTGTAAATAGTAAAGGTTGGCTGGTTGAAATGCTGAGGAAGCTTCGCTCCTTCAATCCTACACGTGAAAGGTGACCTGGAGATTTGATTCAAAGCCTTGCTCATGGCATCATTGCCCACCCCTCCATGTGGTGGCCCTTAAGGTTGATTCTTACAAGGATGCTCATCCTCATATGAAAAAGATTCGCTAATTAGAGTTCGAGACCTCTGCTCATAGGTGATGTCCTGTCCGTCATCCAAGTCGTCATCAGAATGCAAGGCAGCACATTTTCTTTTCACATGACGCAGCTCCCTTCTTAACCTTTCAATCTCTATTTGCATGCTGTTTTTCTCTGCATGAGAAACATGACTTCCGCCATGAGGTTGAGTTCGTTCAGTGTGTGTAGAATGCACACTGTCTTCACGGTCTTGCCTCCGCTCCAAATTGAGAAAAGGATCAATATGTTGGGACGCCCCAAACTCTACCGGTTGTTGCCCTAGTTCAGCCACGATCAACTGTTGCTACTTCCCCTTACACTCAAGCTCTTCCCACAGACGGTGCCAATTGTAGGGTTAGGATTTGTGGCCCAAGCCCAAAACAATAAATTTGTAGAATATGGGTGAAAGAGTTAAGTTAAGTATTGGGTTGACAACAACGAATCACAACTTTCAAACACAAGCCAACATGAATTTACACGTAAGACCTGAAAATCCGAGAAGCTATATTATTGTTTATCTAATGAACAAAGGTCTTAGGGCTACAATCAAGTTCTCTCTCTCTCTCTCTTTTGTTCCTTTTTTTCCCTCTTCCCTCTCGTTAGGAGCCTCCTTCCTTTATATAGTCACCCTTCTCCTCATCTCCATTGTCCACTTGTTCCTCATCCATGAATTTGCTTGAGTACATGTCATGTCAAGCATCTTCTTTTAGCTCTATGTGAGTGGCGGTAGGTTAGGATGCACTGTTCAGGGGTCTTCTCCACATAAATGCGGCCAGAAAAGTTACTACAGTGTATTAAATACGGTGGTAGCAGCTTTCCCCTTAGATATTTCTCCATCCTTATCGTTTCACAGCATACTCAGAGCTTATCTTGATCAGGTGGAGTCCTCGAAAGGTCATTTTGGCCTTTCACACATTCAATTGATTTATAATATTTGTGTCAGAGGATTACAACCTCTTCAGACAGGAGATATCCTCTTCGGATTGCAATAATTCTTCCTTCTAAGGGTCCCACTTCTAGATGGGCCCTGCCTTTTCCATCTTCTTCTTCTCAGTCGCAAAATAGCTCTCCTATGGGCTTTCGGCCTATTATGTTGGGCTGGGCCCTTTTCCCCCCACACATAGTATAATACATAACAAAATAAAGGTAAAGAACCATATTAGGTAGAATAAAATAAGCTAATATTGATATGTTTGTTTAAACAGTAGGGTTTTAGGGTATTAAAAATTTACAATTACCATCTTTAGCAACGCGAGCCGAGGCAGGGATGGGGAGGGGCGGGTGGGGTGGGTCTAAAAAGTCTAAACCCATCCCCGCCCCGCCTTGTGGTGCGGGGCTAAAATCTTGCCCTATCCCCATCCCACCACCTTTGCGGAGCGGAAAAAACCCGCGCGAGGTGAAGCGGGGAGGGGCGGGTTAAGTGGGGCGGGGCAAAATTGTCATCCCTAATTACTCTAGATAAATGTCATTGGATATGATTTTGTATTGTGTGAGTGTGTGATAAGTCTCACGTCAGCCATATACTAGGTTGATATGTGAGTTCAAGTTAGTTCAATTAGTAAAATCTCTAATAATTGAATAAAAAATTGGGGATTCAATCCCTGCTCACACAAAAAACTAATTGGTGTCTTAGTCTGAAGATAAATAATGTGATCATAAAAAATAGAAGTCATAAATTGAAACTCTATAAATATAAAAATTAAAATTAAGAACCTCAAATGTGTTATTATTATTATTATAAGTTAGGTCCGGAGCTGGCGTAAAAGACATCTTTTACGCCAACCAATCCTGGAGTGACACATCAGCCAACAAATTTAAACTCAATACACCTTATTATACGCAATTATAACCCAATTAAAACCCCAAATATTCCTCAAACACGTCCAAAGCCTCCTCTCCAAACGGCAAACCAAAGGTAGACTCCTCTCCTCCTCCTCCTCACACCAGAGCTCCATTCCACCACAGTCATTACCGAGGTCGTTTTTGGAGCCTGAAAAAAATGCCGAATCTGCTATTAGTCTAATGTCATAATCAAGGTTTTCAGACCCAGACCATTCATTGAATATTAAAAGAGAGAGGTTCAAGAATATATTTAATAATTAAATAAGAAAGTTAATAAAATAAAATAATAATCATGAAAACATTAAAATTTATGATTAATTTTTGAAGTAAAGTTGAATATCTTGAAAGGATTTTAATTATAATTTTTTTTTTTTTATTCCTTGTAAGAGATGAATAATTTAATTAAGTAGAATAAAATTGTGTTAAGTTGTTTAAAAAAAAAAATTCTAAGGGGTTAGACCGCACGGTTCTTGCCATCGGTTCATGCAGTCCAACCTCAGTTTTAGGGGTTTACGGAATTGCCACATATGCCCAATTCTTTATACTTAAAAAACCAGTTTTCATCCCGATTCTCGGTTCTCACTGTTTGACCTCTCGGTTTGGTCCAATTCTAAGAACTATGGTCACAATCTCAAGGTTTGTTTTCTCATGATTTGTTGGTTTTCCCCTATTTTTAATTTCAAAATATCAATGGGTTTGAGTTTTTTGGATGTCAATCACTTGATTTTGTACGAGTTTTGTTGATTTGGTATAGGTTTTGCTGTTTTTCTTATTGGATTCTTAAATCATAAATGGTCAAATTAAATAGGAGAAAACCCATTGATGTCCAAAAAATTCAAGTGACTGACGTCGAAAAAAAACTCAAACCCATTGATATTTCAAAATTAAAAATATGAGAAAACCACCAAATCATGAGAAAACAAACCTTGACATTTGTGACACTAGACTAACAGGGGATTCGACATCTTTTTTAGGCTTCAACAACAACTCCAATGATGACTGTGGTGGAATGAAACTCCGATGTGAGGAGGAGGAGAGTCTGCCTTTGGTTTGCCATTTGGAGAAGAAGTTTTGAACGTGTTTAGGGAATATTAGGGTTCTTAATTGGGTTATGATTGAGTGTAATAAGGTGTATTGAGTTTAAATTTGTTAGCTGATGTATCTTCTCATGATTGGCTGGCGTAAAAGGTGTATTTTACGCCAGCTCCGGATCTAACTTATTCTCTAATATTATTACTAATTTGTAGCTCAATGTATATGCATGGATACACTTAAAGATATATAATAAAATTCATAATATAATTTCTATGTATATAATTTAAATACTATTGATATTCATTTTTATATTTTGTTAACTCTTTTAAAAATTTTGTAAGGATATTATTAGGTATAAAATGTAAATTGTCCATTTTTTTTTAATTATTGTGAAACTTTTTTTTTTTTTTTTTTACGATTCATTTACTCTAGACTATTTGATTTTTGTACTTAATAACTCACTTGAATGGATATTTATGATATGGTTCCACATTTGATTCTAAAATTAAGAAATAGAACTATTTAAGAATAAGGGGGTGTTTGGTACATGTTTTCAAACAATAATTTTCAGTTTTTAAATATATATTACACGTATTTTTATACAGTTTTTTACCCACACACATTTCCACACATATTTTTAAATAACAATTTTCAATTTTTAAATGCATGTACCAAACACCTTTTAAATAGTTTAGGACACATAACGCAAAATTAGAACTCTAATTTAAAATTTTAATTTGAGTTTATTTTAGCTTCATCTATTATTTTATATATATATATATATATATATATATATATCTAGTGAGATTTGAGCTTAAAATCTATCTTTTGGAAAGACAAAAGATTCGTTGATGCTAGATTATATATGTCAAGTACGTAAATTAGTGTGAATTATTGTGAATAAAATAGTAAACAACGTGGTGTTATTGGATTTATCGAGAAAAATATTTATGCCACCAATCACCATGGATCATATTCTTGCTTACCACATCAGATGAGAAAAAGACACTCGTACTTTCATCTGTTACAGCTGGATTAGGTACGCGGCAGTTGCGATATCGCCCCCACCAGATAAATTCTCTTCCCACATTCTCACGGTTTACGAGAACTACTAATAAATGATTTGGAAAGTTGGACCTGGGCTTCGTATTTTTGTTGAGAAAATGAAAATGATTTGTTTTATTACAATTTAATGGCGATTATAGTTTTTGAGAAAATGGAGTCTTGAAAATGGTGATTATAATACTATTTGATTATTATAGGGAAGGGTCTATCATACCCCCTTCTTTTTTAGAGGGGAGGGTATTCACCTAAATCTAAACTGTTAAATGAATGAAAATTTGATTCGGACTATTCATTTAATTTGGAATAATTTAAAGTAAATATTGGCTACCGGTCAAACAAGTTATATATATAAATAAATAAAAATCTAAAACAACCCAGTATTTACTGTGTGCTTCTCTAGTTCTCCTTCTCAAAAACAAATGTCTCTCTATCACGCTTTGGACTCTATATCACACTTTGGACTCTTTATTGCGCTTTCGATTCAGTTTATCCAAAGAACCCAGAATTCGGTTTCTTCTGTATTAGCTTCTTCTCTTACTAATCAACCAAAAGAACCTAGGGCAGCTAAACAAAACCCAAAGAAGAAATAGTATCGGCCGTTCTCTGCCTGGCGACAATATTTGAAATAGGTTTGTCTTTGTCTTTCTCTTTCTCTATGACGAAGTTGATTTCACTACTAATATACAGATTATTAAAGATTCTTTGACTATCAACGCATGATTTGTCTTTAGTTTTATTCATTGTTAGTAATCTCTAATGCTATTAATTGATTTGGGTTTTTATTTTTATTATTTTGATAGGAGATTTGGGTGTTGTTTGTTAACTTTGTTTCGAAAGTTGATTTGGAATTTCCTCCTATTTGAGAAACAAAATTTCAATAACCATGATTGTTGTTTTCTTTAGAAATTAGAGGGTTTCTCTGTTTTCTTTCTAATAAAATGTTTATGACATAAAAAAAAAAAAAAAAAAAAAAAAAGAAAAAAGAAAGAAAGAATGCTGAATGACAATAGCTATCAAACAGAAGTGAATAAATGAGTATTCTTTCAACTAGATGGTCACCAAGTAAAATTTCAAATACCGTATTGCTATTAATTAGATCTTTTCTCTTCATGTTCCCCATATTAATTTCCCAATTATGCTCACTTTCTTGGTACTGGTCCTTATATCAATGAGTCTTGTAATTTAGCACACGAGTCCAGAAGTTCCATTGTACTATGAAGTTATATATGTAGACATTGTTCTGAAAAAAATTGGCATTGAAAGTGAAGGTAAGGCCCATCCACAATTCTTCCAAATGAATCTTCTATTTTTCTACCTAAACTCCCATTTCATATTTTTTCTTCGTATAAATTTTGGAATGGTCATTGTTTGCAAAATAAATTTGCTGCACAAATGAATTCAATAGCTTTCTCACTACTTTATTCTATGGAAGCAGTTTTTTTAGAACCCAAGGAAAATTACACTTCCGAGATCAAGTAGATGTTGATGTACTATAATTTTTCCCTTTTAAGAATTGTACTTTGTCTCAACTAATTAACAAGTGCATGGAAAAAAAAAAGAAAAAAGCTTCATTTTGTTTTGTCCAACCAATGAATTTTCCATTGATTAGACTATTTACTCCTTGGTGGTTGGTAAAAGTGTCATGTATGCTTTGTAGATTTGGTGATGAAGAGTTCATTTATAGAAGTCAATTACACAATTTGCCTTAATGTTTTCTTCACTCAAAATATTTTCAAAAACTCTCTTAAGATAATCACGTTAAAAATGTTTAGTTGAAGTTTATCTTAATTTCTCAACAGATTTCCTTAGTGTATGTAATTATTTATTTATCTTATAAATTGATGCTTAATGTCATGGCTCAGTTCATCCAAGTGAAATAGTGCTGGCACTTACAGTGCATAAGGCTAGAATATGGCTTAGCTCACTAAATGTTCTTTTGGTTAATGAGTTCTTACACTTCTCTTTCTGCAACATGAAATTTTAGACTTTTGACATAGTTATTGAATCTTTCTTAGCAAATTGCCTTAGTGTATGTAATTATTTATTTATCTTTGGAAATGATGCCTAATGTCATGGCTCAGTTCATCCAAGTGAAATAGAGTTGACACTTATAGTGCATCAAGCTAGAGAATGGCTTTGCTCACTAAATGTTTTTTTGGTTAATGAGTTCTTAGACTTTATGTTTTGGCTATGATGATAGAGTTGGGGGTGGTGAATGTCATTGCAGTTCTAGCAGCATGGTGTGAAAGAGATTTAGGGTGGTATGTCATAATAGGTTGTTGCATCTTCATCATAATCACAAGGTGAACATGTGTTTACCCAAATCAATATATATTATATTATATTAAAGATTGTGTCTTGAATAATAAGTTCTTGAGAAAGTTTGTGGCCTTTTTATCAGACTAGCAAATATGTGTCTTCCTTGTAGAATATTGAGTACAATGTGATAAATTATAGTTTTTAGTTCTAATGTGGTAAAGCAAGTACTCTTGACTATTTTGGCAATCTCTTTGGCTTAGAAGCAAAATGTATTTTATATTGAAGATTGTGTCTTGAATAATAAGTGCTGGAGTTGTACTTCATCTTTAGGTATATTTTATTAAAGATTGTGTCTTGAGTAATAAGTGTAAGTGATTTGGTTGTATTTTCTACAGATTAGTTTTTGGATCTTGGTGGGAAATTTGATACCTGTTGGCTATATACAGTATGTTTCAGACCACCCTAGTGATTTAAATTCTAAATCAACACTTTTATGTGGTATCCAATTTTCTGAATGTGTTGGAATTAGTTGCTAGCTATGGTTGGATAACAATTTGATCATGGAGATGAAATTTGTGGAGCAGTTGTCAATGTCAGAGCTAGTAAGGAAAAAATATCTCTATGGCTGAACAATGCTACAAATGATGCCGCACAGGCAACTGGCATGTTTTGTTCACATGTACTCTTTTGGACCCACCAGATGACTTAACTTCTTCTACTTCGTACGGATGCTGAATTATAAATGCAACTTTGGTTCTGTATATATGAGTATAAAACCTACTTGCATTTGTGCTCAAGTTTTTAGAGATGAATTGAGAGAGAAGAGTTAAACATGATGGGCAGGTCAAGATTTTGCTTTGATATGTTATGAAATGGATGAATTGTAGACATTTTAGTAATAGCCTTGTTTTAGTAAAATTGTATTAGTCAATCAATGGTGAAACTTTGTATAATCACATTATTAAGCGAATGTGATTATACTAGAGGAATTATTATACGTAATATTTATACTGCAATATAAGCATATATATATATATATATATAAAGCCTCAGTTGTAAAGCTTGAATATTATATGCAAGAGTTACGTCCTAAAAGCTACCGTTGTCTAAAGGTTCTTACGTATCAATCATAATAAAGTCTGGACTTATGTTTGTGTCCAGAAGCTCTTTTCATGAACAATCTTTGTTTGTGTTTGTATTCTAGCTGTAAATTGTTACATGCCAAAGTTGGAATAAAAAATAATAATAATAAAAAATAAATAAATAAAAGAATTATCAACCTCCACTCTAGAGAGGTAAAAAACAATCTCATAATTGCCAATAGCTGTAAATTGTTACATGTAACACTTACGTTGAGCCACATGACTCAAGTACACATGTAAGACCCTAAGTTTTAGTACGTAGTATCTGATATCAACCTCAGTTGTTTATTATGCCACAACTAAACAAGGTTCTAGCCCACTACCAAACAATAAAAAGAAAATATATTGCTGCATATACGTTTGCCCTTGTTCTCTGGCATATTAGCGAGTCTGAGTGCTGCAATTGTATTGGCTCCAGATGATATTCCTACCTACATTAACCAAGACGATCGAAGTTATAAAATGAGTAATAGCATTCCAGATATCATCTTGTTAGGTCCATCTGGGGGTATTAAAAAGATGTTACTGAAGCACAGAAAGCGTTCTCCAGTAGCATCAGCTGATATAATTAAGTTGTGAGCACCCATGAAAGTGTAGAGATATTAGAGTGTTAACTTCTCTTATTTAGGACAATGTTATCTACGAAGGCATAGATAAACTTGAAAGTTACAAAGTCTGTATCATCATTACTTTTATAGTCTTCCATTATTAGATATCAGCTGGACGAAAAAGAGATAAATTTGAAAATTTTCCAACTTTGTTCTCTTCAGAGGTTATAAAAAAAAAGGAACTAGATAAGAAAGAAAATAGCATGAATTTTACCTGGTTTACCACCATTCAATACGTTACTTTCTGCAGGTTCTTCTCCATATATCTACAAGAAATCTACTAAAATATTAACAAGGAATGAAACAGAATAATAAGGGTGAATGTGGGCAAAGCATGAATCATTACCTTTACATTAGGATTTTGGGATTTAAGGTACTGTCTGACCCCAAAGATAGTGCCTCCACTACCAATTCCCATGACAAAAATGTCAACTTGTCCATAAGTGTCTTCCCATATCTCAGGACCTGTAGTTTCAAAATGCACTTGTTTTCCATTTTGAGGTCAATCACATATCCACCATCCACTAACCAGGAGAGGATGAATAATGCATATACCAGATTCGAATTGATTCTAAACTATATATAATTTAAGATAATTATGTAGCACAGAAAATTTTATCCTACATGATGCCAATAAAGACTTTTCAGTTACAGGAGATAATTAAAGGCAGGATTAGTTACCAAGGTGTTGGCAGGATTTGAAAATTGTTGGAGCATGAAAGCATTTGGTGTAGATTCCAAAAGATCATATGCCTTCTTAACTGTTCCCCCCATCCCCTTGCTGGGATCAGTGAGAATTAAATCAACTTCAAATGCTCTCATAGTTACCCTCATCTCCAAGCTTGTGTAAGAGGGCATGGTTAGAACCGTTTTGTATCCTTTAAGGGCAGAGATAAATGCCATACTGATCCCCATATTTCCTGACGTGGGCTCTATCAGAGTTGCCAAACATAACATTTATACTAAATTAGACAAACCTGAAGCTGCAGTATAAGTTTAAGACAAAATATCTGATAACAAGGAAAAAATAAATAGATCAATAAGTTAAGTATTCAGCTAACCTTCCCAAGGGTAATTAAGTTTTTCTTTTCAGCATCCACAATCATGGCATGTGCTGCTCTATGAACAGAAATAAACAAAACAATTATACATTTTAATCATAAAAATGTAGTCAGTAATATGTATTTTAAACTATAATAACAAGAAATATATTGTAGTAAATCTATGATTATGAGGAGGAAAGAAGATACCTGTCTTTGATGCTAGCAGTAGGTTGCATCATTATTTGCGTGACCGCAACATAAGCTCCATAGCCTTCAGTGACTTTGTTAAGATATACAAGAGGAGTTCGGCCAATGAGCTGAAGTTGGTTACAAAAAAAAAAGGGGGTTTCATTCTATTAGATAAGACAAGCATAACTCAATGCCAATTGTCAGGAATAAGGATTAAAAGCACAACAAATATCAATGTCACTCAATTAAGTTTGGTAAAATCCATTCTACTCTTGCAGCTTCAATAGCACACATTCCTTTTAACTTTCTTTTTGGTCAAACTCTTATTTCTTGATTCTGTTTTCTAAAAGAATAATTAGAGCTTTGAATCTCCCAACCAAGTCATTGAAAATTAGTGTAGACACTACTTTTTTTTCCCCCTTTAGGCCAGGGGAATCAATGTTAATTTGGATGAAACCTTGAAGGTATCTGTTTGGTTATGCTGGATAAAGATTATTACTATTTGTTTGGGAAAAAAAAAAGACAAAATCAATTGACCAAGAAAAACAAGAATACCACTCGCCATTCTATCTTTATGTATATATCTTGTATAAGCAAAAGGTGTATCTTGAAAATTTTTTATGTATATGTCTAGCATAAGCAAAGTTGTGTGTAATGTAAAAAGAACTTTACGTAAAAAATAATTTTGCCATGTTAGTTCTAAACCAAAATTTGAATACAATTTAGATTTGGCTCAAAACTTGTGCAAAAGTTTAATATGCCATGCATATTAGATCCTGGTAAATTATGTAACAACAGGGGAAAAAATCAGGCTTAATTAAGGGCAACTTTTAATTGCTTCATAATCTTTTAACTGTGTATCCAATTTTCTATCATTAGGGACTTAAATAGATTTGCCAACTTTGGTTAAAATCACTTTTTGTATAATGACATTCAAAGATAACATCATTTACATGTGACATTAGGACAGAATACAAAACTTATTCATGCTTGACTGAGTTCTTGACAGATTTGCCTCTTGAATTCCTCCACATCCTGATGGTATGGAAAATTAAATACAAAACAAACTTATCCTCATCAAATCTAAACAACACGTTGTTGATCTGTCACCAATGTCCCTTTGATTATTAGAAATTTAGAATACATAAAAGGTAAGCAAAATTGAAGATACATTTAAGTTTAAAACGACCCATTCAAACCTGTTTTTAGAAGCCTGGGAATTTCTTTCTTGTTCTTCAAGGGCCTCTCCAATTCTCTGCACTACGGCCCTAGCACTCTCAATTTCAGCACAAGCAAAAGATTTCTCTTGATTAACTAACTTTTTTGCATCTTCAGAGGCCTGTAGACAAAGGAATGAACTGAATTCAAGGATGGTCAAATGTGATATTGGTACTGCCTAATGTAACAATAGAATCATCATTTGCGAGAAAAGAAAAATTGAATCACCAAACGTGACAAAAGTACAATCACATGTGATTTTTAGTACATGCTAATACAATTTGAAGATGGTACCATTAAATGTCAGAAAAAATACAAGTACAACCGAACGTGGCAAAAGTACCATTCGGTCTATTCTGGCACACTTAATAAAAATGAGAAAAGACAGGTTTTGTTGAGAGTACTTATTCCAAATCATAATTTAAATTTATAAAGATGACAAAAAGTAATATTATATTTTAATTGTTTAATTTAATGATTTGTGGTATCTGCCAAAGGCCTTGTAAGTTGTAACTGAATTGACACTTTCTTATGTACAAAGTGTTTAGAGGTCTAGGGGGAAAATGATTTGAGTTACGAGTTAGCAGTATGTTGTAATTATCTAAAAAAAAAAAATGATTTGTGGTATTTTTTTTTATGTTCTTCTTTCCCTTCTTAACTGATATTAATATTTTAGTTTTTGAGTGAATTACACAATATTAGTATTTTGATATGTTATAATTTGAATTTGAAAAAAAATTTCTAAGTCATACAGAAATTAATAGATTACTGTAACTATGATTGTCTTAAGCTTTTAAATGATTCAGTTGAGCACGTGAAAGCTTTTTTCTACTAACATATAAAGCTCATCTTTCAATATATATATATATATATATATATGTTATTCAACATATCATAACAGAAATTCCTTTAGAAGTATATTATTGATCCTCTAAAAGGATTTATAGCATACAACAGTTACAAAATAACATATAATACTATAGGGTTCCACAATTTTGTTGGTACTGAGCAATGTGAGGTTGGTACTATAAAATGTGAGAAAAAAAATAAGGAAACCACCGAATGTGATAAAGGTATAGTCCATACGATGTTGGTATTATGCAACGTGAGGATGATACCATAAAATGTGAGAAAAAAATAAAGGAACCAATAAATGTGACAAAAGTACAGTCATATATGATATTGGTATTGTGTAATATGAGGATGGTATCATAAGATGTGAGAAAAAAAAAATAAGGGAACCATTGAATGTGACAAAAGTACAGTCACATGTGATGTTAGTACTGCGCAATGTGAGAATAGTACCATCAAATGTGAAAAAAAATAAAAAAACCACCGAATGTGACAAAAATATAGTCACATGTGATCTTGGTACTACGTAATGTGAGGATGGTACCATAAAATGTGAGAAAAAAAATAAGGAAACCATCGAATGTGACAAAAATACAGTCACATGTGATGTTGAAACTGTGCGATATAAGGATAGTACCATCAAATGTGAGAAAAAAAATAAAGGAACCACTGAATGTGACAAAAATATAGTCACATGTGATGTTAGTATTGCATAATGTGAGGATAGTATCATTAAATGTGAAAAAAAATAAAGAAACCACCGAATGTGACAAAAATACAGTCACATATAATCTTGGTATTACATAATGTGAGGATAATGTGAGGATGGTACCATAAAATGTGAGAAAAAAAAAAAAAGAAAAGGAAACCATCGAATGTGACAAAAGTACAGTCACATGTGATATTGGTACTGCGCAATATGAGGATATTACCATCAAATGTGAGAAAAAAATAAAGAAACTATCGAATGTGACAAAAATACAGTCACATGTGATGTTGGTACTGCACAATGTGAGGATGATATTATCAAATGTGAAGAAAAAAATAAAGAAACCACCGAATGTGACAAAAGTACAGTCACATGTGATGTTGGTACTGTGAAATATGAGGATAATACCATTAAATGTGAGAAAAAAAATAAGGGAACCATCGAATGTGACAAAAATACAGTCACATGTGATCTTGGTACTGCGTAATATGAGGATGGTACCATAAAATGTGAGAAAAAAAATAAGGGAACTATCGAATGTGACAAAAGTACAGTTACATATGATGTTGGTATTGTATAATATGAGGATGATACTATTAAATATGAGAAAAAATAAGGGAATTACCAAATGTAACAAAAGTACAGTTATATGTGATATTAGTACTACACAATGTAAAAATGGTACTATCAAATGTGATGTTTTGGTAACCTGATATAGCAAGTTGCCTACTAGTGGATACCGTACCAAAAAAAAAAAGGAAGGTATGCTAGAATTACCCTATACCATATAAACCACGGCATAAATATGTAAAGCAATTATAAATCATATTGAAGTTTTGAGAAATGTTTGCTGCATTTTATTGTGTCAAGTAGGAAATTGAATAACGCATCAAAAATGCTTAAAAAAGGGTTAAAAGGCATTATATATTTCACATTCTTTTTAAAATACAGTTTATTAAAGTATCGAGTTGTGTGATCATTGAAAAATATAAATTATTTACAATTACAATTTTTCCATGTGCATAAACGAAATATAAGTTGTTATAGATATATTCCCCTTGAAATTTTGCGGTAACAAAAGAACAATTTAGTGAATTTACTTTAAGATATGTTTGTGCGGGTGTTTTAAAAAAAAAAAAAAAATTAAATGACAGTAGTGATACACTGATACTACAGATTTCATTATTACATCAAATTTACTAATTAAGGTGCCACTAGAAAAAGTTTAAAAATTTACTATTATTATGCTATTTAAAATTTAAAATCCATCAATTACATTAGTTTGAATTTTGAAATGCATTTAATATTTTTCCATAATTTATTTATATTAAAAAATTGTTAAAAATATATTCTTTTCATAAGAAATGTTAAAGATATTATTTTACTATAATAATAAATGTAATTGCTAGATTTAAAAAAAAAAAAACGTTACAAATATATATAAAGCAATTAATTGTAAAAGATATGCATGGCAATAAAAAAAAAATTTGTAAAGGATGTTATAGCAAAATTTGTGCTATTCATAACATCACACATTTGCTGGATGTGAGAAAAAAAGCAATTTAATTTATTTTTAAATTATCCTCATCACACATAAATTACTAATACAACTAGGAGTATCATAAGGCTAGTTTCAAAAAATGAACAAATATTATATATCTATTTCGTAGCAAGAAAAAACTTATATTTTTATTATATATATATATATATAATTTTTATTTTGAGATCTAATTTATAAATGATAAAATAATTTAAAAATCAATGAGAGAGTGGTCTTTTTTTAACAAATATTTTAGTAAGAGTTAGAGTTGTATTTTTACCGATTGTCTTTTAGTTTTGTCTTTACTTAAACATAAGAGTATAAGAATATTTTTTTACCAAAAAAATAAGGGCCTCAAATAACGAAAGCACCTAAAATAGTAGAATAAAAAAAAGTTAATTTTGTTGATTAAAAAAAAAAAAGCACAAAAACGAAATAGAAAAATTATTAGCATTTTTTATTATTATTTTTTAAAATTATTGATTATTAAAAATGTTGGCAGAGTCTGTTCTTGTGTGTAACTTGCTAACTTCCAAAGTTCCATGGAATTTTTTAGAAAATAACTACAAAACTCAAACAATATTATTAGTTAGACAACGTTTCAAATATATTGCATTTCTAACAATTCGACTTTAGAGGAGTCGATTTTACTGTTTATATTGCCTATTTTTTTGCCACTAGATAAAAAAATGGAGTCCTTTATACTATTTTTTATACATAAAAATCGACTTCAGCGGAGTCGTTTTCAACGCAAAGAAAACGACTCCACTGGAGTCGTCTTCTTTGTATTGAAGACGACTCCAGTGAAGTCGATTTGCCCAAATACCGGTGCGCACCACGAACTAGAACCTAGCAAATACCGACGTCGGAGAACCCAGCAAACCACGAACTGGAGAACCCAGCAAACACGAACACGAACCCAGGCGCCGATCCACCAAACCCAGGCGCCGATGAGCAACATCGACGAACCAGCAAACACCACGAACTGGAGAACCCAGCAAACACGAACACGAACAAACCCAGGCGCCGACGAGCAACACCGACGAACCCAGGCATTCTCATTTCTTTTTTTTTTTAGATCTGTAGCCCACTCTTAATCTCTTCCCCTCCAAAAGAAACAATCTGTCATTTTCCCCAAATACAAATCTAAGCTCGGCAATCATGGAAATCAAGCTCAAGTTCGTGATTTCTTCGTCCGTGTCTCTTCGTCTCTCAATCGCAGAAATCATGTAGCATTCAAGCTAATGTTCGTGATTTCTTCGTTTGTCTCTTCGTTTCTCAATCGCTTCTTCGTCCGTTCTCTTCGTTTCCCAGTCGCTTGATTCAGTAGAACCTAGGGAGAATTTTTATACAAAGAAATCGATTCCACTAGAGTCGTTTTCTTTGTGTTAAAAACGACTCCACTAAAGTCGATTTTTATGTATAAAAAATGAGTATACTCGATTTCTTTATCTACGTGGTAAAAATAGGCTATTTAAACAGTAAAATCGACTCTTCTAAAGTCGAATTGTTAAAAATACAATATGTTTGAAACGTTGCCTAACTAATAATATTGTTTGGGTTTTGTAGTTATTTTCTAAAAAAATCCCACCAAAGTTCCAACATTAGCAGAGTTGTAACTTGTAACCCAAAATAGATCATAGTACAAAACAAACCAAATAGGTTTAATAAAGCCTTCAAATTTGTCTATCCGTACGGTTTTTTCATGGCTTCGTCGGAGATTGAAATAGTGTCAGCATCGGATTCAAACGCTCAACAGCAAAACCCTAACGAGGAAGTCTCTGTGGCTCCTGTGATCGACGTGTTCTCTGCCTCCGCTTATGGAGATTTTGACAAATTGAGGAAGTTCGTCGAGGAAGACGGTGCGTCTCTTTCTCAACCCGATTTGAATGGCTACTACGCTCTTCATTGGGCCGCTCTCAACAATTTTCCTCATATCGCGCAATATATCGTTGAGGTTTTTTCTCAATTAACTCACACTTTTCCACTCATGCATGCAAAGTGTTTGACTTTCTGTCTGTATGTATTTTGTGCGGTCAATTTGTGCTCAAAATAATGTATTCTTTGGTGGGTTTGTTCTAATTTAGCAGAATTCGTATTCCAAATGGGGAAAAATATGATTTTTTTTTTTTTAGTTTGCACACGCGTACTCAAATGATGTATTGTGTGGTGGGTTTGTTTTAATTCAGCAGAATTCGTATTCCAAATGGGGAAAAAAAGATTTTATTTTTATATGTTTGAGAGCTGAATTCTGCAGTGGATTTGTTGATGAATCATAGTTAATGTGTGTGTGTGTGTTGCTACATTATGTGGTGGATGGGGTTTGCTATGGTTGAAGATTTCATTGTTGTTTTTGTTGGTGAAGCATGGAGGCGATGTCAATGCCACTGACAACATTCTACAGACGGCTTTGCATTGGGCGGCTGTTCGGGGAGCCATTGCTGTTGCAGATGTGCTTTTGCAGAATGGAGCTCGGGTTGAAGCAGCTGATTTCAATGGCTATCGGGTAATTGTCTCATTCTCTTTAATCCTTAAACAAATGTTTCTTTTTTTGGAATTTAGAGTTGGCCATTTTGTACGTGTAAATAACCAATGGTTGTAACTTCGCCTGTGTCTGTGCTTAGTGTCATATATTTTGTTCACAGCCAGTACTAAGCCCAGGAAAAGGAGGAGAGTTGTGGTAGGTTGATGACTGGCGTAAAAGTTAGTCACTCTTTTAGGAATAGATCCACTACAGAGACTAAATAACCAATGGCTGTGTTGAAATAATTATGGAAATATTTATTTGTGCACATGAGAGTATTATTGATATGCATCTTTTCAGCATTTTGATGGTTCTATAATAGAGTTAAGGGAATTTTGTACTCATGTTTTATGGGTTTAGAGAGATATATCATATATATTGGCACTATATGATTATGGTGGATATTGATAACATAGAAAATCACCTATATCCTGAAATTAATGGTTTCCTTCTTTTTGATAACTATAAATGAGTTTCCTTTGATAATTTGATAGTTGGGGGAGGGGTTTGAACTGTGGATGTTTCCTTTGGAAACACCAGGAGATAGCTATAAGACTAGTGGTAACTATATATGAGTTTCCTTATATTTTTTGTTCTATAAAAAGCCAAGGAAAAACGCCAATGGCCTTTTAGCTTAACTGATACTTCTTGATGTTTTCAATGTAGATGTCCAGGATTCAAATTCCCCCTCCCCCAACTATCGAATTATCCCAAGAAAAAAAAAAAAAAAAACCCGTTAGGGTTATTACTTAGGAGGACCATTGTACATATCTTTCTCTAAGATATTTTATTAAAAAAGGAAAAAAAATCACAAATATGCAAACAGAAAGCCTGATGTAGTTGGATAATCTACAGAGCCTTTCACTTTTGGTGTTCAGATTTATGTGAACTTTGCTGTGTTGTGTGTGCGGTCAATTGCATCACACAGCTGGTCCAAAGCTTAAACTTGGGAGGAGCTTTATTGGGATGCTACTTAAGTCAAGGAAGGTGAATTTTATGCTGTTCATTTTGAAGTTGAAAGTATTGCAATGGATAAACATTATTCAGGTGGTTGACCTTGAATAGTTTGGAGGAATGTTGTACAACTTGACTTGTATTACTAAATATTAATACAATATGCCAAATGTGTGTGTGTAAATGGCCTAACTGTTTGTGAGCATATGTGTAAAATGAATTATCCAGAGAGCTACCATATTGACAATGAGTCATATGGGAACTTCCTTAACCTCCTTACTGTGGTTGAAAGTAGTTTAATTCCAATTAATTTCAAGTTATTTTGGATCTAATTCTTTTCTCTTTGCTTGTGATGGGTATACATCTCCATTCCTCTGTTGTTTATATACTTATTCACTGCAGGCAGTTCATGTTGCAGCTCAATATGGACAAACAGCTTTCTTAAATCACATTATTGCAAAGTATCAAGCTGATTTTGATGTGCCTGATAATGAGGGGAGGAGTCCTCTTCACTGGTATGTCAATAAGCAATGAATTCTAAAATATAGATGACAACAAGAGCTTTGTGTTTGCAGTGACCCACCGGTCTTCCTTTATTTATAAATATAACTAAATTAGTTGTGCAGAATTGAGGAGAGAGCTGCCATTTGGTCCAAAGACTATCAGTGCAAATTCTATCGAATGTATCTATGTTATAGTGAATGTACTATGTAATGATTTGTATGTATGTATCCTTCTGTAGAAGAAACAGTGTAAATAAATGATGGAACTAACATCTTATTGTTGGTTTAAGTTTTTTGATAATTAATGGAAATTTTATTCAAAACATAAAAAGGAGTCACCCAAGCATACATGAAGTATACAACTGGGGACCAAAACAATCAAATACACAAATTACAAGCATCCATCAAATCATAAACTGAACTAATAGAATGACTTCCTACTATTGACATCCAATCTGATAGCATTTAAAGAAGAAAAGTTTTAAGTCTGCTACTGTCCTTTCAAAGTACCAATTATGTCTCTCTTGTCAAATGCACCACATCAAACAATGGGGGACAGCAATTTAGGTAACACCATTACGATGATGACCAAACTTTCCTTGCCAGCATGCTAGGAGCTCAACCGTAGTCTTCGGCATTACCCAGTAGATACCAAACAAGGTGAGCACCATAGTGTGTTTGAGGTTAAATAATTCTATGAAGTGTTAAATCCTATTGGAGGTCCTCCTTTTTGTTGGAAAAGCATCTTGAAGCCTAGAAGCAACCCTACAACTACAAGAGTGTTATTCTTTCTATGGACAACAACATTGGGGAGAATTCTAATCATGCATAATCTCATAAAATGCTGTATCGTTATTGTGGACTAGTGTCGCATGTGAAAGTCAATTGGGGAGACTATTGATCATTTGCTTCTTCATTGTGATGTTGCGAGAGAGCTCTGGTCTCTGTGTTTAATCTCTTGGGGGTTCATTGGGTTATGGCTGGTAGGTGAGTTAGCTTGTTGGCAAGGTCAGTTCAGATAGACCATAGTATAAACATCTGGAAGGCAATCCCTCAGTGTATCTTGTGAAGCATTTGTAGTGAGAGAAATGATATGCTTTTAAGGTTGTAAACATTTACTTTTAGGTCTGAAACTTTCATTCCCCAAATCTATTTTTTGAGTGGATGAATGCTTTAGGGAAATTTTCTATCTTTAATTTACCTGAGATGCTTGATCTTTCTAATTATCATTCTTAGTTGGTGTATCTCTTTTCATACATCCCATTTACATGGGTATGTATTAAATCATAGCTGTCAATAGGGAGTAATTGGTTATATATGTCTACTGTGCTGGAAAGTTTAAAAGATGTATAGTTACAAAGTGGAAGTTAGAGTTGGCTTTCTGGTAAAGAATAAAAGGTGGAAGAATTGGCCCATATTCTAGGATGCAAGGTATTCAGTCAGCCTATGAAATGCTTGAGATTTTCGTTGGTTGCTAGATTTGAATCTATGGTAATTTGGGATACAATGCTTGAGAAGGTGGAATGGTGATTAGCATGACAGAAATGTTTTATCTAAGAGTATTAAGACTTGCAATAAACAGATGCTTTTGAGTTTGCTGACTTATTTCCTTTCTCTTTTTCCTATTCTTGTTAGCACTGCTATGCATATTGAGAAACTAGAAAGTGACTTTTTATGTTGTGCGCTAGGAGACAATTTCAAGTTCCATCTTGAAAATTGGGAAGACAGTTTGTCAACCAATTCAATATGGAGGTTTGGGTGTATGGAATGAAGGAAATAATCGTTGGGATATCACATTTATTAGAGCTGTCTAGGATTGGAAGCTAACTGACTTTCTTAATCTTATCTATCCTGCAAAGGTTAAGAAGGGACTTACACACACACACACACACACACAAAAAAAAAAAAAAAAAAAAAAAAAAAAAAAAAGGTTAAGAAGGGATGCAGATGACCAGATTTCTTAGGGTATGTTTAGTAATTGTTTTTTTCCCTTATTTTCTGTTTTCAAAAACAATTTTCTATTTTTGAGACTAAAAAACTTGTTTGGCAACCCAAAATAGACAGAAAACAAAAACTATTTTCAAAACTCAATTTTTGAAGGAAACTAAAAACATGCAAAAGACTGTTTCCAGTTTCTAATTTTCAAAAATTAATGAAAGCACGCATTTTATTTAATGAATCTGTTTCATTTAATGAGTTAGCATTTGAGTTCAAGTCCTAATAACAACATATTTTAGTATTTTCTATTTTTTTCTTCAAAATACTATCTTTTTAATTTCAACTAACCAAAAATGTTTTTGATTTCAAAAATAAAAGAATTTTTTTTTTCTTTATATTCCCGAAAACAAGTTTTTGAAAATGGAAAACAAAAATTGTTACTAAACATAACCTTAGATTCCTACAAGTAAACTATTTTAGATGAAGTCCTTTTATAGAATGTTACATATTGGAAATGCTCATTGTTTTTTACTTAAAGAGTATTTGGATGGTTAAAGTCCCTGCTAAAGTGGTTTTCTTTGCATGAACGGCTGCTTTATGGAAATTTTTTACGATGAATAACTTAAGACAAAGGAATATAATTGTAGGGGAGTGGTGTTGCATGTGTAAGAATGGGGGTAATCACTAGATCACCTTTTATTTTGCAATATTGCTAGAGTTTTTTGGCCTCTTGTGTTTTGTCTCTTTGGGGTGCAGTGAGTTATGCCTCCAAGGTAATTGATATGTTGGCACGTAGGAAGGGGCAGTTTGGTTGACATTGAAATGGAGATGGCTGTATTGTGGAATGCAATTTCTTTATGGCTGATGTGGACTATTTGGAAAGAATGCAACAGCTGGACATTTGAAGGACTTAAATAAACTACAATTGAACTAATGTTGATTTTCTTATGTTCTATGTATGATTGGATCATTGCTTTAACTGGCCATTCAGCTTCTTGTATGTTAAAATTTTTTGATTGCTGTAATTTTAGGTGATTTTTGTGGTGCACCACATGTATACATCTTGTGTTTATATGTGTGTGTGTGTGAATATGTTCAAGTTGACATAACTTCAATCATCTT
Organism: Quercus variabilis; assembly: GCA_030445155.1. NCBI lineage: Eukaryota > Viridiplantae > Streptophyta > Magnoliopsida > Fagales > Fagaceae > Quercus > Quercus variabilis. The sequence goes on along the minus strand of CP129455.1, from coordinate 26,790,098 downwards.
ATGACAAAGTTATGCCTTATGGCCTAACATGCATTATTCCACATAAAATGCATGTTCTATGTGGAATAATGCATGTTGGGTCATAAGGATACCTGTGTCATAGTTACATGGTTCATGGAGGTTTAGTGCATATCATGTCAAATGCTGGATATTTTATAACTCTATTGTTTATCAAAAAAGTAAAAAAAAAATTTATACTTTTTCCACCTCTGCATAATAATTTGTGTGACGATCATTTTAAATTTAATTTGTTTATGGAGAACCACAATAGCTGCCTTTTTTTTTTTTCTTTTTTCCCTGTTAGTTTTCATTTTGTACTTCCTCTCGCATTAAAATTGTTGTGCATCTAATACTTGTTATGTATCCTACTAGATTATATATAAGATATATATATATATATATGTATGTTTGTGTGTCTGTATGTATGGAAGTCAGTTAAAAATCTCTTTTTATAAGTGAAAGTTGTTGGTCTATATAACTGAAATGTTTGAACTTTTTTCCAGTTTATAATATTTAAGAAACTCCACATTTGATTTTTAGGTAATATCCAGCAGTCTTTTGGAAAACATAAAGATTGTTCAAAGCTTATTATATGAAAATGATTCTTCTCTTGTTTTCAACCAGGGCTGCATATAAAGGATTTGCAGATACAATTAGATTACTTCTATTTAGAGATGCATCCCAAGGGAAACAAGATAAAGAAGGTATATTGCTTGGGCAGTTAATATCTTCTTAAATGGGCTGTATGATTTCTCGGTTAATAATTAGTTAAGTTAAATTCCACAAATATTCTGTATTAGCATGTGTTATATGACATGCATCAGAGAAAGAATGGCATCATAATATGGTCCCATGTTGCCTGCTCGATTTCAATTCTTTTATAGATTACAACTCAAAAATCTAAAAATTGCAATGAAAATAAGGAGTCTTGACTTTTTAAATTAAGTAAAATATAAGTTATTAAAATAGTGTTTATTTACTTTTCAAAGTTGACAACATGGAATAGTGGACAAAATAAATGGGATAGAATATTTTAGAATCTTAGCCTTAACCTGAATGTGAGATCCTTTTATGGGGCTCCCAATGTGTCTGACATCTGAGTTAATCTTTTTTTGTTTTTGGGGGGGGGGGGGGGTGTTGTGGAGGTGGGGGGTGGGGGAGGGGGAGGGGGTAATAAAGGAGATTTGCAGGAGGAAAATATGGTCAATAAAAAATGCATTAATGTAGATATGTCAGTTGTTACGCCAAATTTCTCCCACAATTCTTGTTAATCTACATCCCAATGGCTATAACTTTTTGTAAGAAATGGTGGCTTACTTTGGTAATTGTGTTAATATATTTGTTCTAGATGTGATGATGTTGAATATCCTATGAAAGGTTGTACCCCTCTGCACTGGGCTGCAATAAGAGGAAATGTGGAGGCATGCAGTGTGCTTGTACATGCTGGCACGAAGCAGGAATTGATGGTAAAAGATAATGCTGGTTTCACTCCTGGTCAGCTAGCGTCTGATAAAGGTCATCGGCATGTCGCTCTTTTCCTTGTACGTAACTTTTTGTTTAATTAATATTGCCCTCCTTTCCCTCCTTCCCCTCCCTCACTCTAAAAGATGCTCAGCTTGGATAAAATAAATCGTTTCATGCGAAGCTTGCTTGATAAAACCTACTGGGTCTTCACAAGAATATATGGATATCGTTTATGATTAGATTTTCAATTTCAAATGGTCATGCAGAAAATATTGCAATCATATGGGTTAGGTTTTCATATTGGTATGTCATATGGCTTGATGTGGAGCAGTTGGTCACAGAGGAATAACATGGTGTTGGAGGTCAAGAAGTTTGTCTGCAGAGATTAGTCTGGGTTTTATGTAGAGTTTCCCCAGGGTCTTGATGCATCTGTTGTTCAAATTTATGTGCCCTTATTTTAGACTTGGGGATGCTCTAGATTTTATGATTTTTATTTATTTATTTGAGTGTATATTCCCCTTCTCATTCTTCTTTTAGGTGTAACCTTTTATGTACTTGGCTGTGGCCCTTTTTGCACCTAATAATTGTCCTTTTTCTTTTTTGATCTATGTGCAGTCTAATGCACAGCGAGCTCACAGCAACAACTGGGGAGATAAAATATGCGGTGGGAAGATGACAGATATAGGTTATGCTCCTATCCTATTTGCCATAATAATCATTCTCACGGTCCTCTTCATCAACTCAGTTCTTGCAGGTAATAAGCTATGGTTTTACAATTTTTCTTCCAATAGCAGATGGAGGCATGCTATGATGTTAATCAAGACCAACTTCTTATTACTTATCAAAAAATGACTGACTGACTTCTTATTACTCGTGCTAGCTCCCAATCTTACAAAGGTTACTGCTGTTGTTGGACTCTGGGGATGGGGTGCTGTTTCTATGGTGGCTGGTTCACTGATTATGTTCTACAAGTGTGCTAGGTAATCTCATGCTCTGCCCTACTTGTGTTTTAATTTTATTGCTGTTTGTAGGTGAAGGCATGTTTCCAACTTGACATATTTTTATTATTCTGGATCCTCTGTTTGTCAAACTGGGTACAATATCTCATGGATTTTTAGAAAAATTACATATTGCTCCCTGAGTACTAGTGTTGCATTGTACCCCTTGCTCTGTTTTTTAATTAATTTTATTACTTAAAAAAAAATGAAAGAGAAAATTTGCATGTGCCTCTTTCTTGGATGTGATTGTGTGAATGTTTTGATAGAAAATTGAAGCACCTGGACAAAAGATTTGAATATTTGGTACTGCCACTCAACCATCATTTGTTTTGCATTTTAGAGGACCTTTAAAGAGTTTTCTTGATGCCAATTTAGGGTTATGGAAATACATTTTTGACATATTTTAGCTATGACCAAGTCCTTAACTCCTTATAGATGACATTTTTTCCCTCAAGTTATTAATTTTTTGATATTTACTTTCTGTTGCTTGGCATACACTTTTTGGTTTTTTGTGCATGTACTCTACATATACATTGACATATACTGTTGTGCCGATGAGAATGATGGAACTTGATGTTATCAACACCAGACCAGACTGGAGGGTTAAACTGGTGAATGGTGACCTGGGCTGCTGCTGGTTTAGTGAGATTATTTGGCAATCTAGGCATATGATGTGCCCAACTGCTTGACCTGCACAATTTTTTTAGGCCCATGTGCCCTGAGTTGTTTTTTAGAGATTTTTTCCATTAAAATTTTCCGGAAAACAACTTTATCTCAAGGCACGCTAAATAAAGGAAATTAAGAGGCAATATGGAAACTATTGAAAACAATTTTATCTCATTTTGAGGTCGCTACCAAACATAGGACAATGAGATAGTTTTCCAAATATTACTATTTAGAAAATGACTCATTTTTTAGAAAACATTAACATCGAAACAAACAGAGTGTGAAGGACTAAATATCTTGAGCCATTGAACAATGCAAAAGAAGGTGCTGGACTTACTCCCCATGAATCTTGCATATACATTACCAATCTATAATCACTGTATTTTGTTTTTTGGAATTTATCCACCATCAGAATTTTCTGTAGTGGCATGGGGGGGTAGAGATAGGGATTAAAGCTGTTAGTGGGGCAGGTGGGAACAAGGTTATTGTCCTGCCTTGGCTACAGGGTGGGACGTAAAAGGGTTTTAATCTGTAGGGTGGATCAGGAAGGAGAGACCTGCCCCCCACCCCCCAACCACATATTGGCATAGATACTGCTTACACAAATGATTTCCATCATGATGTAACCTAAAGCCATGTTCCTAACAAAGAATGAAATCTTAGAGAGAGATCAATGTGCCAAATCCTTTAATGGGTAAGTGCCATCTGTCCAACCTCCCAACTTAGTGATTCTTTCCTTGATACTTATACTGTTATGATTGTAATGAACCATTAATGTCAAACTAAGAGGAATTGTTTTGTCACCACAGATGTGTTCTTTCAAGTGTCTATTGGTCATCATTTAAAAAATTTACAAATCATACTGTACATAGCATTTATGTTCCATCAATTCAAAATTTTGTACATGCTGTAAAGTTTGCTGGAGAAAACCCATTAAGTTGTTTGTGCTCCTATGTTTTGCAGTTGCACCTGTTTATGTCAATAGTTGATACTTACAATTATCAGTTATATCATTTGCTTCTTATCTCATAGAGTTGTTGCTAGATATAATGATATATGTTTTAAATTTCTTTAAGAATGCTGTATTGCTGATAATTGATCTTGCTATTGTCCCTTTATTAAAAATTACTCCCATGATGTTCTATCATTATTTCATGCAGTAAAGATCCAGGTTTTGTAAAAAGACCAGGGGATATGGGTCTTCATAAAGATAAAGAGGTTTGTACGGTCTCTATTTAAAAGCATGTTTCCATTTGTAATTAAAAGCTACATTGTACTTGTGAGAGTTGTTTGCTTGGTCTAGGCTTGGGGACTCACATCTAGTGATTCCCTCCCTTTGTTCCTTAATTCTCTTCTTTTTTGTAATTAATTTTTTTTTCCTTGTAATTTTTCTGGTCTGCTTTGTGCTCTTTTTGCATAAAGTAGCTTTCTTTTACTTATATATATATATATAAAAGTAGCTTTCTTTTACTTATATGTAAAAAAAAAAAAAAAAAAAAAAGTAGCTTTCTTCAGTATGCATCTTTCTTACTTATAAAAAAAAGAGAGTTTTTGCAAATGAAATGGCTTGCCTCAAAGCCAGATTTTGTAGATTATATGATATGTGGTAGGTCTGCAAATAGATCGGATCTAGATTGGGTAGGGGGTGATTTGATTCTCATCCAATGAGACAATTATTCAGATACAAATCAATTGGACAACTTATTGGATTTAAGAATTCACCACCCAAATCGGAATTTATTAGTTAATGGGTATCCGGATCTATTGTCCAATTTAATCTGTATGCATGAAAAATAGATGGTGCTTCAACTAGAGATTCATCCTGGAGTACAACCAATTGTTGAGATGTTTGGTGGCAGGAATATGGCGAGGAAGACGCAATGTTGGTAAAAGTGCACTTAAAGCACAAAGAAAGAGGAAAAAAAAGGGACCATGATTTGTTGGTATCCGGACCTATTGTTATGAGCCCTTGATTTGTTGTACAAGTACCAATCTTATGGTGTGATGCACTACACATAAGCCCCACCCCTCAACATGAATTATAAAAGAAAGAGGAAAAAAAGGGACCATGATTGATTCAATTTCTTTGCAATATATAGATGGTAACAATTAGTGGTTGGTTGGGAGAAAAGATCAAGAAGAACCCAAAAAAATTATGATGATTACTTGACATGGGATTGAAGTGAGGTCACTAGGGAGGGCAACATGTTCAAGTTCTATTCACAACCTTTTCCTAACGAGGGAGAAGTTAATAATTTAGGATTACGTAAATGAGGTGCATGATGAGGGTTACAAATCTTGTGATATCAATGATGATAATGATCTCATGTGATGCAGGTAACAGAATCAGAATAATTTCAGGGTTTATTATTTCATATTTTTATCTTATTTGAAATCCCAGATTTCATTTTTGAATTTTGAATGTAGGCTTTAACGTTTTGAGGATTTTATGGAATGTAATTGTGACTTGTTGTACATGTAGTTTTTTAAAATGAGATTTTTTGGAGTGAGATTTTGTCTTTAAAGCTTTGCGGTGATTCTAAGCATCCCTAAGTGCTGGAGCCTAGGCTTTTGTCATCCGTTCCATTTTCCTCCATTATTTTCTATTTTTTCTGTATTGTTTTACTCTCTGCCTACCAGTGCTGCATCACTATGCTTAATAAGGATGTTGATTATACACTTTAGGATTGCATTGCATTGCCACTTTTCCACCAAAAAAAAAAAAAAAAAAAAGGGCAAAGAGGATTGCATTGCATTGCTTCTTGTAGGCATAGAAGTCACTACTTACCAATTTAGTACTTTTTAGTATTTGCCTTTTGGATTTATTTTGATTCAACCATGTATATCATTTTCATTATGGCTATCAAATATCATAATTCTGTATATTTTGTAACAAGCGGGCACACAAAAGATTACTTTTATTTTTTATGATTAGTGATCACTTGATAGTCATGTTGTCCCTCAATCACTGTTTTCAAATATGCTGCATTATTCTTTAAAAATAACTCCAGTCAGGCATATGCTTGCAACTAGCCTCTAGGAGGCCTTTGCACTTACGTGTGTCTAAGAGCAGGGTTGGGCTTTGAATCCAGTTCGATCAACCCATGGGGTAGGGGTTTGGAAGGTGATATCCAAACAATGTGGGAATTCTAGGTATATGATTTTCTGTTGGTGATGGAAGAAGAATGAATTTTTGGTGTGATGTATGGTGTGCATTGTTATACAATTTTTATTAGACTGGCACAAGACTAGGAATTGGGAGAATCAATGACTTTTTTTGAGCTGCTATAGTCAGTTAGAATACATGTTGGTATGACAAATAGGGTATGGTGGAAAATAAACAGCAATGATCCTTTACTGTTCGGTCCTATTATGAGGCGTTAAGAGGGATTCTAGAGTATATTTTCCTTGGAAAGCTATCTGGAATGTGAGGGCATTGTCAAAGATCTCTTTCTTCATTTGGACTGAGGCCTTGGGGATAATATTAACAGTAATTTATCTTCTAAAACGGAAGATAGTGCTTGTGCAGTGTTGCATGTGCAAGCATAATGGTGAGAATGTGGATCATTTGTTAATTTATTGTCCACTTGATATGGAGTTGTGATCTTTTGTTTTTGTGGTGTTTGGTGTGAGATGGCTGATGCCAAGAATGGTGTATGGCTTGCTTCAACGTAGGGATGAAAATCAACTTTATTCCAGGATAAGGTATGGAATGCAGTGTCATTGTGTATTTTATAGAACGTCAGGGAGGAAAAGAAAAGGATAACGTTTGAAGACTGGGAGCTTTCTTTGGAGAGATTCAAATATACATTTATTAGTTCTTTATTTTCTTGTTGTCACTAGATGAAGCTAGTCCATCAAATGTTTGTGATTTCTTGGATTCATTTTATCACTGAATCTTTTGCTGGAGCAGTCGAGTATATGACCTGTCTTCTTGAACTACCACCCTCTATCTTTATATAATTTTGTTATATATGTATGAGCGTGTGTTATACACTAAAATATATTAAGATAAGCTGCTAGTTGACTTATATTGTTGTTGCTAGTTTCCAAATGATATTTTGATGGTTTGCAGGATCTTTTGTTGAATATTGATCTGAACAGTTCCTCGGAGTGGACAGGAAATTGGTCTCAACTATGCCCTACCTGCAAGGTTTACTCAATGGACCTTTTCTTTTTCAAATTTTGACCATGAGATTATTTTAAATGCATTTAATGCTTGAGAGGATGTCTGAACATATCAGTTTGTTTTCTAAATAACTTCTTTTCAGATCATAAGGCCTGTTCGATCAAAGCACTGCCCCACATGTAAGCGATGTGTGGAACAGTTTGACCATCACTGCCCATGGATATCTAACTGTGTGGGGAAGGTGAGAAGTTGTACTTTCAACTAGTTAATTTCATAGGGGTAATGTCGTTGCTGGTACAATTTTTATCTCATGAGTAATTACCACTAAGCAGGAGGGCTGTGACATCATTTTTAACACTTCTCTGCCATCTATTCCTTTTGGTTGCTGTCACAAAATTTCTTCTTTGTGTCCTCTTCATATCATTTATTTCTCTATTCAGTGAATAATGCTAATAAAGAAAGATGGTGCTTGTGATTTTTCCATTTGAAGCATTACTTTTTGTTCTTTTATCTCATTTTTCCTGACAGCTTATATCATTGTAATGATACATCTTGCAGAGGAACAAAAGGGATTTCTTTGTTTTTCTCTGCTTTGCTTTTTTGGCATCGTTCCTTAGTGCTGCTGTTGCAATTCAAAGTACGTTTTAACATTTGCAGTTATCTATACATTTTGATAATGTGTATCCTTTTCATTTTGGACTAGATTAAAATCATCTTTTTGACAAACAAAACAGGGATTTGGACTGCAAAACCAGTCTTGCCTACTGAAGAAACATGGATTCATTATGTGGCAGTTCAACATCCTGGTGTTGTTGCATTTTTGCTCCTGGACATGATAATTTTGCTTGCTGCTACCATTTTAACTACCTCACAGGCTTCCCAGGTGATTGACTAAACCATCACCTAGACATCATTTTGGCATAAAAGATTTTTTGCTTCTAGCAAACATGCACATTTGTGTCCATATGTATGTATCCAGCAAGTTCTGTGTATGCATCTAATATGTTCTAGCTCAAATTGCACCTCATCCCCTTGAATGATAAATGATTCCATGATATTTGGGGCCATGGAAAGATTGTTCAACTAACTTGTCTGAGATTGGGAGTCTAATTAGTTAATTGATGTGCTTTTGAATTGCTGGATCTGTTTCAATCCACTTGGTCTTATATCAGTTATTTATGCTTAATCTACTCAGTTAAAATAGCTTTAGGATAGCGTACTCTTTGATCCAACTGTTGCCATCAAGGAACCTGTATTGCTAAAGCAGATGGCAATAGACAAGTATTGAGGCACGGTAGGCGAAACAAATATTTTCTGTAGGAGAAGGAATTATCTTGAATTTGTCCTGTATCAAACATCATTTTGTTTGTGATTATTAGAAGTTTGTAGTGGTGGTTGACTACCAGGTGCTGATTATGTAGCTTATAGAAAAACAATGAATCAAAAGAGTTGATGAATTGTGGGATGATCATTTTTTAAACCAGATGCAGTGTGGTTAAAGCAAGGGCAATTATGCCACAAGCTACATGTTATGATACTTGTTACAGTTTGCAGTTCTGGTGTATGACTGTTGTTCCCACCGGGAATAAAAACTAAGAAGTTCAAGTCATAGGGAGGTATAATTCATGCATAAATTTATTTTGATATAAATATACAGGTAAGCTTGATTTTAATATAATTCTATGGGTAAGGTGCTAATGAGATTTGCCAATGAGTGTTAAAAGAGCACTTCCTTCTCCCATTTGGGTTATGCGGAACATACTATTTTTTTTTCTTTTAAAGATTCTAAGCAGATATCCTTTTAACTCTCAAAAGTTCCACCTTCCAGTAGTAGTTAATGTGTACACATTCGTTTGTACCATATGATGTTTTCAGTTACTATCTTTAGAAGTCGCTAAGTAGTAGTTAATTAGCATGTGTTCATGTTTATGATGCAGATAGCTCGAAATATCACAACAAATGAATTAGCAAATGCTATTCGTTATGGGTATCTTCGTGGTCCAGATGGGCGGTTTCGTAATCCATACAACCATGGGTGGCAGAAGAACTGTGCAGATTTTTTTATTCATGGCTATACAAATGATGAAGAAATTGCTTGGCCTCCATTGCAGCAGGTTGCTAGGTAGAGCTATTGCAATGATGTGCGGATTTACAGCTAAGCTTGGCATCTTGTTTTCTCCCTTGGTTACAGATGATGCTGGGCACCAATTGCTATAACTGCATAGATGTTCCATCATAAGGACTGCAATAGTTCCTTATATATTGTTTAGAAATACATAGAGTCCAATTCATAGCTTTCCATATGTAGAGTTGAATGAATACCATTACAAAAGAAATGAAAAAAACTTTCAATTCTGTGGTTCTATCTCCTATCTCTCATTCCAAAACTTTTCCACTGAACCTGTTTGTACCAGTTCATTAATGATGGGAAAATGAAGAGATGGGCATAATCAACATTCTTTAAGGATATTTTGAAACAGTGAATGAATCCATCCTACTTTTGATGAATTGAATTTATAGCAGCACAACATTCATGGTGGGTGTATTTGTTCTTACGCTCCAGCCAACCATGCTTGTTTGATTTTTATACCAGTTGCAGTGGTACAAAGCCAACGCATGAGGTTTGTGGACGTGTGGAGAGCCTAAATAAATGACTTATATTGGTGAAACTTTGTAAGGATTGTTTGCAGCAAACTTCAATAGAAGAGAGAGGAATTAGCATTGATATTCATTATTATCATGGTTACAGTGTCCGTTTGAAATATCATTTATGACCAAGGGTCTTGTAGTTCAATTGATTGGTACCTTCGGGTGTTTTCTAATAAAGACATTCATGATTCAAATTTCTCTTTTATGCCAATTATTGAATGATCAAAATCAGTTGATATTGGCCACAGTAACGTCATGGAGATCAAGAAATAAATATTTGATTCATATCAATCAACATGGCAATTGGCAAGATGTTGGCCCTCGGCCCCAGTAACACACAAGACTGCAACTTTGAACCCAGGGGGCCAACCTTGTGCTTGGCAATTAGCTCTCCTCGAACTCAAACATGAATTTTCTTCCATATTTTGTTAAATAATCCACATAAGTCATAACACATCTATTTAATATCCCAAAATAAAATGGAATGACATTGACGGATATTTCAATTTCTGTTGAAAATCTTGGTGGTGTTCTTTGTAAATTGCAACGCCACAAAATTAAAAATAAAACTATTTTAGTATTGCAAGGTTCTAGAAATTCTTCCTGTACCAAAAACAATGTTTGCCCTCGTCAGGAACTTCATGTTCTAAAGAAGGCTAGAGCTGGTTTGATATCAATTTACAATCTTGGGTTCATGAGGAAGCTCTATGAACGTCAGAAAGAGGATTCTCTCCACAATCCCTCTCCCCAGCAGCTGCTGGCATCTACTTTTGTGAGCCTCTTTGCATCCCGGGCTCATACAAAAATCGTTTCATACAATTAGTTATGGAATCCACTCATGAGGTTTGTCGGTGATCCTAATAATGAAGATCTCTCTCAACTTATTCACATTTTAATTATGAGATCATCAAGAGCTTTGTAGTTGTAGCTCAACTAGTTGCCACCTTCTTTTGTTTCTAACAAAGATATCCAAGGTTCATATGAATCACATCCTCCTCCCCCTAAGGACTATTGGTGATGCCTCCAATCTGATTGTTTGGTTTTTGATAGCAGTTGAGCTGATTGAGCCTCTAAACAAGAGGAGAAATTCAATAAGGTTTTAAAACAAGGATACTAATGTAGAGGCTTATAAGAAGATTATTCAGATATTGCGTGGTGGTAACCTAACATACTATAATTTTAGACAAGCTTTATGAAGTTGAGGCTCCTGTTGTAAAAGAGCTTAGTTCTTCATCATTAGGAAAAAAATCTCATTAAAAACCGTAACACTTTTATATATAGTCAGGTCATAATCTAGACTAACCACAACTAGGCTCCACAAAACCTAACAAAATTCTGGTGTGTTCTCTTGTAAATCTACTTGGGAGACTAATAGAATGAAATTGCCTGGGGTGGACTGGTGGAGATTGGCTTGGAAACATTCCAAAACACAACTTTATTTGTTGGCTTGCCTAGGGGAATAGACTGTCTACAAGGGATAGGTTGATTCAATGGGTTTATCAAGGGAATACTTTACGTGTTTTCTTCACAGGAAGCATGAGATCAGGGACTACATTTTCTTTGATTGCTCCATAACTAGAACGATTTGGCATCAGGCAAAAGTTTAGTGTTTGATGGAGGACTCCGGTTATGACGGGTGTTAGGTGCTTCAATGGGGTAACAGCGCTTGAAGAATAAAAGCTTTAAAGTGCTTTGCCAGCAGTGCTCTGAGGCAGTGTACCACATCTAGTTACAGAGAAACACCACACATTTTTAAGGAGCAACATTAAATTTAGAGTTTAGTTCCGCATGACAGTGAAGAATTCTATGATCAACAGGGTGATTTGTTGTAATTGGAGTGTTGTAGTCTAGCTGCTGTTTGGTTTAGTTTTTTTCTTTGGTAACCTTGGCTGCTTTGTGTAGTGTTTGTACTAGGCTTTCTTTTATTGTACAGTTCTTTTGGGCTGCTGGAGCTGTAGAATTTCAGTACTTTTTTACTTTTAACAAAATCTCACATCTATCTAAAACAGAGAATTTGATGTTGCTTGAAACATTGATGAGAATACTGAATGTGAGAGGGTGATAAGAATTATTTTGCTTTAGTGGAGAATTGTTTTGTTGAGCAGCCACCATAGGCACTGCGCTGCTTTAGGGATATGTATAATCTTCAGCCCGCCAGGAATCTTAAAATCAATAATTTCATATATTTTGTAACTATAAATTAACCTATGTTTCCACTAACTGTTGCATTTTAATTGAAAAATAATAAGTGTATCATTTGGTAACTCGAAGAGACAAGAAAACATGCTAAAAGTTCAACATAAACTCACTGAGTATTTTGATTTAAATGATCTGGAAAATAGACATATCAATTTTTTTACAGCACTCAAAAGATAGACACAAGACTACGCTCCAAACTATGCATCATTTCAGAAATACTGATCATTTCAATCCTGCACTATGCATCCATGCGGATAATGCATCTAAGGCCTTCACCTCTAAGCATGTACTCAAAGGCCTTGTTGATTTCCGAGAAAGAGACTTCATGGGTGATGAACTTCTCTAGCTCAAGCTCCTGCCACAATATAGAAGAATTAGACTGACAAAACTAAACAAAAAATCAAAGAAAAGAGGGTGAAGCGGAATAAATTACTTGGATTTCTAAATAGTAAATACAAGCCATGTAAAGGTAATTCTTGATAGATAATGACAGAGAAGACCTAGAAAGGTAAAGGTAATTCTTGATAGATAATGACAGAGAAGACCTAGAAAGCAAGAACAATCAGACTAGGAAGAACTAAAGGGGAAAAAAAAAAGAGGGTCTTATTCCCTTTTGGAGTTTAAGCATAATTTCTATAGACATTTTGGATTTATATTTTTATCTTTTGTTTATTCCTCAACTCTTACCGGATCTTGAGGCAGGATTAAAGCATTCAAATGAGTACTTAATTAAGGTATACCATGGAGGCCACTAGAGTCTTCTAGTGGCCATTAGACCATTTTCTTGATTAAAATTACTGCCAATCACGTGTAAAGAAACTAGCATTCTAAGTAAAAGAGGTAATCCGATATGCGGATTCCAAAGTGATCTAATCCATACATTCTATTTTTCAATAAGAAATTCAGCTTACCTTATTCATGTACTTTTCAACCACCGAAGGCAAGTCAGACCGTGGTTTGTAGTTGCCAAAGAAGGTACCCTTGATAGTCCTCTCATTCAAGAGATTCATTGGATGGGTTTTAAATGCATCATCTTTGTTTGGGACACCAACAAGTACAGCAACACCCCATCCCTGCAAAGAAACATACCATATGACAGATTTTAGAACAATGGATTCGAGATAAAATTTATCTATGACATGAACAGGAGCTCGTGGGAAATTACATCATGAACACATTCAAATGCAGAAATCATGGCATTGATACTTCCAGTGCACTCGATACTTCGATCAACTCCACCATTGGTCATTTCAGCAAGCACCTAAAGAAGTCAAAGAAAGTTAGAAAAGCTGTGAAAGTTGTTTGCACCTTCACCATGGAAAATGTTTCTAGCATTTTAAAGTAAACCAACCTCATGAACAGGCTTGTCATGGTCTTTTGGGTTCACAAACTCGGTGACACCAAATTTCTTGGCTGTTGACGAGAACAAGGAAAATGAACATAAAAGACTAAATAAATGAAAACCTAGCAACTCAAGCATTCCATACTATATCATCAGATTTTGATAGCACCAAGTATCACAATACCTTCATCAAATCTCTTTGCATTCAGATCAACACCAATAATCCTTGAAGCACCCGCAATTCTAGCCCCTTCAGCAGCCTAATCACATAAAACCATAAAATCATGTGTGTGTGTATATATATATATCTTTACTAGAAACAGTAATGCTGCAGTAGTAATTCCAAAAAAGAGCCATATCAAATAAGTCATCTGCATTAGAAGATAGGAGAGACTCACAGCTAGTCCAACAGCCCCGAGTCCAAAAACAGCTACCGTCGATCCCTTTTTGGGTTTTGCAACATTCAAGGTAGCACCAAGGCCTACAGAACTCAATTCTCAACAATAAGAGAAATGAACAAATAACTATCATGCAAATAAATTCAAACAGTTTTTAACCAACCTGTTGAGATTCCACAGCTGAGAACACAAACTTTGTCCAGAGGAGCAGCAGGATTAATTTTGGCGACACTACCAACATGTAGCACAGTGTATTCACTAAAGGTAGAAGTCCCAACAAAATGGTAAATGGGTTGTCCATTAATAGAAAATCTCGACTTGCCGTCATTGAGCATCACGCCTCGGTCAGTGTTTATCCTCAGGAGGTCACACATGTTACTCTCCTCTGACTTGCAGTGTCGACACTCCTTGCACTCTCCCGTGAAGACAGGTAGCACATGGTCACCAGGTTTGAGGTCCGTCACACCCTCACCAATGCTCTCAACAATCCTAAGTACCAAAATCACCAGAAACACAAGTACATAGTTAGAAAAATGTATTCAATTGTATATGAAAGGAACTGAAACACAATTAAATCTATTTGATTGTAACTAGTATGTTCTAAATATTTTTTTTTTCTTGAAATGTCCATACCCGCCAGCTTCATGACCAAATATGCGAGGAAACAATGGGGTCTGTCCCTGCATATTCAAAAATCAATCGGTTTAAGAATATCTAGCACAGAAAATAAGTATTTACCAGAATAATGCATTTCTATACGCACGCATAAATCATATAGATATGATCAAAATGTGATTACCTTAGCTTCCCAGAAGTAAACATCTGTGTGGCAGAGGGAGGTGAAGAGGATCTTGAGACGAACCTCCATAGCCTGTGGTGGTGCCACTTCCACTTCTTCTATCACTAGTGGCTTTCCAGCTTCCCATGCCACAGCAGCTACATTGCACATTCATTCAATAATTAATTAGCAAAAAATAAAAAAATAAACATAAATAGGATGTAGCTTTGACACTGCTAAAACATAAAACTGCCTGCTTGGGTTAAGCTAAAAAGTATGACTACTGTTAAGAACAAAGAAGGAATGCCCTCAAATTTATACTAAAACATTGGACAAACCTGGCTTGTTTGGACTTCATGCTGAAATTGCAATGTAAAGCCTAAACTTAGAGAAACTTTATTTACAAACTACATATGTATCATCCTAAACAAAGACGAAAATAGAAAATGGATGGTCACATTCAGTCAATTCCGGTACCTGGTTCAAACTTCTGAAGTAGTCCTGTTCCTAATGGCAACTGTTTTTCCTCGTTATTATCTTGTGTCAAACACACAGGAGTTCAATTTGTATGGGACAATCAAAAGCAAAACATGTTGCTGTATTGATTATTATTTTTGGTACACAAATAGTATATCCTATTCCAAAAATTTCTAGTTTTTGAGAATGACAATGACAAAAGATCATGGCGCATCCTAAAACTAGAAACAGCTCAAGATTTAGCAATTAAACAGAGCCCTTTAAAACAAAGAAAACGTGACAACCCAACAGGGGACAAAGAGTTGAGATCATCATAACAAATGGTACATTAAAACAACAAAGAAATGGAAAGAAACCCATTGAACAATCACATGACTAAAACTAGGAAACAACAAGAAGATCAACAACAAAGAATGTCAGAAAAAATGAACGGTAGTACCTTTGCAACGTATGACTTGATCAGCAGTGGTTGAAGACATGTTTTTTTTACTTTTCTTTACTTTTTCTTGACTTTGATGTTTTATCACAGGTTGCTTTGAATTCGTTGTGGAGAGATAGGTATGCTCTATGAGGGTATATATAGCGTTTAGAACACAGAGGGTTCCCATATTTGCCTTCCAATAAGGTTCCAAATCCGGGATTCAAAACCATGATGTGGTACCGCTGGTTTTCAAAAGCCAGCAAGTAACAGCTACTCTGTATGTTTCCTTTTTGATAAACTTATTTATTACTTTCTACTTTTCTAGCATCTGGTTTTCTTAATTCCCAGCATCTGGTTTTCTCTACAACATGCACTGATTGGTACTTCTCTTTTTTTTTTTGAGATGGAACGATTGGTACTTCTCTTGAGTCAGAAGTCTGGACATAGAAATAATACTAAAGAATTATAAATAAACCCCATTGTTTAAGAGTGTTACAGAATAAATAGTATCATTTTAAAGTAGGTCTATCTAGTTCCTCCAAAAAAAAAAAAAAAAAAGTAGGTCTATCTATCGTGGATTCTTCAGCCCAAAAATAAATAAATAAAAATTTGAAGGTCTATGTGAAATACAAACTGTGTGAAAGTTTGCTACGAACTAACACATAGGTGTTTAAAGACTAACAAGATTTAGGCCGTTTTGTTAGTATACCGTTTGTGATATTAAACAAGATTTTTCATGTTCTAACTTAACTAACCAATCTCTCTCAAAAAAAAAAAAAGTTGCATTATTTCATGCTTTGGGAGAGCATATATTCATTGGGTTGTGTGTAAAAAACATAAGCAAAGAACTTGTTCTCCCATACCGGCACAAGATACTCTAAAGCCTAATGGGAACATTTTAAAGGGTCATTTTTATATCTAAATATCATTTAAATAATATTTTGTTTAAATATTATTAGGAAGATTTAACAAGTTATTATGATTTTAGAAAATGTAAAAAATATCCCTAATTTAATTAAATAATTCTTACTCCTAAAAAAAGGGGGGGGGGGGGGTTAAAATTGTAATTCAACAAAATTCAAAAAAAAAAAAATTACCAAGAAACTTTTTTCCTAAAAATTAGCACACACTCTCTATTTAAATATATCTCACATACCTTTGATACATTTTTTTCCTAATGTGGGGTCCATGGGCCTGATGGCCTTGGCCCAGCGTGTAGTAGGCCCAAGGTCCACGCCGAGGAAGACTGACCATCTGAGGCTATAATGGGGAAGATCTCTTTTTCGGTTACAGGTCAAGAACCTCTTTGTTCTCAGCATGCCAAGGATGAATTTTGGAAGGGACAAGCCCAGGGCAAGCTGTCACCTCCGCACTTAATGCGTTCACCTAACCCCTCTGGCCGCATTAATGGTGATACAACCCTTTGGCAGGGCAGCGTTGATCAGAGTGAACCACTTGAGTGCTGATAAGACTTTTGATGGGATGGGCAATCAGAAGAAAGTCGAATAGATGATCAACAGATGGAAGAGCGAGAGAGGACAATGAGGACTATATAAGAAAAGCGAGTAAAGTAAAGGAAAGGGGGGAAGAAGGCCAAAGCAAAAGGGCTCCTAGGCCGAGGAGCATTCCTCGGTTGTAAACAGTTATTTTTTATATAAAAGAAAAGAAGTTCATGCATGGTGAACGACGGCCAGCTTCTAAACCTTCTACCCATTTTCTACAAATTTATTGTTGGGCTTGTTGGACTGACAACCCGTTTATATTCTGGGTCCAATCCAAATTGTGTCCCTACAATTGGCGCCATCTGTGGGAAGGATTAGTGCGCTGGCCGGAGCACCAGCCGATTGCTTTAGGTGGTCTTTTTACAGTAAGTTAAAAAAAAAAAAAGATTTGACAGCGAAAAGAGCGATTGATATTATTCCATAAAAAGAAGTTACAAGTTACAATGAGAGGTACTTTAACAAAAAAAAAAAAAAAAAAAAACAATTACAGATTACAATCAGAGGCTCAGGCAGGCTTGCTTTACAATTATCCCTACCAGCTAGATCTACAATCAGAGGCCCAGGTGGACCCGCTCCAAAACTAGCCGGAAGGAAGTGTCAACCCGTGCTTTTATTGGCATTAAGAGAATGGGAGAGCTTGACAATAAAAGCAGGGGATGAGGAGGGCCAGGTGACCAAGGCTTGAACAAAGTGAGGCGCAGATGCAGGCGCACCGGCCACCCTTCCTCATGATGTTCCTTTGATTCTCTCCAACCTTCACGGGTGCTAACCGTTGGAGACGGCAACACTCAGGCACCGGCCATGACGTGAATTCACACATCTCCTCCGTCAGGGGTGCGCTCCGAGGAGGGACATTAGGTACTCCAACGATCTCCCTCCAGGCCACTATGCATGGCACCATCAGGGTTACGCCTAAACTTTGCCGTGCCGAAAACTCAGTGGGGGCTGCGGCCACGACGGCTCCTGGTACGGATGTCTTCACACTCGCCCAAAGCCGCTCCATAACTACCAACTTCGGTAAAGTTATTCAAGGGGCTAGGGGAACTAGGGGTGTGTATTTTCTCTGTTTGCGTTTGGGAATTCATTGAATGTGAAGAAGCCTTCCTCCTGAAGGAGTCTTATATAGGGAATAAATGCTGGTGGGAATTAATTCGTGCAAAATTTGAAAGGAGAATTGTCAACAGTGCAAATCACGGAGTCATCAAATTCTGAGGGGCTGTAGACCGCTGGATGTGTGCTAATTTACGAGGACATTAATGAGGGCGCTTCTTGCGCACCGAAATGTCAAGCGTGGAAAATGAACCGCCAAAAGACGCCTCGTAAATGAAAAGAGTAGGACTCGAACTGGAGGCCGGACAAAATGCCACGTGTAAGGTCATAACCTAACCCGAAGAGGAATAGTCTCCAGCGAAGCAGTCTGAAGACAAACCCCTCCTTACAAAAAAAATAGAAGTGATAGACAAAACCAAGGCATTGCATGGTCCTCGGACCCAAGCCTATGGTAAAACTATTCACACTGTTACATCTGGGTACTAGACAGAACTAAGGTATTGTATGGTCTTCGGACTCAAACCTATGGGGAAACTAGATACTTACAGAAAAATAGAAGTGGTAAACAGAACCAAGGCATTGCATGGTCTTCGGACTCAAGCCTATGGTAAAACTATTCATACTGTTACATCTGGGTACTAGACAGAACCAAGGTATTGCATGGTCTTCGGACTCAAACCTATGGGGAAACTAGATACTTACAGAAAAATAGAAGTGGTAGACAGAACCAAGGCATTGCATGGTCCTCGGACCGAAGCCTATGGTAAAACTATTCACACCGTTACATCTGGGTGCTAGACAGAACCAAGGTATTGCATGGTCTTCGGACTCAAACCTATAGGGAAACTAGATACTTACAGAAAAATAGAAGTGGTAGACAGAACCAAGGCATTGCATGGTCCTCGGACCCAAGCCTATGGTAAAACTATTCACACCGTTACATCTGGGTGCTAGACAGAACCAAGGTATTGCATGGTCTTCGGACTCAAACCTATGGGGAAACTAGATACTTACAGAAAAATAGAAGTGGTAGACAGAACCAAGGCATTGCATGGTCCTCGGACCCAAGCTTATGGTAAAACTATTCACACCGTTACATCTGGGTGCTAAACAGAACCAAGGTATTGCATGGTCTTCGGACTCAAACTTATAGGGAAACTAGATACTTACAGAAAAATAGAAGTGGTAGACAGAACCAAAGCCTTGCATGGTCCTCGGACTCAAGCCTATGGTAAAACTATTCACACCGTTACATCTGGGTACTAGACATAACCAAGGTATTGCATGGTCCTCGGACTCAAACCTATGAGGAAACTAGATATTTACAAAAAAATAGAAGTGGTAGACAGAACCAAGGCATTGCATGGTCCTCGGACCCAAGCCTATGGTAAAACTATTCACACCATTAAACCAAGATACTAAACGAAGCCAAGGTTTCGCATGGTCCAGGGACTTGAGTCTTTGGAGAAAATAACTATCGGTAGAAAAACCAGAGTGTTACCTAGATTCAAGCCATGATACGGTCCTTGGATTTATATTTGAAGGATAGCAGATGGTCTCATAAGACTAACTCCAGAACAGAATACAAATATTGAGCAGAGTAATAGAGAAAAGCAAGTAAAAGAAAATATCCATAAATGGGAAATAAGGTATCGAGCATTTATTCTAAACATAAAATATATAGTTTCCTTACAACGCCACTAAGGCTAGAAATAGAATGAAATGAAAGAGAAAGTAAACAAAACTATCCAATGTCATACACCGGTCTCTTCAACTCAGTACGCAAATTAATCCGACAAACAGATCAAAAGGCTTTAACCAGTGCCTAAGGGCCTTGTCTCGAAGGATCCGCAAGAGGCCTCACCACGTCCCGTGGTATTTCTTGACCCTCAGTTCTAGCTCCCCCCAACGTTCTTGGGGGTTCAACTTCCTCGGGGGGTTGGTCAGCGACAGATATATCTTCGGCGGTCTTATTGCGACTCTCAGTCGCTGGTAATGAGGACCCCTCCTCGGGAGCATCAAGGGTAGTCTCACGAATTGCAATAGGGTAATATACCCTGTCCTCCCTCCTAAGATCGGATGAGGCATCAACCCCTGCTTGATTGAGAGCTTCATGCCAGGTCAGAGAATAGTAATGCCTGCACACTGCAGGAACTTGTCCCTGAAGAGTGGCTTTAGTCTTAGCCACCCCATCTGCGAAAGCTTCCTCTTCCGCATGTTCTACAGAGCGCTCAGCGTCTATTTTTGCAAATATTGCTTCGTCTTTGGCTTTTACAGCCTCGTCCCTGGCATACTCAGCAATACCTTTCTCATGGATTGCCTTGGTCAACTCCTTCTTCAAGTAGACATTGCCTTCCTTGGTAGTCTGTAGCTGGCTCTCAACGTCTTGCAAGCGGGTGGTTTGGTCCTCAGCTTGCTTCCTAGCCTTGGCCGGGTCGGAGGCAGCAGTGTCCCTGGCCCTTCTCATCTCCTCCAAGTCCTAGGTCGCCTTTTTTAGGTCGGCCTCAGATTTCTTGAGGGTACTGGCAGCTTTCAAAAACTTGTCACGCTCTTGTGCTAAAACACTGCTTTGGCCATTAACCTCCTCATCCAACCTGAAAAGAGCCTGGATAGCTTGCTGATAAAAAAAAAAAAAAAAAAAAAAAACAGGTAACTCCGTAAAGAAAAAGGGAAGGCACTAAGCAACAAAACTCGAATAAAGTAAGTAAGTACCAAAGGACCCACCATGCCCAGATACTTCTTAAGGTCAAGGACAACCTCTGACCCACTCATATTTTCAAGCTCGGCCATGTCGGTGGGAAGAAGGAGAGACTTCTCCAAAGCATCGGCCACGAGAGCCCCCTCAGCCCCTTGAGATTCTCGTATAAATGCGTCGTCCATCAAGGGCTGATCATGAAGCATGGCAGCGGGCAGCCAGGCTTGAGCATCAGACTGTTGGACAATCTTTTTACCTTTCTGTTGACCACCGAGTTTCAGTTGTTTCGGAGGCTTGCGAGATTTAACCTTCTCGGGCAGGGAGTAGGATTTACTCCTATCCATTGGCTCCTTACCCTTGGCAAGTCTTTTCCTTTTCGGGTCGTAAGACTTTGTCTGAGGGTCTGATGCTATGGGGATAGAAGATGACCTAGTTTGCACAGTTAATATCTGGGGCGGAGGTGTTGGGGGCTTCGGCTGCGACTCTTCCGGCGCACCCTTCTTGGAACCACCTTCAAGCAGGTTAAAAAGACTAGTTTGGGGCTGTCTTTTTAAACCCATCTCAGCTTGAGTGCCGACCCTTAGAGACTGGAGGTCGGCTTTGGACAAGCGAGGGTCTCCTAGATCACCAGAGGGATCCTTGGACTGATCAGCTAGGTTGAACACACTATATTCGTCCTCAGAAGAGCTCAGCTCAACTACTTCTCCCGCCTTTTTAGATTGTCCTTCCTTGGCCACCGTTACTTGTTGGGATGAGGAAGGACCTGCTAATGAGATGCCTTCAGATATGTGAGACCCCTCAGAAAAGGTAAAACCATCCTCTACCACGGTAATTTGAGTAAGCCGAGGGTCACGAGCCCTAATTACGTGCCTCGGGACTGGGAATGATTTCTGAGCTGGGTCCCATCCGAGGATTTTGTGAGCAGCTCTAACCTGGTTATCAATTTCGTTTAAGAAAAGTTCTGACCTAAGAATGATTTCCAAGTCCGCTTTATTGACCAGGTGGAAATGACATGCGAAAGCGTGCGGATCTGCAAAGAGAAGAGTGAAACTCCTCTGGTTAATCAACCAAAACAGATATACAGCTATGAAAAACAAAAGTACTGAAATCCCTACTTCAAATACCTTACCTGGCTCCCCCTCTACCGTTGGGCAATGAAAGCCATTGTGCCACTTCCCCGACACTATAAGGAAATCTTGAGTCAACCCCTTATTAGAATCAGGAAGACATTGGATGAGTCGAACCCTATCGTCCCTCATCTTCATATAGTACGTCTTACCCCTAAGATGATGAAGGTTGTAGCACCAGTTCACATCATGGTGAGTCAGTCTCAGCCCCATTTTCTCATTCAAGATATCTACACATCCTAATATCCTAAATACATTCACGGTGCATTGAGTAGGAGTCAGGCGAAAATGCCTAAGGTAATTAAGAGTCATTGGCCTCATAGGGATTCTCATCCCTCCTTCTACGAAAGCGACTATCGGGATCACAACTTCGCCCTCTCTCCTCTTAAGATGCCACTCCCCTTCTTCACAGTATCTCAAACTCACATTATTGGGTATTCCATAGTCAACTATGAACTTGTTCATCATCTCATCGGACTCAACCAACTTCTTAAACTTACCCATTCCCCAAGGACGACTAAAGACTCTAAAAGAAGAAAAGAAGGAACAAAATCAAGAAAAATTTAGAGTCCCCGGAAGAAGAAGACTTACAGAATTATGACGATTCTCTTCAGGTAGTGCGCAAGTTGAACCAGATTCAAATCATACACATCAATGGCCGTAAACGCGAAAGTGAGAAAACCAAGCGGTTCAAACAGGTACATATACTCCCCCTTAGGTTCTCCCAAAATGTAACTGCCTGCCCATAAAAGCAGGAAATCTCCACCGAACGATTACCATCACACCGTTGAAAGTGGGAGACGTGGCGCCGCCAAAATTTAATGTGGGCGCACGTTAAATCTTGAAATGCCAAAAACGCACATTGGGTAGTTGAAAGGTCGCCGGCGTTATCGCGAAACTAAGTGGGGTGATGCGTCTAGAGGGCCCATAGGTATCAAAACCCTCCTCCCCGTTTGAGGGAACGTGCAGCAGGGTTTTGAGGGGCTATTGTGGGATCCATGGGCCTGATGGCCTCGGCCCAGCGTGTAGTAGGCTCAAGGCCCACGCCGAGGAAGACTGACCATCCGAGGCTATAATGAGGAAGGCCTCTTTTTCGGTTATAGATCGAGAACCTCCTTGTCCTCGGCATGCCAAGGATGAATTTTGGAAGGGACAAGCCCAGGGCAAGCTGTCACCTCTGCACTTAATGCATTCACCTAACCCCTCTGGCCGCATTAATGGTGATACAACCCTTTGGCAGGACAGCGTTGATCAGAGTGAACCACTTGAGTGCTGATAAGACTTTTGATGGGATGGGCAATCAGAAGAAAGTCGAATAGATGATCAACAGATGGAAGAGCGAGAGAGGACAATGAGGACTATATAAGAAAAGCGAGTAAAGTAAAGGAAAGGGGGGAAGAAGGCCAAAGCAAAAGGGCTCCTCGGCCATGGGCCGAGGAGCATTCCCCGGTTGTAAACAATTATTTTTTATATAAAAGAAAAGAAGTTCATGCATGGTGAACGACGGCCAGTTCCTAAACCTTCTACCCATTCTCTACAAATTTATTGTTGGGCTTGTTGGACTGATAACCCGTTTATATTCTGGGTCCAATCCAAATTGTGTCCCTACACCTAAAAACTAACACACATTAAATCCAGCAGTTTATTCTTTTTCAAAATCCTAAATTTTAGTTTCTTAAAAATCTTTTCATGTATAATCTCACTAACAATAGACAAATTCAAATTGAAAAATTACATTAAACTCAAAATAAAAAAAGAGCCTTATCGCATGTGTGGAGCACATGTAATGACATCTGTTTGACCAAATTTTATTTATTAACTTGCTCTTTACTTAAAGGAATGATTCCAAAATTATGGGGAATTTAAGAATAAAAAGCCATTGTTTTAAAGTTTTAATTAAAGTGAATATTAAAATAAAAAGTATGACCCTTGCTCCTTTTTATTTTTTATTTTTTAAATGGGTTATGGAGATATTTGTTGTTGCAAGTGTTTTGGTGCTTGATAAATTTTTATTCTAAATTAATCAGTTGTATTTTTACTAACCATGGTTAAAATTTTGTGAAGAGATTCTTATAAAAATTTTAAATATTTTGTTACTAATATAAATAGAAGGGGGTGAGTGTTAATTTTTTAAATCTCAAGGGACACAAGTGTTTTTCCCATTCATGTTTGTGGTGGAATGTCATTCCCCCAAACCTCAAGGGAGGGGAATGTAACTATCCCAATGCAAAATACTTTTTTAAAATAACACATGCACTATTTAACAATTTAACCTATAAAATTTTATATTATACTCTACTACAATTATGTAACATTTTCTCACACATCGCATGGGTCTATGACTAGTTCTTACCAATTAATAAGACTAATTCATCCAAAGTGAGCTAGCAATACTATGCAGGTTTTATAAATTGACGTGTCACCAATAAAAAAAAAAGTTATTGAAAACTTTCATTTATTAAATAGTTTGAGTGACACAAATTATATTCTTGCCACATCAATTTGTAAGTTTTTTGTCATAAAATTGGTATTAGTTTTAGCATTTTCATTCACTTAATGGTGAATCGGTGATTGTGTTGTATTTCTATATTAATTCATATATTAACCAAATTAGTGGTACTCTTTCACCATTGGTCATTCCTTATATGGCATGAAGAGAGAGGCTTTTTTTCCAATGTGAGACAAGAGCAAAAATTTCCTAGGCTCCAATTGGTCTAGCCCTTGGCCTTGAAGCAAAAAATGCCCTCACAATATATATATATATATATATATATATATATATATTGTGTGTGTAGGGAAGATGCTAAAGTTACTACAATTTTTGTTATAAAAAACCTTACAAACTGATGTGACATTTCAATAAAAGAATAAATGAGAATTGAACTAATATAAGTTGTAACTTAGTTTGTATTGAACTAACATTACAAACTGACGTGACAAACTAATGTAACTCACTTTTTTTAATTAAAAAAAAAAAAAAAAACTTATTGCACCCTTATTAATTTGGGGGGTTTCTACATTGGAGTGCCTTAGGCCATGGCCTAAATGGCCTAGGCCTAGGGCTGGCCTTGAGTTCTCCCAAAACTTGATGGTAAAAAGAGTAGAAAACCAAGAAAAATTTAGAAAATAACACTAAGCTGCAAACAATTTAGTTAGTTAGTAATGTTTTCAAACTATTTAGGAGAACAACATCTTGAGTACAGTGTAGCAACTCAAGTCTTAAAAACTCGAGATCTATTTGTCCACATAAAACTCGAGTCTTAGAGACTCGAGTTCTTACTCCCAAAAACTCACTTCCTTCTTGCTCCCAAAAGCCCACTTCTTCCTTCTTCTCACAATCACAGAATAATAATAATAATAATAATAATAATAATAATAATAATAATAAGAGAGAATTAGAGAAAAAGAGAGAAAGTAGAGACATACCTACACCAGGAAGAACGGCCACCTTCCCAATCAGGAGAGCCATCACCGATTTGCCATTGAGATGACAACAGGTGGCTGAGTTTGGTTTTGCCATGGGTGGGTTTGGTTTTTGTAGGTGACTTCTTCTTCTTCTTCTTCTCCTTTTTTCTTTTTCTTTGCTTCTCTCTAGGTCTATTTCTGGGTTGTTGATTTCATTTACTGAACTCAAGTCTCTCAAACTTGAGTTGTTACAGTGAACTCAAGTCTCTCAGACTCGAGATGTTAAATAGTTTAGAAACATTGTTAATTAACAAAATTGTTAGCAAAATGGTGTTATTTTGGGGGGAAAAAAAATCCTAGAAAACCAAGGCATGGACAATTCGGCTTCAGGCTTTAGAAGATTCATTTTGGAAAAAGTTTGTGACCTCTCATAATGGTTGGCCCTTTGGCACTGCAGAGCCACCCTTATCAAGTCTCCATGCATTATTATGGAATGCCTGTTTTTTATGGCCTCAGTTTGAGACCATCTCAACAAGCCATATCTTTGTGGCTCAACTCCAGATAAAAATAAAAAGAGAAAAATCTATTGCACACATTGCCCAAAACATTGGTCACACGGTGTATGTAATAAACACTGTCCAAAGTAAAATTCACATAAAGTCACTAACCCAAATAATGATGTTGTCTGGGGGATAGGCCTTGAAATCTCTCCCTCTTATCTATTCAAAAATTATATAGGCTCACACCGTGATTCCCCTTTAAAGATCCATTAAAAATTTACAGCTCCAACTCCACTATTTTGCGGGCCATGTCCTTAATTTCTTAATAATAAAAAATGGCATTACTCATGGATTGCTGCTAAGAGTGAAGTTTTCTACTTTGGGGTGGATCAACAAACAACATAACAGATTCAAGATCTTTTCAAGTTCAATGAAGGTAGCCAGCCGTCTTATAAAAATCATAAGCCTTTGATTAAGAAAATCACAACTCGTATGAACTCCTGGACTACCAAGCATCTCTCTATTGTTGGGAGACTACAACTTATTCAATCTATTCTGTTCAGGATTCAAGGTTACTGGCCTGGGGTTTTAATTCTCCCTAAAAAAGTTATTAAGAACTTGGAGTAAGTTTAACAGTTTCTTAGGAAGGAAAATAATGAGGCAGCTGCAGGTGTAAAGTTGCTTGGAGTTTGATGTACGTTCCAAAGAAAGAAGGGGGCTTGAGGATTGGAATAAAGTTGTCATAATGAAGCGCATTCGAAATCTTTTTGTCCTTACCGGATGAATTTGGGTGGCTTGGGTTAATGAAAATTTATTGAAGGATAAAAGCTTTTGGGTTGTAAAAACTTAAAGCTCCTGAAAATTGATCTTGGGGTTGGAGGAAGATTTCAGAGTAAAGGGCAGTGATAAGGCTGTTCATTGAGCATAAGATTAGGCATGACTATAGTAATTTTTTTTTGGTTGGATAATTGGCACCTAGATGGTGTTTTGTATTCTAAATATGATTTATGGGGTAATATATGGTTCAGCAAGTACTTCAAATGCAAAGGCAAATTCAATTCTCTCTCATGATGGTTGATGGTTTCCTAGATCCAAGGATCTAGTTGCTATTCAATACAAATGCTTCTCAGGGACTACATTTTCTTTGATTGCTCCATATCTAGAAGGATTTGGCATCAAGTCAAAGTTTAGAGTTTGATGGAGGACTCTGGTTATGACTGGGGCTAGGTGCTTCAATGGAGTAACAGTGCTTGAAGAATTAAAGCTTTAAAGTGCTCGGTCAGCAGGCTTATCTTAGCTGCTGCAGTGTACCACATCTGGTAACAAAGAAACACTACACATTTTTAGGAGCAACATTAATCTAGAGTTTAGGTTCCGCATGAAAGTGAAGAATTCTAAGATCAACAGGGTGATTTGTTGCAATTGGAGTGTTAGCTTCTCTGTGCTTAATAGAAGATGGAAGCAGGAATGCTGCTTCTAGTTTCTAGTTTCATTGTTGTAGTCTAACTGCTGTTTAGCTTAGTTTTTTTTTTTTTTTTGCCATGTTAGTAACCTAGGCTGCTTTATGCAGTGTTTGTAGGCTTTCTTTTATTGTGCAGTCTCTTTTGGGCTGCTGGAGCTGTAGAATTTCTGTACTTTTTTGCTCTTAACAAAATCTCTCACATTTATCTAAAACTGAGAATTTGAGATTGCTTAAAACATTGATGAGAATACTGAATATGAGAGGATGAAAAGAATTGTTTTGCTTTAATGGAGAATTGTTTTGGTGAGTATCCACCATAGGCACTGCGCTGCTTTGGAATATATATAATCTTCAGCTCGCCAGTAAACTTAAAATCAATAATTTCATATATTTTGTACATATAAATTAACCTATGTTTGCAATAAGTGTGTCATTTTATTTGATGAATAACAAGTGTATCATCTGGCAATTCGAAGAGACAAGAAAACATGCAAAAATTTCAATATAAACTCACCGAGTATTTTGGTTTAAATGATCTGGAAAATAGAAATTTCAATTCTTTTACAGCACACTAAAAAGAGACACAAGACTTTGCTCCAAACTATCCTACCAGAAGCTAATTTCATTTGTGAGTAAAAGTTTATTTTCTTCAATTAAACTCAGAAATACTCATCATTTCAATCCTGCTCTATGCATCCATGCGGATAATGCATCTAAGGCCTTCACCTCTAAGCATGTAATCAAAGGCCTTGTTGATTTCCAAGAAAGAGACTTCATGGGTGATGAACTTCTCTAGCTCAAGCTCCTGCCACAATATAGAACAATTAGACTGACAAAACTAACCAAAAAAACAAAGAAAAGAGGGTGAAGCGGAATAAATTACATGGATTTCTAAATAGTAAATACAAGCCATGTAAAGGTAATTCTTGATAAATAATGAAAGAGAAGACCTTGAAAGCAAGAACAATCAGACAGAACGAAGAATTAAAGGGGAAAACAAAAGAGGGTCTTATTCCCTTTTGGAGTTTAAGCATAATTTCTCTGGACTTTTTTGATTTATATTTTTATCTTTTGTTTATTCCTCAACTCTTGACAGATCTTGAGGCAGGATTAAAGCATTCAAATGAGTACTTAATAAAGGTATACCATGGAGGCCACTTGAGTCTTCTAGTGGCCATTAGACCATTTTCTTGATTAAAATTGCCGTCCATCATGTGTACAAAAACTAGCATTCTAAGTAAAAGAAGTAATCCCATATGCGGATTGCAAAGTGATCTGATCTATACTTTCTATTTTTCATTAAGAAATTCAGCTTACCTTATTCATGTACTTTTCAACCACCGAAGGCAAGTCAGACTGCGGTTTGTAGTTGCCAAAGAAGGTACCCTTGATAGTCCTCTCATTCAAGATATTCATTGGGTGGGTTTTAAATGCATCATCTTTGTTTGGGACACCAACAAGTACAGCAACACCCCATCCCTGCAAAGAAACATACCATATGACAGATTTTAGAAGAATGGATTTGAGATAAAATCTATTTATTACATGAACAGGAGATTGTGGGAAATTACATCATGAACGCATTCAAATGCAGAAATCATGGCATTGATACTTCCAGTGCACTCGATACTTCGATCAACTCCACCATTGGTCATTTCAGCAAGCACCTAAAGAAGTCAAAGAAAGTTAGAAAAGCTGTGAAAGTTGTTTTCACCTTCACCATGGAAAAAGTTTTCTAGCATTTTAAAGTAAACCAACCTCATGAACAGGCTTGTCATGGTCTTTTGGGTTCACAAACTCAGTGACACCAAATTTCTTGGCTGTTGACAACAAGAAGGAAAATGGACATAAAAAGCTAATAAATGAAAACCCATCACCTCAAGCATTCCATACTATATCATCAGATTTTGATAGCACCAAGTATCACAATACCTTCATCAAATCTCTTTGCATTCAGATCAACACCGATAATCCTTGAAGCACCCGCAATTCTAGCCCCTTCAGCAGCCTAATCACATAAAACCATAAAATCGTGTGTGTCTATATATATATATATATATATTATTTTTTGCTAATCGTGTATATATATGTATACATATACTAGAAACAGTAATGCTGCAGCAGTAATTCCAAAAAAGAGCTATATCAAATAAGTGATCTGCATTAGAAGATAGGAGAGACTCACAGCTAGTCCAACAGCCCCAAGTCCAAAAACAGCTACCGTCGATCCCTTTTTGGGTTTTGCAACATTCAAAGTAGCACCAAGGCCTACAGAACTCAATTCTCAACAATAAGAGAAATGAACAAATAACTATCATGCAAATAAATTCTAACAGTTTTTAACCGACCTGTTGAGATTCCACAGCTGAGAACACAAACTTTGTCCAGAGGAGCAGCAGGATTAATTTTGGCAACACTACCAACATGTAGCACAGTGTATTCACTAAAGGTAGAAGTCCCAACAAAATGTAAATGGGTTGTCCATTAATAGAAAATCTTGACTTGCCGTCATTGATCATCACGCCTCGGTCAGTGTTTATCCTCAGAAGGTCACACATGTTGCTCTCCTCTGACTTGCAATGCCGACACTCCTTGCACTCCCCAGTGAAGACAGGAAGCGCATGGTCACCAGGTTTGAGGTCTGTCACACCCTCACCAACGCTCTCAACAATCCTAAAATACCAAAATGACCAGAAAGACAACTGTATATTTAGATAAATGTATTCAATTGTATATGAAAGGAACTGAAACACAATTAAAACTATTTGATTATAACTAGTATGTTCTAAATCTTTTTTCATTTCTTGAAATGTCCATACCCGCCAGCTTCATGACCAAATATGCGAGGAAACAATGGGGTCTGTCCCTGCATATTCAAAAATCAATCGGTTTAAGAATATCTAGCACAGAAAATAAGTATTCACCAGAATAATGCATTTCTATACCCGCATAAATCATAAATATATATGATTAAAATATGATTACCTTGGCTTCCCAGAAGTAAACATCTGTGTGGCAGAGGGAGGTGAAGAGGATCTTGAGACGAACCTCCATGGCCTGTGGTGGTGCCACTTCCACTTCTTCTATCACTAGTGGCTTTCCAGCTTCCCATGCCACAGCAGCTGCAATGCACAATCATCCAATAATTAATTGGCAAAAAAAAAATGAACATAAATACAATGTAGCTTTGACGCTGCTAAAACATAAGACTGCCTGCTTGGGTTAAGCTAAAAAGTATGACTACTGTTAAGAATAAAGAAGGAATGCCCTCAAATTTATACTAAAACACTGGACAAACCTGGCTTGTTTGGACTTCATACTGAAATTGCAATGTAAAGCCTAACCTTAGAGAAACTTTATTTACAAACTACATATGTATCATCCTAAACAAAGACGAAAATAGAAAATGGATGGTCACATTCAGTCAATTCCGGTACCTGGTTCAAACTTCTGAAGTAGTCCTGTTCCTAATGGCAACTGTTTTTCCTCGTTATTATCTTGTGTCAAACACACAGGAGTTCAATTTGTATGGGACAATCAAAAGCAAAACATGTTGCTGTATTGATTATTATTTTTGGTACACAAATAGTATATCCTATTCCAAAAATTTCTAGTTTTTGAGAATGACAATGACAAAAGATCATGGCGCATCCTAAAACTAGAAACAGCTCAAGATTTAGCAATTAAACAGAGCCCTTTAAAACAAAGAAAACGTGACAACCCAACAAGGGACAAAGAGTTGAGATCATCATAACAAATGGTATATTAAAACAACAAAGAATTGGAAAGAAACCCATTGAACAATCACATGACTAAAACTAGGAAACAACAACAAGATCAACAACAAAGAATATCAGAAAAAATGAAAAGGTAGTACCTTTGCAACGTATGACTTGACCAGCAGTGGTTGAAGACATATTTTTTTACTTTTCTTCGCTCGTTCTTGACTTTGATGTTTGATCACAGATTGCTTTGAATTCGTTGTGGAGATATGGGTATGCTCTAAGAGGGTACATATAGCGTTTAGAACACACAGGATCCCCATGTTTGCCTTCCAATAAGGTTCCAACTCCGTGAGGCAAAACCATAAAGTGATACCGCTGGTTTTCAAAACCAACAACCAACAGCTCCTTTGTATGTTTCCTAGTTTTGATAAACTTGTTTATTACTTTCTAGCATCTGGCTTTCATGATTCCCAGCAGCTGGTTTTCACTACAACACGCATTGATTGGTACTTCTCGAGTCAAAGAGTCTAGACAAAGAAATAATACTAAAGAATTATATACAAACCCCATTGTTTAGGAGTATTAACAGATTAAATAATATCATTTTAAAGTAGGTCTATCTATCGTAAGGTATATGTGGAATTGTGGATTACAAACTCTGAAAATTTGAGAATTCTCAAAAAAAAAAAAACTCTGAAAATTTGAGATTAAGGCAAAAGGTTGCATGTTCCTAAAAAAAATAAAAATTATGCTAGGGACACAACCTTTAGCATAACTTTGTTTCACAACTCGCCACATGGCGAGTTGTGATTTGTAAGGTTATGTCAGTAGGTCATGTAAAGACATTCTTTTATCAATCATAACTTATTATATGACAAGTTGTGGCATAAAATTGTGTTAAAGGTTGTGTCTTTCGCGTAATTTATATTAAAAAAAAAAAGTCAAAAGGTTGCATTATTTCATGCTTTGGGAGAGCATATTTCACGCTTTGGGTGAGCATATATTCATTGGGTTTTGTGTAAAAAACATAAGCTGAGAATTAGTTCTCCCGAAACTTTATGGTAAAAAGAGTAGAGAAAATCACGGCATGGCCAATTCGGTTTCCTTTAGAAGATTCATTTTGGAAATAGTTTGTGCAATGCATGTTTTTTACAGCCTAAGTTTGAGACCATCTCAACAAGCCATTTCTTT
This sequence comes from Quercus variabilis, assembly GCA_030445155.1. Lineage (NCBI taxonomy): Eukaryota > Viridiplantae > Streptophyta > Magnoliopsida > Fagales > Fagaceae > Quercus > Quercus variabilis. Next base: position 26,757,920 of record CP129455.1, on the reverse strand, counting down.
GGGACTCAACTCCAGATAAAAATGTAGTAAAAGATAAAAATCTATTGCACACATTGCCCAAAACATTGGTTGCATTCAATAAGTACTATCCAAAGGAAAATTCACATAATGTCACTAACCCAAATACTGATGTGGTCTGGGCCTTTTGGAGGATAGGCCTTGAAATCTCTCCCTCCTATCTTATCTAGTCAATTATTATATGGGCTCACATCGTTATATTTTCCTTTAAAAGCCCATCATTGACTCATTTTGCGGGCCATACCTTTAATCTCTTAAATAAAAAAACAGCATTACTCACGGACGGTGCATTCAACTCACCAACCCCATAAACCCAACTCTCGTAACACTTGGAAGTGGTTTCTGTGGGTTTGGATTGGGTTCTAAAAATTTCTTTCGAGGCTTGGGTACACCATTAGGATAGCAGCCAGGCACGGGCCTTCATGGTAGGCTCTAAATGGTTGCCGACAGAATTAAAAATTTAATCATTTAATTTGATCCTTGATGTGCGACAAGTGGCCTTTGACATTAACAAAAATCTTATTCTAAAGGACCTCAACAACCTGTGGATTAAATTAGTAGGTCCTTACTATAGGGCTTTTACAATCATATGTCAAGCATTGTTATTTACTTCATGCAGACCTTTTCTGAGTCATTCTACTATAGAACTAGTGCAATTTAGTTATCTTTTATAATATTTTTCTGATTCCCCCCCCCCCCCCCCCACCCCAACAAAAAAAAAAAAATCTTAGTTGATTTCATTTATAGTCATATGAATAAAAAGAGCATCTTCTGACTTGTGATTTTAACCATTAATTAAATCTAGGGTCCTATCATGTCGTACATTAGGTATAACTATTTGTATGACTATATTATATATCTGTATGACCATAAATTTCACATCATATTTTTTAAGCCAACAATTTTTATTTGCAATATGCTTGTGTGACCAGCTATGTTTAGTAAGAAATAAATAAAAGGTCTATGGTGGGTTGATTGAACCAATCTTGTTTGCCGGAGAGGTGAAAGAAGTATACAATTGTGAGAACTGCAACCAAAAACATATAAATTCAAAGGTTCGATTACATATGAAGAAGGTGGTAGACATCCCAAAAATAATTGATTTAGCCTGAGCATGAACACTCATTTTTTTCCTAACACCATTGGAGAAGGAAACCCCGGTGAGTGTGGGAAAGTGAGCAATGGACTAGACATCTCATTTTCAAAAGAATTGCTGAATATGTACCTTTTTTTTATTCGAAGGAGAGTATTGTGCATATTGTAGACCAACCTCTACTTCACGGTTTTCGTGCTTGCTTGAGGCGCTTGAAGTTTTTATCAAAGCACCTGCATCTTTTCCAAGACATCCCATTGAGGGTATCTAGTGTGCAGCCCTTAGATCCAGGTACCTTTTCATAGCTGGAAATCCTTGTTCATGCTTGATTATCTTTGTTTAAAAGATTTGTCATTTGATTAAAGATGTTATAATGTTCGCTTGGCTCATAAAATTCTATCAAGCTTTATGAACACTTATCCCATGATATCGTGCATGCATTAAGTGAGATGCTATTAGTGGTTTTAATTACTCTTTTATTTCATTAATTATCATTTAGATCACACTGCCTAGTGTTTTTTTTTTTTTGGCTGAGTAGATCACATAGCCTGGTTCAGAGCAATGTAGTTTGTCCTCTAATGATGGCTGTGTACATGGTTATGTAATCTTCATCCATCCAGACCAGAGGTACATAGACCAAACAAATTCATATTCACAAAATTAAGTCATCTTGCATTTTCATGAAAACATAAATGAAGTCATGAAGAGACAACAACAAAAAAATATGCTGAAATTCATTACAGAATTGTGAAAATATACGTTATTATACAAGCTAATGGGGGTTTTTGATTCTTTTAAACAAAGAAAATGAGAGACATAAGAATTAACCGATTTTCCTACAAGAAGAAATAAAGTTATTTTTTTTTAGTTACACTCAAAAGTGCTTATCATCTCAATTTTATTCTATGCATCCATGTGGATGATACATCAGAGACCATGACCTTTTAGCATGTACTCAAAGGCCTTATTGATCTCTGAGAAAGGGACTTCATGGGTGATGAATTTCTCTGTTTAAATTAGAAATTGTAAAAGTTACAGCATCGACAAAATACTGGGTCCTTTTGAGCAGAACCAAAAAAAAGGATTTTTAAATTTTTTTTTTTTTAATTTGACTTTACATACTGACTTTAAAAATCAAGTCATGTACTCTGCATGTGACTCTTAGAAAAAATGAGTAAATAAACAAATTTAAAGACTAAAACAAAAATAAATATGCTGGTGTTTTTTAAGTGTAAACAGATCCACTTCAAAGCACAGTTAGATTGGAATGAAGAAGCATAGTTGAAAGTTACATATCATTCTACTAGTCATTATAATGTCCTTTTCCAATTTAATATTGCGCGTAGTGATGCTTCTAGGAATCATGCTTATCACTCCAAAATGAATTTCTACATGTATTAATTAGTATGAAGAACGATCCAATAAATCATACTCAATACTTTAATAGGCAGATCAGCTTACCTTGTTTGTGTACCTTTCAACCACAGAAGGTAGGTTAGATCTTGGTTTGTAATTGCCAAAAAAGGTACCCTTCAGAGTCCTCTCATTTAAGATATTCATTGGATGCGTTTTGAATGCATCATCTTTGTTTGGGACGCCAACAAGTACAGCAATACCCCATCCCTGCAAAGAAACAAGCATTATGTCATAACTTAGAAGAATTAAATTATACCATAATTACCATAAACTTCATCAAATAATTAGAAAAAAATTTCGTAGGGAATTACATCATGAACACATTTGAATGCAGATATCATAGCATTGATACTACCAGTACACTCAACACTTCAGTCAACTCCCCCACCAGTCATTTCAGCAATCACCTAAAGACAAGAAGAAATGTTATCAATAGTGAAATTTATATTTGTTTATTCTTTACAGAACCAACTTTGAAAATATATAAGGAAAACAAACCTTTTGAACAGGCTTGTCATGGTCTTTTGGGTTCACAAAATCAGTGACACCGAATTTCTTTGCTGTTGTGTTGACAAGAACAAGTATAATGAGGGGAAAAAAAACAGCAAAGAACATTCCCTACTAACACATTTCATGTTAATCTTGCATCTCACTAACCTTCATCAAAACGCTTAGCACTCAGATCAACCCCAATAATCCTTGAAGCACCAGCGTTTCTAGCCCCTTCAGCAGCCTAATCATGTAAAACAACAAAGGCAGTCTCCTCATTAGCACAAGCAAAAGAGAATTTCAAAAAGAGGTACACCAAAAGAGCTTCAATCCAAAATTGATAATGTTGTACAAGAGGGGAGAGACCCACAGCTAGACCAACAGCCCCCAATCCAAAAATTGCTACTGTAGACCCCTTTTTTGGTTTTGCAACATTCAAGGTAGCACCAAGACCTACAGAACTCAATTTGATCTAATAAGAAAATGAAATGCATAATAATGTTACATAAAGCAGTTGCGATGCTTCTTTTGCTGACCTGTTGAGATTCCACAGCTGAGAACAAAAACTTTGTCCAGAGGAGCAGCTGGATTAATTTGGCAACACAACCAACATGTACCACAGTGTATTCACTAAAGGTAGAAGTCCCAACAAAATGGTAAATAGTTTGTCCATTAATAGAAAATCTTGACTTGCCATCATTGAGCATCACGCCTCGATCAGTGTTCATCCTCAGGACTTACATGACACCGAAAGCCTTTGGGCTTTATTTCAAGGGCCCATCGTCGAGTTTTGGCTTGGCTATCCCATATTCTATTTGGGAATATCAAAAATTTTCCCCTCAACAATTGTTTTGATAAATTTTCAATTTTTTATAAAATGTTTCTTAAAATGGTTGACTAATTTATAACTGCAGATAGGAGTATTGCCATTTTAAATGACCAAGGTGCCCTTGAGATTGAGATATACTTTAAGATGTACGAACAATGCAGCGGAACTCGATCCAAACTCACATGGACTCCATGTAACAAGAAAAAAGATCCTTGATTCTCAAAAAAATAAAAATAAAAATCCTTCCATTGGAAAATTATTAAATACTCCCGGAATACTATAAATGTGTACTCTCTCCTCTCACATGAATGATGGATCCCACCATGAATTTAATTAATGAGATCCACTATTCATGTGAGATGAGGGATTAAGCATTTATGGCACTCTGGAAATACACAATAATATCCCCCTTCCACCACTCATAGACTAGCCAGTACACAATAACTCACAACAATTACACAAAAGTTCTGGTTGTATGCATTTTGGGGGATTTGGTTTGTGTTTCTATGAAATTTCTGTTTTTTTTTTTTTTTTTCTCTGCTTGTGCCTGTGTTTGGTTGCTCAGAAAATGTGTAAAAGAAATGAGAATTTGGATTTTGGTTGGAGTTTGAAAAAAACCTACTAAATTTGGCACTGTTTAGTATTTATTAATACTGTTATGAAAGCTTTGTTTTCAAACATTCGGACAACAATTCCATTTGACTGATTTGATTTTGGGAGATTAGGAAGCTAATCTGTAACAAGCTTTGTATTCTGTTTTTATTAACATTTATTGTAGTTAAATGCTAGAGACACATTTTCACAACAAATCCAAAGTGGCAAACTGTGAGTGATAGGTAAAAAAATGATGTTAATAGTGGGTTCAAACAAGAATTAGTAATAGATTGCCACCTAAGATTTGTTGTGAAATTTTTTATAGATGTAGCACTTCTCTTTTTTGTATGAATTTTTGGTGAAATTTGGATTGATCTTGAAAATTAGCTGTATGTGGATGGAGCTGGAAAAATGATTATATACATTCACATTTTATTGTTTAGGGTTATGTGCTTTGGTGCATCTTCAATGAGATGTATTGTATTATAAAATGCATGAATTTATTATGAAAGAAAAGGTCACCTGCATAAGGTAGGTAAATTGGTTGGCGTCATGGGAACTCCTCTGTGCCGGTGAGGTCTCCTGTTCAACTCTTGGGATTACTTGATACACGGTTCTTGCGGGCAGGGTTGTGTATCTACCATCTAGCATGTATAGAAATTTTTTAGCGTTGATAGTCTCAAATATATTCTTGTCTTCATAATCTGCATAGCTACCTTTGGTTTCAACTTATTGCAGAATGCCCCTTATTTGTGTAAAAAAGATGGCATTGTTCTTCACTGCCCACTTGTAAGTTCTCAAAGGATCTTCTTTTGGTTATTTATTTCCTCTTTGATCACATATATTCTTGGTATCTTTGCCAAACATTTATCTTATCTTTTATTTTTAGGTCAAGGAAGGTCCCTCAATCTGGGAGAATCCTTACTCAACAACCACATCTTGGAAGCCTTGTGCTAAGCGCTGTGATGGTGGAATATCAGGTAAATTTTGGGTTTTTTGAATAATACACACACACACATAATTATAATTTTTCAATTTATACTTCTAGGGCTATGTGGAAGAGTTTATATTTGTGGAACTGAAGTAAGGATAGTGTCATTCAGGAAGTTGACTTCTAATTTTCCATTTTTCTATCAATTGTGAGATCTTTAACCCATTCATCTCACATGTAACTAGTATAGTCAATATGCTTTGGGTGAAATTGGTCATAATTAGGGTGGATTGCTATTTAGTGTTCTGGGGGCTGTGGGATATTTGGAACAGAATCTAGCACTTAGTGTATTACTGGAATTCCCCAACTGCCATAACGCCTTGTTCTTTTGGATTCTTTTTTATTTTTGTTATTGTTTTTACCCCCTTGGAGAACTTCTCTGGGTTGATCTATAACTATATATGTGTAATTTTTTTTTCTTTATGTCACACAGGAGACCTGGCCTGGGCCATATATTTGTTGCCCTATACACTCAAATCTATTATGAAGACATATTTCTGATATGCGTGCCTTAAAGTTGTATGATGTTAAAAGATGTGTTAAAATTAAAATTTGCATTTTAACGACGATTGTGCCCATCTTGTTTATGTAAAAAAAGATCTGTTATGCTATTCTATTCTTCCTAACTTCTTCTGATATGGTTATTGCAACATTCTTGATTGCTAATTTCAAGTTTAGCTTCTCTTTTGCTGTTTATATGTGTTTCTTTTTATTCTAGCAACTTTCTTGCATATTTGCAGATCTTCCTCCTGAAAATGAAACAAATGGCTATATATTCATCCATGCTGAGGGTGGTCTGAATCGACAAAGAATTGCTGTATGACTTATTTTCTGCAAAATTGTAATCTGATCAAGAAATTCCCCCTTTCTTTTTCCTTTGTATTGTTTTCAATCTATACATATTTATTATTCCCTTCTTCCTCCCATGCCTCTCTCTTTATATTTTGCTGCATATTTCATGGCTCTTCAATGTATTTGTGTTAAGAAAAGTTGAAGTGAATGAAATGGGTGAAAAGATGCATTAGTGTGGTATAGTATTTGCATGTGATTAATTTAACATTATACCTCAGTGGGCCTTGAACCCACAATCTCACCCATTACCTAGATCCTATAAGGGTAGGAGGTGCTAGTTGAGATATTGCTTATTGGCAAATTTGAGGGAGTAATTGTGTAAGGATATAACTTAACTTATGGAAATGTAGCAACTAGTTTTGATGCATAAGATTGATTATTGAAGCACCATTTCTTTCATGTTTATCTTTTAGACTCACACTACTATAATTTATTGTGCCTTGCTTTGTAGCACATTATATATTTGGTCAAACTAGATTTTCTAAGTGATCTTAGTAATGCAGAGCTGTAGTTTAAATTTTATGAATGTGTTTCTTATTATTCTGGGAATTGACATGTAAAAAAGCTATAATGTTAAAAAATAATGTATGTGGACCACAACATCCAAATTTTTTTTAAAGAATAACATAAAACAGTGGATTTTAGAGGATCAAATTGTTATATATAAAGGAAGATTTTACCTTCATGGTGAAGATTTGAGGGGCAATTATCTAAGGATATAACTTAACTAACAGAAATGGACCAACTAGATATGGGTTGCAAAAAATTGATGATTGAAGTTCCATTTCTATTATGTTTATCCTCTTAGACCAGCGCTATGATTTATTGCCTAGCTTAGCTTCATTGCACATTATAAATTTGATCAAACTAGATTTTCTTAGGTATGTGGGGCTGTAATTTAAAGTTTATGAGTGCCCTTTTTATTATTTTTGGGAATTGATATGTAAGCTATCAGGTTCTGAAATCATGCATGTGGACCACAAACTCCAAATAAATTTTTAAAGAATCACATACAAAAATAGGTTGCACAGGTTCAATGGTTATATATAAAGGAAAATCATAATGTTAGTTTTTCCCAAATAAATAAAAAAATAAAACCATAATGCATGATTAGAAGAAGAAAAGGGAAAGTGTTGTCTTCATGATGATTAAACTTTGTTGCATTTAACAGATTCTAAATATTTGATACTTGTGACTTGCCTCAATGGCATTTAAAAAAACTTCGCCACTGTCATTTACATGATAGAACCTTCATGCTTTTTCGCTTGAAAATAGAAGTTTCATGCTATTGCTATGGTGACATGATATCTCTGGAAATAATTCAGGACATTCTTAAAATCTTTGGTTTTCTTCTGTGTGGCCCATTGAGCCATATTGACTTCTGTAAAGCATATACAGGTTTTGTGTGTTGTGCTCATCTATAATTAATGACCACTATGATCTTTTTCTAAATAAGGTCATGCACAGTGGATTACAGTTATTAAACCTAAGTGTAGTTATGGAAGCAGGGTTAAACTTTTCTGCTGGTTGCTTGTGACTCATGGTGTAGTTTGATATTATGTTTCCCATGTAAATTTAAAATTTGTATCAGTTCAGTTTTCATTAATTTCTGTAAAGCTTTGCTGTATATTTGTATTTAAATGATTGATAGCTTTCTAATAATTTACTTATGGTGAATCTTTCTTGTGTGCAGCTATGCAATGCAGTTGCAGTGGCTGAAATAATGAATGCTACCTTAATTTTGCCACTGTTGAAGCAAGACCAGATTTGGAAAGACCAAACGTGAGACTTGATTGATACTGTCATATATTTCTATATCTAAAATACTCACCTAGTCACATAATAAGTATAAGTAAATAATTGGAGTGTATAATCCTGATAGTAATGGTCCCTGTTTCTGATATATGTCATGAGAATTGAAACTTAGAAATTTCTGCTTCAAATTTTTTCTTTTATATGGTATAAAAAGCGAACAATGATTTTGTCATTAGAGAACTGTTGTGATTGTAATATCACGTTTATCAGGATTACACCTCTGACAATAGCAAGAAATATATCTTTTTCAATAAAGTAAAGAAAACACCAAGTGTAGTCTTAACATTGACTCTCTACAAGCCCTGATCTGTACTTTGGCTTATATCATTATCTATGTCGCCATATATTCTTGGAAATCCCTTGCTTCTATGTTTCAGACTTTACTATTTTATCTTTAAGTTTTTTGAGGTTTAACATTTTCGAAAACCTTGTGAGAAATCTGTCAGACTAAAATGATGCATATGTATCATTTTGCCTCTCAAGAGTTATCTTTTTCTCATTCATAGACAACAAAATCTTAAGAAATTATGCTGTAATCATGTAGTATTTAAAACCTTTCCCAAAACAGCTAATAAATTTAATTGCTTTTGATGTGAGAGACTCAAATAGATATATATTTCAATTTAGTATTATTCAATTTTGCAAGTCATTTGTATTTTTGGTGAATTTTATTTTATTCTTAGGTCCTAGTATTTAATTAGTTATTAGTATTTTTACTTCAACAAGCAATTTAGAATTATAGTTTAGTATTCCTAAATAAGCAAAGTATGTACTCCTATCAAAGGGAGATTATTTTGAAGAATAAAGTCTCTGTTTAAATTGTCCCATAGCTTGGTGGTGACTCTGGTGGTTTTTTATGCTTGGTGCTGACTTCAAGTAGGCCTAGGGGTTGACTCCTAGGTTCCTACCCTTTATTTTCCCGCTTTTTAACTTTTCTGTTACATCGTTCTGGTTGTGTTCTACCGATATGGGTTTTCAAAGGCTCTGTTCAAATATCTATAAGTGTTAGCCTCTCAAGTGATGACATGACAATAATGGCCTTGTATGACCCAACTGGTTCTCATGACGGGTTGTCACTCAGTGATGAGAATTGAACTTGAGAGGCGATTCAGGCAACCCTGATTGCAGTTCTTCCTATATACTTTGCTTACATTAGAATATTGAACCCTAATTCTAACTGGGGTAAGAAACCCTAATTGCGTCATTACAAAAATAACCTTGCTTCTAGAAATTACAAGACTAATACCTAATTAAATACTATGACCTAAAATTAAAATACCATTGACCAAACACACGGTTAGCAAAATTAAATAATGCTAAATTAAAATAAATATCTATTTGAGTCTCCTGCATAGTTGGATGGAGAGGAATTCATGATCTAAAATATAATTCGGTCCCCACATTCCATTTCTTCCATTTTTGGTAGAAAATAACAACTGCGTTTATGCAATTCTTTTTGGAATCAAAGGGAACTCCTGGTTCCATGTTTGAATTCAAGGGTTCCTACTCCTTTGATTCCTCACTAGGAAGTAGTTCACCACACCGGCAGTTAAATTTCCTACTCCAGTAGAACTTACACTACCATCATCTATAGCCCTCATGGCTGCCAGTCAGACTACCATCACAATTATATACATGAACACCACTACCAAATGCTGCCTTCTGCTTCCAATATCATTAGTGCCAGTGCTTATGTGACCCCCCCTTTTTTGTTTTTTGTTTTTTTTTTCTCTCTCAAGCCTTTAAAATAAACTCCCCAGCAGAACTGTTTCCATTGCACCCACTACAACCACTCTCACTGGCCATTATGCTGCCACAACCACCTGTTCCACCGTCGCATCTTTAGAACTTCACAGATGAGTGCGTTGGCAGATTAGATTGCTTAATTCTGTGAGACTTTTATTTCATTCACTCAATACATATCATAGTCTTCACTTGAATTTTATGTAACTCAAAAGAAATTTTACCACATGAAATTTCAATGCATCTTCTAGAGGAACTCCACTTATAATTTGATTTCAATTGGCTAACCTTTATCGATATTACTTATCAAAAAAAAAAAAAAAACCCTTTATTGATATTATGAAGTTCTGCTCAATCATCATGTCCAAATAGTTTCTTTTATTGCCATTGTTCTATTTTGATCATTAGTATTGTCTCTCAGAGCTAAATTGAGCAAATTCCCACCTAAAAAACAATTGGTCAATGGATACCATCGCGTCATTGAGCACTGCATGTAATGTGTTTTTTCAGGAACACCTATCTTTACTTTTCTTTTAAAATTTCTGCAGGAAATTTGAAGACATCTTTGATGTAGATCATTTCATTGACTACCTGAAGCATGATGTGCGAATCGTCTGTGATATCCCTGATTGGTTTACTGACAAATCAGAGCTTTTCACAAGTATATGGTTTGATTGCTTTCTATGATTCTGATTTAGAGCCATTAACAAATACAATAACCCGAATAAAACATATATTCATCCTCTGCAGGATTTATAGGTTGTTTTCTTTGATATTTTATGCTTGACAGAATATGGTTATCAGTCAAATATATTTTTGCACTAAATTTATAATTTATATCTTTGGATGAAATTGTTCATTTGGATTTTTTTACTAATTGAAAAATAAATTTGAAATTGTAGGGAATTGAAAACTTTTTCACATAGGACTTCAAGATAGTTTATTTAAGGTTTTACTGAATACAAAATGCCTGGATTGACCTTATGAATTATAAGGTCAACATTTATGAATGAACTAAATGTTATCTTGATGTTTAATTTATGCCAATTGCTTATGACTTGTTTTGATTGCAAAATTGTGTTATGCACCAGCACAATTTTACATTGATAATGTTCTGCCCCGAATCAAGGAGAAGAAGATAATGGCACTTAAACCTTTTGCTGATCGGCTTGGGTAAGTCATGAGAGTTTTTTGTCTATGTTTTACTGCAGTCGCAGTTCTGGATTTATCCAAAAAAATGTAATGATTGTCACATGCAATGATCTGGGTTCAGGTATGACAATGTTCCTCAAGAAATCAACACGCTAAGGTGCAGGGTGAATTATCATGCTCTGAAATTTCTTCCTGAGATTGAGCAGATGGCTGATTCACCGGCATCAAGGATGAGAAACCGTTCAGGCAGTTCAAATCCTTACATGTATGTGAAATTGGTTGTGAAAGTTTCTGAACAATATTCTGGGTCTTGCTAGTACCCAACTGTACTAACAATTTACCTTAAATAATAGGGCTCTTCATCTTCGGTTTGAAAAGGGATGGTAGGCTTATCATTCTGTGATTTCGTGGTAACAAGAGAGGAGAAAGCAAAAATGGCAGAATATAGAAAGAAGGAATGGCCTAGACGTTATAAGGTGACCTGGAATGATGACACTTTGATTGGCTTCTGGGAGAGAAGTTAATAGAAACAATTTACCAAATGTTTCTCATCTTGTGGTGATTTGATATGCAGAATGGTTCCCATCTCTGGCAATTGGCCCTGCAGAAGCGGAAGGAAGGACGATGACCTCTTGAGCCTGCAGAAGTGGATGTGCTTCTCCGGGCAATGGGCTATCCTAAGGAAACTCAAATTTATGTAGCTTCGGGGCAGGTCTATGGTAGACAAAACAGAATGGCGCCCCTCAGGAACATGTTCCCAAACCTGGTAAAGTAGGAGTTGTTTGGAATAATCCCATCACCCCACTCTTCTTCCCCCTCTCATGGATGGCATTTAGGGAGGAAAAAAAAAAAAACCTTTGAAAGTATCACATATGCAATAAGTCTTGGATCATGAAGAATTTAAAAGTTGAGAATTTCTAAGAAATTATATGCCGTGGTAGCTAAACAACTTTTTGTTTTTGTTGGCTTGGTAAGAAATTGATTGGGTTGAGTGAGGTAAGATTTTTAAATTGTCCATTTTTTTTTTCCTTTTCTTAATTCATTGTTCATTTTGAGTGTTTATGACAGGTTACAAAAGAGGAGTTGGCGACTAAGGAGGAGTTGGCTGGTTTCGGGAAGCATGTTACAAGCTTAGCAGCCGTAGACTTCTTGGTCTGCTTGAAGTCTGATGTATTTGTGATGACCCATGGAGGCAACTTTGCTAAACTGATAATTGGGGCACGCAGGTACATGGGTCACAGTCAAAAATCTATAAAACCGGACAAGGGGCTTATGTCTAAATCTTTTGGAGACCCTTACATGGGATGGGCCAACTTTGTGGAAGATGTGGTTGTTACCCATCAGACACAGACTGGATTGCCGGAAGAGACCTTTCCTAACTATGACCTCTGGGAGAACCCCCTGACTCCTTGCATTATATAGTTTTGAGGTGGGAGACATATGATATGCATTGGAGGTACGGTGGCCTGCAGGAGAGAAGTTTTAAAAGAATCTTTTGGGGGTTCTCATTGTAAGATCGATGGTTATATCCTCTTTTAAGAGATGCGGCAGTTTTGACTTCAGAACGTTGTATCATTTTTTTACCAGTTTTTGGTACAAAAGCACTGGATAATTTCTAATGTATCATTTGAAATCGTGTAAATATTAAGTTTAGTGCAACTGATGTCTTTTACTAATGCAACTCTTGCAAGTGAAAATGCACAGACAATCCAAAGCAGCTTGTTAATTCAGCTCTTGAGCTTTCTTGCATTTTTCCTCCAGATTCGTCATCTCCAGATTGTGCCAGTCCAAGTTTTACAAAAAGCAAGAAATAAGGACTTGAATCTTAGGGTCCATTTGAATACTGTTGAAAACTGAAAACTTAAAAATATTGTAGCAAAATAATTTTTAAATGTATGAATAGTACCGTGAGACTCATTTTTAATGAAAAAGTTACTGAAAAGTGAGGTTTGTGGATCCCGTGAACAGTGCACGGGACCCACTGATGTGCTGAAAAGGGTGGAAAAAGTCAAACATTGCAGCTACTGTTCATGAACAATAACCGTAACAGTGAGGTTTGTCTCTCAAACGCGTGCCAAAAAAAAAAATGCCAAATGCAGATGCGCAGGGTTTTTCAGTCGAATCCAAACGTAACCTAATTTTCAAGTTATAAAAAAACTGAGTTTCAACTTTCAAGTACAAACCTTATAACAAAAACGTAGGTTAAAACTCCAAGAATATTACCAAATAAATTTTTTTGTATCATTTCAATATTGAGAATGTTGCAAAAGCATCATTTTTCATCAATTTCATATCATGCGAATCTCTGAATTTTAATGATTCATTCCTTAACTTTCCACATTGGGTTTTCCATAATAATGCTTAAGAAATGGAATAGTACAATCTGATTTCCAAGAGCGTTCAGCCCCTATGGACATTTATAACTTACCTTTTGAGATCATACTTATAATTAGAGATTTTTTTTTAATGAAATAATTAGAGAAAGTTGTACTATTTGATTATATTATTTTAAATAATAGTTTCCACTAAATAAAACCTGTTCTTTTTCAACCCACAATATGTCACTGAGTACCGGCCAATTAGCTTAAGCAATATGGTCTCCAAGATTGTATCTAAAGTTTTGGCTAACTGCTTGAAAAATATTCTCCCCCAGATTGTCTCGAATTCGCATAGTGTTTTTGTGCCTGAACGTCCTATCACAGATGCAGAATAGAAGGAGAGGGAAAACCGGTCATGTGGCAGTAAAGTTAGACATTAGCAAAGCCTATGACAGAGTGGAGTGGCTATTCCTGAGGCGAATAATGTTGAAGCTAGGAATGTCTAAGCAATGGGTTAACCTAGCTATGGAGACAATTCAGTCAGCTTCATATTCGGTGCTCATCAATGGTGAACCAAGAGGTTTCATCAAACCATCACGAGGCATTCGTCAAGGTGACCCTCTATCTCTTTATCTTTTCCTATTATGTGCTGAGGGCTTGTCTTCCATGTTGAGATAGGCGATAGAGACTAAGCAAGTTCAAGGCATCCTCTCATGTAAAAGGGAGATCCGCATCTCCCACCTCCTATTTGCTGATGATAGTCTCGTCTTTTGCCAAGCTACTCATCATGAATGTCAACACCTTCTCCATATTCTTGCTCAATATGAAGAAGCCTCTGGACAAGCCATCAACAAACAAAAAACAACTTTGTTTTTTAGTCGCAATACCAACCATGCAGTGAAGGAAGATATTTGGGCTATGTTAGGAGCTCAGGTCATGATGGACTATGAAAGGTACTTGGGGCATCCTATGGTGGGTGGAAAATCTAAAGTGGGCACCTTTAAAGAGCTCCAAGAGCGTATCACAAAACGGGTGATGGGTTGGAAGGAGAAGCACATATTGAAAGCTAGGAGGGAGATCTTGCTTAAAACAATTGCACAAGTTATACTGATCTACTCCATGAGCATCTTTAAAATACACAAGGCAGTATGTGATGGAATTAACTCGGTGATGGCAAAATATTGGAGGGGACAAATGCGGGACGAGAAAAAAATTCATTGGATTAACTGGGGGAAATTGTGCATTTCAAAGAAGAAGGGAGGAATGGGTTTTCGAGACCTTAATACTTTCGACCTAGCCATATTAGCAAAGAAAGCATGGCGCCTCATCCATAATGCACATTCACTATTTTATCGAGTATATAAAGCTCGATACTTCCCTACATGCTCATTTATGGAGGCTGAGTTGGGGTGTAATCCATCTTACGTCTGACAAAGTTTGCTTCAAGCCAGAGAGCTCATTCAAGAAGGCTCGGTATGGCAGATTGGTGATGGTGAAACGGTGGGCATAGCCAGTCACAAATAGCTCCTTCACACTCCTAGTTTTCAAGTTGGAGCTAATCAGTCTCTTAAAGTGAGTAATCTTTTCAACTCCAACACACAATAGTGGGATAGAGCCCTCCTTCAGTCGCTCTTCACAAACTCTACGAAGGACACTATCTTGGGTATTAAACTAGGTAACTTTGGAGGTTGAGACTAGCAATGCTGGATGGAAACGAAAAGCAAAACTTTCTCTGTAAAGTCCACATATCAAGTTGCAGCATAGCTTCATCGACTACCTAAGGGTGAGCATTCACTAGCATGCCAAGACCGAAACCTGTGGAAAAAACTTTAGTGTCTAAACACTCCCCCTAAAGTTTGGAACTTCATTTGGAGGGCTTGCTCTGATATCCTCCCTACTAGAGTTAATCTTCACCGTCGTAAAATCCTAATTGACCTGCACCATTTGTGGCCACCGGGATGAAACGACAATCCACATACTCTGGGAGTGCCCTCTAGCGCAAAACGTCTAGGCTCTTGTCCATGGTAAATTACAGAAGAGTAACTTTGGAGCTCCAAGCTTCTACCTCCTTGCCTGATCCTTGACTGAGAGGCTTAACCAACAAGACCTTGAGAAGTGGGCGCTAACATCTTGGTCTTTGTGGAATGCGCGGAACCACTTTCACTTTGAAAACATTGAGACATACCATACTACGATTCTTACAGGGGCAATATCCTTGCTAGATGAATACCAGCGACTATCTATGAGCCCACCTAACCGATGAACACTGCATGAGTGTTTATCACCTTACTTGTTGATTTTTTTCTTTTTCTTTTATAAAGTTTGTTTGGATCCACTGGCCACTGCGTTTGGCTTTTCCTTTGGTGGGCCACTAGACTTTATTTTGTATTTTCCTATTTTATCAATATACTTCTATCGTGGTTGTCAAAAAAACCTGTTCTTTTTTTTTTTTTTTTTTTTTTTTTTTTTTTTTTTTTTGCTGATTAATAAAACCCTGTTTTAGTTGTATACAAACTACAAAATACAAAGGCTTCTTCTAAACAAGAAAATCCAAATTTTAATCAAGTGGTTTATTTGCAGGCATTAGTTTTATTACACAAGAAAAGCTTCTTCTAAACAATCAATGACATTTCTAAATTCAAAATAATTTTTAGTTTGGTCTTGATATTTGGCATTCAAAGACAAAGATTATTACTTTAAGGAAGATAACATATATTGTTATTGAATACCAAATTGCAAATAAAAAGGGTCACACATCAGGAAATGGTTCAAGGGGAAGAGGAGAGGGCAGGTATGAGAAATACAAGTAAAAGAGAGGGGTAAAATGGGGAGAAAAGAAAATTTTGTTATAAAGAGCCCCTCCTTCCCAAATACCAACTAGCCATTAGTGTCTAAGGTTTGGGTTTTGAATAATACCAATAAAAATCTATCTGCTCTGTTTTAGTCTTTACAACTCAGAGACTGAGAAATTGGCTTCAACCCCACACAACCCCAACTCTCAACTAGCCGTTACAATTGCAATTTTTGATTTACTCTCCTCTCCACTTAGGAACCCTATACATTACATTACAATTTTTTTTAATTAATATAAATACACACATATTTCCATACCCAAGTACAAACCTCTCTCTCTCTCTCTCTCTCTCTCTCTCTCTGTGTTTCTAGTTTTATCTCTGAAGCTCATAGAGAAAACCCACTTTGTAGCCCACAATTGCTTTCCTTTTCTAAGTGTAGAAACAAAAATTAAGAATCTTGGAGGCCAATTCAACTTAATCCAATGACAAGAATTGAATTTGGAGTCTCTCTCTCATCTCTATTTTTTGCTTATTGTTTTATCTCTATAACTCATAGAGAATTGATCAAGAAAGAAGATCAAAACCATGGTGACTCCCAGTTCATATCCTCCTTCCCTTTGTGAGTGTAAGTCATTCAATGAACTCAAAAGAGAGTGCACCAGAGATTCAGCAGAGAATGGAGAACAAGTGGTGGACTTGGACTTTCTCACTCTTAGGGTTTTGATGAACTTGAATCTATTCCTCGCTAACAAACCTTCTCTGCCACTGACTTTAGAAGAGAAGAAACTCCAATATCATTTCAAGCCCACTTGGGGCTCCTCCCAAAGAAAAAGATTGAATCTTGGTTCTTCTAAGTCTCATACCCATTACCAATTGCCAAATTGGAATGTCAAAAGGAAGAGGTTTTCTCAACCCACTAGCATTGCAGATCAAGAATTGAAAGCTTCGCTACTACAAGAGGGTTTTGCTTGTGCAGAACCCAAGATCATCACACGCCTTAAAATAATCCCACCCAAGAAACCCCATTTGGGAATCTCTGCTTCTTCATCCATTGCTGTTCCCAACCACTCTGAATTTGTGCTCCTATTTACGGAAAGTCTCCCAAACCCACACCATCCAAAGCAATTGATGGCCTCAACTGTCAAGATTTGAAGCTTGTTACGTAGAAGCAAAAAAAAGCCACCTAAGAAGACCAAATTGAAGAAAAACCACCAAAGAAGCCCAAATTGAACCCAACCCTTCCACTCTTAAACCTATCACCAAAACTGCCTCAAAATTTCCAGAATATCATTGACACAATCAGTGGAACCCAACTGGTTTTGGTCGTACAAAAACCTCTCACTAAGACTCACCTAAACCAACATAACAGTCGGTTGTCCATGCCTTTAAACCAAATTGATGGCAATTTCTTGAGAGAGACAAAAGAGAATATTTGGATCAACAAAAAGACAACATTTATGGAGCCCTCTGATAAGGTAAATCAGATTGTTTTGAGGCAATGGAACATGCCTAAGAAGTCAAGGAAGAAAAGCTCATGCTATGTGCTGATAAAATCTTGGAATGAGGCAGTGGAAAAAAATGATCTTGGCAAAAAGCTTATCCAAGTGATCCAAATTTGGTCTTTTAGAGTTGGTAATGAAGATCAATTGTGCCTAGCTCTTGTTGTGGTCAAAACAAGAGAGAACAATGAAGCAGAAAGTAGTAGTGGCCAAGGAAGAGAAAGGGTACATAGTATAGCAGAGTTGGAGATGCAGAAAATAGAGATATGGAATCAACATGGCGCTAATTTTGGCCTTATTATTTGACAAATTTTCTTTTAATTAGATATTTTATTTAGAGTTTATTCAAGATCATGTCAATATGTTATAACTCATGATCTATTGTTTATTATTATTATTATTATTTGGATAGGGATTTGTTGTCAATTAATGTGAGATTCTAATCGTTAAAATTTTGATTAATGAAAATTTTGTCAATTAGGCTAAATTTTTTTAGTACTAATTTGGGGTATATGTGTAAGTGGGTTTGCAATTGGACCAATTATTGGATTTGGAATGCTAAAGAAATCTCTACAAATTGGGCTTGTAATTTGTTAGAAAAAATTTATAGGCCCAAACTAGTAATGAGTTGTACTAGGTGACCGGGTTTTTCTTAAAATAAAAAAATAAATAAATAAATAAAAAAATCGGCTCAGCTAGGCTAAGCCCAGCCCATTTAATTAAAGAGAATATCAAATTTTCTTCCTAGCTCATCACTGTCCCAAACCTATGAAGCATAGACCCAAACAAGACATGACATGTGATGTAATGACATGTAAATTCTTAAAAAATTAGGACATCACAGAAATGTTTTTTTTTTTTTTTTCCTTTTTTTTTTTAAATTTTAAAATAAATAACCATTATTAAAATCTTAAAAAACATATATAAAATTTATAGGAATTATTTTTAATTTTTTTCTCTAAACATAATGAGGAGACACATGCAAAATTGTCCCTAGCATGTTGAACGCATGTCGGAGATGAACACACTGGAGGTTTTGAAGTGTTCATGGTTTTTAAGCCTAAATCAACCAGGCTAACTAAGTCGAGCCATGTAAGCCGACCTAGGTGCGATCAATTGACTACCCCTAAATAATATGGTTTGATCACTCTTTTACAAAATCAACCATTGTGGTGTGGTGCAATACAAAAAAGGCCTAATTAATTTGCCACAATATCAATTGTTGTTGAGCATGTAGTATTGTTATGTTTGACCTGAACCTTAATTAATAGACCATTTGATCCATAATTATATCTTTTATTCATTCTTTTAAACTATAAAAACTTAAATTTAAACAATTAATTGATGACATGGTTATTGATTTTTTATCATCTTGAAATTTTGCAAATGTAGAGAATTCACAAAGATAATGTAATCTAATGATGAATTTGTTAAAATTTACGTCTAATAAAAAGTTATTAAGTTGTGTAATATTACTTGAAGTTACCCTAGATGTAACTTGTCAAAATTTTAATAAATCCATAGTTGGATTAAATTTTCTTCCAACACTCTACAAATTGAGCATGTAATTTTTGTAACAGAAAATTTATAGGTCCAGACCAGTAATGAGTTGTAATGGGTGACCTGGTTTGTCCAAAAAAAAAAAAAAAATTTAATTAATTTCAGCTGGCTTGGCCAAGCCTAGCCCATTTAATTAAAGAGAACATCAATTTTTACTCCTAACCTAACCCACGGTACCCACCACTGCCAATCAAGAAGCATGGACCCAAACATGACATGACATGAGATACAAAGACATGTAAATTTTTGAAAAATTAAAACATCACATAATGGAAATACTACAATTAGTTAATTTAATAATTGATTTTTTAAATTATATTTTATTTACTTATAGGCTTTTTTATAATATAAGTTTTCAAAATAAATATCTGTTGAACATGTGTTGGAGACCAACACTCAGGGGGTTTCGAAGTGTTCATGTCCAAATCAACCAAGCTAACTAGATCAAGCCCATGAAAGCTAACTTAGGTATGATTCTAATTACCCCTAAATAATATGGGTCAATTACTCTTTTGTGAAACCGACCATTGTGGTGCGATACAATATATACAAAAAAGTCCTAATTAATTTGTCACCATTTATATGAGAGGAAGGAGTACGTATTTATGGTACTCTGGGAGTACCTAATAATTTTTTCTGCTCTTATTATTATGCTATAATCTTAGGGTGTTTAAGCGTAGAAAACCACAAGTTGCAATACTCATTTAAAGAATCAGTTTATGTATTAAATAATTTAAATTTACAAGGCACAATTATTGGTTTGCACAAAAACTAATCTTAGTTAAGAAAGTCAACACCTATATCTTTATTTGGTATTAAAGAATAATGCATATAAAGAAGTTCACAACCAATAGGCCTTCTACCTCCATTTTGAACCATATCTAAGGAATTCCTTGGTTAATGCCGAGCCCAAGTACTCTCTTTTGGATTCAAGAAAAGGCACCAAGAGATCTTTTTTTGCTTTGGAAGATATTATCCAAACCCATTGGGTAATGGGTACCTAACTTGACTCGAAAATTCTGGTTATTTGCTTGTTCATTATGGGAAAAAGATAATCAAGTTGGATTTGGACCAAAATTGAAATTCTTGATTAATATTGAAAAATTATTTTTAATAGTCCTTAATATTGTCCCCCCTTAAGTGAAATTCTAGCTCCACCACTATAA
Organism: Quercus variabilis; assembly: GCA_030445155.1. Classification (NCBI taxonomy): domain Eukaryota; kingdom Viridiplantae; phylum Streptophyta; class Magnoliopsida; order Fagales; family Fagaceae; genus Quercus; species Quercus variabilis. The sequence continues at coordinate 26,737,590 of CP129455.1, read as the reverse complement.
CTAGCCAACCAATATTGTTAGTATCCATTCATACGGTGTTGGATTCTAAGCATTTTAGGTCTGTACATGACCAAAAAAAGCCAAAATGATAACTTTGTATTTCTTTTTGGGTAATTTACTCACCCATTGGTTTGGTATTGAACCAATATCCTTATCTTCCCCCTTACTCTTACAATTATGTCTATTTTGGTGACTTCAGTCATATTCGGTCTATTTGGTCCATTTGGTTCATTTCAGTCTATTTTTGTCCATTTGGGGTCTACTTTGGTCCTGTTCGGTCCAATTTGGTCCTTTTCGTCCAATTCAGTCAATACAGCCTACTTCGATCTATTCGATCCACTTAGGTCTATTCAGTCCATTTGGTCTATTTTGGATCAATTCAGTCCAATTTAGTGTACCGACTTAAGAATGAGAAAATACAAGTTTCGGTTGAGATATGAGAGTACTATCAATTATTTGAGTAATATCAATTGTAATTATATGATAAGTTTTGGTTATCATAATAATCTTTTTAAGAGAATGAGAATTTGAATAATAATTTTGAGACTTAAAAATTTTAATTGTACCAAAATAAACTAGGAAAATATAATGCATAATAACAATAGTTAGAAGATCAAAAAATATATATTAATCAAAAACATCAAAAATTATAAAATTATAAATTCATAAAATAGAGTGATGGAATTTAGTTTTTGAAACTATTTAATTTTAAGGAGAACAAATTATCAATAATAAAATTTAGAGAATAAACTATACATATTCAGTATGATAACCAAAATTAGTCATATAATTAGAGAATAAAATTTTGATTATTAATTTCTTTTAAGAGAATGAAGAATTTGAATAATTTATTTAAATAAAAATTATATATTTATGTGTGTGTGTGTGTGTAGCTTGAAGGTATAATTAACTTTATGCAATTCATTTAAAAGTAATGACTTTAAAATAAATGAGTTACTGCCCTCAAGATTATATTTGTATATTCATAGCCTATGTGGACTAAAATGCTATGTTAATATAGCTTAACAAAAATGTTGCAACAATAAATATTATTCTTAAGATTTTAAATATTACAAGTTTGAGATATATATATATATATATATATATATTAATAAATTTGGATTTAGAATAGGTGCTATCAACCCAAACATGTCTTTTCTCTATATTTAAGTGCATAAAAAAGGACCAAAGTAGACAAAAACGGACCAAGGTGGTCCGAATGGACTGAAGTGGATACAAATTGAGCAAATTGGATCAAATAGAATGAAGTGGACCAAATGGACAGAATAGGATTGAATGGGAAGAAGGTGGACAGAAGTGGACCAAATTGGACAAAGTGTACCAATGTGGACCGAAAAGGATTTAAGGGGATCAAAGTGAACCAAATAAGAATGAATAGATGGATTAGGACTGAAGTGGACATAATGGACTGAATATGACCAGTTAGACAGAATAGGACCAAAGTGGACAAAATAGGACCAATGTCAACTGAATAGAACCAAAGTGGATAGAATGGACCGAATAGGACCAAAGTAGACTGAATAGAACCAAATTGGACTGAATAGGACTTTTGAATATTTATTATTTTTATTGCATTTTTAGGGCTCATATTTCTAATTTTTAATGTCTATTTTATTTTTATTGTTTTACTAAAAAATAAAGAGTTTGACCCAAATATAATAAAATTTCATACTTTTCTACCCAAAAATTAAGAATAAAAATGATTTTTTAAGCAAAACTTGAAAAGATAACCTATAAAAAGAATCAATTAAGTTCCAAAGATGACCAAAATTGAACGAGCAGACCAAATTGGATCAAAATAGACCTAATTAGACCGAAGTAGGCCTAATTGGGCCAAGTGGAAATTGTTTAATCTTTAGGGAGAAAAAATTATCTTCCACAAATTTTAGAGAAAAAATTATATATTATATTACAATTACAAAATAATTATTTATTCTCATACATCATGTGGTCTGAGACTAAGTTATATATATATATATATATATCTAAAAGCTGAAACATAGCATTTATTGTTATGCTGCAATTGAGCCACATTAGTAGCCACATCTTTATCCTTTTTGTTTCCAATTTTTCCTATATATTTTTTAAACATTTTCTCTTAAGGTAACTTAAAAACTCCATTATTTAAAAATTAAAATATTTTTTAACCATTATTATTATTATTATTATTATTATTAAACTCTCCCTCCCTTTTACCTCTTCATCTCCCTACCACTTTCTACCTTAATGTCATTCTCTCTCTACCCTTTTATCATCTTTTATTTTTATTATCTTTATTCTCAACACCTTACTATAAATTTGACATTTTTTTTCCATTATATGCATATTTCTCTCTCTCTCTCTCTCTCTCTCTCTCAATTTGTTTTTCATTTTTTGTTTCATTTTTTCTTTTTATTGTATCCATACTTTAGGTTGATGAATTTTTGTGTTAATTAGAATTCTACTTTGGGTTGATGTGATTTAGTTTTGTGTTTTAAGTTGTTATTATTCTCTTTGATTATTAAATATTATCCTACTTCATTATACATATAGTATATAATAATATAATGCTCCTATTATATTACATAGCATGACTTGGATAATTTGATGTTTATTACTGTATATTTTATTTTTACTCTTTTTTCTTCTCATCTTATTTTATTCAACATTTAAATTTAGTCATATCCTTCGTACTATTAGATTATGCAGCACAAATCAAGAAAATGGCTAAACACACACCTGCCTTCCTTTAGCAAAATCAAAATATTTGTGTAGTAAAGGGTCATATAATTTATAGTTTAGATAGCACTCTTTGAATGTGCTTAGGCCTATAGATTGAGTATATTTGTAGATTTTTATTTTTATTTTTTATAAGAGCAATTTGTAGACTTAAAAGGCTATTGAGAATGGACTTTTTGATTCAAGACTAAAAATATATGGACTACTATATATCATTTAGATAAAAACCTTTATCATATATATATATATATATATATATTTGCCACAAATTTAAATCATGCAAACTTAATAATTTTATATTATGTGTTAGCATCTTCTTTGCTTCTTTTTCTTCTTCTCAAAAATATTATGTATCATCTTTAAAGGATGCCAACAATATTGATCTTATGGGAAAAGTTACATAAAAAAGTTGAGAAAAAAATGTTTTATATTACTATCTACTAAAAATGCTTTTTAAATATTTAAAAATTTTCTATTTTTTATATCACTGACGTATTTTACAACTACCAAATGTGGTAACTTAAGTCTTAATATTCTTAAGTTGTTTTGGAAAAAAAAAAAAAAAGGGTTGTCACAAAATAGGAGTTAATGTAAATTTTTTTTGCAAAATAAAATATCTATTTTGTAAGACTACCAAACTTGATAATTTTCAAATGATGGAACCACTCGCAACAATATTTGCATAGTTATATAATTCCAGCTAAAGCAATCAAGCATACTTTTAGTTTTCAAAAAACACATATCTACCAGTGTTTTAGGGTTTGTTTGATTGGAGGATTGGAAAAGTGGGAGGATAGAAAACAGTGGGAGGATATAAAATATTTTAATTTCTCTCATTTTTGTTTGGTTGGAAGTGAAAAAGTAGAAGGATGGAAAAAGTGAGTTTATATAAATTTACTCATATACCCTTGTTAAAAAATGATGACAAGTAATACAAAAAAGTGACAAACAAAAAAAAAAAAAAATCATATCTAGTTAAAGAAAAAACAAAAACAAAAACAAAACAACTATGACACATACAGCCCAAAAAGAAAGAAAAAACAAAAAAGCAACGTCCATAAAAAAAAGGAAAAAAAAAAAAAAAGGCAAAGTACCCATCCACAGTCCAGGAAATCAAAAAATGAAAAACAAAAAAGCAACGTTCACTAAAAAAAAAAGGGGTTGGGGGGGGGGGGGGGTTTGTAAGAGGCAACGTGCCCAGCACCAAAAAAAAGAACCGGACATGAGCATTTTTGTCCATTAAGTAGGCTCATTTTCTCCCTTTTTTCTCTCTATTTTGAGAAGAAAACTTTTTGATGAGCTCGGGGAGAAGACACCTAAGCCCCACCATTTATTTTCCTTCCCCCCTACCCAACCAAATACACTTAAAAAAGTTTTCGTTCCCATTTTCTCTCCAAAGTTTTCCATCCATCCTATTTCACCTCCAAACAAACACACCCTAAATGTTTATCTTGAACAGTTTTAACTTTTCATATAATTTTACCTTTACATATTCATTTACAGTATTTTAATTATATTTTTCTATAAAAAGAAACTTTAATTTAGATATTTATAAGTAAACAATAAAATAATGATTTGTGAATAATCAAAAACCCAAAAAAAAAAAAAAATTATCTATACATATTTATCTTGTGCGGTTGTAACTTTACATATAATTTTGCATTTATATATTCATCCATATTAAATTATATGTTTATAACTAAATAATGAAATCTATAAACAAGATAATTAAAACAATCATATTTCTACACTTCAAAAAGTCACCATTTCTTTTTTCAAAAAAAGACCTTTTACATTTCCTTGGATATTTTTTTATACCACTAACCTAACCATTTCATACATTAAAAAAAATTCAAGGCGACTGAGACCAAACTAGAGAAATACCTTTCATATTTCATTGAAAAAAAAAACCTTTAACTACATCTATAACTATTTAAGTCATCCATGATATCTATTTCTTACTAATAACCATAAAAATTACAATTAGCAAGGGAACATACAAAGTAATAAAGAATAAATAAAGGAAAAAAAAAAAAGAAGAAATAAAATTGAATGCTAATTAGTAACTGTTATTTGCAAAATAAAAAAGTAGTCAAGGGGAGTAAGAAATAAAATATAGATGACTATACAGAGGACATATTAAACACTGTGGGAGGACATATTAGTCTCAAACCACCCCAATCGGATATTGTCCTTTTCAGAATTAGCGACACGGTCCTCAAGGTTTTGACCAATCCCATATCGGGGAGAGACACCTTCCACTCTTGCTTTATAAACACTTTGCCTAAGGAAGGGTGTACCACACTAAGTGTGATCACATACTATGGTACACCCTTCCTTAGGCTAAGTGATTATAAGGCAAGGGTGGGAAGCATCTCTCCCCGATGTGAGATTGAGCAAAATCTTGAGGATTAGGCCTTCACCCTATGCCGCTAATTCCGAAGAGGACAACACTATTATTACTATTTTCGTATGTGTTCTAATAAATATTACTGTTTACTAAAATATATATATATAATAATATAATTTTAAACTTAAAACTAATCAAACTCTAACTAAGGAAATCATATTTCGTATCATAACTAAAAATGAGATGTTCTTCAGTAATTTAGAAATTATATTAGAAATAAAGTTGGAAAATTTTACAATTAAACTTATATATATATATATATAATCTTCATATACCATTACTTGAGAAAAATCTAATGAACAACTTTACCTCTTATTTGTTGGCTGGCATAGAGGAATAGACTGTCTACAAAGGATAGGTTGGTTCAATGGGGTTGTCAAGGGAATACTTTGCGTGTTTTCTGCAGAAGGAAGCATGAGATCAGGGACTACATTTTCTTTGATTGCTCCATAACTACAAGGATTTGGCATCAGGTCAAAGTTTAGAGTTTGATGGAGGACTCTGGTTATGACTGGGGTTAGGTGCTTCAATGGAGTAACAGCACTTGAAGAATAAAAGATTTAAAGTGCTCTGTCAGCAGGCTTGGGTTAGCTGCTGCAGTGTACCACAGCTGGTTACAGAGAAACACTACATATTTTTAAGGAGCAACATTAAATTTAGAGTTAGGTTCCGCATGACAGCGAAGAATTCTATGATCAACAGGGTGATTTGCGTAATTGGAGTGTTGCAGTCTAGCTGCTGTTTGGCTTAGTTTTTTTTTTTTTTTTTTTTTTGGCTTGTTAGTAACCTTGGCTGCTTTGTGTAGTGTTTGTGCTAGGCTTTCTTTTATTGTGCAGTTCTTTTGGGCTGCTGGAGCTGTAGAATTTCCGTACTTTTTTGCTTTTAACAAAATCTCTCACATTTATCTAAAACAGAGAATTTGAGGTTGCTTGAAACATTGATGAGAATACTGAATGAGAGAGGGTGATAAGAATTGTTTTGCTTTAGTGGAGAATTGTTTTGGTGAGTAGCCACCATAGGCACTGCGCTTCTTAGGGGATATATATATATATAATCTTCAGCCCGCCAGGAATCTTAAAATCAATCATTTCATATATTTTGTAACTATAAATTAACCTAAGTCTGCCCTAAATGTATCATTTTATTAGATGAATAATAAGTGTATGATTTGGTAACTCGAAGAGACAAGAATGCATGCTAAAAGTTCAATATAAACTCACCGAGTATTTTGATTTAAATGATCTGGAAAATAGAAATTTCAATTCTTTTACAGCACGCTAAAGAAAGACACAAGACTTCGCCCCAAACTATCCTACCAGAAGCTAATTTCATTTGTGAGTAAAAGTTTATTTCTTCAATTACACTCAGAAATAATCATCACTTCAATCCTGCTCTATGCATCCATGCGGATAATGCATCTAAGGCCTTCACCTCTAAGCATGTACTCAAATGCCTTGTTGATTTCCGAGAAAGAGACTTCATGTGTGATGAACTTCTCTAGCTCAAGCTCCTGCCACAATATAGAACAATTAGACTGACAAAACTAACCAAAAAAACAAAGCAAAGAGGGTGAAGCGGAATAAATTACATGGATTTCTAAATAGTAAATACAAGCCATGTAAAGGTAATTCTTGATAAATAATGAAAGAAGGAAGAATTAAAGGGAAAAAAAATATGGTCTTATTCCCTTTTGGAGTTTAAGCATAATTTCTCAGGACTTTATGGATTTATATTTTTATCTTTTGTTTATTCCTCAACTCTTGTCAGACCTTGAGGCAGGATTAAAGCATTCAAATGAGTACTTAATTAAGGTATACCATGGAGGCCACTAGAGTCTTCTAGTGGCCATTGGACCATTTTCTTGATTAAAATTGCTGTCAGTCACGTGAACAGAAACTAGCATTCTAAGTAAAAGAAGTAATCCTATATGCGGATTGCAAAGTGATCTAATCTATACATTCTATTTTTCAATAAGAAATTCAGCTTACCTTATTCATGTACTTTTCAACCACCGAAGGCAAGTCAGACCGTGGTTTGTAGTTGCCAAAGAAGGTACCCTTGATAGTCCTCTCATTCAAGAGATTCATTGGGTGGGTTTTAAATGCATCATCTTTGTTTGGGACACCAACAAGTACAGCAACACCCCATCCCTGCAAAGAAACATACCATATGACAGATTTTAGAACAATGGATTCGAGATAAAATTTATCTATTACATGAGCAGGAGCTCGTGGGAAATTACATCATGAACACATTCAAATGCAGAAATCATGGCATTGATACTTCCAGTGCACTCGATACTTCGATCAACTCCACCATTGGTCATTTCAGCAAGCACCTAAAGAAGTCAAAGAAAGTAAGAAAAGCTGTGAAAGTTGTTCGATCCTTCACCATGGAAAAAATTTCTAGCATTTTAAAGTAAACCAACCTCATGAACAGGCTTGTCATGGTCTTTTGGGTTCACAAACTCGGTGACACCAAATTTCTTGGCTGTTGACAAGAACAAGGAAAATGAACATAAAAGACTAAATAAATGAAAACCTAGCAACTCAAGCATTCCATACTATATCATCAGATTTTGATAGCACCAAGTATCACAATACCTTCATCAAATCTCTTTGCATTCAGATCAACACCAATAATCCTTGAAGCACCCGCAATTCTAGCCCCTTCAGCAGCCTACTCACATAAAACCATAAAATCATGTGTGTGTGTGTGTATATCTTTACTAGAAACAGTAATGCTGCAGTAGTAATTCCAAAAAAGAGCCATATCAAATAAGTCATCTGCATTAGAAGATAGGAGAGACTCACAGCTAGACCAACAGCCCCGAGTCCAAAAACAGCTACCGTCGATCCCTTTTTGGGTTTTGCAACATTCAAGGTAGCACCAAGGCCTACAGAACTCAATTCTCAACAATAAGAGAAATGAACAAATAACTATCATGTAAATAAATTCAAACGGTTTTTAACCGACCTGTTGAGATTCCACAGCTGAGAACACAAACTTTGTCCAGAGGAGCAGCAGGATTAATTTTGGCAACACTACCAACATGTAGCACAGTGTATTCACTAAAGGTAGAAGTCCCAACAAAATGGTAAATGGGTTGTCCATTAATAGAAAATCTCGACTTGCCGTCATTGAGCATCACGCCTCGGTCAGTGTTTATCCTCAGGAGGTCACACATGTTGCTCTCCTCTGACTTGCAATGCCGACACTCCTTGCACTCCCCAGTGAAGACAGGAAGCACATGGTCACCAGGTTTGAGGTCTGTCACACCCTCACCAACGCTCTCAACAATCCTAAAATACCAAAATGACCAGAAAGACAACTATATGGTTAGATAAATGTATTCAATTGTATATGAAAGGAACTGAAACACAATTAAAACTATTTGATTGTAACTAGTATGTTCTAAATCTTTTTTTTTTCCTTAAAATGTCCATACCCGCCAGCTTCATGACCAAATATGCGAGGAAACAATGGGGTCTGTCCCTGCATATTCAAAAATCAATCGGTTTAAGAATATCTAGCACAGAAAATAAGAATTCACCAGAATAATGCATTTCTATACACGCATAAATCATATATATATGATCAAAATGTGATTACCTTGGCTTCCCAGAAGTAAACATCTGTGTGGCAGAGGGAGGTGAAGAGGATCTTGAGACGAACCTCCATAGCCTGTGGTGGTGCCACTTCCACTTCTTCTATCACTAGTGGCTTTCCAGCTTCCCATGCCACAGCAGCTGCAATGCACAATCATCAAATAATTAATTGGCAAAGAAAAAAACAACATAAACATAAATAGGATGCAGCTTTGACACTGCTAAAATATAAAACTGCCTGCTTGGGGAAAGCTAAAAAGTATGACTACTGTTAAGAACAAAGAATGAATGCCCTCAAATTTAAACTAAAACATTGTACAAACCTGGCTTGTTTGGACTTCATACTGAAATTGCAATGTAAATCCTAAACTTAGAGAAAATTTATTTACAAGCTACAAATGTATCGTCCTAAACAACACGTAAATAGAAAATGGATGTTCACATTCAGTCAATTCCGGTACCTGCTTCAAACTTCTTAAGTAGCCCTGTTCCTAATGGCAACTGTTTTTCCTTGTTATTATTTTGTGTCAAACACACAGGAGTTCAATTTGTATGGGACAATCAAAAGCAAAACATGTTGCTGTATTGATCATTATTTTTGGTACACAAATAGTATATCCTATTTCAAACAATTCTAGTTTTGGGAATGACAAAAGATCATGGCGCATCCTAAAACTAGAAACAGCTCAAGATTTAGCAATTAAACAGAGCCCTTTAAAACAAAAAAAAAAAAAAAAAAAGTGACAACCCAACAAGGGACAAAGAATTGAGATCATCATAACAAATGGTATATTAAAACAACAAAGAAATGGAAAGAAACCCATTGAACAATCACATGGCTGAAACAAGGAAACAACAACAAGATCAACAACAAAGAATGTCAGAAAAAATGAAAAGGTAGTACCTTTGCAACGTATGACTTGACCAGCAGTGGTTGAAGACATGTTTTTTTTTTTTTTTTTTACTTTTCTTCCCTCTTTCTTGACTTTGATTTTTGATCACAGATTGCTTTGAATTCTTTGTGGAGAGATGGGTATGCTCTATGAGGGTATATATAGCGTTTAGAACGCAGAAGGTTCCCATATTTGCCTTCCAATAAGTTTCCAAATCCGGGATTCAAAACCATGATTTGGTACCGCTAGTTTTCAAAAGCCAGCAACCAACAGTATGTTTACTTTTCTTTATAAACTTGTTTATTACTTTCTAGCATCTGGTTTTCTCGACTCCCCAGCATCTGGTTTTCTCTACAACATGCGCTGATTGGTATAAAGCCGCAATAGATGCAGGATTTTAAGCTAGCGGGTGCCAAGGGGTAAAAGAAAAAAATATTCTAATAAGTTCGTATGGTATTATAAATTATAAATATACAAAATCGTTTTTTCTAAGTTGATTAAGATACAATTATTTACTAACAAAAATAAAAGTAAAATATTATTTTTTAAATACTAAGCTGGTTAAGATTTTTTTTTTTTGGGAAGTTAGAGCATTTATAACGGTACTGATAAACATTTTAACTTTTAGTATTTTAAAAAATTATTTTAATTATTTTACCACCTTATTTTATAATACAATTAATATAATACAATTAATATCAAATGTTTTATTTTTTCACATCAAAAAAAAAATTTGTTCTATTTTTTTTATCACTTTATTTAAAATAATATATACAACTCATTAAAATAATAAAAGAAGAGAGAGAATTTGAGTTTTTTAATTGAAAGAAGAAATATAATCTTAATAAAATATTACATTTTATTTTTAATAACTTGCTACAGCCAACTGGTATTTATATCAAATTACTATAGTTGCAAAAAATTTATCTTTAACTTGTCTAATAATACATAATTTTTTGGTTCTTTTTGTGGTAAAATAGCTGTTTTTTGTTAAAATACAATCACCATTGTGAATGTTTTTATAATTTTTGTCAAGTTTTTTAGTTAGATAATTATTATTTGACTGAGGTTAGTTAGGCTTATTTAGAAGAAAATAGACCTAAAGTTTTGTAAGAGAGTTCAACTACAAAATAAAATATATAGTAACTATAAAAATTTGGAACCACGGGGCGTGCCCCCTTGGGCCCGACCTAATTTCTTTCTTAGTATAAACCCCATTGTTTAAGAGTGTTACGAATTAAATAATATCATTTTAAAGTAGGTCTATCTTTCATATTATCTATTTGAATTATTCAGCCCAAAAATAAATAAATAAAATTTGCAGGTCGATGATGGCAGCATCACCAGGGCGTACTAGTCGTAGCAGCAAAAACGCACTCATTAAGGAAGTCAAGGAGTGCCCAAATGAAGCTGGATTTGGATGATGTCAGCGGCAGCGCCGCCCTAAGCCGAGCCTCTAGTGCCAGCTTAGGCTTGTCATTCTCCTTCACCGGCTTCACCATGCCTCCTGAGGACATAGATGACTCAAAGGACACTTGGATTCCACTAGCTAGGTAGAGCGGCCTTTGGTGCTTGCAAGGACACTTGGATTCCACAAATCATTTATTGGGGCATACTATTAATACCATTACCTTTGTGCTTGAATGCCTGTATTTATTCTTGCATAGTTCATATATAATCTAAAGTATTTCTTGTTCGCTAATTAAAAAAAAAAATCTAAAGTACTTCTTGTGCAATAAATAACTTCAAAAGAAAATTTTCCACTTGCTTATATATGTGATTTACATGGTTGGTAAAGATTTTAATGGGGTCGATCATGCCTTTGCTAAATGTGGTTTTGATGCTCATTATTCTTTAGTTTGTAATAATTCTTCCCTTCCCATTGTACTTTGGATGCATGGAAAATAGACTGTTCTATTTCTTCTATTTTAATTAAACTTTGGTTTTAGGAAAATAAAAACCTTGTCTCAATTACATCTATATATTATTCAAAGAAAAGGATAAAAAGAGTAGGAAATGAAGATGTGTATTTTATATGTCTAATTTAGAATACTGCTTTTAAAGTTGGATAATAAAAATTTTAAATTTAAATTTTATTATGTAAAACACTAGAAGGTACCAATTAAACTATAAGATTTTAGATAAATAATATAATGTTTAAAAGTCAGAATAACAATAATAACTTTTATTCACTAATTCCTTTAGTGATTTTAAAATTAAAAAAAAAAAAAATATATATATATATATTTATAGAAAATATATTAAAATAATAATTAATTTATGTATCGAATATATCCACCCTCTTTGAATCTCATATATTATGAAAGTAATAATACATTGATGTTTCATCTAATTCTAACCCGTATGAGTTGGCTAACACAAGGAGTGGGGACTTGCATTTTATATTGAGTGACAATGGCAATTACGATTTTGATATTAAGGTCGGATGTTGTGGATTTGTGGGTTTTATAAATGATGTAAATGATTGTGGGTGTTTGGGATGTGTATTTTGTATTAAAATTAAGGAGAAATAGAAAGCCACATTCTATATCAACTTTTATTCTATAATATTCTTTCAATTTTTTTTTTCCTTCACATTACTTCAATTTAATAAATATTGGATATGTATGTGTAATTTATAATTGTTGTTTTTATGATGAACTAATTACTAATAAAATTCTATAACAATTATGCCATAATACTATACAATATTCTCTCAAACCATTTTACATAAAATATTACAACATTATCCATATATCGCACGAGTGATTTACTAGTTTATGGTAAAAAGAGTAGAAAAAAACCACGACATGGCCAATTTGGCTTCAGGCTTTTAGAAGATTTATTTTGGAAATAGTTTGTGACTTGTCATAATGGTTGTCCCTTTTTTGGCCCTAGCAGAGCCACCCTCATACAATTTCCATCCATTATATACACATTGCCCAAAACATTGGTCGCGTGTATATGCACGCAATGTATGAAATAAACACTGCCTACATAGTTGTCAGTATTGTACGATATGCGATACGTATCATATCGTGTACAAAAAGTTTCGTATCACAAGTGCGTATTGTAAGTACTTGTGAATTGTCTGATACATAGGTGCATATCATATGAATCGTATCGTATCATATCGGTGAATCATACAATAAATAGACATGTGGGTTTAAAATGAGTTTTTTTTTTTTTTTTTGTTAAAATTTGTGGTTTTATTTGATTTAAACAAGTTATTAGACTTTTTTATCACAAAGTTATTGGGAAACTTAATTGAATCTACTTCCCATGATTTTTTTCCCTCCCTTCCCTTTCTCCTACAAAATTTAGACTATACTCATAACACTCACTTTCATATGTGCAAATTTATATTCTATGATATTAAAATGTATTAAATGAAAATATAATTATTTTTATTTTGTTATTATTATTATGAGTCTAAAAGCTAGAATGCCAAGAAAAAATATAAAGAAAAATTATTAGAATAATAAAAAAAAAAACAAAAATAGTAAATGCTAATAATAATGAAGAAAATATCTATGAAAAAATAATTTTGCAAGATGCTGAACATGAGGATAACATTGACTTAGATGGAGTTGATTAGATAAGATGATGAAAAGATTTATATTTTGGTTCATATATCATGTATTATCACTTCTGAGTTTAATCAATTTTTTTGAGAATCTGAGTTTAATCAATTTGAACGTGCATGTTATAAACATAAGTTAATTTGACTTATTTAGTTAGCTTTGTTAAATATTATTGCATAAGTAATGATTAAATTGGTATTTAATTGAATATATTTCGAATTAATAATAAGTATACCTTTTATATATGTATATCTATAATTATTTTATAATTTTATTAGACATTTGTATATTTTACGATACACGATTCGATACAATATAAAAATTAAAAATCGATTCACGATACGATTTACGATTTGATAACTATGTCGGGCCAAAGTAAAATTCACATAAAGTCCCCAACCCAAATAATGATGTTGTTTGGGCCTTTTGGGAAATAGGCCTTGAAAACTCTCATGGATTGCGCATTAAACTCACCAACTGATAAACCCAACTCTCCTAACACTTGGGAGTGGTTTTTGTGGGTTGATGCAACTGGGTTGAGTTCTAAAATTCTTTTAAAGCTTGGGTACACCAATTGGATAGCAAGTCTTGAGCCTTCGTGATAGACTCTAGCTTGGGAGTGGTTTTTGTAGGTTGATGTAACTGGTTTGGGTTGGGTTCTAAAATTCTTTTGAAGCTTGGGTATACCATTAGTATAACAGCTAGCTGGGCACTAGCCTTCATGATAGGCTCTAAATGGTTGCCTACCTTAGAATTAACAATTTAATCGTTTAACTTAATCCTTGATGTGCAACAGGTATCCTTTGACATTAACAAAAATCTTATCCTCAAGGACCTCAAGATCCTGTGGATTAAATTAGCAGGTCATTACTGCAGGGTTTTTAAAATCACATGTCAAGTTTTTTTACAAAGAAGCTAATGGGGGTGCTATTAGCACACATGCAAAGAGACCAACCACAACTTCAACACCCCCCCCCCCCCCCCTTTTTTTTTCTTTTGACAGTAGATGAATGTGTTAGTTTACTTCATGCATACCTTTTCTGAGTCATTATACTATAGAATTAGTGCAATTTAGTTATGTTTTATAATATTTTATGATCCCCCCACACCACCCCACCCCCCGCCCCCCAAAAAAAAAAAAAAAACATAGTCGATCTCATTTATAAATTTAGTCATATGAATAAAAAGACCATCTTGTTACATGTGATTTTAACCATTAATTAAATCTAGGGTCCTATCATGTCGTACATTATGTAAATATTTGTTAATTTCACATCATATTTTTTTAGCCAACACTTTTTTTATTTATTTGACCAGCTATGTTTAGTAAATAAGAGGACTATGGTGGGTTGATTGAACCAATCTTGTTTGCAAGAGAAGTGAAAAAAGTATACAATTGTGAGAACTGCAACAAAAACACATAAATTTAAAGGTTCAATTACATATGAAGAAGGTGGTAGACATCCCAAAACTAATTGATTTAATTAGCCTGATCGTGAACACTATTTTTTTTTTTCCCAATACCATTGGAGGAGGAAAACCAGGTGAGTATGGGAAAGTGAGCAATGGACTAGACATCTCTCATTTTGAATAGAATTGCTGAATATGTACTTTTGCGGCATCTTTTTTTATTATCAAAGGAGAATATTGTGCATATTGTAGATCAACTTGATTTCTCTCTACTTCATGGTTTTCGTGCTTGCTTGAGGCACTTGAAGTTTTTATCAAATCACCTGCATCTTTTCCAAGACATCCCATTGAGGGTATCTAGAGCCCTTAGATCCACCTACCTTTTCATTGCTGGATATCCTTGTTCATGCTTTATTATCTTTGTTTAAAAGATTTGTTATTTGTTATTATTATTATTATTATTATTGAGAAAAAAGAGATTTGTTATTTGATTAAAGAAGTTATAATTTTCGCTTGGCTCATAAAATTCTATCAAGCTTTATAAACATTTATCCCATGATATCGTGCATGCATTAAGTGAGATGCTATTAGTGGTTTTAATTTTTTAGGATTAAGTAAAAACAAAATGTGATCCGTATTTAAAAAACGGAGAGTTGTCAAAGTAATTACTCTTTTATTTTACTAACTATCATTAGATCACATTGCCTAGTGTTTTTTTTTTTTTTTTTTTTTGGCTGAGTAGATCACATCGCCTAGTTCAGAGCAATGTAGTTTGTCCTCTAATGATGGCTAGGTCCATTTGAAACAAGTGTACATGGTTATGCAATCTTCATCTATCCAGACCAGAGGTACATAAACCAAACAAATTCATATTCACAAAATTAAGTCATCTTGCATTTTCATGAAAACATGAATGAAGTCATGAAAAGACAACAACAGAAAATATGCTGAAATTCATTACAGAATTGTGAAATTACATTATTATACAAGCTAAGGGGGATTTTGATTCTTTTAAACAAAAAGCAAATGAAAGACATAAGAATTAACCAATTTTCCTACAAGAAGCACTAAAGTTATTTTTTTAGATTCACTCAAAAGTGCTTATCATCTCAATTATTTTCTATGCATCCATGCGGATGATACATCGGAGACCATCACCTTTTAGCATGAACTCAAAGGCCTTGTTGATCTCTGAGAAAGGGACTTCATGGGTAATGAACTTCTCCAGCTCAAGCTCCTGTTTAAATTAGAAACTGTAAGAGTTACAGCATCGACAAAACACTGGGTCCTTTTGAGCAGAACCCAAAAAAATGATTTTTTGAATTTGACTTTACATACTGACTTCAAAAATCAAGTCACGTACTCTGCATGTGACTCTTAGATGAATTGAGTAAATAAACAAATCTAAAGACTAAAACAAAAATAAATATGCTGGCGTTTTTAAGAGTGTAAACAGATCCACTTCAAAGCGCAGTTAGATTGGAATAAACAAAGCATAGTTGAAAGTTACATATCATTCTACTGGTCATTATAATGTCCTTTTCCAATTTAATATTGTGCGCAGTGATGCTTATTGGAATCATACTTATCACTCCAAAATGAATTTCTACATGTATTAATTAGTATGAAGAATGATCCAATAAATCATACTCAATCCTTTAATAGGAAGATCAGCTTACCTTGTTCATGTACCTTTCAACCACAGAAGGTAGGTCAGATCTTGGTTTGTAATTGCCAAAAAAGGTACCCTTCAGAGTCCTCTCATTTAAGATATTCATTGGATGCGTTTTGAATGCATCATCTTTGTTTGGGACGCCAACAAGTACAGCAATACCCCATCCCTGCAAAGAAACAAGCATTATGTCATAACTTGGAAGCATTAAATTATACCATAATTACCATAAATTTCATCAAATAACTAGAAAAAAAAGTTCATAGGGAATTACATCATGAACACATTCGAATGCAGATATCATAGCATTGATACTACCAGTACACTCAACACTTCGGTCAACTCCCCCACCAGTCATTTCAGCAATCACCTAAAGACAAGAAGAAATGTTATCAGAATAGTGAAATTTATATTTCTTTATTCATTACAGAACCAACTTTGGAAATATATAAGGAAAACAAACCTCTTGAACAGGCTTGTCATGGTCTTTTGGGTTCACAAATTCAGTGACACCGAATTTCTTGGCTGTTGTGTTGACAAGAACAAGTAAAATGAGCATATAACAAAAAACAGCAAACAACATTCCATACTAACACATTGCATGTTAATCTTGGATCTCACTGCGCTTAGCATTCAGATCAACCCCAATAATCCTTGAAGCACCAGCGATTCTAGCCCCTTCAGCAGCCTAATCATGTAAAACAACAAAAGCAGCCTCCTCATTAGCACAAGCAAAAGAGAATTCCAAAAAGAGGTACACCAAAAGAGCTTCAATCCAAAAATTGATAATGTTGTACAAGAAAGGAGAGACTCACGGCTAGACCAACAGCCCCCAATCCAAAAATTGCTACTGTTGACCCTTTTTTTGGTTTTGCAACATTCAAGGTAGCTCCAAGACCTACAGAACTCAATTTGATCTAATAAGAAAATGAAATGCATAAAAATTTTACATAAAGTAGTTGCAATGCTTCTTTTGCTGACCTGTTGAGATTCCACAGCTCAGAACACAAACTTTATCCAGAGGAGCAGCTGGATTAATTTTGGCAACACAACCAACATGTACCACAGTGTATTCACTAAAGGTAGAAGTCCCAACAAAATGGTAAATGGGTTGTCCATTAATAGAAAATCTCGACTTGCCGTCACTGAGCATCACGCCTCGGTCAGTGTTTATCCTCAGGAGGTCACACATGTTGCTCTCCTCTGACTTGCAATGCCGACACTCCTTGCATTCCCCAGTGAAGACAGGAAGCACGTGGTCACCAGGTTTGAGTTCTGTCACACCCTCACCGACGCTCTCAACAATCCTAAAATACCAAAATGACCAGAAAGACGACTACTTAGTAAGATAAATGTACCCCCAATTGTATATGAAAGGAACTAAAACACAATTAAAACTAATGGCTATTTGTCCATACCCGCCAGCTTCATGACCAAATATGCGAGGAAACAATGGGGTCTGTCCCTGCATATTCAAAAACCAACTGGGTTAGTTTCTCAAAAAAGAAAAAGAGAAAAACTGGTTTAAGTATATCTAGCACATAAAATAAGTCTTCACAAGAATAATGCATTTTCTATACACATGCTTAAGTTATGGATATGACTGAAATGTGGTTACCTTGGCTTCCCAAAAGTAAACATCTGTGTGGCAGAGGGAGGTGAAGAGGATCTTGAGACGAACCTCCATCGCCTTTGGTGGTGCCACTTCCACTTCTTCTATCACCAGTGGCTTTCCGGCTTCCCATGCCACCGCGGCTGCAATGCATTTCCATCCATCAATTAATTGACCCCCAAAAAAAAAAAAAAAAAAAAAAAAAACCATAAACATAAATACGACATAGCTCTAAAGCAGCTAAAAACATAATACTGTTTGCTTAGGGAATGCTTAAAGGTATGAATACCCTTTATACAATGAGACAAGGGAGATTTGAATCATGGCTCTCCTCTTATAGGAGACTAGACAATACTCTTCTAAGAACAAAGAAATAATACCCTCAAATTTCCTACTAAAGATTCGGCAAAGTAGGCTTGTTTAAATTTCATACTGAAATTGCAATGTAAAGCCTAAATCTAAGGAAACACTATTCACAAACTCTAAACGTATCATCCTAAACAAGTAAAAAAAAAAAAAAAATAGAAAACGGTCAGATTCAGTCAACTCTGGTTACTACTTCAAACTTCTTAAGTAGCCCTGTTCCTCTGGCCGGTGTATTTCCTCATTATAATGTGTAAAACACACAAGTCACAAGAGTTCAATTTGTATGAGACAATCAAAAGAAAATCATCTCTTTGCATTGATTAACACTTTTGGTGCACAAATAGTTCATCCCCGTCCAAAATTATATATATATATATATATATATATATATATATATTAAGTGACAACAAAACAAGGGAACGCGTTGAGAATTGAAATCATCAAAACAAATATAGTATTAAACAATGACAAAAAAAAAAAAAAAAAAAAAAAAAAGAAATGGAAAGAAACCCATCAAACAATCATCTGACTAAAACCCAGAAACCATAACAAAGAATGTAAGAAGAAAAATCAAATGAGTGGAGTGGTATGGTATTGTGTTGTGTACCTTTGCAACGTATGACTTGACCATCAGTGTTTGAAGAAGACATCTTTTTGGCTTTTTGTCTTCTGTTACTTGACTTTGATGTTTGAAGAACACAGATTGCTTGAATTTGTTGTGGAGAGATGGGTATGCTCTTAGAGGGTATTTATAGCGTTTGGAACACGGGGCTCTCGTATTTGCCATAATCAGTAAGGTTGTACCTACGGGAGGCAAAACCATTTGGTACCGTGGTTTTCAAGAGGCTGCAACCAACCAACAGCGCATTTGTTTGTTTTCCTAATTCCCAGCATCTGGTTTTCTTAGCAACTTGTATGTTTTTTAAATTCCCACCATCTGGTCTCCTATAAACTTTAGTTTTGGTTTTGACTTCCTGCACCTGGGTACTTTTGAGAAAAACTAACCGAATGAAAAGAGTTTTTTTTCTAAATAACAATAAATATTAAAAAATTTAGTTAGTTGTTACGTTGTAAAAGAATGTCGAAAACTAGTATCTCGAGTGTCTAAAACTCGAGTTTCAAGATAAAAATTGAGTTTTTAAGTCTCGATTTGTAAGTGGATGAGTATGACGTAGAAAAAAATCCACGTGAAAATCGAGTTTTAAAGACTCGAGTTTGGAAAACGCCGCTATAGGACTTAAAAACGTCACTATAGGGCTTAAAAACGCCACTATAGGGCTCCCTGAACTTGGTATTGATCACTTATGAAAATTTTTTGCAGGAAAACGCCACTATAGGGCTTTAAAACGTCACTATAGGACTTAAAAACGCCACCATAGAGGCGATAAAACTAAAATTTTTTTTGCATGGAACTCGAGTTTCTAAAACTCAAGATCTATGTGGCATTTTCAGATCTAAAAAACTTGCAAAGCGAGTCTTTAGGACTCGAGTTTTAATATGGATCTCGAGTTTCTAAAACTTGAGATGTCTACTTTCCCTTATACTTTTAAGCGTTGCCTAACTAACTATATACAATTCCTTTGCATAGCTATTCTGCACATTCCCTCGAATGAAAAAGACCTCTCAAATATTACCCCACTTCCAAGAAGAAATCATCTATACTATTATTTAAAGGAAGAAATATACTATGTCTCGGTAATACTAACTTAGCATTTGTTTTGATATTTCTTACTCAATAAATGAGTGACACTTGTTTCGAAAATTCACATTAGATTACTCTAATAAATGATTAATCCTATTTTCCCCATATAGGTGTATGTGTGTTTCTCAAATAAAAAAGATACTCAATGTTGCCGAGTCATCCCACATCGGTAAGGTGTGATATTGAGAAGGGATTTATCACTTGCTCCGCGACCATAACTATTGCATGTAGTTTTGGTGTTGGCATGTGAGTATATTCTCTTATCTCATCCCCCTTCCCCCATATGTGTGTGTGTGTTTCTCAAATAAAAAAAATGCTTAATTTATATTCCCAATAGTATAGAATATCATGATTAATTTATTGGAGTAGTCTAATATGGTTTTTTGAAACAGGTATCACTTATTTATTGGGTAGGAAATACCAAAACAGATGTTGAGTTGATATTACCGAAACATGATATACTTTCTTTTATACTATTATTTAAGGGGCTTCCCCTATTTAGATTCCTCATTTTTTTTTAGTTTAAAAATGCCCTTACACTCCTATTTTAAGTAGAGACAAAACTAAAGGACAGTCTGATACAAATGCAACTCTAACTTCCACTAAAATATTGCCTAAAAAATAAGACCACTTTCCTATTAATTTTCAAATTAATTTATTCACTTATAAATTAGATTTTCAAATATATATATATATATATATAATAAAAAAACAAATTTTTTCTTACAAAATAGGACCACTAATAAAAAAATAAAAATAAAAAGCCTCATCGCACGCGTGAAGTGCGTGTGATGAGACTAGTTCTCTATTTAAAGGGTTTTTCCTGTTTGAATTCCTCATTTTTTTTAATTCAAAAATACCCCCTATATCACTATGTTTGAGTAGAAATAAAACTAAAGGACAACCTGGTAAAAATGCAATTATAACTCCCATGAAAACATTGCCTAAAAAATAGGACTACTTTCTTGCTAATTTTTGAATTACTTTATCAATTTATTAATTAGATTTTCAAAATAAAAATTATATATATAAAATAAAAAAATACAGCTTTTTTTTTTCTACAAAATAAGACCACTAAAAAAAAGTCTCATTGCACGCGCTTCGTGTGTGTAATGAGGCTAGTTATTTAAAAAAAAAAAAAAAAATACTATATCCCCTATATAAGTATTACAAATTTTTTTTTTCAATTTTAAGAAATTCAATGTTGTTAAAAAAATTAGTGTAAATCATGTACATGCTTGGAGGTATTTTTCTCAAACCTATTATGTATTGATTAAATAGGCCAAAGGCTAGATTTTTCTGGATAGAGTGAGTGTCTAATACCTTCTCGCTCTGTAACTTAGTATCCAAATCTAGAATTTTTGTTCAAAGATCATTGATTATTATTATTGATCATTGTTCTCAATAATAATAATAATTATTGATTATTGTCCAATCTAGAATTATGTATTATTATTATTATTATTATTGATTATTGATTATTCGCCTAGAATGCCTACAAAGCCCCGGGGGTGGATTCGAGCTTCATCTGCCATCATCTAAATGTTAATCCATTTGTCGCCCCAAAGAAGCAACCACCTCGACGCTCGTCCCAGGATCACTCTGATGCTATCAAAGATGAGGTGAAGAAGCTTAAGCAGGCAGGGGCTATCAAGGAGGTTTTCAACCCTGAGTGGCTGGCCAACACTGTTGTGGTGAAGAAGAAGAGTGGGAAGTGGCGTGTATGTGTGGATTTCACAGATCTAAATAAGGCTTGCCCAAAAGATCCTTTCCCTATACCTAGGATAGACCAACTAGCGGACGCAATTGTAGGCCATCCTCAGATGAGCGTTTTAGATGCCTTTCAAGGATATCATCAGATATCATTAGCCCTAAATGACTAGGAAAATACAGCTTTTTTCACTCCCACTGGAAATTACCATTTCAAGGTGTTGCCCTTTGGTTTGAAAAACGCAAAATCTACTTATCAAAGGATGATGACTAGGATGTTTGAGCCATAATTGGGCAAGAGTATTGAGATCTATATAGATGACATGGTGGTGAAAAGTAAGGTGGTGTCTAAGCATGTAGGAGACCTCGGAAACATTTTTGAAATTCTGAGGAAGCACAAACTGCGACTCAATGCTTCCAAATGTTCTTTTGGGGTCAGATTAGGGAAGTTTTGGGGTACATGGTTACACATCGTAGAATTGAAGTTAACCCCAACCAGATTAAGGCAATCAACAGTTTATAGCTACATTGGAATCCTAAGGAAGTCCAGAAACTGACCGGAATGACTATTGCTCTGAATCATTTTATCTCTCGGTCAGCGGATAGATGCAGACCTTTCTTTCTATTGATGAATAAGTGGAAAGGATTTGTGTGGACCGAGGAGTGTGCCTTAGCCTTCCAACAGCTTAAGGATTACCTCTCTTGGCCACCTATCATGTCCAGTCCTAAGATGGATGAGGTCCTGTTTGCTTATCTTGCTATAGCCGCTCATGCCGTAAGCTTGGTCTTGGTACGAGTTGATAGCGGCATACAAATGCCGGTTTATTACGTGAACAAGTCACTACATGAGGCTGAGATCCGTTATCTACCACTGGAGAAGGCCATTTTGGCGGTGGTACATGCTACGCGTAAACTCCCCCATTACTTCCAGGCACACATAGTAGTTATCCTAACTCAACTCCCATTCAGAGCTCTGCTTTGAAGTGCTGATTACACGGGGAGGATTGCTAAATGGGGCATAATCTTGGGAGTTTTTGACATCAAATACATGCCTCGTACCTCTGTCAAGGGCTAGGTCCTCGCGAATCTAGTAGCCAAGTTTGTTGAATCCCCATCGGAAGTAGAAGCAGAGAAGCGTAGCATGGATGGAAAATCGGTTGGCATGGTCTCCCAATAGGATTCCTTATCCTGGAAAGTATATGTTGACGGTGTATCAAATCATAAGAAATCCAGGGTGGGGCTAGTTCTAGTATCCCCCGAAAAGATTACTATTGAGAAATCATTGAAGCTAGGCTTTTCGACCACAAATAAAGAAGTTGAATATGAGGCTCTATTGACAGGAATGGCCATAGTTCAAAGAATGGGCCAAAAGGCAGTAGAGATGTTCTCGGACTTAAGATTGGTCGTTGGTCAGGTGAAAGGAGAGTTTGAAGCCAAAGATGGAAGAATGCAAGGGTACTTGAGTCAGGTTAGACGCTTGCAATCAGGGTTCGAATCTTTCAACCTATTGCATATCCTTAGAAGTGGAAACACACATGCTGATTCCCTAGCCACACTTGTAACCTCCTCGATGCAGAGCTTACCTCGGGTCATTCTTGTAAAGGATTTATACAAGCCCACAGAAATGAAAAAAGAGGTGGTCCATGTTCACCAAGTTAGAGTAGGGCCTAGCTGAATGGACCCTGTGGTACTATTCTTGAAAGAGGACACCTTGCCCGAGGAGAAATCAGAAGCTGACAAGGTACGGAGAAAGGCTCCTTAGTTTTAGTTGTTCGAGGACCAAAAATTATATAAACCCTTATTTTTTGGGTCATACCTGCTATGCATACACCCCGAGGCAACAGAATTACTCCTTAAGGAGTTACATGAAGGGATTTGTGAAAGTCACACTGGAGGCAGGTCTTTGTCACATAAAGCCATCATTCAAGGCTATTGGTGGCTAAACTTGCAAAAGGAAGCACAGGAATATGTAAGGAAGTGTGACCAGTGTCAAAGGTATGCGCTAAACATACACCAATTGGGAGGAGTCCTTAATATTCTATCCAGCCCTTGGCCATTCGCTTAATGGGGCTTGGACATCGTAGGCCCTTTCCCCAACGCAGCAGGAAATAAGAGATACTTGCTAGTCGGCACGGACTACTTCACTAAGTGGGTTGAGGCTAAGCCCTTGGAAAATATCAGGGATGTAGATGCCAAGAAGTTTGTTTGGAAAAACATCGTCACATGGTTTGGGGTCCTTCGTACCCTCATCTCAGACAATGACCTTTAGTTTGATAGGAAGTCTTTCAAGAGATACTGTTGTGACCTAGGAATTATGAATAGGTATTCTACCCCAGCTTATCCCCAAGGGAATGGACAAGCCGAGGCTGTTAACAAGGTCATAGTGAATGGACTTAAGAAGAGGCTAGATAATGCGAAGGAAAAATGGGTGGAAGAGCTGTCACATGTCTTCTGGACATACCGAACCACACTTCACAAATCAATAGGGGAGACCCCATTTTCAATGACTTATGGAGCTGAGGTGGTTATTCCTTTAGAAATCGGCTTCCCAATGCTAAGGACAAGCTCTTTCAGTCCGAGCGATAACAACAAATTACTAGAAAAGAGTTTAGACTTGATTGAAGAAATGAGGGAAAACGCCATGGTCCAGTTGGCATATTACCAACACAAACTCAAGCAAGGGTATGACACTAATGTGAAGTTGAGACTGTTAGTGCCTGGTGACTTGGTGTTGAAAAAAGTTCTAGGTACTGCAAAGAACCCAGCATGGAGAAAACTGGGGCCCAATTAGGAGGGGCCATATCGCATCATCTCGGTGGCTGGTATAGGAGCATATTTCCTCGAAGACCTAGATGAACATGTAATACCACGCATTTGGAATGTAAACAACCTGAAAATGTATAACTATTAATGAATGTTTCTTTTGCTATATGCTCATTTATGGTTTGAATACATCGTACTTCCCATTATTATCTTCTTAAGTATTAAATAAAACCATAGTTATGCCTAGCTCCTCGGACCACATATTTTGGCTAAATTAATACTTAATGACATCTTTTTAAGTGCTTAAACAGAACCTTAGACATGCCTGGCTTTTCGGACCACATGCTTTGGGAAAATTAACATTTAATGACATCTTTCTAAGTGCTTAAACAGAACCTTAGACATGTCTAGCTCCTCGGACCACATACTTTGGGAAAATTAACACTGTAATATCTATTGGTCTTTTACTAAGTGTCAAAACAAATCTAGGAGTATACCTAACTCCTTAGATTGATGCCTTGAGTAAGTTGAAGTCCTTATTTATTTATCTAAGTGATGAACAGGTTGAAGGTTGTCTACCCCTTTTATTTTTTACTAAGTATATAATTATCTTTATTAGATTCAGTCTTCATTACAAAGGATTCAATTCTTAAATATGAATATGTGATAGACCTCTTTATTGCTGGTACTTGGTCAAATTACTTAGATCGTTAGTAGTGTGTTATTGTTAGTTTTTATTGAAGACAAGGTAGTAGCAGTTCAATGTTATTCGCAATAGTAATAAGCTTCAAAGCATATAAAGTAAAGGTCTCCCATCATAAAGAGCGAAGGTGGGAGTCTCATACTTTTCCGAATATGGCTTTCTTAGTAACTCAATTGGGTATGGTGGCCTTCGGACAAAGTGCCTTAATTCCCTTGGTTAGCTGATTCTTTCCTTTTCCAGCAAAGTAGTGAGGTCAGTTAATGTAACAAACTAAGGAGGAGAGGCATTTTGCTTACCAGATTGAGGATTTTCAGTAGCTGATCCTCTTTCCTACTATGTTCTGGGATTTAGACCCTCAGGTAATGGCTAGAGTACTGGTTCTTGAGCCTCTTTCAAGACTCTTATAGATTTAGCAAGTTCAAATTGAGCTTGTTGCATTCCTTGTAACATCTCTAGGAGAAAATAGAATTGAAGGTCAAAATTCTCTTGGTTAATTTCAGGTTGGTCAGCTTGTTCATCTTGTGTAGCTGGGCTGTGACAGCTTTGTGTTACTGAAGGTCTATTGTTTTGAGTCCCTTCTTGTTGGCTATTCCATAACCTAGGAGGCAGGGTGAATCCTTGTCTTCAGTAGGCTCCCTAGTGGAGTCATCAAAATGTTAGGGGCAGAAAAGTTTTCCCTCTGACAAATGAGACTGTAGTTAGGTTGGGGGCTTAAACTAAAACTCGACAATGGGCTTGAAGCACAGCCTAAAAGCTATCAGTGAAAGTTTTGAGAAATTCGCCTTATTTTATGCCTTGGTCCTAGGTTAGCACTGGCAAGGACTATAGGATGGCCTAAAACGTTCCTTACAATAGACACGTCAACACAACAAAAAATCCCACTACAATAAAGAAATAGCCTAGCAAGAAAATATTCCAGTAGTAAAATGTTATAGCAATAAAATATTCCAGAGGTAAAGTATTCCAATAGTAAAATAAGACAACAGAATAAATCTCCAACTGTTAATTATTTCATAAATTAAGGAAAGTGTGTACATCTCCAAAATCATCATTCGAGGGATCCATTGAAAAAAGTCCTTCATTATAACAACATGAGGGAAACACTCTATGGTAACAAATACATTATAGCCTTCAATAGTAAAGGAATCAACAAACACCATGGGGTCCATTATAACAAGTAATGGAGAAAGCTTAGTGTGAGATGTAGGAAGAGAGAGAGATTCTAGCTAACGCAGCAAGATCATTATTATGCCAAGGTATGCTCATGGATATAATATATGTAGTGAGTAGTAAGAGCCATTTTGGTAGTATGAGCAGTGAGAGAGAGAGTATTTAGCAAAGCTGCTGGGACTTTCTACTGGGAGATAGATGAGAGCTTATGAGTAGAGGTGTGAGGGGTATTTGTGAGTTAGGGGCCGAAGATTTTAGTTTCTAATTTTGAAACTAAGAACTCAGAAGCTCAAAACCTCACTAAGAGCTTAAGAAAATTAGAGAGAAAGGAAAATAGAGAAGTTTTTGAGAGAGTTGCTTTTCCTTATTGATGTGTCTTAAGGTATTGATAAAGGGCTCTATTTATATTTGAGTTTAAGGGGGGGGGGGGGGGGTTTAAGCAAATAATCTCTGCCAAAATCAGTTTCAATCTTCAGAAAATCCCTAGAAAATCGTTCCTAGGATTTGGCCAAGAATGGTAAGTTCAGCTTTAAGGTGTTCTTACTATTTTGGGTAATAGCAATTGGAGGTTCTGATTTAGCATTAAATGCTAATTGTCCCCAGCTAATGAGATTAGAGCATGTATTAGACTGATGATCTTGGTTGTCTGCTACTAGTATCAGAGCTTCCTAGGGTAGATTGTGTCATCCCAAGTCAGGTGTCAATCTTAGAGCCCTCTACTGGAAACTCTGCTGGAGATCTTCTTAGTGCCCTCCAAACCACATTTCCCCAAGTTTCTCCATTAGAATTCATGTGCTTGGTTCATGAACTAGAAAATATACATTTTTTGGCATGGTAATGATCTGTTTATAAGTGATTCTAGAAGCTTCCATGGTCTATTCATGGCTGCCCCTTGTTTTTTGACCGATTGTGGTAGAGAAGAGAGAAAGCATGGCTGGCTTTAGCCTCAAAGCTTTATGCCTTGTTAGCACAACTTTATGTCACATCAGTAATCTTGAAAATTTGGTTGCCAAGGAAAGGTGTAAGCTCAGCTAGACATGTGTCTCATTTTGATCTGATTTGATAAGCTGAAAGTGATGGTAGTGGGTCCCAGCGGTCAGCTTATTTGTGCTGAAACTTGACTTATGGCTGGTCTAGCAATTTTAGTTACTCAAGTGAGCTTTGGTTGCCGAGATTAGCACATGGGTTAGGCTGTCTTGGCTAGGTCTTGTTTGAATAGTTTTGCCATGGGTTTTTAACAAGGAAGACGATTTCGTACTGTATCGGCCGGTACCGTCGGAATATTTCGTTCCAGCGCTTGAACCGGTATAGAAACAGGGCTAAATCGTACCGCCCAAAATACCGGGGTGTACCGGTTTGTTTCGGCTATTCCGGCGAATTTCGAAGCTTTTCGACGGTATTTTCGTTCCGGACCGGTACAAATATAACTGGGTTTTTTTTGAAAAAACTTAATACTTACAGCAACTTACAGCAACTAGTGACCATCATTGAAGCATCAACTTGCTAGATCATCAACAACATCATCTTTTTCTACATTTTAGCCACTTAAATCTTCATTTTAGCCATTGTAATCACTCCTTTCTTCATCTGCTCTCCCCTTGCTTCGTTTATTCTGCTTGTTAAAATCCTTTCTCTACTTTTTTGAGAAGCTTTGTCTGCTTAAATGTTTTAAAATTTACATTAATGTACTGCTGTACCTATTTCTCTTCGTTTCTCCGCAAACTTTTCCCAAAGCCACGTGACTCTCCTTGGTTCTTATCTCTTGCTTATTTTGCTCTTTCAATTACTTTTTATTTTTTATTTAGTCAATTACTTAGATGGGCAAGTGTCAACTTCTAGTGGCATGGAGTTTAGTTTAACTGATTACATGGATCATAAATAGAAATTTAACTATTCTTTGAATATATTAACAAATTCTTTTAAGTCCTAAAGAACATAGAAGGTATAGGCTCTAAGAGGATTATTATTATTATTATTATAAAATAGGGGTAAACTCGAAACGGTACATCGGTATTGAACGGTATCCGAAATATATCGTACTGGTGGCCAAACCGGTACAGCCTCCAGTACGATATTGACTTCCTTGGTTTGTAATATACATGGGCTTTTGTAGTTAAGGTTTCTTATGGAAAGAATAAACATAGTTCCCATAAATTTTGTAGGAGAAATAGTTTTGAAATATGGGTAATAATGTCATAAGTAATTTATGTTTCCCATGAGTTAGGGAATTTAGTATAGCAAATATGTTTTTGCCAATATAAATCTTTTTTCAAATAATATTTGGGTTTTGGTAGAATAATTATTTGCCCAATAGTTTTGTGGGTTTTTTTTTTTTTTTTTTTTTAGAAGATGCCAAAATAAAGTTGCCAAAATAATATTGGGATTTTTGTAAAAGTTGCTAAAATAATATTGAGCTTTTTGTAGGAGTTGTCAAAATAGTATTGGACCTTTTGTAAATAGTTGCCAAAATAGTATTTGAGTTTTTTGTAAATAGTTGCCAAAATAATGCTAAGCTTTTATAAATAGTTGCCAAAATAGTATTTGGGTTTTTTGTAAATGGTTGCCAAAATAGTAGTTGGGCTTTTTATAAATAGTTGCCAAAATAATATTTGGGTTATTTGTAAATAGCTTGAGACTTTGTAAAAATATTGCTGTGTAGCAACAAGCTTTGTAAGAGTGTTGTGTAGCAACGGACTTTAGGTTGCCATGTAACAACGGGCTTTGGTAAGAGTGTATGTGCCTTTTGGGGTTTTGCCCACAAGATAAATAAGTTTGGGCTTTTGTAGAGATAATATATTTTTGTGGCCCAATTTTGATAATGGTATGAGAAGTATTTGTGGGGGCCCAAAGTAATTTATAGGGTTTGTATGGAAAATTTTTTTGAGGGCCTAAGATAATCTTGTATAGGTAATATTTGTGAGAGCCCAAGTTGGGTAATATATGGGAAATATTGGGTAATATGTGAGAAATATTTGTGAGGGCCCAAAATAATTTATGGAGCTTGTATGCATATTTTGTTGAGTGTGCTAATGAAATTAGCGCCTGAAAATTTGTACCTCACCAGCTTTTTCTAAAAAAATTTGCAACCTAGCTATAGTAAGATGGGACCTTTACAACCTCACTGTAGCTGGTTGCAAACTTGATTTAAAATATTTTATTTCTCTTCAGACCTAGATCATTCCTTCACTGACTCTTTTCTCTCATTACTCAATCTCTCTCTCTCTTTCTCTCTCTCTCTCTCTCTCTCTCTCTCTCTCTCTCTTTCTCTCTATTTTGTTTTTATTCCTTTCTCTATCTCGGTCCATCTATATCAGATCGGCATGAAGGGTGTGGAGTAGTAGGGATCAGCGTGGATGGGTCATGGTTTTGATGTTTGATTTTGGGGCAGTAGGTTGTGGGTGGGCGACAAAGACATCTGGATTTTGCTTGCCGTATGTCGTGGGTGAGATTTGCTTGCCGTGGGTGGTGGGCTTTGCATGCCGTGGGTTTGGGTTTTGCCGTTGTGGGCATGGCTTTGTTGAATCGATGTTTGAGGCTTGGGTTTGAATGGGTTGTTGGTTGTGGGTCTTGGGTTTGATGGTTGGTGGTTGCTGGGTGTTTGGGTGGCTTTAGATGTTGGTGTGGTGGGTTTTAGGTGTTGTTTGGGTGGTTTAGATTGGTGGATGTTTGGGGTAGTAGGTCTTTGGGTGTTGGTTTGGATTGATGTTTGGCCAGATCGATGGGGGTGGCAACGGTTTGGACTTTTGGTGGGGGTTTGGGTGGACGTCGGTTGTCATTTGGAGGCAGTGGGTTTCAATTTTGGGTCAGTGGGTTGGGATTTGGGTGGGGGTGGTTGGTTGGTTCAATTTTGGTGATTGGTTGGTGGTAGTGGTGCCTGAGCTTTGGTGGTAGGTGGTTGTTGGTAGTGGTGGGTTTGCCAAATGTGGTGGTTACTACTAGGTTTGCTTAAGAGAGAGAGAGAGAGAGAGGAAAGTGACTGTATGGGTTTAATGAGGGAAGAGAGAGAACTGAATTGTTTATATTATTTAATGTTGTAGTTTATATTATTTTAATAAGTTGTATGTAAAATAGAAACTAGGATGTTGAGTGAGTTGTAAAATGAGATGGTAAAATAGATAAAGTAGGTTTTTAAGGTGTAAAATAGAACTTTTTTGGCCTCCCAAATACTAGTGCTGTTAGTACCTTTTTTTTTTTTTTTTTTTTTTTTTAAATTTTTATTTTAAAGATACAATAGGTCCTTTGTTATTTGATTTGTATTTTATTTTTACATGTTTCCATAAGTTATCCATCCAATCTAAATATGTGTAAAGGTTACTATAATGAAATTATGAATTTAAAATAATTACTTTGTATTATATTAATTTATTGACTTATGTGGTAAATAATATTTTACTCGTTTAAAGTATAAGTGATTATATGTACAATAGAACATGTATGAGCCCTTTCCAATTCAATCGTGTATTATGAAATAATCAAATTATAATAATTATATTTTTACAATTTAATTATAATTTGATCAAGAAGGCCTTTTGGTTTGAATTGGGGTTGGAAACCAAATCTCCTCAAGAGGATAGATTGGGCGATTCGGGTGATAAATTAGATTGTTGTTAGGATTTTGAAACATTTACATAAAATTAGGATCTATTAATCTATACTTTAAATTTAATTTTGGTTAAATTATAATTTTTTATTATAAATAATATTTCATTTATTCATAAACGTTTTCTGTTATAAATTGTGTGAACGGAACTCGAATAAAAACATTTAATTAGTAATTTTGAATCTCAAGAAGGAAGAAAAATAGATTTTTAAGTTTAAAACAATTGCATCAAAAGTTAAACAAATATAATTTAATTAATATTTAAATATAAAAAAGTTTGATTTAAAGTTTTAACCTTATCCTCCGAAATTCATTAAACATCTTGAAACAACCTTACACGTACTTCGAGGCTATTATTATGCAAGGGAATTCTAGGTGGCCATGTCAAGTACCCTCCGATTGGACTTCTTCCAACTCTCACTGCAATTGTAATTAAGAATTCATTTAATCAAATAATCCCCATTTAAAAAAAGAAAAAGAAAAATCAATGCCAAATTTATCTAACTAAAGAAAATTCTCCTTTACTAAAGAGTAAAGAAGAAGTAAATGAAGCATCATAGAGCTACACTCACAGGGGAAAAATGCCCATACACCCCTTAAATTTTTAACTTCTAGCCAAAACACCCCTTGAACTATTAAATTGGCCAATTTACTCCTTAAACTATACATTTCTGTTAAATCAGTACTTCAGTTAGTCTAACGTTAAAACACTAACAAAATAGGCATGTGAGATGCACATGTTCCAACTTACAAAACAAATTCAATCATTTGTATTGCTTAATAGTAATATTGCTACAGAACTCTCTGATTTTTTCTCTCATGTTGCTCTCCTTTGGAAAGCTGCGATGGTGAAACCCTAGCCTAGTTTTGGCCGCCTCTTTCCCTTGTTTTGGTAGAACCTTTGCCCTCTCACCTTAGCTTCTGCCTGTCCTTCACCCTATTCTCTCATCATCTCTACCAAACTTACCCTTTAAAATCATGTACGACCTCACTAGTCAGTGTGCCCGCCTCTCCGTCCACACAAAGGAATGCTAGACCATCCCTTTAACCTTTGAATTTGAGAACAATAACAGAGTGCTTGTGGCGAAGCTCTTCACCAAATGCCGTGTTAACGTGGAGGCATTGTCTTGAACACTTAAGAGCATGTGGAGATTCACCCAAGACTTTGAAGTTCGTGACCTGGCCTCAAACACTATTCTGCTACTGTTCACCCATGAAACAGATGCGCAAAAAGTCATCTTGCAAGGACCCTGGTCGTTTGACAAATACTTGATAGGTCTCTATCAACCAAGTGCCTCTGAATCTGTGGAAGACGCAAAGTTTGTCACAAGTCCCTTCTGGATTCAAATCCATAACCTTCCTTTTAGCCGTATGAATCAAACTAATGCAATAACTATAGGGAGCACCTTAGGCATGATGGAAATAAATGTGAACGCAGTGGAAAAATAACGGATCTACATCGTTCGAAATTGACAACATGTGTTAAGTAAATTTTAGAATTTGAGAACAAGAGAGCATACCTTGAAGCGGTAAATTTCAAAACCGAAGATTGAAGCACTTAGAAATACTTTTAATCTTCACTCCAATTCCACTAACGCCCAAGAAGTGTGGACTCTCAATTGGTTACAATGGGATGGTTAGATAGTAACATACACTCACTTCCACACCATTACAATGTTGTTTTTCTCACACTAAAAATTCTTTACGTTTTTCCCTTTGTATCTAGCCAATTATCTAATTGGGCTGGCCTTTTGGGCTTTTCCAATTGGGCTTAAATGTGTGGCTTGGAGTGAGACCAAAAGGGACCAATAAGACACTAGCTCCAATGGGCTTTGCGCTTTTCTGTCAACTCTTGACAAGTCCAAAGTTACCATTA
The DNA here is from genome assembly GCA_030445155.1 of Quercus variabilis. NCBI lineage: Eukaryota > Viridiplantae > Streptophyta > Magnoliopsida > Fagales > Fagaceae > Quercus > Quercus variabilis. The sequence continues at coordinate 26,704,772 of CP129455.1, read as the reverse complement.
ACTATATTTAAAACCACTATATAAATATAGTTGTACTTTAGGTATTATCTATAAATTATATCCCCAGACTTTATTATACATGCAACCCTTTCATAAAATATTCGTAGTAATACAAAGTCATTAATGTAGACTGCCACTTTGTAAATTACTACATCTTAATTCTTGAGTACCTGGTTTAATCCTTTAATGTTATTCATTATATATTTATGAAATCCAATTCCATAAATATATACTTTAGTCTTACTAAAGTGGTTAGGCCTAAATTTCTGAATAACAAACTCATCAAACTTATCTCAAGGGAATACTTCATATCTCCGTTAAGAGACTATGAATTTCTTCTTGAGAATACATGTTCCATCAACACCAAATGTGGCTGCCCAACATATTGAGGTTTTGACCATTACTATAGATCTCACTCCTGATATATCAAAGCAACCTACATCTCATGATCAGGTCCATTATTCTCTCAGGATTAAGAGTTCATGCAAATACAAGTCGTGAGATTTATTATTCATATGACAGTCCTTAGAAAAATAATAAATCTCACAACGGTCCAGTTCAATATGTCTTAACTTTTAAAACATATTAACACATTAACCAGAAGTCTCTACTTCCATGATCAAGACAAATCATTGTGGTTGATATGTTATAGTCTTCGCAGATGAAATGTTCAATTTCATCACCGACTATGAACTATAATTCTGAGTTTACAAAGAACTTGTGATTTATATCTTCTATGACTTTTCACATAAATTACATACTATGCATCTCATGGACTAAATGATAATGTCCGAATATTCATGTTACCATTATTTCAGATAATAATAAAACAAATTCATTAAACACAATATTAAGTCATACATAATGTCATACACAATGTCAAACTTAATATCATACATAGCATCATACAATAGGATTTAAGGGCACTAATCTTAACAAGGCAGAGTTGAGCAAGTGGATGCGTCACCATCTGGGGAATGTCGAAGGCATTGCATTAGAGTCCGAATCAACATTGACATTGAACAACCTCTCTACCGCGGATGTTATGTGGAATTAGGTGGCTCGTACCCCCATTGGATTTCCTTTCAATATGAAAGCTTGCCTATCTTTTGCTACTGGTTTGGTTGCTTAAATCATGATGAAAGGGACTGCAAGCTCTAGACTGATAGTGGTGAATCCCTGCAGAAGACAGACCAATAGTATGGTCCATGGTTGCGAGCTTCAATGACTGCCATACAACAACCACAACTGGTACGTACCAAATCCTCCCAAACCACAGCCCCACCTCAACCTCACCAACCCACACCTTCCCCGTCTATGCACCTATCACCTCTAATGAAAATCATGCCACCTTCATTGCCGAACCCACCTTCTACAGCCCAAAATGTGGTAATCGTGATTCATGCCGAAAATTCCAATACTATCGGACCCAAATATGTTTGACACGTTTATCATGGACCTTGACCATGATCTAAACTACACCCCACCTTCAAACATAACAAATCCACTCCTACAGCTGGCCCATGCTCCAAACACGGACTTTTAAAAAAAATTCCTTTTGCTCCAATAAGTCAACTGTCCCATCAAATGAAAGTATGACCATTTTGTCCACCACCCAACCCAATATTCCCTACCCCACACCTATCCTTGACCCTTCTAAAGCCCTAGAACCCATTACTATTCCCACGTACCACACTGTACCAGAAAAAACCGAACCTTTGCATGGTACGTGGCGCCGAATTGGGCCACCTCACGACACCATGAATGCTAGTATCTCTAGTGAAACTGTGTTGGGACCTAAACGGAAACAACAGGATGTACTCTCACCTGCTGACTCACCCATTGACAAGAAGCAAAAACTCTTCGAGATGGAAGAAAAGTCGCTAGGCAAGCTCATAGTAGAAAATTTAGGATCGAGTAGCCACCACTGAACGCAATGATCATTATGAGCTGGAACTGTCGGGGGCTTGGGAACCGCCCGGTAGTTTGAGTTCTCTCCGACCTGGTGAGATCAAAGAGACCCATAGTTTTGTTTCTTGTGGAAACTAAATTGTTAGTGAATGAGATGATTCTGATTAGAGATGAACTGGGGTACCATCCCATCCTCGCGGTACTAAGTGTGTGACGAAGTGGGGGTTTGGCCTTACTTTGGAAGGATGATATTACGGTTGTTACTCAGACTTACTCTCTTAATCATATTGATTTAAGAATTATGGTTTCTTTACAAGTAGAATGGCGATTGACTGGAGTGTATGGCCATCCAGAGGATCAGAGGAAGAAGGAAACTTGGGCTTTGTTGCGGCATATCCACTCTAGGGCCTCCTTGCCATAGGTTTGCATTGGTGACTTTAATGAAATCTTGACATTTGATGAAAAAAGTGGTGGTGTGTCTAAGCCACTGGGGCCTATGCAAGATTTTTGAAGCACCTTGTTGCGCTGTGACTTAGTTGATTTAGGATACCAAGGGCATAGATATAGATGGAGGAACGGTAGACCAGTCGACACATTTGTGGATAAGCAGTTGGATAGAGCCTATGTGAACCCGAAGTGGAGGGAGATGTTTCTGGCCGCTAAAGTTAGACACCTAACAACTTCTTACTCTAACCATGACCCTATTTTACTTGAAACAGAGATTGCTCAGTAAAGACACCAGTGAAGGAGAATTCAGCAGTTTGAGGAAAAGTGGGTGGCCCACGTGGAGTGTAAAGATCAGATAAGAAGGTCATGGACCCAAGCCCACCCAGTTAGGAGCCCAATGTTTTGTCTCTTCAAAAAGATTAAAAGTTGCTGTATGGACCTTGCGAGGTGGAGCCAGGATGCCTTCAAGAATACGAGGGATCACCTAAATACCAAACAACAAGAGTTGCAGCAGATGGTTAATTCCAACTATGGAAGTAATGTGGAATGCGTTAACCAGACAAAGAGAGAAATCAATGAACTTATGGATAAGGAAGACGTTTTTTGGCTACAACATTCTTGAGCTATATGGCTCCCGGTTGGCAACAAAAATACCAGGTTTTTCCACTAGTGTGCGAGTCATCGAAGACAAAAAAACCATGTTGAAGGATTGGTTGATTCGGATGGGATGTGGCAAACAGAGGAAAATAAAGTGGCCGAAATTGCCGTGAACTATTTTTAGACTTTCTTCACAGCTTTTGCCGCTACTCATATTATTGAAGTACTGGAAAAGGTAAACAGGGTTGTGACGGATGATATGTAACGCACGCTAATGCTCCCTTACACCAAAAAGGAGGTGAGGGTGGCTCTCTTCCAAATGCATCTGTCCAAATCCCCTGGCCCTGACAGTATGTTACCATACTTTTTCCAGAAATTATGGCACATCATTGGCCCTGATGTCACATCCGTTGTGTTATCTGTGTTGCATTCTGGATGGTGTCTACACAAAATGAACCTAGCCCACATTGAACTCATACCCAAGAAGAACAAACCGGAGCACATGTGTGAATATTGTCCCATCAGCCTTGCCAATGTGGTATCAAGGCTAGTCTCTAAAGTCATAGTTAATCGGTTGAAGACAATTCTGCCAAACATCATATCTGATGCCTAAAGCGCTTTCGTGCCGAATAGACTTATCATCTATAATAGCACAGTGGCTTTTGAGATGTTACACAATATGCGGAACCGACAGAAAGGGAAGATTTGGCACATGACAGTGAAGTTAGACATTAGCAAAGCATATGACCGGGTCGAATGGAACTTTCTCTAGCAAATAATGCTTAAGATAGGGCTGCTTGTACAGTGGGTGAACATGGCCATGGGGACAATACAAATGACAACTTACTCAGTCCTAATTAATGGCAAGCCTCGAGGATATATTACTCTGACCCGTGGAATTAAACAAGGTGATCCTCTTTCCCCTTATATTTTTTTTGTTATGTGTTGAAGATTTGTCTTCTTTGTTGAGAAAAGCCACAGAAACCAGAGATTTGCATGGCATCACTTTGTGTCGAGGTGGCGTCAAAATATCACATCTCCTTTTTGCCGATGATAGCTTACTCTTTTGCGAAGCCACTCTAGATGAATGTCATCGCTTGCTTGATATTTTGGCCAAGTATGAGGCTGCCTCTAGCCAAGCCATAAATCGCCAAAAGACGTCCCTTTTCTTTAGCCGAAATACAAGACATGCAGTGAAGGAGGAGATTCAAGGTTTGATGGGAGCACAAATTATGACTTGCTGCGAGAATTATTTGGAGTTGTCGATGGTTGGGGGAAGTTCCAAAGTGTCCACGTTCAAAGAGCTATAGGAGAAAGTCACAAAAAAAGGGTCATGGGGTGGAAGGAGAAGCATATTTCAAAGGCGGGTCAGGAAGTGCTGATCAAAATTGTTGACCAAGTGATTCCCACCTACTTGATGAGCCTCTTCAAAATCCCCAAAATAGTCTGTGATGGTACAAACTCTGTTCTATCTAAGTATTGGTGGGTCAAACTAAGGATGAGAAGAAAATACATTGGATTAATTGAGAAAGGCTATGCATGTCGAAAAGGAAGGGTGAAATGGGATTTTGGGACATACATGCCTTTAACCTGGCTATGTTGGTAAAGCAAGCATGGTGGCTTATCCATGAAATGCACTCGCTGTTTTACCACCTGTACAATGCCCGCTATTTTCCCTTATGTTCCTTTATAGACGTGAAATTGGGAGTAAACCAATTTGTGGTATGGTGTAGTTTGTTGCAAGCACGAGATGTGATACGAGAAGGGTCTATAAGGCAGGTGGATCAATACTTATAAGTGGCTGCCTTGACCACTAAACTTCAAGAACGGTGCCGATAAGAGCTTGAAGGTGGCTAACTTCATTGACGCTATTACAAACCAGAGGGATCGAGCTAAGGTGCATGCCATCTTCAACCCAGGTACAAGGGAGGATATCCTAAAGATCAAGCTAAGTAACATGACCTGGAGAGACAGACTGATATGGAAAGAAAATAAGGCAAATAAGTTTACGGTGAAAACAACCTATCAAGTGGCTCTTAAACTCCACCACCCACAAATAGGAGAGCACTTCCTAACAAGCATCGATCAGAAGATGTGGAAAAGGATATGGTTTATAAACGTCCCTCCCAAGGTTAGGAATTTTATTTGGCGTGCATGTTCTAATATCCTGCAAAGCAAATCTATTCCAAAAGACAATGTGAGTGGACCCCACTTGTACTGTTTGTGGACAGCATGATGAAACAACGGGACACATCCTATGGGAATGCCCTCTAGCCCGTAACATGTGGGCGTTGGTTAGGGGTAAAATTTAGAAAACAAGCTCCTCGGAGCCAAGCTTCTTCCTTCTTACGAGACAGATTGTGAAGAGACTCTCGGAGAAGGAATTTGAGCTATGGGCTATGATTGTGTGGGCGATATGGAATGCGCGAAACCGTATACACTTCCAGAACACAAAAACCCATCCAATGGAGATTCGCAAGCAAGCAATTGAGCTAATGGGGGACTACCAGAAACTTGTTAAAGATCTTGTGCAAAGGCAGAAAGCTTGAAGCCTATTAGGGCATGTTTGGTACACTGTAATGATTATTACATGAGAATAGGAATAAGTATTACAAAAAATACATTAAGTTGGAATATAGTAAGTATTACTATTCATTAGTTTGATGATTATTTATGAATAGAATCCTAAATATGCATCTACAATTTAGTAGAGTATATGGTGTAATTAAATCATTTTTAAGTCAAATTTCCTAAATATTCATTAGTTTGGTGACTATTTAGGAATAGAATCCTGAATATGCATCTACAATTTAGTAGAGTATATGGTGTAATTAAATCATTTTTAAGTCAAATTTCCTAAATATTCATTAGTTTGGTAATCATTTAGGAATAGAATCCTGAATATGCATTTACAATTTAGTAGAGTATATGGTGTAATTAAATCATTTTAAGTCAAATTTTCTAAAATACATTTATTTTAGGGTGTTCAAAATAGAGCTAATAATTAACAAAAATGAAATTTTATTTTCTTTCCTTTTGAAGATGTGGCAACTAATGGCTTTTTAGGAAATTTAAAAAAAAAATTATTACATAAAATGAAGGAATAGATATTCAGTACTTTTGATAAGGAATAGTTATTCCTCATTTTGAAAAGTAACTATTCATAAGGAATAACTATTCATTGTAATAAAAATATAATTAAACAACCGAATAGTTATGTTATAGGAATATCTATTACATTACAATATTTATTACAATATGCCAAATGTGCCCTTATTGTTTTTTTGTCAAGGCCTTTGGCGGATTATAAGGAACTTGCTATGGACCCTCTTAGTAGCTTGTTTAGTTTATACATTTTTTTATTGTTTTTTGTTTGGTTTCGTAGGAGCTGTAGGCCACGATGCATGATTTTGCATGGCTTTTTGTGTTACAGCTCCTCAGCCAAGTCTCTTTCTGTATACTGTTTCACTTTTCTTCTTTTAATATATTCTATCTTCGACGTCAAAATAATAATAATAATAATAATAATAATAATGCTACTAAAAATAAAGAAACAGTGAAAACCCACTTCACATAATCCATGCCAGACCCGTAAGAAATATTGTGAAAATAAAGTAAAAATCAAAATGACATGCAGTGTAGTGGACACTATTTCGCAGAGCAATATTGGCAAACATATCGTGCGCACAAGATCTTTGATGAATACCCAGTATACAACTAGCAAGAAGAGAACTCAGTATCAAATCGCCAAGTTTGAAATCAACCAAATCCCAACAAAAAAAGAGAGAACAAACCAGCAAATAGGGGAAAAATAACAAATTTCCATTGAAACCAAAATAAACGTACTGAACAGTGTCTCCCTCTCTTGCAGGTCGTGGGTGATTGGGAAACAACGGCAGTAACCATGGTAGCTGTCGACGGTGAGGCAGCCGGCGACCGTGTTTTTTTTGGTTTAATCGTGTCTTTCTTTCTCTATTATGCTATAGGTTTCTCTCTCCTCTCACCCAATTCAGTCCTTGGTAATATGTTATTTTAAAGTTCACGTGGGATACACATGTATTATGTTTGTGTTTTTAATAGAGAGTAACTGGTGTGTTGATTTGCCAGTTATGAATAGTTTAAGGAGTAAATTGACAAATATAATAGTTCAATGGGTGTTTTGATAAGTTGTTGAAAGTTTAAGGGGGTGTCTGGACATTTTTCTCCACTCATAACGTTCGGCCCTGATGGATGTTTTATTGACTTTTTAACCAAGAAAAAAGAATCTTCCTTTATTTAGAGTAAACTCACAATTTTTTCAAGAGTAATATAGAATGCATGATGGATTTCTAATATCCACAAAAGAAAAAAAGAAAGAGAAAAAAATTGCAAAATGGATTATGTTCTTATCAAATTTTTATGTTAACTCTAGCATTGAGTTTTTAAAATTCTAATCATTCAACGTTAAATGAATGATATGGATAGATGTCTTCACATCAATATTTTAAATAGGGACAAAAAAATCCTAGTCAATTAATCTTTGTTTAAACGTTGATTATGTGATAAAATTGCAACCATCTATTTAACTATAAATGGTTTGGATGTTAAAGAACATCATAGTGAAATTACCATAGAAAGTTAAAAGTTTATTTATTATTTTAAAAAAATATAATTCGATAGTTTTTTTTTTTTTTTTTTTTGAGATAATTCAATACTTGAGTATTTGAACCTTAGATGTTTTTGGTGGAAGCATAAGGAATTGTCAATTGAGTTAAAGGTTTTTGGTAGACAATATAATAGTTACAACAATGGGAGAAGAGATTTGAAGTTATTTTCTTCCAATCTACTATATAACAATTGAAGAAATTATCTATATGTAGTTTTAGTTACAAACTTTTTTAATGAATCATTTGACTTATTTAAATAATACACATAATTAGTTTTATAAATTTTCACATGAAGGAGATATAGCTATAAACTAATTTGGAGCTAAATTTTGTCCATAAAAAGGAAAGAGTATTTGAATAGTAATTTTGTAAGTACATCTAGAATTTCACTGCCATTTTGCCTTACACCAAGATGTAAGCACTACCGTTTTGTTTTGTTTTGTCTTTCTTTTTATTTTCTTTTTCTTTTTCTTTTTCTTTTTCTTTTTGTGTGTGTGTGTGTGAGAAATTTGAAATTTGAACTTATTAGTGTTCAATATTAAGTTAACAAAAACATTTTGTCATCAATTAAAAAAAAAAAAGACTAATTAGCTGAAATTTGGTTGGAGTAGAGAAGAGTAGGGTAGAGTTGGCCAAAAATCACAGCAATTTTCGGCCAACTCTACCATACTCTTCCTCCCTCTCTTTCCATCCAAAGGTCATTAAAGAATGTTGGAGTGGATAAATTATTTTATTTGCTTAGAGTACCAGATTAAAAGTCAATGTTGTATGAACATTTAAAAGTGCTCTCTTGACTTATATTTTTGGAAAAAATAAAAGGTGGTAGGGCCTGTGTTTGTGGTTGTAATTGTTGAATCAATTAGTGAAAATACGAAGCTTTGATTAAATATCGAGACCCTTGTTAGTGGCATTGTTGAAAACTTGGCACAATTGAAGAAAAACATAGATTGAGCATTGTTTCCAGACAGCAGAAAAAAATGTCAATCACAAATAGTCAAAGACTTAAAGATAGATTCAATAAGTATATATAATAGGAGCGTAGTTAGATTTATACTTGAGGGCCAGTTTGTTGTAATTTTTTTTAGAATCTCCGCAACAAAAATTGTAGTATTAATACAATAATTATAATTCAAAAATTTATTAAATACAAAATTATCAACTTTGATATGTCATCACATTCTCAACAATTATTTAGTTCAATATAGATATATACAAAAAATTTCACTATTATTTTAAAAACTATCAACCCATTATTATTTGTAATATTGAAAATTTTCTATATTTTAATTTTTTTAATGAATTATTTAGCACCTAATTTCAAACCCCCAAAAAAAAAATCAACTTAAGAAAATGATGACATAGAGAGAAAAAATATATTATAATATAGCAAGCAATACAAAAATTGAAGAACAAAATCTTGATAAACAAAACATATTCATTAAACTAATTAGAAATGCAAAAACTCATATGGTCAGATCCATATCATAATAAAAAAGAAAAAAAAAACCATATGACCATTATCATATGTATAACAAAACTTAAATCTAAATGCCCATATGCATGAGTTTATTTGGTTGTGTTGAGAAGTGAGTTAACGTATTGACTTGAGAGAGGGTAGCGTAGGATGGCAGCAATAGGGAGAAGTCATAAAGGTTGCTTCTTGAGATTGAAAACAAAAAGGGTAAGTTTTTGTTTGAAGAAGTGACTAAATGATGCTCTTTTGAAACAGTTGTTATTATCCATTGGGTACGCAAAGAATCATTTGGACAACTGGAGGGCTAGCTAGACTAGCTAGTATATTATTTGAGGATTTGTGGGCTTTGTGTCATATATTTATTGGACTATGTTGAGATCTTAGGAATAATTTTGTGGGGGGGGGGGGGGGGGGTGTGGTCATATTTTTTGAGGGGGCCCATTGCCTATTACTTTCTTGTTGGACCAGACCTATAGTCTAAAATTACCATAGTAGTAAAAGAAAATTAAAATTTGGGAGAGAAGAATGGGGGGGCGTGGAAAGCAATATGGTAGCTCCGCCCACATGAAACTTATTGATTTCTTGATTAAGTCAAGCAGCTATATCTTACTGAGCAATGACTAATGAAATTGACTTTTAACTAAGTCATGGTTACAGACATGCTAGCTGCAAGTTCAACGTTTGCGAACAATATCTGACAATAATACTTAAAGGATACAAAATGTTCCATAGACAATGTTATATATCGTGGCTGCTTGGAACATTGAGGGCTTTAAGCGAAAATTGAATTAAATAATTTTATATTTTAAATATAAATTTATAAAAATTTAAATGTTATTTAAACTCCATTTTCTTATGTACGTTATAGGTAAAGTTATAATTAATCACGTAAGTTTTTTTTTTTTTTTTTTTTTTTTTAACTCTATATACATTAAAAAAAAAAAAAAAAACTTTTCACACTTATAAATAGGACATATTGATAATGGTAAGTAAAAATATGATATTAGTGGAAAACTTAGATGAGAACTAGTAAGAGTTTTTTAACTTAATTGTTGTGAAAAATGTTATAAAATTTTTTGTGTATTACTTTTTTTTTTTTTTTTTTGAGAAGTGCTACATTCATAACATTTTTACAACAAATCATTAGTGTTAAGTTGTTACTGGTTTTAATTTGAGCACACCACTGAAATTATTTTTTTGTCCACCAATAACAGCCAATAACAATTTATCACTAAAGATTTATTGTGAAAAATGTAGTAGACATAGCATTTTTCTCTCTCTCTTTTTCTCTAATTTGATAAAAAAAAATATAATTTTATTTATTGCACTAGCATTAACTGTACACCATTTTTAAAACCAAAATCATGAATTGAAGATAAGATTTTAGTTCAAAAAATCTACCATTTATTTATCTAAGGAAGGCAGAACAAGAATCCAAAGTCCAAACACATATATCACGCATGTTATTACAGTACTCTCAAATATCAATGGGTTAGTGGTCCAGATTTTTTTTTTTTTTTTTAAATCATAGGAAATTTACAATTGTGAGTAATTAAAATTGGTCAAATTAACGGATTGTAAGGTTGAATTTAATCAATCATTTTGTTGGCTTTATTCTGTGTCAATTTGCTTGTAATTCAGCATTTAGAAACCTTGTATTTAGGTGGGAATTATGTAAGGGTAGTGTGTGAGAGAGTATGAAGAAAAGCTCAAAAGTGTGCACTCAGCAAACCCTTGTGACTGGCTCTTGGTTGGCAAGTCACCAAAGGAGGCACATGTGTGAAGCATGCAGAGGAGCTAAAGAGTCACGCCAACTGGAGCACTATAGGACAAAACTTCTAGTCTGGCCAGGCAATTAGCTTACGACTCAGTCAAGTCACGAGGCCAAGTCGCCAGACCACTCTGTTTGGGAAAAACTGACCTTTCGCATTCCAAACACACACCAGTATAAATACCCCTTATACCCATGTATTGTAGAGAGCTTCCAGAGAGAATTTTGAGAGAGAAACCCTAGAGAAAAACAAGATTGACTCATTCATAATCTTCATCCTTGATTCTCCAAATTCCTCTATTCTCACCCTCTCCATTGTTATATCCTTGAGAGGTACATTAGCCAAATCCTTATCTCACCATACTCATATCTGTGAGAATATTATTTGGTGCTTGGGAAGCAGTTAGGAAAGGATCAATTGATATTGGTTGATACTATGGGCTATAGCGGGATCCAATAAGCTAGAGAGGACAAAGGTTCAACGTAACCTCGTTGGAGCAAGAAGCTTGGAGTGCTTAGGTACACTAGGTAAATTAGGCTTAGAAGGTCTTCTGCTGTTCATGTATCTCAACTTCATTCTCTAGTGGATTATTGACCGCTTGGAGGGCAGCGAAGAGGTTTTATGCTGAGGACTTCAGTTTCCTCTTCGATAACACATCGCTGTATTGTCTTTGTATCTGCGTCTCTCTTCCCTTAATCTTTACAATTTAATTTCTGCTGTGGTTATGGTTTTATTTGGTTTAGATCAATTCTGTTTTATTTTAGCTTATTTTCATATTCCGCACATACATTGTTTGATAATAAGCTTGAATTGATAATTTGTAATTTAGGGGGTCTAAACGTTCAAGGTGTTTTACACACTAAATTGAACATTCAATTAGTATCAGAGCAAGTGCACTAACTGTTGTTTAATTACCTTAGTGCTATCCTTGACCCCGTTTGAGATGGATCAGTCTCAATCTTTAAATGTTCAACCATATTTTGATGGTAGCAACTATGCCTTTTGGAAATTCCAAATGAGTGCATTCTTGTGTTCAATTGATGATACTGTTTGGGATGCAGTAGATGTAGGATGGACTAGGCCAGAGGCTGCCAAATCCACATTGGATAAGGCAGCCCTCGCAGTGGCTAATGCAAATAGTAAAGCACTAAATGCTATTTTTTGTGGTGTATCTCCAGATGAGTTCCACAGGATTTTTGACATCACTGTTGCCAAGGAGGCGTGGCAAATATTGGAGACCACATATGAAGGAACAAAGAAGGTGAAAGGCACTAAGTTGCAGATGCTAACCACTTGATTTGAAGAGCTGAAAATGAGTAAAGACGAGTCGTTCGACTCATTCTATAGCAAACTGAATGAGGTGGTTATTGGCAAGTTCAACTTGGGTGAGAAAACAAAGGACTCAAAAATAGTGAGGAAAAATCTTCGATCATTGTTGGAGAGCTTCCGTGCAAAAGTTACTGCAATTAAAGAGAGCAAGGACTTAGATGATATCAAAGTTCAAGAACTAATTGGCTCACTTTAAACATATGAGCTGTCATTGCCATCACAAAGAAAGAGAAAATCCCTTGCTCTTAAGACAATTAATGAAGGGGTGGAAGTTCATGACTCATCAGATGAGGATAAGGTTGATAAAGATGTGGCATATCTTGTGAAAATTTTCCGAAAGTTCTTGAAGTTCAAGAAGAATGGAAAATTTGTTGAGAAGGGAAAATTACCAAGTTTCGGAAAGGAGAAAAAGGATGGGAAGGAGTTTCAATCCTCTTAAGGAATCACGTGCTTTGAATGCAACGGACTTGGATATTTCAAGAAAGAGTGTCCCAATTATTTGAAAGCGAATGGCAAGGTGTATGCCACCACTCTTAGTGATTCCAACTCCTCTGATTCAGATTTAGATGAAAGCTGTGATGGAGAGGGAAACTTCTCTGCATTCATGACCATTGCTCCAGTAGAATCTTCGGATGATTTAAGTGCGCTAGTGGAAGAGCTTGGTGTGTACTTTGAATTGGAGTCAATAGGGATAGTAGAGGAATCTGATGATGAGGAAGATGAAGGAACAGTGGGATTGCAAGAGACCTACAATTCCCTTCTTGAGAAGACGGGTGAATATGCAAAAGTGGCTAATGCAACCATAAAAAAGATGAAGAGGGCAGAGCAAGATTATAGAAGTTTTCTAGTGCAATACAAGGAGACTAAATGTGAAATGGAGACACTAAATGGAGAGTTAACCAAAACTTATACAAAGATAAAATTCCTTGATCTTGAGATAATTCAAGCTAATGCTAAAGTAGAGCGGGTTTCCTCCAAGAAGCTTGATGAAGTGCTTGCTCATCAAAAACCTTTCTCCGACAAAAGCGGATTGGGATACATCGGAGAGAGTAGTTCGAGTGTCAAAGTTTCCAAAGATATGAAGTTCGTGAAAGCTAAGGAACCAGTGGTAGAAACTTCAGTTGTTGAGAAAGTGAAGCTGGAAAAGAAGAGGAATGTGACTGACCAACGGTTCTTGACTAAGCCTCCTAACCAATCAGTGGTCAAACCTAAGGCTCAAGGGAAATCACTCCAAAAGTCATAAAGAGGTCCGAGAACTCAACATTTCTGCCATCACTGTGGAATTCAAGGATACATCAAATTGAATTGTCGTAAGCTGTGGGCATTAAAGAATGGCAACTATCAAAGGCCACGTGGACAAAGAAAAGATAAAGGGAACCCCAAGCAAGTGAAAGGGGGAGAAGCTAAATCTAATATTGGAGATGTGATGAAGATGATTGATGCTTTCACCACTTGTTTGGCAAGCTTCTCCAGAAGGTTTAACAGTCATAACTCTCGTACCCAGTCCTCTAAGGATATCACCCCAAATGCACGTGCCGTGTAGGTGAAGAGGGGTACTCATGCATAAGCATTACAACATGTCTATGCATTAATACTTCCTATGCTTTGTGACTTTGATTGGTTGTGTGCTTTTTGTTTTTGTTCCAGCTTATGCTGAAAAATTTGTGCTTGTTTGTTTGCAATTGTTTTAAATGTTTTTACATTTTTTTTGGGTCAACCTTTTCTTGCTTTTATGTCAAAAATCCAAAAACACATAAAAAGTAGAAAATCCAAAAAGTTTGATCGACATTATTGTGTTTTGTCACAAGCATGTTTTGCCTTGTACCTTTGTGCTAATGGCTTTGTGCATTTACGAGCGTAGCTTGTTGTCAATGCACTCATATCATTGTGGAAAAAATCTTGAAATCTATGTGACTGTTGTAAATAGATCTTCAAACTTGTCATGAATGATTAGTCAATGGTCTTGTTGATCTTGAAACTTGCATAGACTTGTGCCTGTATATCTTCCTACTCTTTTATTTTTGTTTAAAGAGCTCAACAAATGTAAATCTCAAAATGAAAAGGGATAGTGAACTACAAAAGCCTTCACACATACTAGTATTTAACTAGGAAAAAGGGAAAGCAACTTTTATCAAAAATGTATGATGCCTAAAAAAGCTAAAGGCTTACTCATCAAATTGAAATGTCAAAAATTTCAAGCATCGATCTCAAAATGAGATGTATTGATTTAAAAAGATCAAATGTTATGATGTAAATGGAGCCAAATGAAAAGCTTCATAATAATGTTATCAAGTTTTGTGGGAGGTCATATATGCCTATTTCTATAATTGAGATATGTCACTTTTCCTCGTGCTAATTGTGTATGTCTTGGTTGAATTGATTATTGAAACTTCACATTAGACTAAGGACTATCTCATCTTTGGAACCCACACACATCACACATGTCTATGTTCAATGAGTGCCTTATTCATTTGTGTGATTGTACTTGATTAAATGTGTTTCACATGCTCAATTTTTGTTGATCAAACACAAAAAGATTTTTTAGGGTTTTAATTGTTTTTGGAAAGTCTTTTGTTTTTGCAAAATTATCAAAAATTTCAAAAACTGTGTTGCCCTGTACTGGTGACTTGGTCGCGGGTCATTCCAATTGCAAGCTTACACAGAAGGTTTTCTCGCCTCACTGGCAGGTCAATGTCCCAGTCTCGAAAAAGACTTAGAAAATTTTCCAAAATTCTGGGTTTTCACAATTCTCGCGACTCGGTTTGGTGACTTGTTCGCGAGTGGAAGCTCTAGGTGCGAGGTTATACAGAAATTTTCGCGACTCCCTTCGCGACTTACTCATGGCTGGACCTTCCCATCGTGAAAAACACTTAGACAAATTTTTCAAAACTTTTGTCTCTAAGGTGTTTGGCGACTTGTCTTGGCAACTTGTTCATGATTTGGTTTAGTTGCGAAAACGCGTCTTTTGCGCTTTTAGGATAGTTTTTAAAATTTTTCAGTTTTCCCTCAAACATTTTGACCGTTCATTGTCTTATCTGTTCATCTCCCTCACAAACTCACCGTGTTTCACTTTAAAATCCACCATTTTCATCATCTTCTCAACTACAATCCTCAAGAAAAGGTATGGGTTTTCTTATTTTCTCTAAGTATTTCATGTTTATAACTCTTAAATTCTTGGATTTTGAGTTTTGATGAGTTTTTGAAAAACTTGAGTTTCGAATATGGTTTGGACATTTTTTATTGAGTTTGTTGAATGGATATTGTTGACATTGATAATATGATGCTTATTATACATGTTTTCATGTTTGTGTATCATTTTTGAGTAGTTTATCATGATTGTGTTGTGGTACACAGATCATGCTTATTGTAATGTTGTCTCAAAAGATAGTTACTCGTGTTACTGAGGATTTCATAGATTACATTGTGCTTTGCTGTGCCTGCACACTCATCACATTTGCACACCACATGCACCAGTGTTGCTTATGGTTAAATACATGATTAAATACTGCATACTTGGTTCATTTACCATGATTGAGTGATATGTGTTTCTCAATGACAATGAGTGTTTATTTCATGGACTAACTTAAATCTAATCAAGTTTATGTTTGTGTCTTGTGGTTTTGTACTTGGTTCTCTGTTGTTTGTATGTTATCTTGCAAATGTCCTGTTGTTCCTCTCGAGGAAAAGAGTCTGTAACTGATGTTCCATCATCCCCTATTTCAAAACGGACTTACCGTTCGTCTCAAGTTTCCAATAGTGAGAGATTCAGGTTTCCGCTTGATTCACAGACTTACTCAAGCATTTTTGTAGATGCTCCTACTATAGTAGAAAGGGTTGTAAAGTTTGATACCTTGAGAACAACATTTATTCCTAGAATCTTTGAAGCAAAAGGGCTGACTTGTTCGGAAACTTCGAGGACCCGATTGAGGAATTGGTTAAGGAGTTCTATGCAAATGCTAGATACACCGGAGTTGAGTTGCAATGTTAGGTACGAGGAAAGGAGTTTAGCATCAATCCAGACTACATTATGAAGGTTCTTCGAATCAATAGACTGGCAAATGTAGATCTCACTCCATATGATGACAGACTTCTTAAGGTTTAAGATATTCTACAAATTCTTGGACCAAATCATGAGATTTCATCTAAAGGCACGTCCATTGGAACAGTAAAGTTTGCAACTGATCTGACGACTCTCAAATTGATCATGTTCCTTAACCTGTATCCACTCTCGAACACTGCATTCATCAATCTTGGAAGAGCGCAATTTCTATGTGACCTCATCACCAGAGTTCAAATTGACATCTCTACTCACAGAACAACAGCTCGATTGATAGCACGTACATTTCTTCCTTTTTGTAGTCTTCTCATGAAGATCATGGTCCTTGAAGGTGTTCGTACACCAACGGATGGAAAAATACTGCCACATCATCAACCAATATCCATGATATATCTTCAAGCAAGTAAGAGTCACTCCTTTAAAGCACCTAAGAGTAAATCTTTCCATCATACTACCTCTTCCGGTCATGGCTCAGCCACTCACACTACGCTTGTGCATACCAAGTCTGCATCTCCTCACACTCTTGAGTTACAG
This sequence comes from Quercus variabilis, assembly GCA_030445155.1. Taxonomy (NCBI): domain Eukaryota; kingdom Viridiplantae; phylum Streptophyta; class Magnoliopsida; order Fagales; family Fagaceae; genus Quercus; species Quercus variabilis. The sequence goes on along the minus strand of CP129455.1, from coordinate 26,688,005 downwards.
ACGACTAACACTCAGCCTACACAACCTAGCACTCAATCTAACAGGTTGAGCACTTTGTTTGAGGGTCTGTACTGGCGTATTTCTGGATTTGAAAGGGTTCTCTACTCCACCAACAACCCAAGTTCAAATGCGCCTAACAACCATTGAGACACAGTTGGATGCTATTCAACAAAAGCTAGAGGATAGCCTTTAGCTATTCGTGCCAAACAGGAGGAGAGCAAAAACTCATTGTATAGTTTGGATGATAGCATACAGCAAGGGGAAGAGCAACACAAGAATGGTAGTATACAGCAAGGGGGGGAGCAACACAAGAATAGGAATTGTGCATATTAAAAGGGGGAGTTGTGTAAGCTTAAAAGGGAAATACTGTTTCATACACTCATACTTTTGGTTTCTTTTGACTTTAGTTTATTTGTGATTTTTACTTTGTGCTACTGTTTAAAGCTGTTGGTACTTTCGGTTATATGTTTAAGTTTATATTCAGTATGCTGTTTTTGTACCCATGCTTTATGGCCTAGTACTTGTTGTTAAATGTTATGCATTTTCTTTAAGTACATCACTTTTGTGCCCTGTGTTGGATTTTATATCCTTAATACAATTACCTTGTGTTTTTATATTGGTTGAGTGTTGGACATGCAAATGATACTTTGCATTAAGCTTATTAGCTTGCATCTCCTGATGTTCATTTCTTGTGTGAATGAGCATTATGGTCTCTATTTATAGTGATTGTTCATTTTTGGTCAAGCCATGCTTTATTGCATTAATCTATATTGCTTGATCGCATTGTGCTTGCTCCATATGCATTACAAGTTTTTTGCATACAATGATCATATTGTGTTGTTGTTTTTCAGAAGATACTTGTTCTTATGGTTCAAGAGCTATACAGATTCTAGAGTTAGATGTGAGTGAGTTTTGTTCAATTGTTCCCAACTCAAATGTTAAGTCTAATGTTTGTTTTAGGGTTTTGTCACGAAATAGCCAAAAGGGGAGATTGTAAGGTTGAATTTAATCAACCATTTTGTTGGCTTTATTCCATACCAATTTGCTTGTAATTCAGTATTTAGAAACCTTGTATTTAGGTGGGAATCATGTAAGGGTGTTCATTTTTGGTCAAGCCATGGTTTATTTCTTCAATCTATATTGTTTGATCGCATTGTGCTTGCTCCATATGCATTACAAGTTTTCTACATACAATGATCATATTGTGTTGTTGTTTTTCAGGAGATAATTGTTTTTATGGTTCAAGAGCTACACAGATTCTAGAGTTAGGTGTGAGTGAGTTTTGTTCAACTATTCCTAACTTAAATGTCAAGTCTAGTGTTTATTTTAGGGTTTTGTCACGGAATAGCAAAAAGGAGAGATTGTAAAGTTAAATTTAATCAACCATTTTGTTGGCTTTATTCCATGCCAATTTGCTTGTAATTCAACATTTAGAAATCTTGTATTTAGGTGGGAATCATGTAAGGGTAGTGTATGAGAGAGTGTGAAGAAAAGCTTAAAAGTGTGCACTCAACAAGGCCTCACGACTGGATCTTGCGACTGGCTTGCGGCTAGCAAGTTGCCAAAGGAGGCACATGTGTGAAGCATGTAGAGGAGCTGAAGAGTCACGCCAGCTGGAGCACTATAGGACAAAACTTACAGTCTAGCCAGTTAGCTTGTGACTCAGATTCACAGCTCAGTCAAGTCACGAGGCTAAGTTGCTAAACCACTCTATTTGAGAAAAACTGATCTTTCACATTCCAAACACACAAGATTGACTCATTCACAATCTTCATCCTTGATTCTCCAAATTCTTCTACTCTCACCTTCTCCATTGTTATATCCTTGAGAGGTACATTAGCCAAATCCTTATCTCACCATACCTATATCTGTGAGAATGTTATTTGGTGCTTGGGAAGCAATTAGGAAGAGACCAATTGATATTGGTTGATACTATGGGCTATAGCGGGATCCGGTAAGCTAGAGAAGACAAAGATTCTGCGTAACCTTGTTGGAGCAAGAAGCTTGGAGGGTTTAGGTACACTGGGTAGATTAGGCTTGGAGGGTCTTCTGCTGTTCATGTATCCCAACTTCATTCTCTAGTGGATTATTGACCGCTTGGAGGACGACAGAAAGGTTTTATGCCGAGGACTTCGGTTTCTTCTTTGATAACATATCGCTATGTTGTCTTTGTGTTTGCATCTCTCTTCCCTTAATCTTTGCCATTTAATTTCTGCTATAGTTGTGATCTTATTTGGTTTAGATTGTTTTATCAATTTTGTTTTAGTTTATTTTTATATTCCACACATACATTATTTGATAATAAGCTTGAATTGATAATTTGTAATTTTGGGATCTAAACGTTCAAGATGTTTTACACACTAAATTGAACATTCACGGATGTTTTTATGATATTTGTTATCAAACAATTTTAGAAAAGTTTTAATACCAATTTTATGAAAAATATAAAAGATTTGCCAAAAAAATTAGTTTTTTTTTCCCCTTTCTTATAAAAAGTTTTCAATGGTATTTCCTAAACGAATGCCCTTATGACATCTATTAACAAAATCCAATTAGGAATATTGTGATTTATCAAAAAAGAAGGGTTTGGTTAACGGTTTGTTAATGGACAATTTTAAGAAAGTTTTGATGCTACTTTATGAGAAATATAAATAGTTGAAGAAAGAAAAAATCAATTACTTTTTCTTTTCCTATAAAAAGTTTCTAAAAATATTTTCTATACTAATACATTTATGGCTACTATTAACATTTTCAAAATAAAAATACTTTGAACCAGAATCGTTGAAATTTCCCACATACATTAATTTTCTAGTGAAATAAAATTTTACTATAAATGTGATGGTTCAGTCCCCGTGGCCTAAGACCTTGAGTTTTAAGTAGATGATCTGGTCTTGATGTTTTAGCCATGAAGTATAAGTTGTAAGATATATTTAGAGTTGTGGAATAAAATAAACATACCTCTAGCCATAGTTGTTTAAGTCTTTGAATAGAAGAAAACTCACTATATGATGATAATGTATATAAAAATGTCTTCTAGTCTATGACATTTACCTCACATATTTCCTTTTGATGGAGACAAGCTATAAATATAGGCTAATTTAGAGACCCTTTTAAATTAAGATTTGTTTCATAACTTCATTCCATCAAGGAGTTTAAAACTTGTAACTTCAAGGTGTTTACTAACCAAAAGGGTCATACCCATTGAGAGTTACTTAGAAATTGTTATTCACCATAGTGTCTTTTACAAATAATCCTTAAGACACAAGTTTTCATTTATTATTTAAATGTGAGTCACATAAAGTTTTTTTAAAATCTTACATAAGTATCTGTACTTCTAGATCTAGCCATTCACAAAGGACGGGTGGATTCCACTTTTATAATTAACTTTCTATATGGTATGCTATATGAATAAAATTTGGATGCTTTATTAAACTTAGAAACTAGTTGTAAAAAGATTAGCTACTGTCCAGATTGATTACACTTTCAAGTTGCATTGGGTTTTTTTTATTTTTATTTTTAAAGTTGAATGAAGAAGGTTTTTGACGAAAGAGATGGAAATATTTCTCTCACAGTTACGCAAAAGAACCGACCCAGCTAGCATATGTACTTCAGTACTTGGTACGTTATATTGTCTGAAGAAGCCGCATATGCATCATGCATAGTTCAAATTTCAAACTGATAAAGAGTCCAATTTTTATTTTTATTTTTTTTCAAACTGATAAAGCTAAAAACAGCCAACAAATAAGAAATATATATATATATATATATATATATATCTGTAGTACATGAAGGCAATAAAAGTAATAATCCAAGCACATTTATTTATCTCATGAAGTACGTAACTGAACGGTACAACATTTTATTCATACATATAAATTAGCTCTTAATCAGCACCCTTATTTTGCATACTTGGCTTTGTAGTCTTTCCAAAGCTGATCAACATTCTTCCCTAGTAGTTCAACAAAAAAATTAGCACTATAACCATTCCTCAATTTCTTATTCAATTCAGCCACGAACCCATTTCTAAGACTATTGCAATAGTCCAAAAATAGAGCCGTAACGTCATAGCCTTGATCCCATCTATCACCTTGTCCAGGCTTCACCCAGTGGCTAGGCGCGTACCCTGCCTTCAATCTCACATAATCAGCAATTCCTTCAATCAATCCTCCTGGAGTACTTTGTCCATTACCATTCCACTGCCATATGTGTGTACTTTCATGGTATAACACACCAGTGATTTCCGTTTTCACATTGCCAGAATAGCCATTGATGTACCTTGCACTAACATGGATCTCGTTGTTGCTAGTATAAGCAACTCCATTCATGTCATCAACAAACAAGCTCACTTTGGCCACTTTCTTTCTGTCCGCGTCACTGTTTTGCTGGAACAGTCTCCATATGAAATTTTTGGCAGAAATCAAAGTTTGCTTACTGTATTTAGACCCAATTTCATTGTGGAATCGAACACCACCAGGAGTGTTCCCAGCATTGTTGGTGACAACATATTCAACTGCATGGATTCCACTAATGGCTACAACTACGGTTACTAGGAATGAGAGGAAAAGCATGTGGTGAGCCATAGTTGTCTTGTAATTTTTTTCTTTAATAGTTGGTTTTGCACAAGAAATGAGGTTGGCTCTACGATTTATATAGGGAAACTATGACTGGTGCTAGGGCATTTAGTCACGATAGAGGATAGTACACGGGCCACGGCGTGGTTTTTATAACTTATGGATGACAACATTGACTTTGACCAATTTGTCCGACAAAAAATATTGACTTTAATTTAGATCAGGCCTATTTGCCTGAAAATTATATTTTGCACCGAGCATGTATGCCAGGTCTCTCATAGACAGACAGACCTCATACATTGTGAGACTTGTTCATGTGTGAGTGACCCGGTCTATATGCTGGGTACACCATATACTAGCTCCTATTTGCTGACTTGAAATCCGAAAATTATGATTGTTTAAACTGCGTAATACTTGTCTCTATTCTAAATATGGTCCTTAACCTTATTATATTAAAAAATCCCAACCAAAGTTTAAAGGTACGTACCTCTCCTTTTTTTTTTTTTTTTTTTGGTACGGTACTCGCTAGTAGGCAATCTATTATACCAGGTTACCAAATCCTCATATTTGACAGTTCTATCTTCACATAATGCAGTTCCAACATCACATGTGACAATTCTTTTGTCACATTTGGTGGTTCCCTTAGTTTTTTTCACATTTAACGGTTACATCCTCATATTGTACAATTCCAACATCACATTTGACAGTACTTTTGTCACATTTGGTGATTCTCTTTTTTTTTTTTTTTTTTTTTTCTCACATTTGATGGTTTCATCTTCACATTGTGCTGTTCCAACATTACATATGACAGTTTTTTTGTCACATTTGGTGGTTCCCTTATTTTTTTCTCACATTTGTCAGTTCCAACCTCACATTGTGCAGTTCCAACATCATATGTGACGGTTCTTTTGTCACATTTGGTGGTTCTCTTATTTTTTCTCATATTTGACGATTCTATCCTCATATTGTGCAGTTCCAACATTACATTTGACAGTACTTTTGTCACATTTGGTGGTTCCCTTATTTTTTTTCCTCACATTTGATGGTTTCATCCTCACATTGTGCAATTTCAATATCACATTTGACAGTTTTTTTGTCATATTTGGTGGTTCTTTTTTTTTTCCTCATATTTGACGGTTTCATCCTCATATTGTGCAGTTTCAATATCATATTTGATAGTTCTTTTGTCACATTAGATAGTTCTTTTTTTTTCACATTTGATGATTCTATCATCACATTATACAGTTATAATATTGCATGTAACAGTTCTTTTGTCAGATTTGTGGTTCTTTTTTTTTTTTTTCCTCACATTTGAATTCCATGCATGGCTACAACTACGGTTACTTGGAAAGAGAGAAAAAGCATGTGGTGAGCCATAGTTGTCTTGTAATTTTTTTCTTTAATAGTTGGTTTTGCACAAGAAATGAGGTTGCAATTATAATATTGCATATAATAGTTCTTTTGTCATATTTGTGATTCTTTTTTTTTTTTCTCACATTTGAATTCCATGCATGGCTACAACTACGGTTACTTGGAAAGAGAGAAAAAGCATGTGGTGAGCCATAGTTGTCTTGTAATTTTTTTTCTTTAATAGTTGGTTTTGCACAAGAAATGAGGTTGGCTCTACGATTTATATAGGAAAGCTATGACCGGTGCGAGGGCATTTAGTCATGATAGAGGATAGTACACGGCGTGGTTTTTATAATTTATGGATGACAACATTGACTTTGACCAATTTGTCCGACAAAAAACATTGACTTTGATTTAGATCAGGCCTATCTGCCGACCTAAAATCCGAAAATTGCGGTTGTCTAAACCGCGTAATACTTTTCTCTACTCTAATTAAATATGGAGTCTAAATATTCTGTACTATTTTTTATTTTATTTTATATTCTACTAATTATTATTTATCATGTTTTTATTTTATTTTTCTCATAGAACCATTGAAGTTTAAAATGAAAATCAATTATACACATAATAAGTAGTGACTAGTGAAATATAGAATGATACACAAAAAATAGTATAAAAGATTTGGACTCCAATATATGATCCTTATCCTTATCATTTAAAAAGAACCCAATTGAAGTTTAAAAGTTGGAGCAGACATAATTTCACAGGTTGTGTGTATGGTTATATCTAACTAATTTTGTGCAATAATAATTAGCCAAAAGATATAAGTGTGTGCGGGGTCTATTCATTAAGTTGTAGAAGTCTGATGTGACATACTAATTTTGGAGGGTGTAAATAAATAGGTTTACATCATAACCTTATTGAATTTAAACTCAACAATTTCAACAATTTTTTTTTTAATACAGGAAATACTGAATATACTACGTAATCTTCAGTGATTAACATGACAATAAATACAATTAATACTTAATAGATTATAAAATGAAGATAAATGAATAATATTTGATTTATTTTTTTTTTTGGGTGATTGGTGACGTACATATCAGTTTGTGATGGTTATGTAATAAAATTTTTAATTTTCCTAACATTACTCTTTGAACTATGCCTAAAAGCTAAACTATGCATAGTTCCTAAAATTTATATCTTTCCTATCATTACATTGAAATTAAAGAAAAATGTTATATTTCGTTTCAGTAATTTTTTTGCAATTTTTGGTGCACGACTTTACCGTGGTCGTAGACATTAGAACTAAACACGGTTTCTCTCTGACTAGGGACGTAGCTATCTTGCCTGCTTCCCTTCCAGTCTAGAATTTGTTTGTCCCTTCGTAGAAGGTGCTTAGTAGTCTCCTGGGAATTGCAAGGCTCTTCCTAGGCTTGTTGGGGTTCTCTTTCAGGGGATTTGGGAAACAGTTGAGAGGAAAAACACTATGGACGATCTGGCTCACTCTTGGAAAAAGTTCACCTTATCCGACAGAGAGGGTCCGGGCTGCAGTCTCACTTTTGCTCATAGAATCACTAAATTTTCCATTGCTGCACAGTTCTTGACAAAGAGGGCTATTAACGTGGAGGTTATAGCTCGAACATTTACGCCTCTTTGGAGGGCTAAGAACGGATTTAAAATAAAGCGGTTTGGTGACCATAAACTTCTGTTCACATTTGACAATGAGAGGGATGTCGACAGAATTATTGCAAGCGAACCTTGGAGTTTTGATAAGCATCTGGTAGTCATGCAGAAATACGATGGAAGCTCTCCCTTGCAGGATATTAAATTTGAAAGAACAACTATATGGGTACAGGTTCATGGTATTCCACTAAAATACATGAGTTTTGAAGCGGGGGTTAAGATTTGTGAAGTTGTTGGAGATGTGACTAAACCCTCTGATACTAAGTTGTTCGATGCTGGGAATTTTATAAGACTTCATGTATCTATTGATCTATCCCAACCCCTATGCCGTGGGCGTCTTATCTCTCTGACCGATGGGAACGAAGTATGGGTGTCTTTCAAGTATGAAAGACTACCAAACATTTGTTACTGGTGCGGTAGGCTAACTCACGACGATAGGGACTGTGACCTTTGGATTGAGAGTGAAGGGACTTTGAAATCAGAGCAGAGAGAGTTCGGCCCTTATCTCCGAGCTCCACCATTTGTTGTGGCAAGAAGGAACGTGATCAACGTCCCAGGCTTTTACGCAGAAAAAAAGAAGACCAACAGCGCTACATCCAAGAATCGGACTTCAGGTCAGCCACCAACTTCCGACGCGGTAGCTGAACCGGTGCACACACAGGAAGGAGAGAGACGTTACGAAGAGCAATTTAATGCCCAATCAGTGCGCACTGAAACTGAAGGAATTAAATCCTTGTCAACAACTGAAACTAGCTCAGAATTTCTAGCAAATCCCGTAACTGATGGGGATGTTTTGGAGCATGTTGAGGTGGATTCAGCCTTAAATGTCAATGATGAGGATTTATGTAGGTTTGAAAAAGTTGTGTCAGTGGAAGGAATGTGCAATAAATCAGAATTAAGTGGAATGGATTCGGCTGTTAATGGTATTGATGAGGGACAACGAAATTATGGGGAAGCTACGTCAGTGGAGATATTATGCACTAAACCAATACCATGTGAGGTTTTAAGTGATTCTAATGAGTTGCATTCCAAGTCATGTGCAACTAATATCACGGCTAGGGCTTCTTCATCACTTGAGAATAGACGTGTTCTCCCCGTGTGGACAAGAAAAACTAGAGAGTATGTTTCTGCTACTCCAGTTAAGTGGCAGAGACTCTCAGGCCAGAAAAAAAGTATAGAAGGAACTGAAGAAGAGAAGGGTTTGTCAACCAAACGTGTCCAAACTTCGCAGGATAATGATCACACAAATTTTATATTGGTGGAGGCTGATTATCAGCCCCGCCAAGAGCAATGAGTTGCCTAGTGTGGAACTGTCGTGGGCTTGGGAACCCACATACAGGTAGAGAGCTCGGAGAACTTGTACGGGCAAAAGATCCCTCTGTTGTGTTTTTAGCCGAGACACTAACAGATGAAGCAAGGCTAGATTTTATTCAGAATAGTATAAATTTTGATCACAAGTGGGTGGTGCCGAGAGTGGGCAGAAGTGGTGGTTTGGTTCTTTATTGGAGATCATCAATTAATCTATTAGTTGAGGGGTCGGACAAGTATTATATTGATGTAGTCATTAACAAAAATATGGATAGTGAATGGCGGTTTATAGGTTTCTATGGTGAACCGGACACAACAAGAAGAGAAGAGGCGTGGGAAAAACTTAGAAGTTTGAATTCAAGAAGGGAAGTACCGTGGTTGTGTTGTGGTGATTTCAATGAAATTATCCGACAGGATGAAAAATTGGGTGGTGCAACTCGTCCACATGCCCAAATGCAGATGTTTAGGGAAGTGATTGATGAGTGTGGTTTCATGGATTTGGGCTATGAGGGCTCAAAATATACGTGGAGTAGGCATTTTGAAAATGGAAATTCCATTTGGGAACAGCTTGATAGATGCTTGGCCACTAGCAATTGGTTCTTGAAATTCCCAGGATCAAAGGTTTATCATTTGAGGTGCGATTCATCAAACCATATTCCTATCCATGTTGTTCTCTCTGATTTGGATCTTTCTAAGCGAAAAAAATTATTCCGCTTTGAGGAGATGTGGTTGTCGAATAGGGAATGTGAGGAAGTTGTTTTTTCAGCTTGGAACAGTGGTGAAGATCTCGGTTTTGGTGGTGATGTGTTGGCTAAAATTGAAAAATGTGGAAAGGACTTGGCTTGGTGGGACAAAAATGTTTTTGGGAATGTGAGAAGAGAATTGGCTCGGTTGAGGAAGTTGCTCACAAAGGCCGAATTTGAGGCCATGGCTAGTGGTAGTAACCTTCGGGTTTTGCAGCTGAAAAAGGAGATTGATGTTTTGTTAGATAGAGAATCTATCATGTGGGCTCAAAGGTCGAGATTATTATGGGAAAGGCAAGGGGACAGAAATACAAAATACTTCCACAGTCGGGCAACAAGAAGATATAGAAGAAACAAGGTGGAGGGAATTAGAGATGAGGAAGGAAATTGGAGAGAGCAGGAAAGTGATAAAGCTGAAGTGTTTGTAAAATACTTCCAGGATCTTTTTACTGCAAGTGTGCCGAATGGGACCAATGAAGTGCCATCATGTTTACCTACCATAATTGATGAGGATATGAATGCTTTGTTAGGCCAAGATTTCAGTGAGAAAGAAGTAGATGCTGCTATAAAACAGATGGCACCTCTGAAAGCTCCTGGACCGGATGGAATGCCACCACTTTTTTACCAGCATTTTTGGGGCACAGTAAGCCATGATGTTACCTCCTCTATTTTGGCATGGTTGAATTCAGGTATCTTGCCAACTCCTCTAAACCACACTTTTATTGCCCTCATCCCAAAAACTCACAATCCCGAGCATGCTCACCAATATCGTCCCATTAGTCTATGTAATGTTTTGTATAAGATTTACTCAAAAGTCCTAGCAAACCGTTTGAAAAAATTAATGCCACACATTATCACTGAACACCAATCGGCCTTTACTAAGGATAGACTTATATCTGATAATATTCTTGTAGCTTTTGAGACCCTGCATAGCCTACAAAACTATAAGTCTACTACTCATGGGTTTATGGCTTTAAAACTAGACATGAGTAAGGCCTATGATCGGGTGGATTGGGACTTTCTTGAACAACTAATGAAGAAGTTGGGTTTCAACGACAGATGGGTACATTTGATTATGGGGTGTGTCAAAACAGTCACCTACTCGATCCTTGTTAATGGTGAACCTTGTGGCATGATCCAACCTACCCGTGGGATTAGACAGGGGGACCCACTATCCCCTTTTCTATTCTTACTTTGTACAGAAGGGCTGAATGGGCTTATTAAGAAAGCAGAATGTAATGGAGATATACACGGGTTTTCTCTCTGTAGGAGAGGTCCAAAACTAACCCATCTGCTCTTTGCAGATGATAGTTTACTCTTTTGCAGGTCAACTATGTAGGAATGTGGAAAGGTCTTGGAGATTTTGAAAAAATATGAGATGGCTTCGGGTCAAAAGGTTAATAGGAGCAAGACATCACTATTTTTTAGCAAAAACACCTCCAACGATGTGAAGCATGAAATCAAGGTGGCCTTGGGTGTTCCAGAAATTATGCATTATGAAAGATATTTGGGGCTTCCATCGTTTGTAGGGAGAGGTAAAAAAGCCAGCTTTAGCTACATTAAGGAGAGGGTGTGGAGGAAGTTGCAAGGGTGGGAAGGGAAATTACTGTCACAAGCCGGTAGGGAGGTATTGTTGAAAGCAGTCATCCAGGCTATCCCAACTTACACTATGGGATGCTTTAAATTACCCATTGGTTTGTGTAATGAAATTGAAGTGTTAATCAAGAGATTTTGGTGGGGACAACAAGGTGATCGAAGGAAAGTACACTGGGTGAAGTGGGATGAGATGACAAAATCAAAAACAGTTGGTGGGATGGGATTTAGAGACTTAGCCATGTTTAATGATTCTTTGCTAGCAAAACAAGCCTGGAGACTTTTGCATAACCAAGACTCGCTTTTCTACAAGGTTTTCAAGGCACGTTTTTTCCCTAATTCCACAATCATGGAGGCTTCGGATTCAAGAATGGGGTCCTACGCTTGGAAGAGTATTTTAGTTGGAAGGGAAGTTATAAAAAGGGGATCACGATGGAGGATAGGAAATGGTGAGAAAGTTAACATATGGCAGCAAAGGTGGCTACCAAGGAAACACCCTCCGTACCTACCCACATGTAGCATTGAGGATTATGAACTCTCCACTATGAGTTGCCTCATTGACCCCAGCACAAGACAATGGAACACAGAATTGGTGGACGGTTTGTTCGTGGAGGAAGATGCGGAGCTGATAAAAAAAATCCCATTAAGCAAGATGGTAACAAAGGATGTTCTTTACTGGCCTTGGTTGAGCAACGGTGTATACAGCTATAAGTCAGGCTATAGATTCCTCAAGGAAGAAGCTGAACAGTTGGTCACGCACCATGTTCCACCGCTGCGAGACAAAAAGATGTGGAGAGAAATTTGGAGAATGAGTGTGCCGCAAAAGATGAAGAATTTTGTATGGAGGGCCTGTCGTGATGCAATTCCAACGAAGCAAGCTCTGGTGAAAAGGACCATCATCACCGATCCATTCTGTGACAGGTGCAGAACTGAAATGGAAAATCCCTTACATGCGCTATGGTCATGTTCAGAGGTTGATATTGTGTGGGCTGATCTGAGTTTGTGGAATTTTAGAAACCATGTAGAGTTTGGTGATTTTAAACAGTTGGTGTCGTGGATAGCTGCAGAAGGAAAGCACCTCGAGCTCTTCGTGTTTACGGCCTGGTCAATCTGGCAGCAACGCAATCAGGTCCAGGTCCAAGCAGCGGCAACAGCACTCCATCAAGTTGCTGAGGTGGCACGAAATGCTTTGGCTGAATACCACTCCAGGATAACAGATACAAATGTTCAGGCTGCACCCCGCAGTAACCGTTTGCAGATAAAATGGCGGCCTCCTCCAGTGAACGTGGCTAAAATAAATTTCGACGGAGCAGTGTTCTCCAAGGAAAATAAATCCGGGATTGGTGTGGTGGTCCGGAATGAACAGGGGCTGGTGCTAGGCTCTTGTTCAAAGAGGTTACCCCAAGCTTACAGCGCGATAGAGATCGAAGCTATGGTAGCAGTAACTGCCTTAGCTTTTGCAAGCGAGTTGGGTGTGAGGCGTGCTGTACTCGAGGGAGATTCCTTGGCTGTCATAAAAGCATTGAGAGAGTGTGATTATCCCTTTACTCCTACAGGTCTTTTACTGGAGGATATTAGCCTGTTTTCTCACAGTTTTGACACATTGCTTTACTCTCACACAAAAAGAGAAGGCAATTCCGTAGCACATAATCTGGCTAAATATGCTATTAGCATACCAGATTTTTTAGTGTGGATGGAGGATGTTTCACCACACATACAGTATTTTGTACAAGCTGATTTAGCTTGCTTCAGTTAATAAAGGTTCATGCATTTCTTTCTCAAAAAAAAAAAAAAAAAATGTTAAAAATATTACAAATTGATTGAATGATAGAGATATTAAAAATTTTACTAAAAAGAATTTAAAAACAGAAGGTGATCTATCACTAAATTTTTTTTTTTAACATTCATTTTATTTGATGGTTGAATGAAACCCACCATTCACATTCATTATGATAATAGTTTGCTTACAACTAATGTAATAATAGATATAATTAGTTGATTTTAACAACGTAACAAATGAATATTAAATATTTTTATGATTGATAATCAAATTTGTAGTGTTATTGCCTTTACTCAATATTAAATGAAAAGGATGTCCAGTCGTCTTATTTAGAAAAGCTGGTTTTGAGATGAAAATTCTCCTTTATTTCCACCATCTTAATCATGGCATAGGCAAGGATAAATAACTAGTCGTTTTTAATTGTCATTTGGCAGGTCTAGGATAATATCTTAGCTAAAATGAAATGAAAAAAAGGTGGAATAAACCGAATATGCCAACTACTAACGACATAATTTAAAACCAGAAGATAAAAAACTTGGTAACTTTAAGACAAAACTGCCCAACTTAACTGACTTGTGTATGACGACAAATTGTAGAACGACAAAAACAACAGGACACGACTCTATCTCAACAAATTGAATATAATCAAGAGGTCTTATCAAATATTAGTGCTATTAAATTTGAGAAATGCTACCATCGCGCACTTTTAGTGTGGTGGTCACTCCACAAGTATAAGTGCTTTGTGGGGTGTCGGGATTCAAGTCTCTAGGAAGGAACTTCACACACATATATACTTAGATTAAACTAAAGTAAAATTTCTATCTTGTATAAATAAATAAAAATAAAAATAATTGAAAAATGCTATGTACATGATATTTTCATAACACTTTCACAATCAAGTCTAAGTGACAAGTTGTTATGGATTATTATTGATGGAACAAAAAAGTAATTTCAGTGAATAAGTTTAAACTAGAAATGTTGTGAACATAGTAATTCTCATTAAATTTAAATATATTTTCAAGAGTCTTGCAACTCAATAACATTACTAGTTCTTTATGAGGAAAAAAAAAATCTTTCATGTAAAATTAACCTAAAAATTATAGAACATCTTAATCGAAAATACACTATTTTCCCATATATTATCTAGCAATCTTCAACAGATTTCTTTTTAGTGTTGTTCCTAATCACCTCTTTATAAATAAGAAATTAAGCCAAATGAAAAACATCAATTTCAAAATCTTTATTTTAACATATATGGATAAAAAAAAATTAATTCAATTCTCTAAGTGTTGTACTTTAATTTTTTTTAATTAAATTTAAACACATAATTTTATTGATTAATGTTATTCAATTTTCTTATCTTTCTCAACGAAAACTAATTTTAATATAGTAATTGAAGAATTAAGGTACAATACTAAAAAAAAAAAACTGTATATAAAATTTTGTTTTCTACACACTTTTTTTTTTTTAATATCAACCAGAAAAGAGCACCTTCCAAGCTTGTTGACTAAGACTAGCTATAGTGCGTACGTATGCTGGTAGCCAAAGCAGCTATAGAATATACATTGTTAAGCACAAAATTAGGCACAAAAAGGAACCTAAAGACTAGCCCTTTTTGTTTTAAGGATAAGATATTTTCAAACATAGTTTTTTCTTGCCACTTGGGTTACAATTCATGTTGAAAAGCTGGACTAGTCTCTTACTGCTACTTAAAACCAAAATCTGGTTGAAACCATGTATTCTAGCTTGTACAGCAGCCTCCATTAGAGCTTCTAGCAATGCTCCATAGGCTGATCCTGCTGCACTGCTGGTACACCCTTTGAAAACAGTGGCCCCCTGGATATTCTGGGCCGTGTAAGAGTATGCACTTCTTTGAACTCTTTTCTTTCGAACTCCAGCTATCTTGATGATGAGATTCCACTGTCCACCCAACCTTTGATGATCTATAAAATGCTGTTCAGCATCTCCCTTGTCAGCAGCGTTGCTTTTGTCAAAAACATCCTGATACGTGCAAAATAGATGTTGTGAAGTTAAAATGACATTCATAGGGTTAGGTTATATTCCCTTGTGTACAACTTTACTCCTATGATTCCATATAGACCAGAGAGTGGTGAAAAGAAGTTGCAGATATCTTATATTGTCCTCTTCCATCTGTTTGTGTCTAAAGATTGTACTGCTAACCCACTGTTGGACTAATATAGGGCCTAGATCAGAGGTATGGATGGCTAAAGGGGAGCCATACCAACAGGCTCTAGCAAAGGGGCAGTGGAGAAACAGGTGGGTGGAGGATTCTTCATCTATATCACAAAAGGGGTAGAGGCAAGTAGTTGTAATTCCTCTATTTTTTTAGAGCAAGAAAAGTTAGTAGACTGTCATGCAATAGTTTCCAAACAAAGTTACAAGTTTTTAAAAGTACTTTACCCTTCCAAATGAGGTTCCACTCAGCATTGGGTGGGCTATGGGACATATGGGTGGCTGGGGATGTTTGGTTAGCATCTTTCAAGAGTACCTTGTATGCTTTATGAACTTTATGTTCCCCTAAATTGGAAAATTTCCACATGAGCTTGTCCGAGAATACTCCTGTTTTGGAAATAGGGATGCTTTAAAATCTCAAAACACACAGGGTAAATAAAGATAGTTTTAACCAAATCAGGTTTCCAAGAACACGAATTCTAGTCGATCAGGTTTGCTACAGTGCCTGTTGTGAGAGTGGGGTTTTGCAAATTCTGGGTTGGATACCAAGTATAAAGAGAGAAAATTCTCGACCTATCACAAGCTGACACATCATACTATCAAGTCCACAAAATACAACCAATTACAAAACTCCATGTATTGTTGCTAGGTTTTGCTATTACTATTCAGAAACCAATATAAATTTGCCAAGTGTCATGCAAAAACCAATCACGCATCAGGACATATAAGCGACCTTGCATGTGTAAGCAATGACATAAGCCACCTCGCATGTATAAGCGATGACATAATCAGTCCAGCACGTGTAAGCGATGACATAAGCAGACCAATCAGGCTGTGACAAGTGTCACCAATCAAACTTCGCCACGTGTCACTCACCCACCTTAAGAGGACACCAAGCCATTTAGAGCATCAGCAGCATCAGAGAAGATTTAGAAGCACTCAGAAATATAGAAGCTTTGCAAGAATCAAGCCTCAAAGCCTTCAAGAAATTCAAAGTCAAAATCGAAGAACATTCGAAGCAGAATCATCCAAACTATCTGCCTAGATCTCAAAGTTTACCGGAATCAAGCTTAAAATCCTCCATAAACCTCAACAAACCATAAATCAATGAAGCTCTTCTGATTCAAGCCTCTAAAGCACTGAAGAACTTCCACCACAAACCTTCAAAGACAAAGAATGCACCAAGAACACAAAGAACATACGAAGAACAAAGAATTTCTAATAAGCTCATAGCTAGAGATTCATAGTGATTTTATTTCAAGGGTCCTCAATCCATCCTTCATCCAAATTGAAGAATATTTTGTGTTCGAGTCAAAATTATATTATTACAATTCCAATCAACAAGTTTTTCAAGGAGATCAAATAAGATGATCACTCTTTTTTAATTTTGGAGAATTGTACTATGCATTCATAAATACAAATTCACATTTGTGAAACTATTTTACTTGTTTGATTTATTTCAAACTAGAAATTTAGTTGTCTACAAATTCTAGCACGCCCGGTAGGATATCCCTGCCTCTCATCTCTTTCTCCTTCAAAAGAAAAGAAATTCGACATCATTTTGCTACCAGCTTCAATGGCCTCTAGCAAGAATATCTGAAAATTAGTAGTTAATGCTTCCAGTACTGATGATTATGTCAATCCAATCACTCGTAATCAATCCAAAGCTCTTGATTGACTTCAACCCCAACCAATCAAAGAAGGCAAGCTTTATACTACCATCTCTCTGGACTTTCTTGCAAATAGGAAAGCCACCACTAAGGATTCATCTGTCTCGAAAGATTTGGAGATCAACAATAAATCATCTCCAACAAAGACCTTTTCTATCAACTCTTCACCTAGGATGAGAAATTTAAGGAATGAAGTACCTTTGACTCATCCTGTTTCATCATTTTCTCCATCATATCTAGAGGTCATGCCAGTAATGATGACTAGCACCTTTACCATGGAAGAAAAGATGGTTGAAATGGAACAAAGGGTCATCCTTCTCACCAAAGCACTTAAAGAAAAGGACGTCAAAATTGCAACCCTAATGAACAAGCTGGAGGTACAAGTTTCGGGTGAATCAAGTCTCGGCCCTAAGCACCCACCTGGCTTTACCTTGAAAGGAGAAAACGCTAGGGTTAATAAGGAAAAAGGAGATGAAGGCACTTCTCAACACGAACATTCCACCTTAATGGCCTTGATATCTGTCCAATAATTACAAGACATGATAACGAATACCATTCGAGCACAATATAGAGGTTCTTATACGAGTTCTCTCATATATTTGAAACCCTATAAAAAGCGCATCGATAACATGAGGATGCCAAATAGGTATCAACCCCCCAAGTTCTTGCAATTTGATGGCAAAGGAAACTCTAAGCAACACGTTGCTCACTTTGCTCACTTTGTAGAGACTTATGAGAATGCAGGGACTCAAGGAGGCGTCTTTGTAAAACAGTTTGTCCGTTCACTGAAAGGGAATGCCTTTGATTGGTATGCAAACTTAGAACCTGAGTCAATCGATAGTTGGGAACAACTTAAAAGGGAGTTTCTCAACCAATTCTACAGCACACGATGCACGGTAGGCATGATAAAGCTTACCAATACCAAACAGTGGAAAGATAAGCCCGTCGTTGATTATATCAATCAGTGGAATTCTTTGAGTCTAGATTGCAAGGATAGACTTTCTAAAATATCTGCTGTAGAGATGTGCGTCCAAGGCATGTATTAGGGGCTTCTTTACATCTTTCAAGGGATAAAGCCCTGAACATTTGAAAAGTTAGCAACTCATGCGCATGACATGGAATTGAGTATCTCTAGCCATGGAAATACGAAACCTCCCGTACCTGAGGAAAGGGAAGAAAGACGAGAAATAAGGAAAAATGACAGGAATGCTAAAAGTAATATCAAAGATTCAATGAATGTCAATCCTACCCCAGTCAAAATTTCAACAAGAAATGTGAAGGCTAATGAAAAGAGGCCTGAGGTAGGCCAACAGCGTGAGATGCGTCGCTCATCACTTAAGGAATGGGAACAAAAGGTGTATCCTCTCCTAGATGCTGATATGCTCGAAATGCTAGAACAACTACTCAAGTTGAAATTAATAGAATTGCCAGAATGCAAATGACCGAAAGAGATGAGAAAAGTTGATGACCCGAACTATTGTAAGTATCATCACATCATAAGCCATCCAATCCAAAAATGCTTTATTCTTAAAGAACTCATCATGAAGTTAGCCAAGGAAAGGAAAATCAACTTGGATTTTAATGATGTTGCTTAGTCAAAGCTTGCAACATTTTCTTGTGGGTTACCTAGTTGCAAGTCTCTAACTACTAAACAGGGGGCAAATACCATGCTCATCCAGTTTGGTTCTCTAGAACCTGTTCAAGTTCAGATCTCACAAAAAACATCTGATTATAACTCAAATAATGATAAAATGTCAATAGTGGATGAGGAAGAGGGCTGGACGATGGTTACTCGTAGAAGATAGAAAAAGAGACAAACATTCCCTCTACATTTGATCACCTAAGAGTCCAGAATAGCACAAAACCAAATTCAGCCTCGGTCAAGGAGTGATAAAAGGCAAGAAAGAATGGGAACAAAAATGTATGACAATTCGGCACAAGCCCAGAAACTTCGAAATCTCATCACATTGGAAGAATTCTTTCCCACAAAATTCTTTCAAAATAACTCAGCGAAGGTCATTCACACGGTCTCTCGTTACAAAGTTCATGACAAAAAGGAGGGTGTTGACCATGGTGGTCCAAATGAGACTTTGTCATCTTTAAAGGGACTCCAATCTCAGGTTGATGAAGTTGAACCTTGCAATCCTTCACCTCACCAAAAGAATTGCTCACCTAAGCTCTTGAAAAGCCAAAGATGTGCACCCCTCATACCAACACGCTTCAACAAACACAGGGATGTTACGCATGCTCTCTTGACTCAACTTTCACTGACGAGGATCTGTTGTTAGGCTTTAAGCCCCACAATCGTCCGCTTTATGTCTCTGGCTATGCTCATGAACAAAAGATCGATCGTATTCTCATTAATGGAGGTTCAACTATTAATATACTACCAAAAATGACAATGAGACAACTTGGTCTTACTATGAAGGAATTATCACACAATTGTTGGTCATTCCAGGTTTTAACCAAGGAGGACAACGCGCAATCAGCATGATACACTTGGAATTAATCATTGGAGAATTGACAAGCAACGTTTTGTTCCATTTCATTGATGCCAAGACAACCTACAACATGTTGTTAGGATGTCCATCGATCCATGGAAACGGAATAGTGTTGCTAACTTTGCATCAATGTTTCAAGTATCTTCAAAGTGGAATAAAGAAAGTCAATGCCGATTTGAAGCCTTTTGCTGAGACTGAAGCTCACTATGCTGATGCAAAATTTTATGTAGAAGAAGACATTCCTAGTAAAGTTCTTCCAGTTGAGATCTCGTCCATGGAAAGTAAGTAAGGTGAAAAGAAGCATGTTAAATTCATCACTAGAAAGGATATTCCTTCCCCAAAGGAAGGTCCAGAATATGGGAATGATCATTCTAGTGAATCTACTAGTAATTCAGCGAGAGCAAAAATTTCAAGGCCTTCCAATATCCCTCCATTCCTCCGGTATGTACCATTATCACGCTGCAAGAATGGACAATCACCATTCGCGGAATGCCTTCAATCTACAGAAGACATGGGAAGGCCTCCTACAAAGCTCACGATGGAGGATGTAGCCATATTGAAAGAAAATCATGTCATGCCTTTAACTTCATCCACAAATCCTTTGCCCTCGAAGCCGCTAAATGGATTTATGAGGTCTTCGCAAAGTCTGACAGAGCATGGTATTCTACCAAGTGAGCAGATGAAAGAATGGTTCGACCTAAAGGCATATAAGCTATTAGCCAGAGCAGGCTACGATTTCTCAAAACAAGGGGACTTAGGGAAACTAATTCCAGAAGCCACCAGAGAAAAGATGCATGGCCTTAGCAAAACACAAAGGAAAATGCGGCTTAAAGGGCATGAAATTCCTATCCCAAAGACTGGATTAGGTTATATTCTTGAACAACCATCTCAGATATGGATCAAGAAAAGAAGCAATGCTTCAAGTTCCTAATACATAACAGTGGAGGTCAGCGAAAGTTTGAATCAAAGAAAAGATCACTCTCACGCGTGTCTCGGTGTTTGATCGCATCGAGGCCTTATGGTCACGAATAACAGAGTTCGATAGGTTAAATACAACTTGCTTAACACAAAATCGGGACACTTTTGCTTATAAATCAGTCTTTGATCGATTGGGGGCAACAAAAAGGCCTATTGATAGTCATTCTCAAAATTCAATAAACTTTGAGGTTCAAGGGGAGAAGAAAGCTAATGATGAGATCCGTAGTAGCATTCCTTCACACATGAAACGTAACTTTACCTTAGATATCAGCATTGAAGGATCGCTCAAAGTCAAAAGACGAATGATTGTACACACAAGTTAGTCATTTTTCCACAATGAGCAAATTGAAGAGGTATCATCCTCGTTTCATATTACAATAAAAGAGGATACATCGTCAGATGCTGAAGCAACCAATGAAAAGGTCAATGAAGCTCCTCCAGCCTTGGAAGATAGAGGACAGGCTACAGTTGATGAACTTAAAAAGATCAATTTAGAAACTACTAAAGAACCCCGGCCAACTTTCATCAACGCACTTCTCACCCCTGAAAAAGAAGAAGGGTACATCAAGCTCCTAGTAGAATACAAAGATGTGTTTACATGGACTTACAAGAAAATTTCTGGGCTCAATCCAAGTATTGCTCTACACCATTTGGTAGTAAAGAAAGGCGTGTGCCCAGTTAAACAAGCCCAAAGACGCTTTCGGCCAAAGCTTATCCCTTAAATAGAAACCGAGGTTAATAAGCTAATTGAGGCGGGCTTCATTTGTGAAGTATAGTACCCATAATGGATTGCTAACATTGTCCCTATCAAAAAGAAGAATGGACAAATCGGGTGTGCATTGACTTTCATGATTTGAACAATGCATGTCCTAAGGATGATTTTCCATTACCCATCATTAAGGTCATGGTTGACGCCACTACTGGTCATGAAGCTTTATCTTTCATGGATGGTTCCTCAGGCTACAACCAAATTCGAATGAATCCTAAGGATGAAGAGCTTACAGCTTTTTGTACCCCTAAAGGCATTTACTGTTACAAAGTGATGCCTTTTGGACTACAGAACGTTGGTACTACTTATCAACAGGCCATGCAAAAGATTTTTGATAATGTACTTCATAAATACGTAGAGTGTTATGTCGATGATCTAGTGGTTAAAACAAAAAGAAGGGAAGATCACTTGGCAGATCTATAATCTAGGTACAACCGCCTAAGAAAGTATCAGTTTAAAATGAACCCCCGCAAATGCGCTTTTGGCATAACATCTAGGAAATTTTTTGGTTTCATTGTGAGGCATCGCGGTATTGAAATTGACTAGTCCAAAATTGAAGCTATCCAGAAAATGCTAGAGCCCAAGAATTTGCGAGAACTTAAAGGCTTGCAAGAAAAACTAGGCTACATACGATGATTTATTTCAAACTTGGCTGGTCGATGTCAACCTTTCAATAGATTGATGAAGAAGGATGTGCACTTTAAATGGGATGAGGCTTATAACAATGATTTTGCACACATCAAAAGATACCTGCTTAATCCTCCAGTCTTAGGTGCTCCTATCCCAGGAAAGCTTTTGGTGCTGTACATCGCGGCACAAGAAAAGTCTCTAGGTGCTCTTATGGCGCAAGAAAATAAATAGGGAAAAGAAAGAGCCCTTTATTATTTAAGTCGAACTCTCAATGGGGCAGAATTAAATTATTCTCCTATCGAAAAGACGTGTATCGCTCTTTTCTTTGCCATAGACAAATTTGAGCACTACATGCAAGTATATACAGTCCGTTTAATAGCAAAATAAGACCCGATTAAATATGTCCTCTCCAGGCTAGTGGTTTCGAGTCATATAGCTTGATGGGCAGTCTTGCTACAACAATATAACATTGTATACATTCCACAAAAAGCTGTCAAAGGACAAGCATTGGTAGATTTCTTAGCTGATCACCCAATTCCATCTAATTGGGAGTTCTCTGATGATTTTTCTGATGAAAACGTGTTTTACATTGAAGTAATGCCACCATGGATGATGTTTTTGAATGGGGTTGCACGTAGAGAAAGAGGGGGGGCAGGTGTAGTGTTTGTTTCTCCATAATAGCAAATACTTCTATACTCATTTTCATTAAGCGAACTTTGCTTTAACAACGTAGCCAAATATCAAGCATTGGTTATTGGTCTACAAATAGTCATTAAGATGGGCATATCACAACTTGAGATCTTTGGGGATTCCAAATTAATTGTCAACCAAATCTTGGAGTAGTATGATGTCAAGAAGGAAGATCTTATCCCTTATTGCAAATATGCGAAGAAGTTGCTAGCAAATTTTGAGGCCATCACATTGGAGTGTATACCAAGGAAAGAGAATAGATAGGCTAATGCTTTAGCTAATTTGGCTATTGCCATAGCATTATCCTAAGAAGAGACAACCAAAGTTTCTATTTCCCAGAAGAGTGTGGTACCTCTCGTGGTTGAAGATGAAGAAGAGCAAGTCAACATCATTTTTGTATGTCTTGTTGAAAAAGAAGATTGACGACAAGCGATCATTGAATACCTTCAACATGGAAGATTCCTGGATGATAAACGCCATAAGACTGAAGTTCGACGGAGGGCTGCTCGATTCATTTACTATAAGGACACTCTCTTCTGTCATTCATTTGATGGATTGTTTCTTCGTTGCTTAGGAGAGGAGAAGGCTAAACAAGCCTTAGAGGAGGCTTATTCTAGAATATACAACACACATCAGTCGAGTCCTAAGTTACACTACAGGATCAAACGAATGGGTTACTATTAGCCTATGATGGTGCAAGATTCTATAAAGTGAGCTAAAAAATGCGAAGCTTGTCAGTATCATGCAAACTTCATGCACCAGCCTCCAAAACCTCTACACCCAACAGTAGCTTCTTAGCCTTTTGATGCATGGGGGCTTGACGCAACAGGACCATTACCAAAGTCATCCGGTGGCCATTTGTACATCTTGGCAGCAACTGATTACTTTTCGAAGTGGGTGGAAGTTGTGCCCCTTAGGGAAGTGAAAAAAGAGACTAGTCAATTTCATTCAAACTCATTTGATCTATCGATATAGTGTCCCTTGTTATATCATAACTGATAATAGAAAACTATTCTATAATAGGCTGATGACAAAACTATGCGAGAAGTTTGAATTTAAACAATACAACTCCCTCAACCCTTGACCTTGATCATCAACTAGGCTGAGTCCTTTCAAAGCCTCAAAGGAAGGGAGGGCAACCTGTGCAGTTTGGGGCTGCTCAAAAGACTCAAGAGCAGTGGCAGAGAGGGATGAGAGGCCAACGGGATTTCACGGATCTCGAGGTGGTAGTACACTTTCCCCGGTTGCCTCCACTCCAAGTCTGCAAGGACTCTTGCAATGTTAAGGGCTTCTACCCATGTTGCATCGCAGTAATCCCTACATACCCCGGCCAGCTCCTCAATAAGCCTGGCCTATGTTTCTTCCACTCTGAGGATGTAGGATGCTTGTTTTTCAACCTCGACTACCTTCTTAGCCAACTGAGCTGCTTCCTTAGCCTTCTGCAGTTGTGCCTTCAGATCCAGCACAAGTTGACTTGAAGTGGCCAGCTCTATCTCGGTCTGATAAAGCAACTTGCGCTGGTCTTCTACTTGAGTCTCGGCATTCTTTAATCCTGCCTGAGCACTCTTTCTCTCCTTTTCCTCAACAATCAGATTGAAGAGCAGCTCATTGTTTTCCTCCCTCGTGGCCCCCAAGGCCTTCTTAGTCTCGAGGCGGAGGTGGACCTCGTTCTTCACATCGTTCCAGGCCTTCTTGACCTATTCCTTGGCCACAAAGACCTCTTGGGTAATCTGCACAAAAACAACATAGCAACCCTATGTGAACAAAAAGGAGAGAGAAAACCTATTAATACTTAAAATAAAAGGTGTGTGGCTGTGAACCTACCATGGCTAGGTCCCTTTTTAAGGACATAAAGAGGTCTTGCTGCTTTAGCTTCCTCAAAGCATCCATATCTTGGGGTAAGAGAAGTGGCTGCTCTAAGGCCTCAGCTATATATGCAGAATGACCTCTTTGGCTTTGGAAGTCTCAAACAGAGGCATTCCACGTGATGGAGGCCCCATCCACCTCCAGCCGAAGAGACCAGGTATGTCGCTGAAGGTGCACCTCAACCACAGTTTGATCCTCTTTGCTGTCCACAGAAGTGGACCTCTTATCTTTAAGGTCTTTGGGCACTTTCTGCTACTTGGTACCCTTCTGAGTGGCCACCTCCCTTTCTCAAGATCCTACACTGATCTCTTCTTCTTTAAATTTGGAATAATGTGCAGTCCCAGGTCAATAAGGGGTACAGGGGGAGGAGGCGGAAGAGTGGAAGGAACTTAGGACTTGGGACTTGGGAGCTTCTTTCGAAGTTGACCCCTTATTCCTTGCGGCCATGAGCTCCCTTAGCCTTTTGGTCCCTCGGTTTGACACCATTTTGTCTTCCTTTTCGGAGGTGTTGTTTGAATGAGAAATCACCGAAATCGAAGCGTGAACACCCGAGTATCTGTTAGGCTCGTCCTCGGCGTCCAAGATATGAACCACTTGAGCCCCTTGAGTCTCCCCTTCTTTAAAGTGAAATTTGTCTATCTCCTCCTCAAGTGATAAGCGTGAAGAGGCAGTCTCCTCCCTGGGCACTGCTACTGCTTCAGGCAGAACCTGTTAAAGGGGTAGTATGACCGGAGGAAGGTCTTCTTAGGCTAAGAAGTTTGGGCGTGACACATCAATCCGAGCCAGCCACGGGTCGCCTACTCTTATGGTGTGGCCTACCTCTTGAAATATCTTTGAGATAGGCTTGAAGTCCAAGATCAAGTGGACGGCTCGTAACTGTCTATCCTCACTTATGAAGATCTCGGACCTCAGTAAAAAGTTGAGAGCTGCAACGTTGGTTAGACTGAGCCTGGGCTCTACCTACCTCTTGTCTGCAAAAACAGCCGAGGAGTAAAACATGGTTAGAGGGTCAAAATCCATCATCAGAGAAAGCAAAACAAAAGATAAATAATAACATAGTTAGGGTTAAAAGGTCTAAATCTCTTGCTATGGAACCTAACTCTAAAGTGCCCCACTTGGCTCTCCCTCTCGGACGGGGCAGTGAAGGCCATTATGCCGCACTCTTGAAGCTATCAGGTAATCGTATTTCATACCCTTATTAGATTTGGGGAGTCATGAAACGAGCCTAACGATAGGCAATCTATACTTGAGGTAAAATCCCGTGTCAGAGAGTGAATGACACTCGTACATATGGACCACATCATGCTAGGTGAGCCCCAAACCTAAATGCTCGTTTAAAGCATCGACGGTACCTAAGACCCTAAAGAGGTTTGGAGCGCACTAGTGAGGACACAACCTATGGTTAATGAGATAATCTCGAGTTACTCTACCCATAGGGAGTGTCATTCCTCCTTCTATAAAAGCTATCATGGGAATGACGACTTCCCCTTTTCTCTATGTTAATACTTGGTCTGGAACACAATACCGCAGAGCAACTACCTGTGGTATGTGATATCTGGCCGTAAAGGCCTCTATTTTTGCAGGGGGGGTCTACAAGGTGCTTAAACCTACCCATTGGGACAAACTAAAAAGGAACAAATCAAGTTTCAAGGGAAAGAATATGAATTGATAGCCGAAGAGACCGGTTGAGAAGAAATAAACCTAGGAAAAGAAGAAACTTACTAAAGTCAACACTTGTGGTGCCTCTGGTACTTCTCAGAGGTTTAAATTTTAAAAGGAGAGGATTGAGGAATTTTGAAGGTTCGAGAGGAGTTAAAGATTTAAGAGCTAGGAATCTCTAAGAGTTTGAGAGCTTGTGAAATGAGGGGAAATGATTTTCCTGACTCCTTTATATAGGGGATGGGATTGAGTGAGAATTATCCCACACAAAATTCGAGGAAAAATTTCAACTGCAGGATCTGCATCCCACCACTGGATGCGGGGAACAGAGTGCTACTTGGAGCAGTTAATGATGCATTGCAAACTACAAAGCGGCAGTGACAGTTATAGGACGCGTAGAACAGTACTCCTGCACGTGTAAACTAAAGAATTTAATGATCCTAACCCTTAACAAATTAAAACCCCACTTTTTCTCCTCGGATAAAAGGGAAAATCAGAGTTTTGAGGGGCTATTGTAGGGCCTAAGGCCCAAAATTGTATATTGGGCCTTGGGCTTCATCCGAGGATGTTAACTGGTCCGAGGACCAATTAACGGTAGTGAGAATGTCAAGTTCAGAATCCCATGGGTGAGATGCAAACAGAGAGACTGGGGAAGTTAGTCCGAGGAGGTGAGCCTCCTCGGATGAGCAAAGCACATATCAAATACATGTCCTATCATTCAAGGTAACCTTCCTGGATGTTTTGCTAACAAGGATGTGTATTATGAACGCACAAAAGGGATGGAAGCTTAGAAATATCTAAGGAAAAGCTACTGCCACCACATTAAATGTTCTGCAGCTAACTTTCTAGTCGCATTTATATGGAGATGACCCCTAAACAGCGCTACCTTAGCTATCCCAACTCACAGAGATTTAAGGAGGGTGTCTGATGGGATAAGCACTCAAATAGTGGCTTGGATGATTAACAAATGGAGAGCCAAGATCACGAAGAGGGAGATATATAATGTAAGAGACCCCTAGAGGGAAGAGGATCAAAAAACCAAAAGATAAATGTTGTAGCAATCTAGAATCAGACTTGTAACCATACTTGAAAACATTTTATAAGAATCAGTCTCCTCAAACATTGCCGAGGACCTTTTTTCTTTAGTTTAAACTTACTTATTTTCACTCTTCTATCATCAAGCCTAGCTAATTGTTGTTTGATTCATTAAAGCCCAATTTTCTAACCAATTCTCTACAAATTCATTGTTTTGGGCTTTTTGGGCCTAAGTCCATTTATACCTTGGGCTAAGAATTCAAATCTGATCCTTACAATAATCATAATAGAGTTCTAAATCTTCCTTGCGATTCACTCTTATAGTTCTTATTTTCATATTAATAACATAACAATACATTTCTTAATAATTTTGAAATTAAGAAAACAACGCTTATATCTCTGTTTGGTATAAAAGAATAATGCACATAAAGAAGTTCACGACACGTAGGCCTTCTACCTCCATTTTGAATCATATCTACAAGATAATCATGGGTAAAAGATAATCAGGTTGGATTTTGCCCAAACCCAAAATTCTCAATTAATATTTTTAAATTATTTTTAATGTTATCCTTAATGTTGCCCCCTAAAGTGAAATTCTAGTTCCACCAATTCATCATGGGTAAAAGATAATTAGATTGGATTTTGCCCAAACCCAAAATTCTCAATTAATATTTTTAAATTATTTTTAATGTTATCCTTAATGTTGCCCCCTAAAGCGAAATTCTAGTTCCACCACTATAACCAGCCAACCAATATTGTTAGTATCCAGTTGTTCGATGTTGGAATTTGAGCATTTTAGGCTTGGACATAACCAAAAAAGTCAGAATGGTAATATATATATATATATATATATATATATATATATTTATATAAACCACAGCACAACATCAGACAATGAAAAGCAAATTCCTAAAGTAAGAAATTTAAATGCTATACAAGCAATACAAAACTAAGTTTCAAGTCTAAACCTTGTGAAAAGGTAGGTTATTGGTTAAACCTCGAAGAATATTACCCAATAAAATTCTCTGAATGATTTCAATCTTGAGAATGTTGCTACAGCATAAATTTTCATCAATTTTATATGATGCAAATCTTTGAATTTTAAATGAGTCATTACCTTAACTTTCCACATTGGATTTTTTTTTTTTTTTTTTCTTTTTCTTCCACAATAATGCTCAAGAACTAGAATAGTAACATGTGATTTACAAGAGGTTTTAGTAGGGTTAGCTCCACATTAAAGGCAGGGTAGTCATAAGACCACCTGTCAGAACACCTCCCTAATATGAAAAAAAAATGTATAAATATATATATATATATATAATATTTTTTAAAAAAAAATTTATGATTTGTCTCCCCTTGAAAAAAAATTTTTGACTACCCTAAACTCTTTTAGACCCAACAAAATTAAACTTTGGTCCCCTTAGCAATATATCAAGCCCTTTCAAAGAAAATAAAATGCTCAACAAATAGAGTTCTATCCATTTGATTTTTCTGAGGTAGATTTCTCGGCACTTGGCAGTTTGCTTCATAATTATAATTTTAGTAAACACAACAATGACCTATTTATAGAGGTTAAAGGAAATTGGTGACCTTGTTGAAAAATTTGTGGAGACACAGAAGCATGTTATATATTCATTAGTTTATTTGCTTGTGAAGTTAGTATTGATTCTTCCTATCTCAACTACAACAATATATAGAAGTTTTCCAATAATGAAATATATAAAAAATGAACTGTGCAATCGAATGGAAGATCAATGAATAAATGATTGTTTGGCTGTGTACATTGAAAAAGAAATATAGCTTGCAACGTTGATAATGAGACTATCATATAACAATTTCAAAATATGAAATTCTTAAAAGAAAACTATAAAACTTTATGCATTTGCATTTTTTTTTTTTTTTTGGTTAATATATGAATTTGTCTTTTTATTAAATTTTGTATAATTTAAATTTTTTAATGACCACCCTGAAAAAAAATCCCTAAAACTGTCATTGGTTTCTAGTGACTATGAACAATTAGATCTTAGCTTTTGAGATCATAGTTATAATTAGTGAAAGTTGTACCATTTGATTATATTATTCAGAATTAGTATATAACAGCCTCCACTAAATAAAACCCTGTTCTTTTTTCTTTTCTTTTCTTTTTTTTTTTTTTTTTTTTTGTTTTTTGGCTGAGTAATAAAACCCTACTGGCCTATTCTAGCTGTATACAACGTACAAAAGCTTCTTAAATAAGCAAATCCAAATTTTAACAATGGTTTATTTGTAGGCATTGGTTTTTTTTTTTTTTTTTGGGAAAAACCACACTATTAGTCCCTAAAGTTTACCCTGTGTGTGCAATTGGTCCCTTAAGTTTCAACTGAGCACAATTGGTCTCTCAAGTTTAAAAAATGAGTTGTATTAGTCATTTTACTAACTGTCGTTAATGGTTTTAATTATGTGGCTAACAAAACTATGACTTGGCATTATTTTCAATGATGTGGCATTTTTTAAATTAAAAAAATACAATAACTAATTTCAACAAATTGACTTGTAATTTTTGTAAGAGAAAATTTATTGGCCCAGACCAATAATGAGTTGTACAAGCTGACCTAGTTTTTTGTTTCTTATAAAAAAAAAAAAAAAAAAATGATGACCTGGTTTGTCCAAAATATTTAAAATTTAAAATCTACTTGGCTAAGACCAGCCCATTTAATTAAAGAGAACATCAATTTTCACTCCCAGCCCATCAGTTTGTTATCATATATTTTAAACAATTACCAAATCAATTGTTGCCTTGGAGTAAATACTGACATACTTTCGGCTAAATTTTTGTAATACTAATTTGAGGTATATGTGTAAGTGGGTTTGCAATTGAACCAAGTACTGGGTTTGGAATGCTAAAGAAATTTCAACAAATTGGGCTTGTAATTTTTGTAAGAGAAAATTTATAGGCCCAGCCCAGACCATTGTGATGACTGATGTGGTGCTGTGCAAGAAAAGGCCTAATTTTTATAAGAAAAACTAAAAAGGCCTACTTTTTTTTTTTTATAAGAAAAAAAAAAAAGGCCTAATTAATTGGCCACAGTGTCGATTGTTGTTGAGCCTCTACTTATTTAACATTTTTAATCTTGACATTCTTGTTCGTAAGTTCTAAATGTTAAAAATTCAAAATCACTCAAGTTGGGTTTTGGATACTTGAATTTGAATTTTGAATCAGTGAATTTAAAATGTCTTGATTCGAAATCTTTAAATTTGAAAATTCCTTATTTGCCCATCCAAAAAAAAAAAAAATCCTTATTTGGATGCAATTTATACTAATGAGGTTTTTTTTTTTTTTTTTTTTTGGATAATTTGATAATAGTGGTCAGAAGATTTAAACTTTGAATGACTCCATTAAAAATACACAATGTGTCAGTTAAAATATATGACTCTTAGCTATACATAGAAGGATTTAAAGTTATAAAATTTAAAATCTATTGAAGTATAATTTCAAATCCTTTATTAGGCATCTAATTTTCTAAAATTTAGGTCCTTTGATTCTTTAAACTATCCAAACAAAGTATTTAGATTTTACTCACCTAAATCCAAATTTACAAGCTCAAACAAATAAGAAATGACTGAGAATGTGTCCCTTTCTCCACCTTGACACATACCATGTCACTGTCTCACTGACATAACTAAGAGACATATTGGTTAACAATCAACATAGGAAAGAAACAAAGATAAGATGTAGATGATTTCTTTGTAAAAATTTTCTGTGAGCCACAAGCATTTGAGGTCTTGGATAAGATAAGGAACCTGAAAATTAGTTTCCACTCAAAAAACTGAATTTTAAAAAGTTTTGGACATACATGTCAAGTTCTTGCCTCCCACTCTCCTACCATTTTTTCTCATTTATCTCTTTCTTTTCTTTTATACTTAAATTTATTTATACCTTTCACGTATTTTGTCATACTAATACACTTCAACACACTCTCTCAAAAGAGCATATAGATGGAGGCAAGTGCAGAGGTTAATCAGCGCATTGCTAGGATCACAGCTCATCTCCACCCTTCAAATCTTCAGGTCTGTCTTGGTGGTGTTACACTTAAAGAAGTCTTACTTGTGTAACTAAGCCATGGTGATCATCAATGTTGCATGAGATTATTCTTTTCATCCATCATGTTATTATGATTTTGGCTAATGCCAAGGTTGCATCAAGTACTTGATAATAAACGAGAAGCCTCTATTGATTAAATTATATCTAAATAGAAATGCTCTCAATCTAATGAGCCCTTCAATTCAAATAATTGCTCTTCCTTACTATTGTGTATACTGATAACCACCATGGCTCATAATGAAAATCATCTCTGATAATTTTCTTCTTGCTGACCTCATTTGTTGTGCATTCATTTCTACGTACTTTCTGTATCAAAATCTAGTTATCTATATGATACATAATCTTCATCAAAATTGAAATTGTGGTTCCTTTCATGTCTTCTGATGTTTGGAAATGAAATTGATGTGTTATGTGGATTATATGTAACAAAAGATGGAGGAAAATTCCAGTTTGAGGGCAGCAAATTGCCGAGCAAAAGGTGGGGCACCTGGGTTCAAAGTTGCAATCTTGGGTGCTGCTGGGGGCATTGGCCAACCTCTTGCTATGTTGATGAAGATAAATCCTCTAGTCTCGGTTCTTCATCTCTATGATGTTGTCAACTCGCCTGGTGTCACAGCTGATATTAGTCACATGGACACTGGTGCTGTGGTAATATTTCATTATCATTGCTATTAAATATTCTTCTATCTTGTTTCCCCTCCCTCTTATGCTGCAACTTTTTGTTACAATCAATAGTAAAATTGATTATTTTCTTGAAACTTTGATATTTACCTGATATTAAAACAATGAAATTTAGATTTCAACCATTTTTTTAAAACTCTATTTCTAAGTTGGGGTTTTCAATCAAGGATCAATCACATGAAAAATCTGGTGCATATTTAAAATGCAGAACTAGAAAGAGTTGATCTATATGGATTTGGAAAGTAAATGTTATCTCTGGGTTCTAGGTGCGTGGTTTCTTAGGACAGCCACAGCTTGAGAGTGCTCTTACTGGCATGGACCTTGTAATCATACCTGCTGGTGTGCCAAGGAAGCCTGGAATGACAAGGGATGACCTTTTCAAGATCAATGCTGGAATTGTCAAGACCCTCTGTGAAGGCATTGCAAAGTGTTGCCCCAATGCTATTGTCAACTTGATCAGCAATCCAGTGAATTCCACTGTTCCAATTGCAGCTGAGGTTTTCAAGAAATTTGGCACTTACGACCCAAAGCGACTTCTGGGAGTTACAATGCTCGATGTTGTGCGAGCAAATACTTTTGTGGTATGTAACAATAGCTAGATATTTTTTATTTGTGCTCTACACGGTAAGGATTCTGTTAATTCTCATTTGACTTTAATATCTTGATTTGTTGTTCGTTAATAAAAATGACAATTGTCCAACAATAAATATCCTTCAATTGCAAATATTAGGCAAACATCAGGTAGTTTTATGAAGTAATCAAGTAAAAGACTGCTCCAATTGTGCAACACATATGCATAAAGTAATATATAAGTTAAGTACATCATGGATCCAATATGCAATGCTATTGAATATTGATTCTCTCTTCTTCGTCCCCTCTAGTGACAAGATGATCCATAGCATTACCTCTGCATTCCCATGCAAGATAATTGTCCATATTATTGTGGTGCTTGTTTCGAAATGTTAAGTAAATTCTAATTGTGGATCCTCCAATACGTTGCTCATGATTTTCTATTCTTAAATATCAAGTACAGAATCTCTTCTTAAATTATCAGTCATAAATAATCATATCAGAGTTCTCAGTCTTTCTTGTGATTCACTCTCATAGTTTTATTTTCATACTGATAACATGAGAATACATTTCCTTATTAATCATTTGCAATTGATTGTATGACATAAGAAAATTCCTACATCATTTAATGCACATCTTCAACAATGGATTGCAAGATTTTTTTTTTTTTTAAAGAAAAGTATGAATTCTGCCAGATCATGATAAATAATGGTAGTGCACTAGTGCTTGCAGAGTGCCAAGTAAAAGCATATATGTTTAATTGATTTATGCTTTATTTTTGGATAATAAGCAGTATTTTATGCCATCCAATGATTTTTTACAGGCAGAGGTGCTGGGGCTTGATCCTAGGGAAGTTGATGTTCCAGTTGTTGGAGGTCATTCAGGAGTGACAATTTTGCCTCTTCTGTCACAGGTCTTATAGAAATGAATTTTCAACTTCATCAATTTCAGATTTGTTAATCCAGACATCTAAGTAATGCATGTTATATTGTAATCAAAATTGTGAAATTAAAAAAATAAACAAAAATTTTCAGGTTAAGCCTCCCTGCACTTTAACCAAAGAAGAATCTGAATACCTTACAAATCGCATTCAAAATGGTGGGACAGAAGTTGTTGAGGTAATGTCACTCAGTGCCTTTCATATAATGCAAATCAAATTGGAAAATGAAATATGATCAGATTATCATTGGAGATTCAAATGTTTTCTTGTATTCCTTGGTCACGTATCCCCTGGCTAATGTCTTCTTTAATGCAACTGGAAAGGCAAAGTTTTAGCATACAATTTCATGCAAGCATGTACCTCTATCAACTTGGTTATTTATCAGACCCAAGAAATACATATGCAAAATCACCACTCACATTTTAATAGGATGTTTTGAAATGTTGGTGGAAGCTTATTGCTCTTAAGTGAATTAAGTTCAGAGAGGAAGAGGAAAAAGGTAATACTTGTAACTGGGGCTTGGGGGGTGGGGGGAAGAGCAAATTGTGATGAATTCATAGAGCTACCTATTGCAGACTGTCTTTTGTACTATATTGATGAAATCTTTGACTTTAACCCAGACAGAGTTAGAAGCTTCAAAACTTCTGTACCATAAAATATCTTTATGGGTTATGGTTACAAGATTTTGGACAATTTCCTACAAAATAATTAATATTTCTTCATTTGGCTAGCAATGAGACTGTAATCTTGACGTATGCTTTTATTTAATTCCTTCTCTAGTTGGCTGGTATAGTTGCTTCAGTCATCTGATACACTGATACGCCTATTGACCAGAGGCAAGATGCCTAGACAAATTGCACCATAGGACCAAAAACCAACCTAGTTTGCACTTTTCTGATACCAGATTTTCTCAAGAAAATTGTACTCTCTCTCTAGGTTAATTATGCTTTAAACTATTTTCACTACTTCTGCATTTGCTAATATCAATTAATTAAATCATAGTTTATATGGTTTTTTCATGTTATGTAGGCGAAAGCTGGGGCTGGTTCTGCAACGCTGTCAATGGTAATATTTTGTTCATTTTGTGACCTCCTAGACATAGAGCTTCAAATATTTATTCAAGCAAATAAGGAAAACTAATATCAGCAAGTGCATTGTATAGGCATATGCGGCTGTTAAATTTGCAGATGCATGCCTTCGAGGTTTGAGAGGAGATGCAGGTGTCGTGGAATGTGCCTTTGTAGCTTCTCAGGTGCCTTGTTCAAGCTGAATTTTTCTATATTAATGATCTTGAATTTTTATTTGAATTCCAAAACTCATTTATAAAGCATGACCTTTTTTGCCAAAATGTTGATAATAGGTGACAGAACTTCCTTTCTTTGCATCCAAGGTACGACTTGGTCGTACTGGAGCTGAAGAGATTTACCAACTGGGACCTCTAAATGAGTATGAGAGGTATGATGATATGCATTTATTATCACTACGTGATTATTTTCTCTATTGGAAACAAAGTATAAGCAAGGCAAAATATAATCTACTTTCCTCATGATTCTTTTGATAGAGTTGGATTGGAGAAAGCAAAGAAAGAGTTAGCCGGAAGCATCCAAAAGGGAATTTCCTTTATTTGGAAATAACTGCTGAGAAGATGCTAATCACAATCTTATCATCTCCTTAAAGGCTCTGTATAATTTTTGTTTACTGTCTCAAATTCCCTCAGTCTTAGTAATCTCCTACTGTATCCTGAACCAGTTGGAAATTTCCCTCAAACTATCTTTCGATCCCCAATCTCTTGGGTTGAGTTGCAGCAATTTAACCAAGGGATGTTCAGGGCATTTCATGGACTCTGCATAGGTTTGGTTGCCTTAACATGCAAACAATGCAATTCCATCTGATAATCTTTCTTGCGGAACTAGAGTGTGCTTACTTTAGAAAAGTATAGAAAACATATAATGTGTAGTCATCCAAAAGACATTACGGGTGTGGTTCCCAGAACACCCTCAAACAAATAAGGCATCAGAGCAAGAGCAATATCATTTCTTAAAAATATGAAGACATGACAATACAAGGTATTGTTCTGTTAGTGAGGACAACTCTTTATTTTCAATAATATGGAGAGGATTCTATTATAGAGCGTACGTTTTTGGTATATTATACAGAGTAATAGTTATTAAAATGTAATAAGAATTGTTTTCCAAAAAAAAAAAAATGTAATAAGAATTAGTATTACAAGTGATACAAAGAGCTAGAATGACAACTATGTCTATTCATTCTTTTGGTAATAAAACAGGAATAGAAAACTGAATCAATGTTAAGATAGTGGAATCACGTCATATCTTAGTAAAATTTCTTAAAATACCATTTTAAAAGAAAAAATAGATTTACACTTTCATAGTGAGTTTTGCTTAAAATATTAAGTACAAATTGAAAAAAAAAAATTATATAACTAGTATTATTTTTATAACTAAAACAACTCCTAAGAAACAACTATTACATAACAAGGTTCATTATTTTCATTTTTGCGTATTAAACGTGCCTTCTTTTTTTTTTTTTTTTTTTTTTTTTGGTCTGTCCCTCTACTCCTAAGTCGTGTTGTCAAATGCTACCGTGCGTCTTATTGTTGCATTAGTTTCATGAATTGGCAGAAGTGTTATTAGGACTATAACAAAATGAATATTGCAACAATATATAATTCTCAAGAAAAATGAGCCGATGTTCTGCCATCCTCACTGAAAAGGATAAGGAGAAGTCACACAATCATAAGGCAAGTAGATAGTCTTTATTACGCGAATTTGTACAGTTAATAATAGCACCTCTTTTTAACTCATCAAATATAACCCAAAAAAAAAAAAGCAAAAGAAAAACGAGGATTTCTTCTATACACTTTGCTCTGGACCTCTGGTAACTTTTTTTTTTTTTTTGATGGGTACACTTTGCTCTGGTAACTTTAATCAAAATTAAATCCCTTCAACAATTTACAAGGTGAGGGGGTTGGAGGGAGGGTGAATAATAGGGGCCTTAGACATTGTCACATTCCCCGCAGCCACATTTGGTGCCACTGTGTCCTCCACAATAACAGGGCTAACCTGCATGACTCTCTCTGGCACAATCTTCTCACCATCGACCTTTGCCAAAACTTCAAAATGCATTCTCACATTCTCTGGCTTTGTCCTCCACGCAGGAAAACCCTCAAAATCAATCCCATCTCCTTCTTTCAACTTCTTCTCAACCCCAAAACCTATCTTTAGAAATGTCTGAGCTGACACGTCTGCCTTCAACAACTTGAAGGAACCTTTCTTGTTAGCCTTAGGACCCAGCACCGAAGAAAGCAGTGTCTCAAAACCAAGCAAGTTTGAGTTTGAGCCATTGACTGAAGGAAGAGGCCACATTGTGGTGAACTGACTTGGCGTCAAGAGTGTGGTGGCATCTTCTTGAAGATCAATAGTGGAGAGGGCCTTTGATGTTGAGGATAACTCCACAAGCCCTGGTGCAAGGCGCTTAAGCTTCAGCCTGTTGGTGGAAGAGGGTGACGATGAGGTGGGGGCTGTGAGTGAGGTAGGACCAACAATGCGAAGTGAGAGGAGTGAAGCACCTTGAGTGCGGGAAGCATGGCGGAGCTGTTCAGCCAGGGTTAATAGACCAGATGCAAATCCATTTTGGGATCGGTTTAGGGGGAGTGGGAATTCAAGTGGGTGGCGTAGGCTAACTGATCTGGCACCCTTGACAGTAACAACAGCACCATCTGCTAACATCACTTTCTTCAAGACACCAGCATCCACATCATGCTGCACAATCAAGATAACAACAAAATGAATGACGAAATTTCAAAGATCACAGCAGTGGCCTTCTTATCAGATCCTAAAATGAACACTCAGTGGATTTGTTACCCTATGACCATGGTGTTAAAGGAAAACCACATATAAACAATCGGATGTCAACCTAAAGATACTAACTCAAAACCAGTATGTTTTCCCTTTGATAATCGTTTTTCCATTCTTTTTTTTTTCATCTGAAAAATTTAATATCGTGTGTATATAGTATATACAGTTTCCCAAGTATTAGAAGATTTCAAAGGTTTTGCTCCGTGAAATCATTAATATCCAAAATCTCAAACAATAGACATTACAATCCCCTAGACAATTTACCTGCCAGCAACTCAGGAAATCTTGGATGGAAATTAGATTCCTATAGCGAATACTCACAACTGGTATGAATTTCTACGCACCAACACACAACAGTCTGTTTCAAATCCATCTACTTGGGTATATCAAACCCACTTGCAAGACTCAAAATACGAACTGAAAAAGTTTGAGCAAACGTTCGATTTACATTTGCGGACACAAAAAATCTCTACATTATCCACAAACTCTAAACAAAGATAAAGCTTATTAGTTACTAGTTACTACCATCCCATTCCACCCACATATTTATATAATCCATTGGATTGCCTCAAGGCCATAAATATCAAATCCTTTAACACCAAATTTTCATATAGATTCAAAAAATTCACCAAATTCCACGCCCAAAAAACCTACAAACCATCCCAAATATGATTCATTTAATTCTAGCAAACAACAAATGCACAGATTGAGACAAAATATAACAGGAAATTAAAAACAATAAAAAATAAATAAATAAAACTCACTGGAAGAGAGATGCGCATATCTTTGGCATCCTGAATCCAAAGCTCCATGGGTCCAGCCAACTGAAACGGAGCTAGAACCGGCAAGCTGGGATCCGATTTGCCCTTCTCAACCAACCCATTGTCCACTCGGAAAATAGGCAAATCCACATATTCCCAGCGGTTCACATCCTCCAAAAGCTTGAAGGGAAGGACCTTATTGTCGATTTCCACGTCGAATTCATACGCCACTGAATGCCCCACTTGGGCATCCCTCAGATCAAACCCTGATACCTTGAAATCATCCGCCTGAAACCCTAATCCTTTCACTATCGCTTCCTTCAGATCCTATACATTAAAATTTTACAATAATCAATCTTCCTTGTTGGCTAGCTGAGATCTTTTTTCTTTTTTCTTTTTTGGGTTTTAAATCGAGTTCTTCACAGTTAACAGCGTTTGGTTAACGAGAAAACGAAGAAAAATAAATTTTAAATGTAACAATTGAAACCAAATCATTTCCTAGAAATCCCAAAACATGAGCCAGAAATTTTTATTCCCAAAATTTCTTCTGCTAACAAAAATAGAATAATCAAAATCTTATTTCACTAAAGTTGTCAAATTCAGGATTTTGAAGCTTCCCTGATTGCTAGAATTGACCGCGTTAGTTAACGAGAAAATACAAATTCTGAATCTAACAACTGAAACCAGATCCAAAAAAAAACAAAAAAAAAAAAAAGGGTAATCATGAATCAGAAAAAAAAATATAATTTTCCCAAATTTTATTTTACTCTTAATTTTACCAAAACCCTAAGAACAAAAAAAAAAAAAAAAAAACAGAATTTGCAAAAGAATAAGTAAGAAACTTACAGAGATGGCTTTGGGGTAGGGAGGATTGAAATCTGAGGAAGAAGAAGAGGAAAACAGAGGCGAAGACGACGACGTTTGGATCGCGATGAGGAAAAATAATAAAAACACGGATTTGCATTGCAGAGAGACAGGTTTTGGAGCCATTGGGTTGATTACTTGATTTTGATTTTGATTTTGATTTTGGATTATGGATTTTGATTTGAACAATACAAAAGAAAAGACTAAAGAGGTTGTTTTTAATGTGTGGCTTGTTGTAAAAAGAGCTTAATTTGGGAAAGTTTGGTAAAAAATATGAGTGGTGGAGGAAGATTCTGGGAGTGGTGACTTGGAGGGTTTGGACCAATGGGAGAGGAGAAAGTGATCTGGAGAGGAATTTGATTGGTTGGGATTTGTTGGCTTTAACAGATTTGTGACGTGGAACCAAGTCAATGCGGTCTCGGTACTTGAATATAGGGAAGAAGAAAAAATAGGATATAAATAAAAACGTCGCCGTTTGGAGTTTTGATTTTTGTAAGAGAAATTTTCAAAAGTTTTTGGTTTGGTTTGAAAAAGAATCAATGGCGTCGCCCGGGTTCGAACCGGAGACCTTCAGTGTGTTAGACTGACGTGATAACCAACTACACCACGACACCACTTTTGTTGCTTTGGCTGGAATTAAATTATTTCTTGGTGTCATTCCCACACAATTAGATGTGTATATTATCATTATGTTATCGTCTTTGCTAAAAAATTTAAAAAAAAAATTAAAAAAAAAAAAAAGTTTACATTATGTTATCTCAAAAAGAGTTAAGTGTATATTATGCCTTTTTTTTTTTTTTTTTTTTTGTATTTCTTTACCACTGCTCATCTAGGCAAGTCGATACCTGAGATCCTAAATGACCTGTTGATCGAGGGTTCAATCCCCTACACTTACCTAGCAAAAAAAAAAAAATTATGCGTTTCTTTCTTCAATCAATAAAAACTCAATCAGGCTTTACTACGTAAGCCGTGTGATTTTTTTTTTTTTTTTTTTTTTTTTTGGGAAAAAGTAGTACAAATCATTTGCACTGGACAGTCTAGACTAGATTGAAAAAATAACTAGCATAATTGCTTCCTTAGTGAGTCTCTAGACACCAGAGAAAGTAAACATTCATTTTTTTTTTTTTTATCATTATTAATAACTTTGCAGAAATTTGTGTTTCTATAGTCATTGTAATGGATATACCAATTATGTGTACGGTGGTCCGTCTGCTTTACCTTTGGGAAGCAATCCTAATGGCTTTACCAGCCAGAGTGATTTTGATTGTGATCAAAATACATCTAAGAAAATCCCGTATAATAATCATTTACGTGAATCTAGAGGTTTGCAACAATACAAGTGCAGTATGAGAAAAGAGAAGCCAATTGATTTGCTCAAAAGGATTTGTAAGTGCCAATTGTGGTGGACCTGAACTTAGAAAAATTATACAATCCTAACGGTGGATTATGTTATTTATCCATCAATCTTTTAAAAGACTTTCCCATGTTTAAAATTGAGTTGGTTGTTGATAATAATAAAAATTTCTTGAACCTCAGTATTCTTATGTGCATTTAATGCTCTGGTGTTCATCATAAACTTGGTGTACATATATCAAAGGTAAGCTGTCCAGGCTTGTATTGCGCATTATCTCATTCAATGTTGCGAAAATATTTATTC
This sequence comes from Quercus variabilis, assembly GCA_030445155.1. Lineage (NCBI taxonomy): Eukaryota > Viridiplantae > Streptophyta > Magnoliopsida > Fagales > Fagaceae > Quercus > Quercus variabilis. The sequence continues at coordinate 26,647,551 of CP129455.1, read as the reverse complement.
ATGTTCACAGTAGTTGGTTCTAAATTAAAGCCTGAGGCTAGGCATTAGGAACTTTGATGCGTGTGGCTCAAAATCTCATTCAGAGTCTCAATGTAAAATAATATTTAATTAAAGACACAGAAGGACCCTGCAACTTACAGTATTTTGATGTGTAAAATGACAGGACTGAAAAAAATAGGTTAGCAAATAAAATGAAAGGAGAATAGATTTACAGAGGAAATTTAGAATAACAATGAGAGTGAGATAGAGACATAACAGAACCAGTGAAGACGAGAGAATATCAAGCAATCTGAATATAACTATAAGCTATGAATTCCGAATAATCTCATTACCCTTTAAACATCCTAGACGAGAGAATTGTCGTCAAAACCTTGAACAAGATCACAAATAAGGCCTATGATATAATAGAATCATAGGCCTTTGATTCTATTATAAGAAATTTCACTGAAATGTATAACAAGTCCATGGCTGCAGCAGCTTCATATATATGTTTGAATATCTGTATGCATAAAAACGCAAGTAATCAACCATCCTTTGAAGTTTTGAGTAGGTGAGACATATTCCCTTCAAATTTAGCGAGTAAAAGATACCCAAGAAAACCCCTGACTGAGCATTACCTCTTTCTGACTTTTAACTAGTTCCATCTCCAGGATTGCAATTGCTTTTTCTGATGCCTGGTAACACTGCACTTCCTCAGCAATTCTTTGGCAGATGCTATTCAATTTTTCAACCATTAGAGACAGTTCCTTCTCAGCATTTGCAACAGCTTCTCCCAACACACTGGCAACTTGAATAGATGTTCCCATTTTGCCACCATGAGGCTTACTTCCTCCACCACTCATTGTACCAGATGCTTCAAAAAGAGCACCATCAAGTGTTACCACACGTCAAAATTCTTTGTTTCCACTATATGCAATACGTGTTGCCTGAAAATGAAAAATAGAAGCTATTTAAAAATTTGCCACACCCAAGTCAACATGAATGTGAAATCTCCAATAAACCATATAAACTTCCCAGATCTACTTGCACCAATATGGCAATATTGGTTATTTTACTCTCAATAAGATGGAAACCACCCACAGACTGAACTTGAGGATTTAACCTCATCAAGAGACCGATGCAAATTAGGCATTAATGATAATTCCTTTTGGTATATTAAACAGATATACGTTTCTGATACAATGTATGGCAGGGCTAAGATGCCCAAGGCCTTAAAAAATGATTTCTTATCTCTTAGAATATGTTTGCTTACATTGTGACATATTCCACTTAAGATTCTATCAGCAGTAAAACATCTAAAATTTCCTTCTCATTTGTCTTGGATTCCAGTTTAAAAGGATCTGTCACAAGGTAGATTGCGCAAATTATCAAAACACCAGCTTGCTTTTAGAAACAAGTGAGCAAACTTAACACTGCATTTTTTTTTTTTTTTTTACAATTTTGAATCAGAAGAATAATCCAATGATTTAGAAAGAAAATGGAAACTGCCCAGTCAAGATCCTTAACTACGACAGTGTTTCCCAGTGCTGCAAAGAAAGCAAGTTTCATTCTTTCATCCTGAACATTAATTAAATCAAAAGATGTGGAACTCCCTCTGGAGTGCTTATCTTCTCCTTCAACTTGGGTAAAAATTCAACTTGCTTCTCCTGCAAGGGGAATTTAAAATTATGAAATAAAAAATAAAGTAGTCATAGTTTTATGAGTCCTCTTCAATTAATGGGAGTCTACCATATATGAAGGAAAGAGATTTACACACACACACTACTGTATGGCATTAAATATCAAGGTGGCCACCAAACCTGAATTATCGTTTTCTAAATTTATTGACTCCTCCATCCTGTTAAGTAAGTTGTGATATGAAATGCTTAATTCAGATTTTACCTATCATAAAAAAAAATATATAAATAAAAAATAAAAAATAAATAAAATTAAAAATTAAAAAATTAAAAAAAAATTAAAAATTAAAAATTGTGATATTAACATTTCAAAACCCCTTTGACTGCTGCAAGTTTTGGTTGCACATCACCAAAATGTTGACCAAAAACTTTTGCAACCCAAACCCAAATGAGCAACCCCATAGATTCTACAATATGTAAAGATTTGCTTTGTTATCTACATTGTCTCTTCTTACTATTTCAAACCAGCTAGTAGATTCAATGGGGACAATCTGTACTATCATAATTTTAAACTAGAGGATCTACAAACTGGAGATATCAAACCTGCTCTCATTAAGATATTCTAGCCTTAGACAGAAGGAAAAGAACGTTAACAGGTGTCAAAATTTTGACAAAATGCTATTTTGGGGAATGAACAAAAAATATTTATTTCAATAAAGTGAAGCACAAAGTGACAACATATTTGATGGTAGCAGGGAGCATCAAAGATGTAGCAATAGGAAAGCAAGTTTTTTGGCAAGTAACAGGAAAGTAAATTCATATAATAAAAATAAAAATAAAAACCCCAGATTGATAATGACAGCATCAGCTGGAAGGATACATGTTCTCATCTTAATGAAGAACACTGAGCTATTTTAGAGGCCGGCTCCCCATAAACAGCCCATTTGCAAGTTATACCTTCCATCCTTAACTTTCAATTTTCAGCTAACTAACAAGAATTATGCCTCCAATTAGCATTAGCACTAACACAAGTAATAGACAAAGTGCATCATTAAAAATAGGATATTGATGTAGCAAGCAGGAATAAGAGGGTAAACTTTCACTAAGATAAGACGCAAACTGTACTCACTGCTTATATGCTTCTTCAAATTTTTCGGCATATTTGTTGGGGCCAATTATATCCTCAAGATATTCAAGAAAACCTTCATCATGGGGTCCCTGAGCTTTTGGCTTCATAAGTGAAATCTGCTCAACTTCATGTGTCTTTCCCCTTCACAAGTGTATATTTAATTCAGTTTTCTGGTTGAGGGCTAAATAGAAGAAATTACTGTATCTGCCCAGTGGAGTTTGCTGGGCTCAATAATTTCTCCCAATATAGGCTATACTAGTCAGGAAGTTTGGATATTATAGCAGTAAATTATATTATTTTGTATATAGTTCAGGTTTTATATATTTACAAGGATAGAGAGATTCATCTCAATGTGCAAGGTGGTACTTTGAGTCATAACATCATAAGATAAAACTTTTCTTTTGTTTGGGAGCCACTAAAACTTCATCATGAATCATGACCAATGATGTTGATTGGTGACAGTAGTTGTAGATTAATATGGTGTAAAGATGACTCAAAAGTTCTTACAGTATACCACTGTGCAAAGACTCAAGAATCAAGAGGAATATTCTTCAAACTTAGAATGTACAGAAACATTAACACAAGAAAAAAAGAAAAGAAAAGAAAACTATTAAAATAAAAAAAATTAAAAAAAAAAAAAAAGAGTTTCTCCGATAGTTTGGATCATTTCACTAACAAAGTATGAACTAGGAGCATTGTATTGTGCCTAATATTTTTAGTGATTCCAATTCATTCAACACAGAAAGACAGTTTATTCAGCCAAAGAAGAAGGCAAGGATTAAAAGAAATGGACACCATGAGAGTGCTGAGCTGGAACAAAAAAATATACCACTAGCCTTGAATGTAGAGAACATCAGCTCCTGCCCTAAAGGGCTGTTGCATGCATTGGTTAAAATTAGATACCACCACCCTTGCAGACTGTCAGATTCATAGCAGCAATAGTTACGAGAAGAAACTTCATATTAAAGAATAATCAATAGCAATTTCAGTTCTATCTCATGGTTAAAATGATCAGCATGCATGTTCAATAAGGTTTTTTCGCTAAAAGGAAGGAAAAACCAGCTCAATTCAGTACATAAAATGAAAGAGAATGAAAGTATGCCACTTCACAGCAGCAATAGTTACAAGAAAAAACTACATAACAAAGAATAATCAATAGTAATTTCAGTTCTCTCACTGTTAAAATGACCAGCATAAAAACCAGCTGAATTCAGTACATTTAATGAAAGAGAACAGTATGCCACTTCATAGCAGCTGTAGTTACAAGAAAAAACTACATAACAAAGAATAATCAATGGTAATTTCATTTGTCTCTCATTTACCTATAAAAGAATTTTTCAGTTGTCTCTCATTGTTAAACTGGCCAGCAGGCATGTCCAATAAGGTTTTCTTACTAAAAGGAAGGAAAATCAGCCCTTGATTTTGGCTGGTACTCTTACAAGTATTGCTAGCAACTTCTTCAGCCACATATTATTCAGCCCTTGATTTTGGCTGGCACCACCCATCAACCTTCTCACTCACAATCACCGTACTTATTATTCAGCTTTGTCACTGGCACCAGCCTACTGCGCCATATTTTCATTTTTCATCTTTCAGCCTATCCCAACTACAACAGCCATTTCAACAAATTAGCAATATATACAAGTTGTCAGGAGAAGTGGACCAGAAATTTCAAATATAGATGACATACATGGTAACATAGTAAACAAGCAAAGTGAGGGGGGAAAAAACATAGGGATGGTCGGTTGACCACCTAGTTGCTTTCGCAAACATATAGAATGGTACATCAACCTTGCCCTATTCTATAAAAGAAATTGTTATCACAGGAAGGATTTCGTCTAACAAAAGAGGATGCAAAATAGCGTTACCTTTCCAAGTGTTGATTCCAAAAATTTGGTTGGAAGAATCCACAATAACTGGTTAAGAAAAAAGAAGTTGCACATTTTTGCTACTGAGAGCTGTCACCTCAAACTACTATACCCAATTTAGGGTTAAATCACTTTAGCACCCTGCTAAGGCTAGAACCTGAATTTGCAACCATGAAGCCAGAGACAGGAAGCACTGGGAGCAGAAGTTCCAGTTCTCTGCTTAGTAATTAAGCTTCTGCCTGACAAGCAATTCCGGATATTTCTTGCTTCAAGATATTAACAGATTTGTCAGAGTTTGCAACACCTTGGCCTTCATTGATTAATCCACTTATATTGGATGCTGGAACCCATCCAAATCTAATCATACTTTCCAGAGCCTTTGCTGCATTGTCCATATTTCCCACCTTGTAAAAACCATGGATTAGAGCTCTACATGTAGGAAGATTTAGCGCAAGTCCTTGCTCTCCAGCTCCATCAAGTAACTTCAACACTTCAGGAAAATTTTCCTTTTTGCATAGGGAGTCTATTAGTGCATCATATATTTCACTGTCCAAGATCATACCCTTGACTAATACATCATCTACCAACTTTAAGGTTTTCATCAAATCACCTTCCTTGCAGTAAGCATCACCTATCAAGCCATATGTCATTTCATTGGGCTCAATTCCCCTTGCCACCATCTCCTCAAAAAGAGCAAACATCTTATTTCTTTTTCCCATGTTGTTGTAACCACAGAAAAGTGAAGTGTAAGTCACAATATTTGGCATGATATTCTTTTTCTGCATCTCCAGAAAGTGCTGCTCAGCTTCCTTCACTAATCCTGCCTTGCAGTAAGAATCAATCAGAATTGTGTAGGTCACATGATCTGGGGTCAGATCCTTACCGATCATGTATTCAAATAACTGGTTAGCTTCCACCAATTTCCCAGACTTGCAGAAGCTATCAATCAAAGCATTGAAAGAAGATGTGGAAGCAAAGCCCTTCTGCACCATCTCATGAGATAAGGAAAGGGCCTTCTCCATGTCTCCTGCTTTGCAGCACCCATTAACAAGGGCAGAATAGATGAAACAATCAGGTGGAACCCCCTTTGATGGCATTTCATCCAATAATCGAAATGCCTCCATTAAATTTCCAGATTTGCAGTACCCATCTATAATTGTAGCATAGGTCACACCATTAGGAGCCAAACCCTTTCCTGAGATTCCATCAAACAGTTCCCTAGCTCTCTCAATAGCACCCAACTTGCAAAGTCCGTTAATCAGGGTATTATAAGTAACAATGTTCGGAGTAATGCCTTTCTGGCACATCTCTTCATGGACTTGAAAAGCTCTGTCTAAATCACCTTGCTTACAGAAGCTGGAAATGAGAGAGCTGTAAGTAAAAACATCAGGCACCAGAGACTTGTCAAGGAGTTCAGAGAAAACCTCCATTGCTTCCTGAGTTTTTCCATTCTTACAAAGACCATGGATAAGGACGCTATAACTTTGGACATCAGGAATGACCCCTTGTTCAAGCATACGTCTAAATGCTGAAAAGGCTTCTGTTATGTTACCCTCTTTACAGTGCCCATCAATCAGGGCTGTATAGATTACATCATTAGACGCTATTCCACACTCTAGCATTTCCCTGAAATACCTGTCTGCTAATTGCATTTCCCCTGCCTTACAATATCCATTGATGAAAGCCCCATAAGTATATTCATTAGGCTTCAATCCCCTCTCAATCATTTCAACTAAGAAAGTCTTTGCATCTTCCATCCTTTTGGCCTTGCAAAGCCCAATTATAAGAGAATTATAGCAAAAAGCATCAGGCACAACCCCATTTTCCCTCATTCCTTTCAATATCCTTATTGCCTCATCAAATCTACTTTCTTGGACGTGACCTTTAATTAGAGTTGAGTACAAAATTGCATTTGGTTTCAAACCCCCAGCAATCATTTGCTCCAGAACACTATTAGCCCGTTGCAGATCACCACAACGGCATAGACCATTTATTAAAACACCATAAGTGGATATAGTGGGTTCCAATTTCCTCTTCTTCATCTCAAGAAGTAGGTCATAAACCTTTACCAATTTTTTCTCTTGATAATACCTATCAATTAGAGGGGTAAAAGTCTGGGTATCAGGTGTTATCCCAATTGCAATCATCTCCTTCAAGATAGTTCTGGCCTTCTCCACGTCACCAACCTTACAGAACCCACTAACAAGCACATTATATGTCACCATGTTTAACTTTATTCCATGGGCAACCATCTCATCCTTGATTCTCAAGGCCTCTTCTACTTTACCTTCTTTCATGAAACCATTAACCAAAGCAGTGTAGGTAAAAAGATCAGGACGTAGACCCACATTGAACATCTCTTCCAATACCAACTTTGCTTCCTCCAACCTTTTCTGTCTGCATAACCCATCAACAAGTGTGGAGTAAGTATACTTATCTGGGACCAACCCCTTTCCTGCCATCGACTTCTTCAGCTCAAAAGCTTCGTCAACAGCCCCACTTCTGCACAACCCTCCAATCACTACATTGTAGGTAACCACATTAGGACGACAACCCTTCTCCTCCATCTCAAAAAGCACCTTTCTAGCCCCCTCCACATTCCTAACTTTAAAAAGCGCATTGATCACATTAGAGTAAGTATAAACATCAGGACTTATCTTAGCTTCTAACATACCATCATAAACCTTCCAAAACAACTCCATCCCATTACACTTAACTAAATCCTTCAACAAAGAATTACAACACAACAAACGAGGCAGAAAGCCACCATTTTTAGCTACCAAAAACACAGTAACAGCCTCATTCAAAAAACCCATCTTCCTATAAACATCAACCAAAATCTCAATCACCATAACATCACAATTAGACCCGCCACAGTCTACACGACACCTAAGGATAGAATCAAGAATTTCCAAAACTGGCTTCTGGGTCATCACCATTCGCTCTAAAACGCCACTAGCATGTGCATAAAGCCTCAAATTACACAGAGAAACAGCCAGAATCGAAAACGAATACAAATTCTGAGGACCACCACCCATTTGAGAAGTGGACCAATCAAAGAAATGAAGGAGGCGTTTGGGGTTAGATACCTTGTTCTGAAGAAGAACGGAGCGAACAACTTCTGGGTTCAGCTTCTTTGGTATGTCCGAGGATTCGATGAGGCACTGCCAGTTCATTTGCTTGAGCATGGCCGAGATTTCGTTGACGGTGTCTTCGTTTTGTTTTGTCGAGGTCTGTGACTGTGAGTGTGAGAAAGTGCAGAAGTTTAAGGATTTTGGATCAAAAACATGATGTCTTCGTTTTGCTTTCGCGAGAACATGTCGATTTCGGAGTGCGAACGTTAAACCCATTGTTTTTCGTTTCCGATCAGAGAGAGCCAGAGAGTCGAGAGTGTGAAACAAACACAGCTATAACTTATATAGTGTAGTGGGTAGACGTATGTTAAAGAGCTTCCCTACTGAAGGGGTATTTTTCTTTTCTTTTTTTTAAGTTACTCATTTGGTAAGCCAAAATGTCAAATGCAAAATTATTTCTTGATAATAGCTAGATTTTTTTTTTTTAATGAAATACTTAAATTTGTAGTTGCAAGTTGCAATCATGGCTGTCATGTGTAAATGTTTTCAATTTTTGGGAAAAAAAAAAACACTAATGTTATTAGTGTAAAGTGTCAAGCTCCCTTACTATCTACATTTTAAATAACTATATCTTCTTTTACTTTTTTTTCTTTTATAATTGAGATAATATTATTAAGAAGGGCCTAAGCTCCAAAGTCAACAAAAACAACAAGGAGGAACTGGTCCATCATTTTCCTTGCAAAAGACTCACTCAAAGTGTGTGTTTAGCTCAAAATTAAAAAGCCAACTTATTTTACTATTCAACTTATTGGTACTATTCATGGGTTTCTCTGTACTATTTTAGCTAACTTTTACCTTTGGGTGCGTTTGTTTTGGCTTCAAATTACTTTCGGAAATGCTTTTCCGTAAAAGTGGGTGTTTGGTTGTTACTGAAAATTGGATCAAACTAAAAATGTTTTCAGTGTTGACCGTAAAATAAAGGCAATGAGGCGTAAAATATTTTCTGTTGTTATTTTCACTTCAAACCATTTCCGGAGACGCGCAAAGAGAGAAAGAGGGAGAGAAAGAAGGACTTGCAGACGTGTAAACACAGAGAGAGAGAGAGAGAGAGAGAGAGAGAGAGAGAGAGAGATCGCACCGTCGAACCCACGATTGCACTAGTCAAATTGTCGTCCTCGTTCCCTCCACGCGACGGTGAGTGCTCTATTCATCCAAGCACCACCGAGATCGCCCACCAGCACCCCAACACCAGCGAGATCGATCCACATCCAAGAGCTCCGATCCCTCCTCCATCAGCTCCGATCCACACGACCCACCCATGCCCGATCTCTCTCTTTCTCGATCTACCTCTCCCTTTCCCTCACTTGTTGATCACTCTCTCTTCCTCCTTCTCTCCGTTTAACCGAGTTTTTGGTGTTAACAAATGTTTTGTTCTAATTTTTGTTTAGTTTTGTTTTGATTTTTGTTTGTTTTAAGTTTATATATTGAAATTTTCTATTATGAAATTTGTTTGAAAGCTGAGAAAATGTGAGAAACTAGCAGAAAAATAGCATTTTCAGAATACAACCAAACACTAGAAAATATTTTCCATAGCATTTTTTGGAATGCAACCAAACACTTAAAAATATTTTTCTTTCCTAAAAATATTTTACACTCGAAAAATATTTTACATTCAACCAAACATAGTTTTTATCTACAGTATTTTCAGGAAAATAAGCGGATCCTAAATAGACCTGAAAATAGAAAAGATGGGATGAGTTTCACAAGTGAAAGAAAAAATGTCTAACAAACTAAAAGGTGTGCAAGCTCATTTGTAGATCTGTAACTAAACAAAAATTTCGCAACAGAAAAGCAAGGAATTAGGTTGCAAATACCAGTAACAATGGGAGAAATTTCCCAAGGAGAATCAAACTCGAAGCAACAACCCTAGCATCTTCCTCAAAGATCACAAATATCCAAGGTTGATGGTAGTGGAAATGGCAAGGAGATTTTTTTACAGCTACTTCAATTCTACAAGGATATTCTCTTTGGTTGATAACTCTTATGACATTCGTCGTGCCTATGGTTTAGTGGGAAATAGAAGGACTTAATTACATACACAAGGCAATCAAATATTTAATTTACCAATCTTATTACAAAACTGACAGCTTCTAAGTTACTGAAAGAGAAATACTTCATACACAATATTTTCACAACAAATTATAAGTGGTTAATTGTTATTAATTCAAATTTGAACTTACTACTAAGATTACTTTTTTTCTCTAACAATAATAACAATTAACAACCTGTCATTTATGATTTGCTGTGAAAATGTTGTTAAATATACAAATATAAAAGCTATAATCAAAGTCTTTTTCCAAGTCAAGCACAAACTACTCATAATTAGCTTAGTTGATCTACAACAACATTAAATTGAGGATAAAATCTTGTATCCATATAACAATGTTGAGCTACCCAAGGGTTTTGTAATTCATCCAACGTCTCTTACTGTTTCCAACATAAATAATCTAAGGTTTACCCTCTTCGGTTAGAATTTATCCCCAAAAAAAAAAAAAAAAAAAAAAAAAAAAAAAAAAAAAACAGAAGTGTTGGGCCTAGGATACTTGGATTCACCAGACCAACAAAAACTGCATTTTGGGCCCAATTCCTAGTTTCATAGGAATAGTAGATTACTGTTGTTAGAACTTTTCTTGCTCACACGTTGGAGAGAGGAACTTATTCAACACAAACACATACACAAAAACGAGCTTTACAGTCAGACACTTACTGTTGAACTTGAACCATAACAAAAATCATGTACACTGGGGTCAGCCGAAGGCTATGTCAGATACGAAGACAGTTACATACGGTTTCTTCGTCCCATGAGGGGCCAAGTGAGACCTTGAAGAGAAAGATTGCTGGGTTACAGAGGACGAGGAAAAGCAAGAAGAACCTTAAGATAAAGAAGGACCAGTTCATTGTCGAAGTTCCCGAGTCCAAATCCTACCTCGACACCGTTTCTTTGCCCATGATTCTCACTGTTGTCGGTGTTGGCCTCTTCGCTAAGCTCCTCATGATGGTACTCTCTCTTCTCTTCTCTTCACTTCTATTTTATTCTCCATTTCTTTTCATTTTCCACGACACCCATTTTTTTTTTTTTCTATATCAAGCTAATTAAAGATTGCTTCTTGTTGATATTCATATTGATTTTGATGAGGGACATCTTTGTTGAAACTTTTTTGAATGTGGGTACTTTTTTTTTGGTATATAAGAAAGGTGCATTGCATCGATTAGAAAAATCGGAATTTTGTTGTGAAGATTTTATTTTATTTTTTTCATTTTCCACAACCCCCATTTGTCATTTCTTCTTCTTCTTTCTATATGGACTAATTGAAGCTTGTTTCTGATTGATTTTCAAATTAATTTTTGATGGCCATTGTGTTTTTTTTTTCCTCATAAAAAAGTCATTTTTGAATGTGGGTACTGATTATTTATTATTTATTTTTGTATATAAGAAGGCTGCATTAATTAAAAAAAAAAAAAATTGAAACTTTGTTGTGAAGGTTTCATTTTTTTTTTTAAATGAATCAGAGAATTGATATTAATGAAACACATAATTTTACAAACACGCAGTGGCGAGCTGCATACACAGAAACAGACACACTCAACTAGTCATGATTTAGCCTAAACATTACAAAGATAAAAGTTAAACACTCCAGATCATGACAGAACAGATAAGGGGATACCCGATACCCCCTGAACAATTTCTTTCTTGGTTCTGATATGTCTTCCATAAAGCCTGATATTCCCATGTTTCCAAATGTTATATTATACAAGGCAACCTCAGATGCAAGATTGCTCAACACTTCCACGGAGCTGTTAAGTGTTGCCCCTAAGGATTTGAACTCCCCATTCAACTACATATTTTCAGCAGCATTCAGTCTTGTAACAAGACACCATCCCATGATTTATTTCCAAATTCTTTTAGTAAATGATCACTCAAAGAATAATGGCTTCTGCTTTCCATGTAACTTCTACAAAATATACAACACGCCCCTCCCCTTACCCCTTATAGCCCCACTTGAGGAGTCTATCTCTAGTTGTCAACCTGTTTCTAAACACAAGCCAACTGATTAAGGCATGCTTTGGTATGGCTAATTTGAACCATACTTGCTTTCACCAGTTGACCTCTGGCTGCTTGGACCAAAAACTTCACTTTTCCTCACTTATCCCCAAAAAAAAAAAAAAAAAAAAAAAAAAAAAAACCCCTTTTGCTTTTCCTCACATCAGCATTCAAACCAACACTCATTTTATTACTTGAATGGATGGAAGATCAGTGAAAACTATCAAATCATCTGTAAAACAAAGTTGGGTCAATTGTAAGCGTGCTGGCATATATGTTTGATAAAATAGCAGATGCTTTGTTTTTGGTTTGATGCTTCCATTGTAGCTTGGCCTAGGAAATTTTAGTTTAAGGAGTGGTTAATGTGACCATTTTTTTTAATAAAATGGTGCACCAATTTAAAGGTTGGATTTTTGTTGTGGAGGTTTCATGTTAGCATTTTATGTTTGATAAAATACAAGATATTGTTGTAGTTTTGCATAGGCAGTTTTAGTCTATAGACTGGTTAACGTGATTTGAATCTTATATGGTGTGGTGGCAGTACGATGATTCAAAGTCCCAGGAACTGATAGAGCGAAAAATAAAGAATGCACCTGATGGGCAAGGCACAGTTAGAATGCTGAGTCGTGAGGAGTGGGAAGAAATTCGAGAAGTGAGGCCTAGAACTCCCTTTGAATCCAAGCTTGCTCGTCCTAATGCACAAATTAGAACTGGTGAACGACTGCGCAAGGTCAGGCTCTTCATTCTTTTATATCTACTCTACTCTTCTTTCTAGCTTGTTTTGTGGAGCGCATTGCTTATGGACATAGGCTATGAGGTTCTTTAATCCTTTAATCTATATTGGTCAAAACTGCTCTCACTAAGTTATAACCATGCTATATATTTATCTGCTTATGCACTTGAGTTTTTTTTTTTTTTTTTTTGGACTTAATAGACTGAGAGTTTCATATATGCTTTTATATTCATTTGTTTAAGACACTCATTACTGTTCCTTTGATAAAATTTAAATACTTTTTTAAAAATTTATTTTTTGGGTTTGGGAGGGAGGAGGATTGAAAGACCAAATATCTGCATTCATCCTGTTTTTGCTGAAGTTGAATTATTTCTTTGCTATTGAGTGCATGCTTAAATGATGTTGATCTTCAATGTTAATGTTTTCCTAAAAATTGGATTTCAATGGTTATATATAAACAACAATGTATTTTCAATTTCATGTTGATTATATTGTCCTTATTGGTCATTAAGTAGCTTGATGGATAAAGAAATTGGTTTGGTAATTTTAAGCTGTGTTTGTTTTGGCTTCAAATCACTTCTAGAAATGCTTTTCCGTAAATGCGGGTGTTTGGTTGCGCATGGAAAATAAATTTTCCGGAAAATATTTTCAGTTGACCGTGTGCTTTAATGGCTTTGACCCGGAAATTGGTTTCAGTCAAAATTTTCACTTCAAATCATTTCCGAACTCACGCGCACAGAGAGAGAGAGAGAGAGAGCCCAGATCATGCCTTCGACTTCGCCGATCTACGAATTGATCTACGAACCCATGAACTAACCTTCGACCCAAAGCCTTCGACCCACCGATCTACGAATCCACGAATCGATCTTCGACCCAGAGCCTTCGACCCATGACCCTTCGACTTCGTCGGCGACCCAAAGTCTTCGCGCCACGAACCCACGAACCGATCTCTCTCTCTCTCTCTCTCTCTCTCTCTCTCTCTATGATTTTGATTTTTTGTGTGATTTTGATCGACCCACGAACCGATCTACGTTTCTGTGTGATTTTTATTTTTTACTTTCTCTCTTTGATCTCTGATTTTGTTGTTGTTGTGGTGGTGGTGTGGGTGGTGGTGTTTTGGTGGTTTTCCTGTTGTGTGGTGGTGGGTTTTGTGTGGGTGGTGGTGGTGGAAAATAACATTTTCAAAATGTTACCAAACACATGAAAATATTTTCTAGAACAATTTTCATAATGCAACCAAATACTTGAAAATATTTTCTTTTCCCGAAAATAGCATATTTTCCAAAAAATATTTTACATTGAACCAAACACAGTCTTAATCTCTGGTTTATTTTAAAGAATTGGGAATGTTTTAAATGATTATCAAAGTGTTCTTCTCTTATGTCTTATCTCATTCATTCTCTTGGGTTTATTACATATACTCAATTTTTCACTCCTATCCTATAAAATCCCTAGCTTAATTAATCAAAATGCTCTATAGTCATCATTTTAAATTTTATCATTGTTATTACACGACTGCATTGTTTTAACACTCGTATCGCAATGTTGTTATATTGCTTTGGAGTGTTGATTGGAAAATTTTGTAGTTCATGGTAGACATTGCAAATGACCCAGTAATGTGTTTGGATGAGCTTATTATTTATTTGCAATAATCAAGTAAAATTTTCTTAACATCAAGCTGGGAAAACCAGCAACAGCATCCAATAGGGGCCTCAAATACAACACACCCAGGTCAAAAGACCAGCAACCAGTATTACAACAGTTAAACCCCTCACCCTCACCAAAGTCAAAGACCAACAAATTCACAATTACAAATACTCAAGAAAAGCACAACTCCAAACACCCTGAACGCAACACTCAGGGAAAGCACTCAACACAGCCTTTAAGACCTATGTTGATAATCTACAGTATTGACTGCATCATGTTATTTCGCTTGGGAGCTTCTAGTTTCAACTTTCAACAGGGTGAATGCCATACAAGGAAGCCTCTAACATAAAGCAAGAAATGATTATGTCAATTCACGAAGCTTTATCTGCATACTGTTTGTGGGGTCTCATGGCACATGAACTGTTGTGGTCTGGTTTCCCCATGAGAGATTTTTTTTTTTTTTTTTTGAAATGATACATAACGAAGTAATTCTCCATTAGATTGAATAAAATTTCAATGTGCTTATGCATGTCACCGGGTCATCTCATTTGTTTACTTCTCGTGAAGAAAATATGCTGCCCCCTTATGATGGTGACACATAATTAATAATGCCCATGTGTGATGTTGTTTGCTTGTTTTGTGCAGGAGGATTTGAAGGATTGGACCATTGATGTGCTCACGGATGCACTCACCCGAGTTGAAGAAAGTACTAGACAGAGTTCCAAGTGACTCCAGACTTTGAATACTGGTGTACATAATGATACACACTGTTGGAGAGTGTAATACTGGAAATGTGCTGCCATTTCATTAAATTAGTTAGCCCTCTACAAATGGCATCCGTAACTAACTCTTAAAAATAAGTCAGTCTATAAGGCGGCTTTTTCTTTTATTTCCCAATTATAAACCACATTTTTTAGTTGATTGGGTTGAGAAAGGAAGCAGACAACTGCTGTTCATAGAATAGGCTCCACATAAATTATCAAAATTAAAAATTAAATAAAAAAAAAAAAAGGTACTACTGGAGTACTCTACTAGTTAACCCCCCCCCCCCCCCCCAAAAAAAAAAAAAAAAAAAAAAAAAAAAGTAAACCATGGTTAATAGCATGACAAAGCCAATTTCCCATAAAAAGAGAACAACCTTTTCTTTTCTTTTTCTTTTTTTAATGAGCTTCAAAATTTAGACATAATCGTAAGAGTTCTAATTATACAGTTTATGTAGATCTCACAATTTGATCGAGCAAGCATGACTCACTAATCTGGTAGTATTTTTTTTTTTTTTAATTTTTATTTATTCATATATGATTTCTATAATACATATCTATAAGCATTTCACCAAACTTGTTATATTGAAAAGTTTGACGAAACTATGTGACTGTTTGGATCCGCGTTTGTGAGCTGATTTTTGAGTTTGCATTTAAAACTCAGATGGGACCCACGCTATAACAGGCAAAATAAACGCTAAGATGATTTGAGATGAAACGCAGGAATGAAAATAAAAAAGAGACACACTGTTTCATTAAACTCCAAACTCGTGTGTGTACTCTTCATGGACACGAACTAGCAACATTAATCGCACAAGCCCAGTTGATTTGATCAAAATGGTGATTCATTTTGCACAAGCATATTTGATCAAAACGGTGCACTATGTTCAACAGCTATTCTCACATTCTCTTCAGCTTTCTTCATTTCTCTCAACGACAGTGGTAAAATGTCTTCAAAACTCTTTAATGCTCAGTTCGAATCCTCTTCAATGAATTGCACCTACCCACCAACCACAAAACCATCAAAATAGAGCACACACGGTTATTGCAAACCCATTACGCAGAACGTGCTCACCCGATCCCCTCTGTTCTTCCTTCGCTTGAGCTCGTCTTCTCTTCTCTTAGGACATCATTGCTGCCATTGTGGGTTTCTGCATTCACGGGTAAGTTGTGTCTAACTTCCCATGCTCTCTAATCTGTTGGTGTAGGGTTGTATTGTTTTCCATGAGGCTTCAATTAGAGTGGTTTTTTGTGTTCAACTTTTATTCATATGAATCACATCAGAGGCATTATGTATTTAGTGCACTCGCATCCATTATTATCATCGTCACACACAAAATGGAACTACGCATCTTTGATGGACACTCACGTTGGATCACGTTCAACATTTTTTTTTTTTTTTTTGGTTCTAGCCCAAAATATCTTGTACACTCTCACTCGCATAGCATATTGTAATCTTGGCTAATGCCATTTTCATGTCTTAATAAGCATTGCGTTTTGTTCATTCATTCATCATGATTTCATGGCGTGTGCTCAAGATTCATGCTTCGCCTACCCATTTAACCCAAACCAATTGCAATTCACATCTCACTTTTGTTCTATCCTCTCACTATCTGCATTTTTTTTTTTTATGGCGTTTGCTCAGTGACAGTGATCCACATATACATCTCAAGCTCAATGGTTTCATAGGTCATTTAAAAAAAAAGGGTTTGGAATTGAACTGAACTGGGTCAACATGGACCAAGGGCCTTTGAAAGAACACACCTCATTTGCTTGGTCTCAACATGGTTTCATTTTGTTTCCTAAGATCACAATCATAAGCTCAACATATGAAAAATACAATGGGCTTCGCTTCGTTTTCATTGCCCCATTAATTTTTCAATCTTCACTCAATAAAATATAATATGGGTTGGGCTTAAGACTATAATGGGCCACTGTTTCCATTTCATAGCTTTTGGATTCATGCCTTATTTGCAGTTTAAGCCTTAGTTTCTTTTATAAAAAAAATGTAGGGTAAAAAAAAAAAAAAAAGCTACCTCCTAAAAACAAAATGAAACTCCCTTCAAAAATAAAATGAACCAAGAATTTGATAGCCCTACCTCTTGCATTGCTCTCACGTAGGGGGTATTCTTTTGTTTATACAAAAGTTACACACCAATGTTGCCAAGGCATTATACCAATCAATTTACGCTTATAATTATCAACCATAAACGAATTAGGCACAAAAGCAAAAGCTGTTATAACTTACATACGACACATCAACACATTCAAAAATAGATAACTATTTGATATATGCAAACTCATACAGAACTGAATAAAGAATTGATTCCATTACAACCAGGTAAATAATTACTCATGACATGGAACCATTAGCTAAGGAACGCCACAAAAACCAAATGCATCATAAGTGTTAGTGTATAGATTAAGCTAGATTAGCCCATTGCGCTTAGCCCAGTATATTACTTGTACTGCACTCATGTTACTTGTACTGCACACATACCTAGCCTATATAAGGCTCTCTTTTGTACATTGTTTTACACAGATTATTATACTGACTATTCAGTCATTCTCTCTCTCTTTATATTGTTAACATGGTATCAGAGCCTTTCCTCTAATTTTTTGGTTCCTGTGGACATCTCCGGCGTTCTTCCGCTGCCCTCGCCTTCATCTAGTAGTCATTGTCAGAAGCAAGTCACCGTCGTCACGCCCACAACTCTAGAACACTCGGATTTCATCAGTTTGTTGATCAAACCGCTAAAGTAAAGGAAAACATTGACAGATCTGACAGTCTCAAGCAAAACCCAACAAAAATCTGCCATAAACAACCTTCCACGCTCCTTCACGGGCCGCCAGAAGTTTCTGCCTCACGAGCACGAGCCGCCACGCGCTGCCACACGCCACCACGTGCCGTCTCTCCCTTCCATGCGCCACACGTGCCCTGCTCCGTTTCACGGACTGCCACGTCAGCCCTAGGTGACGTCACTCCGCCACGTCAGCATCCCACGTCAGCACCCACGTCATCATTCCACGTCAGCATCAGCCGTTGACCGTTGACCAGATCGTTGACCATTGACTTTGACCAAAGTCAAAATTTTTCAACAGGACCTGTCTTGCTCAGTTTTTCGCGTAGATTCCGATTTTGGGCTCCGTTTCTGCATTTGAGGTCTCTAAATCTCATTTTTTGGTCATTTTCTTCATTATGGCTCAACAAAATGAACGCGACATCATACGTCCTATCACCATTATGTTGGATGATCCTACTAGCTATCATGCATGGTCTTAGAATATGACTGTTTTTCTCAAGGGTCGTAAACTGTGGAGATATGTGACTGGTTCAATTCCTAAGCCAGTACCAAATCCTAAGTCCAAAGTCACAGCTGCTGAAGAGTCTTCCACGACTACTGTTACAACAGATGATTATGAAGATCGCCTAGAGGAATGGGAGAGTATTCAGAGTAAGATCTTGTCTTGGTTTATTAATACCTCTATTCCCTCCATTCATAATCTTCTTCCTCGTCTTGAGACTGCTAAGGCTGCTTGGAAGTTTTTGGCCGATCGCTATAATTGTACTAATGATTCAAGCTTGGAGTTCCACATTGAATCAAAACTTTATCAAATGCGCCAAGAGACAGGTCAGTCTATTTCTGATTTTTATTCTCAAACTTCTACTATATGGGAACAACTCTCTGCTACAGATCCTCCACTAGTGTGTTCTAAGGACATTAAGCTCTTTGTCAAATATCAGGATTGCCGTAGATTTATGCACTTCATGATGGGTTTGCATGAGGATTTTGAGCCTACTAGGGCTTCTTTGCTTAGTCGGTCTCTTACTCCTTCTCTTGATGCTGCAGTCAAGGAGCTCATTTCTGAGGAGAACCGTCGGCCTACTCATCACATGTCATCATCTGATCATGTATTGGCTACACCATCTCCACAGCCTCCCATTATTGCATTCACTGCTCCTCTACGAATAAACTCTGGGCGTCCCACCTCTCAGTCTTCCAAAGGTACTCGCTGCAAGTTTTGTCGTGCTAAAGGCCATTACATCTCAGTTTGTCGCAAACTGCAGAAATTTGTGCAAGAGCAGAATAAAGCTTCTCTTCCTCGGGCAGCTGTTGTATGTCCTTCAAATCCATCGGTTCCTACAGGTCCATCTTTGATTTCATCACTTACTACGGCTGATATTGAGGTAGTTGTTCAACAGGTTTTATCTCGCACTTCCACTGCCCTTTCTGTCATCTCAGGTAAACAACCTTGGTTTTTTGATACTGCATGTTGTAACCATATGACTCCTGATGAATCCCAATTTTCTGATAAGGCACCCTTAGAACATCCAATCACCATTTTGCACTGTTGAGGGAACTCCTATGCCTGTTAGTCATAAAGGAACAATCTCTTCTCCTTGTTTATCCCTTAGTGACACTTTTCATACCCCAAAGTTATCCCTTAATTTGCTTTCTGTTGGTCAACTTTGTGAATTAGGCGTAGATCTTCTCTTTACTAATCATGGTGTGGATGTGCAGGATCCCCGGACGGGTCAAGTGCTAGGCCGTAAGGTTGGTCGCATGTTTGAGGTTCATGACTTGAAGATTCCTTTATAAGTTGTTTTTGCAGCTGCTATCACTACCACCTCCTCACCTGATCTATGGCATGCTCGTCTTGGTCATCCATCCTTATCTCATCTTCAGTTGTTAGCTTCTTAAGGTCATTTAGGTTCAGTTCAGTTTCAAAAATTTGATTGTACTTCTTGTCATTTTGGCAAACAAACAAAATTGCCCTTTAATAATAGTGACTTATTTTCTTCTGCACCTTTTAATCTTATACATTCTGATATTTGGGGTCCTGCACCTATTCCTACTGAGGGGGGATCTAGATATTTTGTCATATTTGTGGATGATTTTTCTCGATATACTTGGATTTATTTGCTTCATCATAGGTCTGAACTTGTGTCTATTTACCAAACATTTCATAAAATGATTGAAAAATAGTTCAATCGCACCATTAAAGTTTTTTGATCAGATAATGCTCAAGAATATAATGATAAATCTTTCCTATCCTTTTTAGACAATCATGGTACACCTATTCAGCGGTCTTGTCCTTACACCTTTCAACAAAATGGTCGTGCAGAACGAAAACATCGTCACATCCTTGATGTTGTCCGCACCTTTCTCATTTCTGCCTCTCTTCCTGAGCGCTTTTGGGGTGAGGCTGCACTCACTGCTATATACACCATTAATCGTATCCCTTTACCAACTACACACAACAAATCACCATTTGAGCTTCTCTATGGTCAAACCCCCGACTACTCCTCTCTTCGAGTTTTTGGTTGTGCTTGCTTTGTCTCTCTTCCTCCTCATGAACGAACAAAACTCCAACCTCGTGCTCATCTCTGTTGTTTCCTTGGTTATGGTGTATCTTAAAAGGGGTTTCGTTGCTATGATCCCATTTCTCATCGTCTTCGTGTCTCTTGTCATGTTGAGTTTTGGGAACATTGTCCTTTCACGAGTCTTCAGCAGTTTCCTACATCCTCTTCCTCTGAGTCTCCTATTTTTACTGATCTTTTCCTCCCTCTCTATCCTGAACTTATAGAGGATTCTTCAACATCGGCTGCCTCTCCAGACGACTCATCTCCAGTTCTGTCCCCGGCATATGACCTGCCTATCTTGGATCTTGTGGCACCACCCTCTCCTGAGTCTCCTGATGGTCCTGAACTTCGTCGTTCCACTCGGGTAAGCATTCCTCCCCCACATCTCTCTGATTATCACTGCTCTTTTGCCCTTGCCACCCTCTATGAACCTCACACTTATCGTGAGGCCCATACTGACCCTCTTTGGTAGTAAACTATGAATGATGAACTAGATGCCCTTCATGAAAATCACACTTGGGATATGGTTGATTTGCCTCCTGATCAGTCTGTAGTAGGTTGTAAATAGGTTTACAAGATCCAGACCAAGGCTGATGGAACTGTTGAACGATACAAGGCTTGCCTAGTTGCTAAGGGCTTTACCCAGGAGTATGGCATTGACTATGAGGAAACATTTGCTCATGTTGCTCGTCTTACATCTGTCAGATGTCTCATTGCTGTGGCTGCTATTCGCCGTTGGCCTCTTTATCAAATGGATGTGAAGAATGCTTTCCTTAATGGAGACCTTCAAGAAGAAGTGTACATGCAACCACCCCCTGGCTATCCACATTTAGGCAGTCAAGTTTGTCACCTTCGCCGTGCTCTTTATGGCTTCAAGCAGGCTCCTCAAGCTTGGTTTGAGAAGTTTAGCTCAGTTGTTGCTCAGCAGGGTTTCACTTCGAGTCCTCATGACACTGCTTTCTTCGTCCGAAGATCCTCTGCTGGTATCACTCTTATTCTTCTCTATGTTGATGATATGATTATTACTGGAGATGATTTTGCAGGTATCCGCTTTCTTCAACACTTCCTTAGTCAGTATTTTGAGATGAAAGATTTGGGCACTCTCAGCTGTTTTCTTGGGCTTGAGATTACCTCATCCTCTGATGGATATTATCTTTCCCAATCTAAATATGCTTCTGATCTTCTCTCTAAAGTCGGTATCACTGACAACAAGACCGTTTCCACTCCTTTGGAATACAATGCAAAGCTCACACCCTTGGATGGTGAACCTATATCTGATGCTACTCGCTATCGTCAGTTGGTTGGTAGTCTGATCTATCTCATTGTTACTCGTCCAGATATCTCACATGCCGTGGGTATGGTTAGTAAGTTAATGGATGCCCCTCATTCTGTCCACTATGCTGCTGTTCTTCGGATTCTCCAATATGTCAAGGGCACACTTTATCATGGTCTACACTACTCCTCTCGGTCTTCTCTTGAGCTTCATGCTTATTCAGATGCGGACTAGGCAGGTGATCCGACTAATCGATACTCTATCACAGGTTTCTATTTCCTGTTGGGTACCTCTCTTGTCTCGTGGCGTAGCAAAAACCAGGATGTTGTTTCCCGTTCCAGTACTGAGGCTGAGTATCATGCCCTTGCCGACACCACCTGCGAGCTTGTCTGGCTTCGTTGGCTCTTGGCTGACATGGATGCTCTACAACCTACTGCTACTCCTCTTTATTGTGACAATCGTAGTGCTATCTACATTGCTCATAATGATGTCTTTCACGAACGCACCAAGCACATTGAGATCGACTGCCACATCACTCGCCAGCATCTCAAGAAAGGCAATCTCAAGTTGTTCTCCATCTCATCTACTGACCAGCCTGCTGATATCTTCACCAAGTCTCATCCGCCTGGTTGTCTTCGAGATCTTATATCCAAACTCCAGTTGGCTTCCTCCTTGCCACCTCGAGTTTGAGGGGGGATGTTAGTGTATAGATTAAGCTAGATTAGCCCATTGGGCTTAGCCCAGTATATTACTTGTACTACACTCATGTTACTTGTACTACACACATACCTAGCCTATATAAAGCTCTCTTTTGTACATTGTTTTACACAGATTATTATACTGACTATTCAGTCATTCTCTCTCTCTTTATATTGTTAACAATAAGGCAACTTTTTCATAGATTGCGAAACTACCCGAGTTAATTGTAATGCTCTTAGTGCAATTATCAGTTTTGTAGATCCCAACAAGTCAATCGGCCAATTCAAACACGTTGTTTCGAAGACTGCAGGTGGCATAAAAGATAAGAACACCAAGATCAATATATGATACAAAGTTAACAAAAAACAAACTGATACAGAGTTAATAAAAAACAAAAGAGACGTGTTGAATGGTAAAGCTGAATAATATTTATTGATAAGGAAAAGGGCCTATAAATAGGCAATACATTAGAATGCTTTATCTAGCATTAACCATAACTTCTATAAAATAGGAAAGCACTATCCACAACTCCTACAAACTAGGAGAGCAACGTGAGGCACTTTCTCAGCATGAAATCTGGTGAGATCAAATAACAAAATATCTAAATTAAGACTTGGTCAAACTACCAAATATCTAAAGATACTTCTAATAAATATCATAAAATAAAATATTTAAATCTTAACAGTATAAGCAAATACATCAGTAACTACCAATAAACCCCAGGGAACATTCAACCTACCTTATGATTATAAACTGGGCATCCTTTGTTCTGTCATTCACATAATGCCCCACAATAAAAACATTTTTGAAGTCTACACACCATATGGACCAATGTATGAATGAAGATCAAAAGAAAAAGAAGACGAAACAATTTAAGAGGGGTGGGGATTATAATCGAGGATTCAGGAAAGTACCCAGTGCAGCATCAATTTCATCCATTACATAAAGGGAGGTTGGCTTATAGTGATGAAGTGCAAAAACAAGAGCTAAAGAACTCACGGTCTGAAAGCAGTATAAGGAACAACATTATAGGTTACTCGATTGTCAACATAATTCAGGGATTCTATAGACAGGCATGCTTATTGTTCAGATAATGGATTCTATAGAAGGGTTTAAAGTCAGCAATGTTCAAAGATAACCTTTTCACCACCCGATAAATTTGCAATATTCTTCCAGATCTTTTTTGGTGGTCGGACACTGAAAACAACACTTTTAGAGAAAGGATCCAAAGAGTCCACTAGTTTAAGTTCTGCATCACCTCCAAGTGTGATCATATATGGCAAGTCCATTAGAAGGGAAAAAGTACAATCATTACTTGTTAATGCATATAATACAAGAAAAAAAAGGAAAGAAGCATGAAAGATGAAACAAGAAGCATCAAATATGAAAAGCCCCAACTGATTGCAAATGAAGGAGCATAGAAAAAAATTTTGATAATTGAAAGTGGAGTTCTTCAATGGCAGAAGATCTAGTACCAGGGTACAAATGGTACTAGTTACATTTCTTGCAATTCAAACTATTTAATGTACACCAAAGACACGAAAGAGTCAGAATGGACAATAGAATTTATAATCCAGCTAAAACTTGTGGGGAGTGATCCATTCACAAACCTGATACATCTCCTTTAGCTTCAAAGATATTGCATTGAATCCTGCCATTAACTCATCCAACCTGTTATTGCACTATAGCCAGTTGAGTGAAAACTAAAAAATTGTGTAGAAGGATAAAAAGAACGTAAATCAGACAAAAAAATAAAGATATATATGCATGCCTCTTCTTCCTCCATTCATCATACTGTCTCTTTACGTCATCGTGCTGTTGAGTGACCTTGTTTAGTTCCTCAACTCGCTCATTATATAATGATACCTTTGTCCAATATCTATTAATCATAGTACGAAAAATTTAGCGGAGGGCCCTGAAGAATTCAACTCAAGTTGATAAACATTTTTAAAGAACAGAGAAAGTCATACTCTAAGATAGAATCAAGATTAGGATTCATCTCCTTCAGTTGGGCTTCCAGCAGTGCATTTCAAGAGCCCTCTTTAGGTCACAAGCCTCGTTAAGAGTTTCTTCAATCAAGGTCGCTTGAAGCTTTTCAGGGTCTACTAAGTCTTTCTGAATTTTGCAACCAGTACACAATGTTAAGCGTGCTTCAAGATCATAAAGATCCCCTGCTTCTTAAGAGTTCCACAAAAAGGACATACTGTTCCATATGCTTTATAAGCAAGTTGTCAAGCCTTTTTTTTTGTAACCCCTCACCTTCAATTCCAACTCCTTGTATGCCTTTTTTATGTCTTGTAATTTGTATTCAGCGTCAACCTGTGCCATCACAGAGATTGTAAACAAGATGTCAGGAAATATGAGCCAAAAAAAAAAAAAAAACAGGAAACGAGAAAGATGCAAGAATTAGCATAGTACCTCTGATGCCCATAACTCATCCACAGCCTTTTTCACTTTATCGTAATTGGATTTTGCATTGTCTAATGCATCTTTATGTTCATCGATCAGCTATACAAGGAGAAGAAAGAAATTAGATCACATAGCAGTATGAAAAAATCTTTTTTCTTGTGGATTTTTATTAATAATAAATAATGAAAAAAAAAAAAAAAACTACTGTGTCTTTTTATAATTCTCTTGAATGGTAAAAGCTTCTGCTCAATTTCTTTGAAAATGTCTCGTAATTTTTCCCTGTCCTCAACAAGTCTTTCTTTCCTTCAACTTGGGTAAAAATTGAACTTGCTTCTCCTGCAAGAGGAATTCAAAATTATAAAATAAAAAATAAAGTAGTCATAGTTTTACAAGTCCTCTTCAATTAATGGAAGTCTACCGTATATGAAGGAAAAAGATACACACACACACACACACACATATGCACACACACTACTGTATGGCATTAAATATTAAGTGGCCACCAAATCTGAATTATCATTTTCTAAATTTATTGACTCCAGAATCCTGTAAAGTAAGTTGTGATATTAAAATTTCAAAACGCCTTTGACTGCTGCAAGTTTTGGTTGCACATCACCAAAAAGTTAACCAAAATTTTTTGCAACCTAAACCCAAATGAGCAATCCCATGGATCCTACAATATGTAAAGATTTGGTTTGTTTTCAGAATTGTCTCTTCTTGCTATTTCAAAACGAGCTAGCAGATTCAATGGGAACAATCTTTATTGTCATAATTTTAAACTAGAGTGATTTACAAACTGGAGATATCAAACTCATGCACAGAGATTCAGCCAACTTTCGGCCTAAAAGATTCAAAGAATGTGTCACAAGTTCTGAAAATTTTCAATCAAGTTTCCTAGGATCAAACAAATAAACCAGTCAACCTTCCAACTTATAAGTAAACAAGGTCTTTCAGGTACCCAGAATTCTAAATTATAAGTAAACAAGGTCTTTCAGATATTCAAAACATTAAAGTAACTGTTTGGACAGTAATGTGAAATTGGTACCAATATCATGAAAGTTGCAACACCAAGATTCTCCCTCCGAAGTAGCTCAACGCATGCTTGTACTGCACCTGTTGTTTCCACTACAATATAATCAAGTCCAAGGCAAGCCGTTGATATAGCAACATCATATTTAGCTGTAGATAGAAAATCACAAAAGTTAATAGACAAACTTTGTTTGAAAATTAAAAATATATATGGTATTTGATATCATACTATTTGGTAAAGAAAATGATGAGTTCATCGATGCATTAAACACGGCAATAATTGGAAAGGGTTGGTAAAGTAATAAAGCCGAACACAATTTCACAAACATCAAACACATAAATCACATGTATTGTTCTGTATACCTAGGACATGAACTGTTGTGGAAAATCAGGTATAAGAAAAGGCATCAATTACAAGTCACAAAAATTGGACTTTTGTCATTGTTAATCTTGAAAAGATGGCTAGAAAACAAAGAATATAAACTAATAACAAAGCAGAAGACTTACCATCAATAGCACCAAGATCACCCATTCTTCCATATATTCCCTCAATTCGGTTGGACTCCTTGGCCTGCAAGATTGCTTTCAAAACTGATCCCTGACTCTTCTCAGTATCCAAAATAGACTTAAGTTCTACAACCTTTTGTCTTGCAGCTTGTTCAATAGGAATCAGTGCATCTTGTTCTTCGATGCATTCCTGTAATAAGGGTCAAGTACTATCATCATATTTCCTAATGGCAAAGCAGCAAGTGAACTTGAAATTCAAATTAATTACAATGAAAACACAAACTTGTTCCACTTTACTAGCTCTCAATACTTCAAGCTTCTTCTTATTTATGTCAGTTTGAATATCTACAATGCTTGCAATTTTTGTTTTTAATTTTCCCAATATAACATCCACCTGCTTTTGAGCATCTTCAAACGCTGCATGACCAGCTTCATGCTGAAACAGCAACCATCACTTTCAGCCAATTATATTTTAATCTCTGCAACACAATTCATATTATAGGACCTTTTACTTCAAACAATGTCAATCTACCCAAGAAATTAATTGCTTGACAAACAATGAAGTGCTTAATACAATTTTTTCCATTTATATGTGAGAAAGAAAAATAAGGGGACACTAACAAGTAGTTAATGCTCTCATCCCTTAGAATTAATTAAAAAGATACTATCAAAGTACCAAAACTCACCTTTTCACTCAAAAGCTTGCTTTCAGTACATGTAGCTTCAAGTTTTCCCTTATGTTCAATCAGTTGCTTTTCTCAAGGTTCTAGTTCAGCACGAACTTTTGCAAGCTCAGCACGATATCTCTTAGTTTCAACTACTTATTGACCAATCAGGAGTACGTAACATTTTCAATAATTAGCTACACATGCCCATGTCTGCTAGGCGTGAGACAGTGTTACACTACTATTTGAAGGGGGATTACCTCCTCAACAAAATGGTATCAATTTCCCAACCAACAAAAATATTACATACAATACCAAGAATAAACAAAATAAACATAAGCATGCATCCACACCAATGTCACAAAAGAAACTTCTTGGTTTCTCATTGGTTCTACCCATGGAATTGGGTGATTTTTCTTTACTATTTTTTTTTTTTTAAACCACAACAACATGAACCCAAAAACACAACAACATGAACCCAAAAACACAAAACAAAACAAATAAACCTAATGCAGTTTCGATCACTGCTCTATAAATTTCTAGGAACTTCATTAATCAAAATTTCAATGAACAAACTCTTTACATTAATTGACAATAGATCCATATCTAAAAATTAAAAAAAAAAAATACTAATAAACAATACGTCATGAGTCATAACATATTGACATGGTTGCTCTCTAATAAACTCTAAACAAAATATCTAATGACAAGAAAATTGGTGAATTGCAAAAGGCCAAAATTAGTGTCAATCCTCCATATCTCTTCTTCCTTGCCTGTTGCTACTTGCTCCTTCATTGTTCTCTCCTGTGTTGACCACAACAAAAGCTAGACAGAGTTGATCTTCATTACCAACTCTAAAAGACCAAATTTGGATCACTTGGCTAAGCTTTCTGCCAAGATCATTTTTTTCCACCACCTCATTCCAAAATTTTATCGGCACATAGCATGAGCTTTTCTTCCTTGACGCCTTGGGCATGTCCCATTGCCTCAAAACAATTTGATTTACCTTACCCGAGGGCTCCATGAACGGGACTTCCATTGTTGCTTGTTGATCCAGATATTCTCTTTCTGCCTCCCTTAAGAAACTGCCATTGATTTGGCTTAAAGGAATGGACAACCGAGCGTTATGTCGGTTTAGGTCAGTCTTAGTGAGAGGTTTCTGTATGACCAAAACCAGTTGGGTTCCACCCCTTGTGTCGATGATATTCTGGAAATTTTGAGGCAGTTTTGGTGATGGGTTTGAGAGTGGAAAGGTTGGGTTCAATTTGGGCTTCTTTGGTGGCTTTTCTTCAATTTGGTCTTCCTTAGTGGCTTTTCTTCGCTTCTGGGTAACAAGCTCCTTGACAGTTGAGGCCATCAACTACTCTGGGTGGAGTGGGTTTGAGAGATTCAGAGTGGTTGGGAACAGCAATGGATGAAGCAGCAAAAATTCCCAAATGGGGTTTCTTGGGTGGGATTATTTTGAGGCATGTGATGACCTTGGGGGCAGCACAAGCAAAACCCTCTAGTGGTAGTGAAGCTTTCCATTTTGGACCTGCAATGCCAGTGGGTTGAGAAAACCTCTTCCTTTTGACGTTCAAATTTGGCAATTGGTAATGGGTATGAGGCTTGGAAGAACCAAGATTCGATCTTTTTCTTTGGAAGGAGCCCCAGGTGGGTTTGAAACGATATTGAAATTTCTTCTCTTCTGAAGTTAGTGGCAGAGACTGTTTTTTAGGGTGGAATAGAATCAAGTCCTTCAAAACCCTAAGAGTAAGCAAGTCCAAGTCCAGTTGTTCATCTCTGGTGCACCCTCTTTTGAGTTCATTAAATGACTCACACTCACAAAGTGAACCGGGAGTCACCATGGTTTTGATGATCAATTCTCTGTGAGTTACAGAGAGATAGAACAACAAGCCAAAAACAGAGATGAGAAAGAGACTTCAAATTCAGTTCTGAAGTTGAATTGGAATCTTAATTTCTGCTTCTACACTCAAAAAAGGAAAGCAATTGTGGGCTACAAAGTCTCTATGAGTTTCAGAGATAAAACTAGAAACAGAGAGAGGGGGTTTGTTCTTGGGTATGGAAATATGAGTGTATTTTTTTTTTTTTTTGGAGCAATGAGTGTATTTATATTAATTAAAAACATTGTAATATAGTGGGAGAGTAAAAGCAGAGTTGGTCTCTCCGTCTCAGTCTCCGACTCTGAGTCGGAGAGACCAAAACAGAGGATGGGTTTGTAAGGGACATTCTGGCCTTTTGCCCTTAATTTTAAAAAAAACTAGCAATATGTCCCTGTTTTGAAACTATATAGGTTCATGCCCCTGTTTTGATACTCGATGACCCTAAAATCGAGTTACTTAAAGTACTCGATTGGTTTAAAATCGAGTTATACCCGATCAAACTTAAAAAAAAAAAAAAAAAACTACATGAAACTCGATTAAATGGAAATCGAGTTCCAAAACGCCACTATAGGGATTAAAAACGTCGCTATAAGGCCACTGAACCTGGTATTTAGACTTATAAAAAAAAATCTCCAGAAAAACGCTACTATAGGTATTAAAAAACGCCGTTATAGGACCACTGAACCTGGTTTTCAGACTTATAAAAAAAATTTCCAGAAAAACGCTACTATAGATAGTAAAAAACGCTGCTGTAGGGCCACTGAACCTAGTGTTCAGACTTATAAAAAAAAATTTCCAGAAAAACGCTACTATAGGAATTAAAAAACGTCGCTATAGGGCCACTGAACCTGGTATTCAGACTTATAAAAAAATTTTCCCACAAAAATGCCACCATAGGGCTTAAAAACGTCACTATAGGGATTAAAAAACGCCACTATAGGACCCCTGAACTTTGTATCTTATAAAAATTTACATGAAACTCAAATTCCTAGAGCTCGAGTTCTATGCAATTTTTTTTTTTTTTTTTTTTTTTGAGTTTGATCGGGCATAACTCGATTTTAAACCAATCGAGTTTCGCGTTAAAACTTGATTTTATGGTAATCGAGTATCAAAACAGGGGCATTTGCCTATGTAATTTCAAAATAGGGGCATATTACTAAATTTTTTAAAAATTAAGGACAAAAGGCCAGAATATCCTTTGTACTTATATTATTAAAAAATGAAGGCTAGTTGGGATTTCTTTGTTCCCTATTTTACCCCTATCTTTTTACATTTATTTCTCATACCTGCCCTCCCTGGTCAGCAAAAGAAAGCCACGCAAAGTAACGCAAAGCAAATGACAATTTTGCCCTCAAACCCCCGCCACCGCCAGCCACTTTCTACCACTACGGAATATTTATTTTATTTTGTTAGATGTAAGATCATTTTTTTTTTCCCTTTCCTGTTAGTTATTATCTTTGATTAAATATTCATATTTTGGAATGTTTTTTCCTTGCAATTTTACTTACTCGGCAATGGCATGGGGAGAGAAAGGATTGGGGGTGACACTGCATTGAGCTATTTGTGGTTTGATAATCTTTTTATTTTTAGCTTTAATGTTCTCCAAAAATTTGCAAGTCCATGAGTAAATTTCCACACTTCATATTTTGAAAATGAAAGCTTTTGGAATCGCGTCTTCCATCTTGGACAGCCTTAAATTTTTTTCAGGTTTTTTTAATTTTCATCTGTTCACACTTCACACTGATGTGAAATTCTTAGTAGCTGTACTACAAGTATTGTTTTTTGTTTTTTATTTTTTTCAAAAAGTTTTCACAAATGCTAGAAAAACAGGTCAGAACTACTTGAACATGCAAGAAGCCGGAGATTGATGATGTTGCTATAGTGGGACCAGCAGGTTCTCCAGAAAATTTTCTTCATGGGAAAATTGATTACAAGGATTAAGTTTGGTATCTACTTTTTTTTTTGGTACATATATATGTGTGTGTGTGTGCGTGTGTGTGTGTGTATTACCTGTTAGTGACAATAATGGCACCTAAGAAAAACACATCAATCCATAGTTTAAAAAAGAAAAATCAATGGGCTTGTAAAAACTGCTAATTGCAGAAAATTTTATTTATCAAGAAAAAATAATGATTGCCTTAGGGTTGATTCTTATTTGGCAAATGCTACTCATAAATGCATAAAAAACTGAAGGTCATATTGGTCAGCTGCTTGCTCAGAACCCAGAAAGTCGTATGACATGCTTCTTATTCAATGTTTCAGCTGAATATTGAGTATAGAATTATTACAATGGCTTGACATTGCCAATGGTTACGTTACTTGTATTGTTGAACCCTAAATTCAATTTAAATTATATATACTTCCATTCATGTCTACCTTATCTTCTTCTGTCATCATAACTGCTACCCCTGTCCATCTAAATCTAGGTTTCATTTTATTTTATGCTGAGATGTGTTTATTTTATTTTGATCCACTCAGTTGTCTAAGTTATGTAATATAATTTTGTTGTGAATTCGGTTCTTCAAAAACAATTAGTTTTATATCTCAAATGTGACTTACCCATCTATACTATAACTTCTTTGTGTAGTGATGCCGGAGAAATTTATGCAAAAAAAAACTTACCAACTTCATTGAAAAGCGACTCAAGTCAGAAAGGGCTGCTTCTGTAAGCTTCAACCATATGCATGATTGTAATGTTTACAAATTTTGGTTTTTACTCTGAAGCAATACTTGTATGTTGATTCTTTGTTTATAGAACCATAGAGGATCTTACCCACTTTTCCTTCCCTTTGCTCAACAAACCTTCAAATAATCTACTTTCATCTGTAACTCCTAACAGCTGATAAATTTAGGAATGTAAGTATGATTAGGTTAACATTTTGGAATTAGTTTTCTTGCTTTAGGAAACAAATTGGTAATTACTGTTCCAAGATATTAACCATGCAGTAATATGACTGTTGAGGCCTTGGGGAAGCTTCATTCGTACACTTTTGGCTTCAATGTCTAAATTAGGTGACAATATCTGGACCATATAGTCTTGGGCTTGAATGAGTAAATGTATTAAACTATTACTTAAAAAATGAAATATGATTATTAATTTTTGACTATTTATACTTAAATAAGTGCTAATTTCTTTTTGGCTTTGTTGTGGTTTAGATTTGGACAAGGCCATTTCAACGAACTAATGAAATGGCCAGAAAGTTAGAAATAGTTTTGTAAGTGATGTTGTAGAGACTTATGGCTTGAATGGCTAAAAGATTTAGGTCCTGCGTCTTTTGGAATAAGCGTAACTAAAGTATGATTTAACTTAGTAAGCACTCTCTACCACTACGGAATATTTATTTATTTTATTTTGTTGCACATAATTAATTCCCTCCTTGTTGATAATCTTAATCTCCCATTCTGACAAAAAAGGACAGCGAAGCCATTTAGACCTGGAGCCTTGAGGGTGTGCATGGACTTGATGTTATCGACCACCTTTTCTGCAATAGAAAGTAGACAGCTCAACATTCTCAATCTCATCATTGCACTGCTGAAAGAAACCTTCAAATCCTCTAGCCAAGAAGGATTGGATAAGGTAAATAGCTCTCTAAAATTGGCTAAGAAGTATTCCTTAATCTCTTTGGATCATTTATCCACTAGTTATCCAAGTTTATCGTATCAATGCTGTTGGACTTTCTTTGAATTATTGTGAATAAATGATTTTTTTTTTTGTATTTCTGTCACCTTCTTGAAGCCAAAGTTCTCTAGATTTTTGTGTTGATTCTCAATCATAACTGCATTCTCTGGAGTAGAATCATTAGCTTGGTAGAATTCTAGAAGCCGGAACAATTATTGTTTTTTAGATTGACACCACCCAAAGCACCGTTGTTACACTTGCTATGAGTTTACCCTTAACTTGTCCAACTTTCTCATAAATTGAAAATATATTGATCCATTGACACTCACATCCCACAAACTTCTAATTACATCATCACTCCTTTCATCTCTCAACCAAGTAGCCTAGTCTTGATCTTCTCCCTAATTTTATATTAGAATTTTGTATAATTGGGTTGTGGTCATTTTGTGGTTGACACGAGCATCATCCCTCCTGGTAACACACTGCCTTATATAGCCTCTATCTTATGCTGGAAATTTCTCCCTTTTATTACACCAAGTATGCCTAATTCCAATAAAACCCAAATTTATTCTTACATGAACTCTTTGAGACCTCTTCTTGAGGAAGAGCCAGCCTTGCATCCAAACTTTTCTTCTCTTACAAGACAGTTGAAATCCCCACAGCAAACTCAAGGGCCTTGAAATGCATTCACTGAGCTTGAAATGATCTTCCAGAATCTCTATTTCTTGGCAAAATAGGAAGCCCATAGCTGCGTACAAACAACCAATCCCTACAACCTGATTAAGAGATTACACCACTTGCTAGGCAGATGCATCCACCACTTTTAAAACAACTTCTTTTTCCATAAAAAGCTAGACCACCATCTCCACACCAGCTCTACCACTAGTTGGTACACAATGACAATCCACATAACCTAAGGTCATCGATTTTATTAATCTTATCCTTTCCCACTATAGTCTCAAATAAGAAATTAATGTATGGGTCATGGTCCCTCATGAAGACTCTAACCCTCACCATCGAGGCATTACAAATTCTTTAACAACTCAGCATGAATGCTTGCATTGCACATACTCTAAAACACTAAGAAAAAACTAGGAGGAAAACAAAGGGTCACCAGCTGACTCTGATCAATCAAATCCCCACTAAGAATGAAATCTTGTAGCTATTATACCTTAGTTTAGATTGAAACAAAAGCATGACCTGGTAAGGTAGTTGGGCAGTGATCAAGCAATGCCGGGTGGAGAATGACAATAGAAACATACTAATGACCAGTTCTAGCAGAACAAGCTTGAGTCGCATCTAGACACATGAGGCAGAGGAGGAATCCAAATAACTGGGTGGGGATCAAAGCATTTTGCAGAGTGGAGCTTGTGATCAGTTTGGGAAAAGCTCAGTGCACTATAGCAAGAGGAAGTTATCATGTGTCTAGGGGAACGACACGGAAAGCTGCACCCTCTCGTTAGGTGCTTTGGTTTACAACTTTAAGTTTCCTTGAAGGCTTGAAGCACTTTTTTGTACATTCAACTGTTTGAAAGAAATTTATTCATTATAGTTTTAATTTTTTGTTTTTTTTGTTTTATATATTCATTTTATAATTGTATGAAGATTTGCAAATTTTAGTAGAATCTGTAGACAACTTCATATGTAGGTATTTGGTGCATGCCAATGGAATCTATGCTGGCTATTCCCTTCTTTCAACCATTATTGTAGCCATGCCTCGCCCTGCTCCATGATTGTTTTCAAAACCTTAACTAATTGTACTTAGAATCATCATAAAAGCAAGAATTAAATCTTTAATTCCGGCTTCTGGAGACAAACATTACTTGAAGTGCAGCTTGTGGGTCTTTAGGTGCATTTTGTCATAAGGCCATAACATTTTATAGCCCCGAAATTCGTTGTAGTGGCTTGCTATGCAGTGCTTTGAATCATTTCCTTATTTGAACTTTTCAGCAGATATGTTCACCTGTGGCTAACCCCAGCAAGGACATTGACAAATCTGCCTTCCAAGGCTGACCCCAATTGTGTTCTTACAGTACATGTGTCTAACGTGACGTCCTGCTCATACCATATATATATATATGCTTGATGGCCATTAGCGGTGCTGTTTGTAATCTTGCTACTTTTGTGTATGCATTATGTTACTTGATTTTGCTACTCATATGTAAGAAGTTTTCATTTTCAGGTTCCAGATTTTTATAATTTTGATAATTATCATTGCTATAGAATTCACTCTTTCGAAGAGAAAGCAATGAGATATGGTCAAATATTGTACTTTAGGACCTGCATTAGCATCACCAAAGCGATGCAAGTTCATCAAGTCCTGAGTGATTTTTAGTACAGGTTAATCAGAAGCCACTATTACATTTTACCATCGTTTGTTCCCTGAAAGCACGAGACAAGCCCAATCACATGAGTATTTCTGCCATGGTGATGCAAGTGTAATGTAATATAATGAACAGGTAAAGTTGGCCAACCAATAACCATATATGATTATTATATGAAATGGACAGCTACCAGTGAACCTTTAAGTCACTTATGAAAGTTTTAGCCAAATTGCCTGTTGGTCATCAACAAATTATTGATCAACCAAAAAATTAAAAAGAGTTTATTGTGAGAACATAAATAAATAAACATTAAGACTCTAACACTTCGTTTGGAAGTTTATAAAAGAATAAAAATATTGAGTTCGGAAGTTTTTAAAGGAATGAAAATATTGTGTTTGGAAGAAAGGACACAAATAGTTTACTTCTAAATTAAAAAAATAACAAGACAAATAAAATTAGTGTGTGATTGGCAAAAATTAAAAAGCCAGCATATTTTACTATTCAACTTATTTTTGCTATTATTCATAGGCCTCATTGCACTTTTTGATACTATTTATAGGTCCCATTATATTATTTCAACTAATTTTTACATTTATCTACCACATTTTCAACAAAAAAATTTTCAATTTCAGCAAAATAAGCAAATCTCAGACAAATTCTTACTCTTTTCTCTTTTTTCTTTTGTTTTTTTGGAAGATGACTCTTTTTTTCTTTTGTTTTTTGGAAGATGAACCCAACAATTTCCTTAAATACAGCCATGAATATTTAACATATTTCCAGCTTTCCTCCACTTATAATCACTGGCTTTTATTTGATATTCATCCAATAGATGATAAATAAATACCTTGTTGTCAACTAATTAGACCTTGATTAAGGTTCACTCTACATGTCAAATTTCCACTCCATGAAAACTGGAAAGGTAGCTAGTAGGGCCGGCTCAATGCATGAAGCAATTGAGGCAACCACCTAAGGCCCCCTAAGTTCCTAAGACCCCCAAATTTAAGCAATACAAATATCTCTTTGTCATTGTGAGATTAATTAGGCCTAAAATATTAACCAATAAAAGTAAAAGAAAAAAAATCAAATTTAAGTAATAGAGATATTTCTTTACCATTGAGAGTATGAATTAAGCCCCAAATATTAACCAATAAATTGAAAGTATTATTAATTTTTATATAAAAAAACCACCTAAAAAAAAAAAAAAAAAACATTAACTGTGCAAAACAGAAATCAAAAGACAAAAAAATCAAAATCAAAATCAATCTTAAACCTCAAACCTCAAATATTTTTAATGAATTGTTGGAGAGTGACTTTTTCATACGTTTCTTAGCAGCGCATTGGACCCTCCTTTCCGTTGAGCGTTGCCCTCCTTGAGGTTTTTGCACTTCTCTGAAATGTCTTATTTTTGCTTACTTATGTCGTTGTTTGGTTCTTGCTACTTTGTTTTATTTTCTCAGAATGTTTACTTGGTTGTTTGATACTTTTGCTACATTGAAACTTTAACCTTCTGACAAAG
Organism: Quercus variabilis; assembly: GCA_030445155.1. NCBI lineage: Eukaryota > Viridiplantae > Streptophyta > Magnoliopsida > Fagales > Fagaceae > Quercus > Quercus variabilis. Next base: position 26,611,332 of record CP129455.1, on the reverse strand, counting down.
TATAGACACGTCAAATTGGGTTGGGTTAGGGTCCTTGGGACATGGGGTAGCATAGTAATCTCCAACCACTCATCCCTACATACTTATCTCTTAGGGTTTTTTTTTAATTAATTTTTTTATTATTTTAGTCACAAAAAAAAAAAATTAAAACAAATTTTACGTTCAATTTCTTCTTTGTTTCTATGTATATATGCATATATATTTTTTTGGGGTTTTAATTATAATATTCTAGTTGTTAACAAAAAAAAAAAAAAAATTAATTTTGCGAAAAAAAGTATAAATAATCAGTTATGCCACCAAAAAAAAAAAAAAAAAAAGGTTGATTAGTTATATTGAAGAAAATGTTAAGGAAACTTGAATACAAATTTTTTTTCAATAACTTTGTATCTTAAAAAGCAGAAAAAATATATTTAAATAAAAATTGATATAAAAAGTTAAATAAAATTTTTTATTAATTTAATATTATAGTATGAGAAATGTCCCACATAACATTTTCACCTTAACCCCACAATGTATTGAGCCGGCCTTGGTAGCTAGTTATTGAAGATTCTGAACCTGACAACACACTTTGCTTTCTTAAAGTCTTAAACAACAATTAAAACTAAAAAATCTACATCACCGACCACAACTATGACCAGATAATTAAGTTCAAGCAGCCAAATAAAGACAAAAAAAAATAGGTGAGTGGTGGAATTCAATTTCAAGTTTATATGCCATTGAATGCGAGACTGAAGGAGTGAGACAGACCTTTTTTTTTTTTTTTTTGGAGAAACTAGTGAGACAGACTTGGGATTGATGTTTATGTCTATTACTCCTTATTTTTTTAGATCCAAATTTTAGAATATGGTTTCACATAATTAAATCAGTGGAGTTCTAAAGACTGTTTGGTATGATAAGATTACTCCACAACTCTTTGATTTAAGTCTCCTACAATTCTTCGTTGTGCAGTAATATTGGTTTTATGGTACTAATTGGAGGTAAATTTTTTTACTAATTCCTCTTTCAAATTAATTTGTGCATTGGGCTTGGGTAGAAACTATAATTTAACAAAACTGGACTTAAACCCAATACATTTAAATTTTTGGATTAAATCAAATATAAAAATAAAAATAAAAATAAATGGGAGGGGGAAGACCTGAGTTGACATCTTCCACCTAAGTGTGACCATAATGACACTCTGCCTGTTGAACTCGGAATTATATGTTCCTAATTTAACATTAAGTAATGTTCTTATATATTATTTTAACCTCTCACTAATATTCTTCCTAAGGTTTTATTTCCCCAATAAATTATAATAGCAAGTGTTCATTAGTGGATTAGAATATTAACGTGTGAAAGATATGATTAGTTTTCCCACATTGGATAATGAGTAATGACTACAAAAGTAATGAAAATAAAAATGACCTAAATAGAAATATTAAGTAAGGTAATATTAGGAATTATAATAAAAATTATAGGATTAAAACAATAATTAATGTGTGTGTGTATATATATATATATATTTATTTTTTTATCATTATTATTATTTGGAATCATACACCATCATAATAAAATTTCATTAGATATTGTCAAATTCCAACCAGTATAACGTTACAAATAAATAACCGATATAAGGTATTAACTAAGTAATTTCATATATTGATTCTAAAAAAAAGTAATTTCTTCAATGTTTTGGTTGTATTTAAAGTAAGGATAAACAAAATACAAGATATATATATATATATATATATATTCTAATATTATTATAATATGAATTTGGTTAATTTTTTCTTTCTATTTAAAATATTTTATATACACAAAACAGACATATTTTTTCTTTGCAACACATTTAATTGACATGGAGACCTAATCATCTAGTTCATGGAAAAATGTTTAAAAGTCAAAGAAAAAAAAAATACAAGAATTTATGTATATTAGACTTTAGAATTGTGGGCTAATTTTATGCCATGTGTCTACTTAATTTTTTAATCTTTGAGCCAAGTGAGTTAATGTGTACAAAATACTAAGAGTCTAATATTAATAAACTATAAAATAAAATAAAATAAAAACCAATCATATCCACTCAATAAAAATCACCAAAAAAACAAATATCACTACACATTTTATTTTCTTAAAAATTAGAAGAAAAAAAAGAAGAAGATCATAAGTAGTATTAAATTTAGGCAAGAATTTTAACATGTGACTAATTACATTTAATTTCTTTAAATTTATAATTTGATTAATTATTTATATATTTTATGATAAAAAATTATGTTTAATTTTAAATGCATCTATACGTATGCATGAGTTACACGCTAGTATAATATGTATAATTGTGATCAATATTGGATTGGCCTAGTATTCCGCCCTCATCTCTCTACTATAAATAACTGTTTAATACTTTCAAAGTATAATAACATGTTATGCAATCCTCTCACATGAATGATAGATTACACTAAGAATTTAATAAATAGACCCCTCAATTATGTGAAAGAGATTAAGAGTGTACCGTCGCCGTAATTCACTCCTCAATTACGTGAAAGAGATTAAGAGTGTAGGTACGAACTAATTAAGACACAATACAATTTAACATCTATGATTGCAAAGCCTTATACGGTACAGCCACATTTTAATCAATGCTTGTTTGATTTTTTTGGCCTTGTGGACGGAGACCCTAAAGAGCATAATTTAAATGAGAGGATCCAAACTTTTTGTCCCAGCTTCTAGATGGCCGCCCTACAATATTACTGTCGGTGCTAGCATCCATGCCAATGTTTCTCTCTTTCTTCTTTGTTAGTTGAATGTATTATCCAGTATTATTATTGTATTTCTACTTTACTTGAGCCTCTCAAATTGTCCTCTACATGCTTGTTAATAATTTGGCACCCATTTCCTTTGTTTTGAAAATAACAGTTTTTTTGGGGCCACCTGAATGGGATGCCTCCACGTAATAATTTGGTGTGTGTGGAATGGAAGGATTACGCACACTCAAGGAATAGTCAAATACTCAAAAAAATTTGAACATCCTTGTTTGTTAAAAAAATAAAATAACTGTTTTGTAAATTTTTAGTACTCTTAGTCTTGACACCACTTGTGAAGCTAAATATTTTAATTCCCTTCTACAAGCGGAGGAATTCGGGGAGAAATGAAATATGAAGGTTGGAGAATCTTTCCAATTTCCAGCTTTGTATTTAAAGAGATTGTGTAGTATTACTTTAATCTTATAAGATTTGACAGGTATAGAATACATAAAATAATAATAATAATAATAAGTGTGTACCATAAAATGACCCCTAGTATTATAAGTACCAAAACCCAATTTCTTAACTGTTATTTCCCACCCAAAAGTAAAGGAAGATATAAGAAAGTTTAATCACTTGAACAGACAGATATTTTATACTATATTATCTCTTAAATACTTCTATTTTTGTCACTCATCTAAATGGTTTTGTTCTCACGTTATGACAGCTTTTGCTGCTTACCCTATACAGACTATTAGTCAAACAAAGAAAATAATCTCGAGAACCAATGACTTGTAATTTAGGTGTAACATCGAATTTCATATTTTCAATGCTAAAGTCTCTTACTTGGATATCAATTTAGAAAGCACCAATGCACTTTCAAAATCTATATATTACTAAAAGTTAAAGCGTAAAGTTTAATACTGTTGCTCTGACGTTGCATTACATCAGCTGCCACGTCATTTTTTTTTAATAATATAATTTTTCCTACAATTTTAAAATGATTTTTACAATTTTCAACCTTATAAATGCAACCTACTACTTATTTATTTACTTCTACTATCATCATATAATAAATCCAGCTCACTACTTACTTATTTACTTTCACTATCACTCTATAATAAATTTGTATAATTAATCCAACCCACCTCTTATTTATTTAATTCTATTATCAAGCCCAACCCAAAATCCTTTCAGTTCAGCTTTAAAGTTTTGTGTGAGTCTTTTCAGCTTAAAGGAAGGGGGAAAAACAAACAAACAAACAAACAAACGTTGAAGCCTTCCAAGCTTTAGGAATTTTTTTTCCAATTTTTCTATAATTGTTTTTAACATTTATTTTTTAATATTACACTTCTCCAACCTTTCTCTCTCCCTTACCATTTCATCTCCCTTCTACTTCTTCAATCTTTCTCCCTCCCTTACTTTTTCATCTTCCTGCTACTCTCTACATTAATATCATTCTTCCTCTTTCCCTTCACTTTCTTTATTTTTGTCTCTTCTTATTCATACCCTCTTACTATAAATTTGTCACTGTGGGTACCTAGGATGTACGCATCCTTGGCATGTCCTTCAACATCCTAGGATATCCTCGGACGGCTTCGCAGCGTCCTAGGCATGCTTGGCAACGTTCTCGGACGGTGTCCTAAGAGTCCCACATCGAAGGAAAACCCCCCCACTTGCTGCCTTATAAGCTGTGAAGCGAAGGGAGTAGTATACCATTAGTTTAGTTCTTCAAATAACTAAACTAATGGTACACTACTCCCTTCGCTTCACAGCTTATAAGGCAGCAAGTGAGGGGGTTTTCCTTCGATGTGGGACTCCTAGGACACCGTCCGAGGACGTTGCCAAGCATGCCTAGGACGTTGCCATGCATGCCTAGGATGTTAGGACACCGTCCGAGGACGTCCTAGGACGTTGCCAAGCATGCCTATGACGTTGCGAAGCCGTCCGAGGATATCCTAGGACGTTGAAGGACATGCCAAGGATGCGTACATCCTAGGTACCCACAGTCACTATCTCTTTTATTCTATGCATAGTTTTCCCTCACAAAAAAAAAAAAAAGGTTCCCTCTCTCTCTCCCCCTCTCTCTCTCTCTCTAGATTTTTTGGTGAATTTTTTTTTTCTTGCATCTTTACTTTAGGTTGATAATTTTTTTATATTCTTTAAAACTCTATTTTGGGTTAGTGTGATTTAGTTTTTTTCTTAAAATAAAATTGTTGTTGTTGTTGTTTTTTTTTTTTTTTTTTTAATTTTTTTTCTTTTATTGTTAAATGTTATCCTATTGCGTTCTAAAGAATTAAATATAGCATATAAAAATATAATATTATTCTATTACATAGCATGATTTGGATAATTTGCTATTTATTTTGTTGCATAGCTTGATTTTTTATAGTGCTCAATTTAGATGTTAAACTATGAGACTTTACTAATTTTTGTTTATTTTCTAATCTTTTGTGGTGGGCAAAGTACTCTATAATGTCATTTATTTAAAGAAAAGCAAATGTTAGCCAAACGAAAATAATCAGATAGGTGAAAATTTTAACTTTTGCAATTTTATTTTAATTATTATTATTTTATAACAATGCATGTATAGAAATTTAGTTCTTAGATTTTGCTAATAATTTTTTATTTGATAATATGTTTTGGATGGCCAAAATTATAATTTCTACAAAGAAAATAATCTTAATAGATTATCAAAAATAAAATTTTATCATAATATTGGTTCAATTAATCATTGTTAAGTTTTATTAATTTTTTAAGTTTAAGATTTTTTTGGTGTTTTGGATTGTTTCTATATTACATTTATGATTATTCCTATAATAAATAAAAATATAATTACGAAATACATTACCGATTATTAGATTAGTTTAAATTGTCAAAAAAAAATTAATAAAACCACCATAAAAATAATTATTATGCGCAACACACGGGTTCGCGGCTAGTTGAATTAATTCCTAAAACAATCCAGTCCACTTGTGTTTAAATATTTGATAGAAATTAAAATGACCATTATCCTTAGTATTTTAATAAAGAAGAGATCTGTTAGTGCAACAAGCCGGCCAAGATTTTAGAATTAAAAAGAAAAAAGTATCCTAGGAAGTTGATAAATATAAAAATGAACACACTAAAAACATAGCAGCTTACTGCTTATGTGCATTATTAAGAAGCTAGCAAATCCCCATTTGTCAAAGTCTTATTTTATTTTATTTATGGGAGAAGTTAACAAATGACATTGGTTTATGATATATTTTTATAAAACTTTATAAAAAAAGTAAAAAGTTATTGATTTTTTTGATAGTATTTTATATTTTCTATAAAAATGGTATTAGAACTTTTCTAAAATAATCTATTAACAAATACTTTTAAAGCACACGTTAACTTTCTAGGTAACAAATGAACACCGTCACATCAAATCAACTAGTTAAGGAATCTATATCATTGTACGGCCCAGTGTTTCCCTATATGTCCAAAAACAAATTCTCACTCATAGGGAACAAGCTAGCAACATCAAGTTTTTCCAACTTGATTATCTGTAATGTTTTGTTTTATGTTTTATGTTTTGTATTTATTTTCAAGAGAATCTCAATGTTGTCCAACTAAGGAGGAGAATTCCACTTAAATCAAAGCCATAGCAAAGATTGTTATCTTTAGGTGGGGACTCTAAGATGATATGAAATGCCTTTCTTAATGCAATTGATACTGCTTAAACATTGTATATTAAATAAGAACTCTAATGACACCAAATACTCTCATTTTCATACGCTAATGATATTACATCTTTTCAAGACTATCAATTCTATTAGTCATTATCAAATACCAACTCAATTATATTTTTGCTCAACGCGGTTGTGACCCTAGTTCCCAATTTAATGTAGTTGATTATTAGTGGTATTAGCATTGGTCTATAAGGTAGGTAGGGTGCAACTGTTGCCTCTGTGAGTATTAGAATATCAATCATTTGTTTAGAGTTAGCCAGAGTAACTTACACCCTACGACAGCCATATTAGAAAAACAAGTGAAAAATTAAATAATTGCATAGACATTTTGGCACAAAGGCATCTTTTAGCATATCGGACAAGAATGTCAATTACTTGATTTCAAGGGCTAACTTATTTTAATTCTTAGATGTCCTTGATTATGTTGTAGGCACTTTGACTAAACCCAAAATTGTTCTAAAATTTTTATTTTGTCCTTATGCTATAGTGGAGCAAAAAAAACCTTACTCTCATTTCATTACTTCCCAAAAATACAATATGGTGTGGCTGATATCAAATTAATTGAATTAATTGCTTTTTATTTTTTCAAGTTTTTTAGTAACCACACCCTCAAAAAAAAAAAAAAAAAAGGTTTTTTAGTAACCAATGCTCTTGTACCTCTCAATTGTGAAATGGGCTTTCTCCTAATTACTTCACATTATTTTCTTTAGTTACTCCAAATCTAAAAGTAATTAGATGTCAGAAATTCCCTTGTCACAATTTGTCACTGGTCACACATATCAGCTTCATAAACCATCATCATCAATGAGTGCTGAGATTTAAATGCTCCCCAAAACTATACAACAATTTGAAGGAGGAGGAGTAAAATCTTGAAACCAGATTTTAAATCTTGAAACCAGATTCGGGTACATTTTGATTCCATAATGGCTGTTGCATACTTAATGCAAATTTGTGTGTGACATGAGTGAGTGCGTATTTCAAAAATAAATGTAGAATATGGAAAAGTTACAATTATTGTCAAGCAAACTGTTACAAAGTTTAATAGTAATACATTGGGAAAGAGGCACCAGAATTTTCAAGATGCCTCTAAAACAGGACAAAGAAACTACTAAAACAAGGTCTGTTGTCTACGCACCTAAAAAAGCATATTCCCTCTTCAAACACTTCAGGCAAGAAAGGGACATAACACTGGTTCAGTTGAATGCTTCAACATCCATCACTCAAAAAAAGCTCAAACAAGCTGCCAGATCACTATTTTGAAACAGGTTGGGAATCAAACATGGTCAAGAAGTTAACCATGCAAAAATTGGACTAAAAAAACCCACCTGTAAAATGGACCTCACAGCAAACAAGCTTAATATGATGGTCTAAGATGGTAGAGCATAACAGGCCTTGTAAGCAGTAACTTTTGAAAAAGGATTTTACTAATGTGGGCACACAATAATATACTATTTTTGAAAAAAAGAATTATCAGGAATTGAAAAAGTTTTGACAGCTTTTTAAATTCCTGATAAAATTTTTCCAAAAACGGATTTGTTAATGTGTGCCCTAAGGGCATACATTAACCGGACCCTTTGAAAAAAGATAGACTTGGACTGATTGTATATTGAAGGTTTATTCCTAGTATTCTGAAGCTTCCAGCAGCAGCATAGAACTTGGAAAGATATTCTTCTATATATATAGAGAGCTGAAATTGCAACTTTTTTTCACATGAACAATTTGAAAGCTGAGCGTAGATTCCTCACAAGATCCTTCACTGTCATGCAAAATTCTTCATCCATCTGACAATATGAAGAAGGCTTTAATAGGAAGAACTTCAAATATGCATTCCCCAAGAAGAAAATATTGTGCGTGTGTGTCAGTTGGGCTTCTTTTATTAAAATTATTTCATAGAAAAGATATAAGGAGACAAGTCACACACAGAAAAATAGTATTGAATTTAAATTTTAGAGAAGCTGATATACTTTCTAGATTCTCAATCAAGGTTCAAAAGTCCTAGATTTATTTCATAAAGGAAATAAAGAAACAACCTGAGCGATAATAGTGATATCAAGAGCAGAACTCCCAAATGTCATGACACTGCTATTGATGACTGTTAGGTGGAGCTTTTCAATTTCAGTGACTGATTTCTCTAGCAGTCCTTTCCTTTTCTCACAGTGAATTCTTACAAGGACATTTTTGTCACAGAATCTTGCTTCAATTTCTGGCAGTGGCTCATCAAGGGGGTCACTGGAGGAATTTTTATCTGAAGTAGAGTTGTCACCATCAGTGAAGAGTTGGGATTTCTTTACAAAGACCACTGATTCCATGTTTTTCTTTTTAGTCTGTTCCTCGAGTGTCTTCACTCTCTCTTGCAGTTGTTTCAAGTACTTAATAGCATCTCCAAGAACAGAAGCCTTGTCCATCTGTCAAAGGCATAAAGTATGATTGCAGATTGAAAATTATTTAACAGAAAACACTTGTGCTTGAATAATGTACCAGTCTTTCACCTTTCTTGATACTCTATAAACTATGAATTGCTTGAACACAAATACAATTAAAACTGAGACCAGCGAAAAATAGGACTAGTAAGATTTAACAAAAATATAAGAATGTGTGAGAGAGGTTAGTACAAAGAAATATTAAAGATAATACAAGTGTTTCAAAAAGGACCACAAATAACTTAGTGAATAAAGATAATGAGGAGGGTGCAATTTAAGAGATAGTATACTAGTATAGTTCATTTTCAGCTTAGTAATGTACTCATATTTTTTATAGAAAGCTTCGGCAAAAACAAAATAATGGATCATAAACAAAAAGCCTTATGATCCAAGAACTAAGAAAATGTGATTGCAATATAATTTGATACCTTCTTAAGGCCAGGAACTATAGCAGACAAAGCTATGAACCGCTGGCTGAGCTTCTCTCGCCTCTTCCTTTCTGCTATAATGTGATCTTGTGTTTGAGAAAGTCTAGTGCTTGTGCTTAACCTCTTAGCTCCCTGGCAGGCCTTATAGACATAATTTTGGTTCCCAAAGGAACCTTGAGCAGTCAAAATTTCAGTAGGAATGGTACCCATGCTTTGGGGACATGCTGCCTCCTCTTTAGGCCTTAAAATATTCATTTGATTCATGTAGTTGGCATTAGCAAAGGATAGAATGTTTGGAGAAGAAGCAACTTGCAGAGTTGAAACATTATCAAGTTTGGATGGTGAACTCCAGCTGTTGGCTTTGGGCTGTTTCATGGGTCTATCAATTTCACTATGTGAAGTTTCCATGGCATTTTTATAGTTGAAGTTTGGGTGTGCGAAAGAGCGTTGTAAATTCTCGCCAAATGTGGCTGCTATTGGCAGTATGCCGAGCTCATCAAGAGAGTTCATTTGCCATTGATTGATGAGCCTAGGATCCTCCACACTCTGCAATTTTGATAGTTTCATCTGTCAATGTCTTATGTAAGCAAATGCTCAAATCACAAACCATACATTTCATAAACCAAGAAGAACGATGATATTGTTCCAAACAAAATCTAGTAACAGCATCCTTCTTCACAGCATAAAGTTCCCATCAGTTTCAGTTGTCCTAATATTTCATCATGCTCTTATCAATTATCACCATGTGTGAAATTCAAAAATTATGTGCTAGTGAATTTATACAGTTTTAGATTATCACTATCCAAAGCCAGTGAACTCTATCTCAATTTGCATCTCTCCTCTCTTGTAAGTGTTTTGTGGAGGGTGAGGTTGTGTGTTCAAAGCCCACTGGGTGCATGTATGACTTACCAAGAAAAATAAATCACTATCTGAGATAATACCACAAAATATATATACTAATCTTTGTCTTGAGGACAATCATGGTTGCTGAAGTATATTAATTACCACCTACCAGTTCAGATAACCCTCTTATGGATGAAATCTCCATCAGAACTCCTTTATTGATCAAAAGAGCTCAAGGGAGGAGGATCCTGCATGAAAGGTCAACAAAACAGATTACTTGGGTGTTCAATTTAGACAAAGATGATATAGTTTTCATAAAAATTTTCATGCAAAAGTGTGGCAAAGTACATAGCAAATAAGAAAGCTCACCCTTAAGTAATGACCAAAAGTTTCCTTTTTCCAAGTTCTCACTAGAGGATAGAGATTGTCTACTTCCTCAACATTTATAGCTCTCACTTGTTACAGTTGCACTTTCTCTCTCACGGGTCGTTAATGTGAATTGGCCCCCATCTTTAATAATAAAATAATAATGAATGATTTAATGTAAAACGGCTATAGAGTATTAGACATTCTAAATTTCTAATACTACATTACTCATTGTTAATTGAGATTATAGAAAGGAAAAAAAATCACGTATTGTATCCTAGTGGGTCACTTGAAGCTGACAAAATTAGTACTCCTAAGCAAGTCACTTTTGTTGTTTTGTGGACTTTTTGGAGGGAGCTTCACCAACTAGCCGTTGAAATTTCATTCAAGGTTTTTGCTTATGATTTACAATTATCTTAAACATGTGGCCCCTCAAAAAGTCTCAATCACCAACCCAACTCCAATCCTTAAAAAATAAAAAATAAATATCCTCTTACTTTCATAATCAAAGCCAAAAGATTACAATAATCCAGCACAGAATTGTGACTAATGACCAAAACAGTTTAAGCCCATGTGAATTTAAGACATGTCATTGAAGTATGATTAATATATATGGACTTATAAAAGAAGCTTAAATCACATTCATAATTGGTTTTACTCCAAACTTTTCTTTGACTTTCCAATTGTTTTGAGCCAATATACTAGTGACACGTGCCCAATTTAAGAACCGCCAAACCGACCCATAAAGTGGTCGGCTCATGATTAAACCGGATGATCCGTGATACAATTAGAGTCATGAAAAGTTGGACATAGTTACTACTATATGATAAAAAATAAAAAATATAAAAAAAAAGAAAAAGAAAGAAGAACTAAAGTTTTGAAAGGGAACAGTGACATATATTCTTTTGAAACCAATCCTAGAAACTTGGAATCAATGGTCAATGACAAAAATAGTTACTACTGTATGCTACAAGTTGTTGAGGTTGCTGATTCCAGAATATCAATGGTCGAGGCCAGGTTTGAAAATGCTGGTTACAAATAGTTGCTATGTTATAGGTGTGTAGGTGCGTGTCGGTGCCAATACCAATTGTACAGTACCCACTTGACTAGAGAAGGGTTGGCAATAGAAACAGTCGGCAGAGTGTGAAATGGCTTACATTTTCATTTCCAATTTATAAGATAGACGACTACTGAATTTTTTTTGACATCAAGCAACAGAGCATGTATTATAGAACCAGAAATACTTGGATTTGTTAATTTGGACACCATCGGTGAAGAATACTAGTAAAAAAAAAAGTCAGTTTAATTTGTCTATAATCTACAAGCCTACAATTGAAATTATTTGCATACCTGCATAGCTAGATTGTTGATTATTGAGTTAAAGAGGTCTGGCTAGCGAGCTTTAGCAGAGTGATAACAAAGATGATCACAAGGAAGCAAGAGCAGAGCATGATACAGTGGAGCATAATCACAGTAAAGAGCAAAGTACTGCATAAACGACATCCATTTGTATTTGAATGATGAAACGGCATGTAGCTTAGTGGCTTAGTTTCTGTTTTGAGTTGTATAAGTGTTCACATGTGGAAGAGTTAGTTTCTGTACGTGTGAGAATTAGTTATTCTTCTGTTAGCTTCAGTTATTCAGTTAGAGTTAGTTTTCTAGCTTAGATCAATCTATAAATAGTTTTGTACTCTCATTTCTCATTTTAATGAAATACATAGAAATTCATTCAATATCTGATATGGTATCAGAGCAAATTCCCAAATCCTTTTAGGGTTTTGATTATTTTTTTTTTTTTTTTTTTTTTTTTTTTTGTTTTCTTCTTCAGTTTTTCTCAAGAAAGGCATTCTGTTTCTGAGAAAATTTCTCTTTCTTCTTTTTTTAAAGAAAATCTTCTTTTTCTTTATCATCAATGGCTTCCGCTGCCACAACCACAACCACTGGTTCTGCAAATGGTTCTATACTTGGAAATCCATCTTCCTCTTCTTCTCAGGAGTCACCAATGGACGATCCCCTGTTCTTGTATCATGCTGAGAACCCAAGCTTAGTACTAGTTACACAGCCTTTAATTGGTGGAGAAAACTATTTTGCTTGGGCTCGAGCTGTGAGGAAGGCCTTGCTCACCAAGAATAAGCTGGGATTTATTGATGGGACCCTTACTCTCTCATCACTATTGGTTTCTACTCCTTCGAATGTGCAAGCATGGATTAGATGTGACAACATGGTTGGAACTTGGCTGACCAATTCAGTCTCTTCAAAGCTTCAAGCAAGCATTATATATGAAGATACTGCTCTAGAAATATGGAATGATTTGAAGAATCGTTTTGCCCAAACCAATGGACCAAGAGTGTTCAACCTTCAAAAGGAAATTGTAGAGCTACACCAAGGAGAGATGAGCATCACTGATTTCTTTACCTAGTTAAAGGTCTTTTGGGATCAGTTACAAAATCTTAGTCCGTTTCTCACTTGCACCTGTGGAAAGTGTATGTGCAATATCAATAAAAGGCTTAATGATCAACAAGGTAGAGAGTCTGTGATGAAATTCTTAATGGGAGTGAATGAGTCTTTTTCCCAAGTTAGGTCTCACTTGTTGCTCATGGATCCTATTCCATCCCTTAGCAAGGTTTACTCTTTGATGATTCAAGAAGAAACCCAAAGATCAATTCCAAATGCACCTGTAGTTAAAGTAGACTCTACTGCTTTGGCTGTTAAGGTACCCACTGATCAAGTAAATTATGTTACTAATCTTGTTAATTCTGGTGGGAAGGGCAAGGATAGGCCAGTTTGTACACACTGTGGCAAGACTGGTCATACCATGGATAAATGCTATAAACTACAAGGGTTTCCTCCTGGTTTTAAGTTCAAGAACAAACCTGCTATGGCACATCAAGTTTCCTCAGGATCAAGTTCAGAGTTTGTTTCCCCAATGCATCAATTTTCTTCTACCTTCACCCCTGAGCAGTGTCAACAACTTTTAGCTTTGTTTGGTGCATCTAGCTCTTCCCTTGCAACATCACCTCAAGCATTAGATACCCTAATGGTCAATGCAGCATCCTCTTCTAATTCTGCCAATGTAGAAGCAGCAGGTATGGACTTTTCCCATAGTGTTTTTGCTGCACAAATGGTGAATAGGAGGGCTTATGGTGGTAAAACCTGGGTATTGGACACTGGTGCAACTGATCATTTTGTATGTTCAGTAGATTTGCTAACTTCAATCACAGCTATTAGGCAGTCTTTGGTTCACTTACCTAATGGGGAATTAGCTCAAGTAACCCACATTGGAACTGTTACTCTTTCCCATTCCCTAACACTTAAGAATGTTCTTTGTGTCCCATCTTTTTCTTTTAATCTTTTGTCTATTAGTTCTTTAATTCATTCACAGCCATTTCGTTGCATTTTTCTATCTGCTTATTGTTTTATTCAGGACCTTATTTTCTGGAAAACGATTGGGGTAGGCAAGGCACATGATGGATTGTACCTGTTGCAGTCAACCAGCCTTCAAGAACCATCTTGCTCCTCCTTTGCTACCTTCTTGTCTGCTCACAACCTTACTGATGTTTTTGGTTATTTCACTGCTGCCACTTCCACATCTGTCCCTTCTTAGTCTTCATCTATCTGGCATGACAGGTTGGGGCACCCCTCTGATGTCAAACTCAATAGCCTATGTCATGTAATTCCTTCTTTAAAAATTTCTTGTAATAAAAGATGTCAAATCTGTCCTATGGCAAAACTTAAAAGATTGCCTTTTCCATTTCATAATAATATCAGTTCTCATGCCTTTGATTTGATTCACATGGATGTGTGGGGTCCCTACTCAACTCCTACTTTAGATGGCTTCAAATACTTTCTAACTATTGTAGATGATGCTACAAGAGCAACATGGTTGTTTTTAATGAAGTCTAAATCTAAAGTTACGCAGCTTTTCTACTCTTTCTACACTATGGTTCATACTCAATTTGGTCTCAAAATCAAAACAGTTAGAACTGATAATGCCAAGGAATTTAACATGTCTAAGTTCTTCAATTCTCATGGAATTGTACATCAAACCAGCTGTGTTTACACTCCACAACAAAATTATGTTGTGGAGAGGAAACATCAGCACCTCCTTTGCATAGCCAGAGCCCTTCAAATTCAATCACAACTCCCTCTTCAGTTTTGGGGTGATTGTGTTTTACATGCTGCCTACCTCATTAATTGACTTCCAACTCCTTTGTTACATAATAAAACCCCTTTTGAGCTCCTTTTTCACAAAGTTCCAGACTATTCTAATCTCAAAGTTTTTGGTTGCCTATGTTTTGCATCCACCATTCCTCAACATAGATCAAAATTTTCCCCAAGAGCAAGGAAGTGTGTCTTTCTTGGTTTTCCTTTCAATGTTAAAGGTTTTAAAGTTTTTGATCTTGAATCTCACATGGTTTTTGTTTCTAGAGATGTCACATTCCATGAAAATGTGTTTCCTTTTGTTTCAAATTCAATTAAGTCTGTCCAGTAACCAGCCTCTATCCTTGTGTCCTCTATTCTTGTTGTTGATCCTCTTCTTGATCCTTTCATTCATCCTATCTCTACTTCTGCTATACCTCATGATTCAATTACTCATATTCACCATTCTATTGATGATGACTTGCTTGATGAGGTTCCAGTTGAGCCCCCTAATCCTATTGTTAATCCTATACCCCTTAGAAAATCATCCAGACCTGTCAAACAACCATCCTATTTGCTAGCTTACCACTGCAATCAGGTCTCATCTATCACTGCTGCCTCTCCTTCCCAATCAGGTACTTCTCATCCACTCTCTTCTCATCTTTCTTATCAACACCTCTCTTCTTCTTACAAATCCTTCTGCTGTTCCATTTCTTCCCTTATTGAGCCTACCCATTATTATCAAGTTGCTTCTGACCCCAAATGGCAAGAAGCCATGTCTGCTGAAATAGCTGCCCTTGAAGCAAATCGAACTTGGACTTTAACCCCCCTGTCTGCTGGTAAGAAGCCTATAGGGTGTAAATGGGTGTATAAGATCAAGTATAAGGCCAATGGTTTAGTTGAAAGGTACAAGGCACGGCTTGTTGCTAAGGGATTTACACAAAAAGAGGGTGTGGACTATTTTGAGACTTTTTCTCCTGTGGCCAAAATGGTCTGTCAAGGTACTCCTTGCTGTGGTTGCCATTAAGGGCTAGTACCTTAGTCAATTGGATGTAAACAATGCTTTTTTGCTTAGTGATTTGGATGAAGAAGTCTACATGGCTCTTCCACAAGGGTTTCATAGCCAGGGGGAGATAGTTTGTAAGCTGAATAAGTCTTTGCATGGGCTTAAACAAGCATCCAGGCAATGGTTTGCTAAATTTTCTAGCACTTTGCTTCAGCTTGGTTTTACTCAGTCCAAAGCTGACTACTCATTGTTTACTAGGAGGCAAGGTGATGTATTCATGATGCTTTTGGTGTATGTGGATGATGTCTTGGTAGCTTGCAATGATAAGGCTGAAATAGACAGATTCAAGGTTTTGTTAGATGACAGGTTCAAGCTTAAAGATTTAGGTGACTTGGAATACTTCCTTGGATTGGAGGTTGCCAGATCAGCCAAGGGAATTGCACTTTGTCAAAGAAAATACACTCTTGAAGTACTTAATGATGCTGGTATGTTGGGGTGTAAACCAGCAAGAACTCCTATGGAACAAAGTCTAAAACTAAGTCAGTTGGAAGGTGAAGAACTTAAAGACCCTAGCATCTACAGAAGGTTAATTGGGAGATTGCTGTATTTGACCATCACAAGGCCAGAAATTACTTTTGCTGTCCATAAGATTAGTCAATACATGTCCAAGCCAAGAAAGCCACATCTAGATGCAGCTTATAGAATCCTACAGTATATGAAGAATGAACCAGGGAAGGGTCTCATGTTCTCTTCCAAGGCAGATTTACACTTAAAAGGTTTTGCAGATGCTGATTGGGCTTCATGCTGTGACACAAGGAAGTCAGTAACAGGTTATAGCATTTTCATTGGAGATTCTCTGGTGTCTTGGAAATCAAAGAAGCAGTCCACAGTTTCCAGGTCTTCAGCAGAGGCAGAGTATAGAGCTATGGCAGTTGCAACATGTGAAATTGTGTGGATTCTATATTTTCTAAAGGACATTGGAGTTAATCATGAGAAAGAGGCATTGTTGTTCTGTGATAGTCGGGCAGCATTGCACATTGGTTCCAATCCCGTTTTTCATGAGAGGACCAAGCACATTGAAATAGATTGCCATGTGGTAAGGGATGAAGTTTTGGAAGGGGTTATCAAGCTTAATCATGTGAGGTCTCATTGCCAATTAGCAGACATGCTTACCAAGGCATTTGGGTACAATCAATTTTCCAATCTTGTTGACAAAATGGGAATGATAAATATACACACAGCAGCTGCTCTTGAGGGGGAGTATCAGAGTGATAATAGAGATGATCACAAGGAAGCAAGAGCAGAGCATGATACAGTGGAGCATAATCACAGTAAAGAGCAAAGTACTGCATAAACGACATCCATTTGTATTTGAATGATGAAACGGTTTGTATAATCACTTTTAATAACCAACCATTTAGAACTAGAATATTGTTTGGGACAATGATATGTTCAAAGCTTATATAAACTATTTATGTAAAGTGTACACATTTGTATGAATAGTATAATGTGTACAATGTTGTATACACTTGTTTAGTTTACAACGTAAAGTGTACACGTGAACATAAAAACATAATTTTCCTATTGTTTTAACTTTTAAATCCATTAACGCCTTATCTGTTTAGACAATCTCCCCTTGGTCCGGGAATATGTGAAGTGTTTAGACAATTTCCCCTTAGTCCTGGAATATGTGAAGCCCAAAGGAGTTATTCGTACTTTTTAGCAGTGCTCAGCCCTTCAAGGCAACTACCTTGCTCAAGGGTACATAATTATTGTTGGCTAGCTTCTTTTAGGGCAGTAAATGAACCAAGTTGTTTATAAACAACTCGAGCTCAGCTAAAAAAAAAAAAAACTTTTTTATGTTCATTTGTTTAACAAAGAATCCAAGCTCAAACCCAACTTTAAGCTTATTAAACAAGCCCAGCTCAAACCTAATCCACCAAGGCTATCTTAGAATTCTTCCAATACAAAATTCATTTTTAGGATTAATACTTAACTCAAATAGAATTTTAGTTGGAAAAGAAAAGTTAATATCAACAATAAAGTTGTTGTGCTTATCTAAAAAATGATAAGAAGTGATAAAGTAATAGAGAAGAAGTCAATAAGAACAAACAAATTGTTGTTTTTATCTAAGTACTTATTGAAATTTGGTGAAACTAATTGGCACAACAAAACTTCTTGAAATTTGGTAGAGCAACTTGGCATAACCACAACTTCTAGCCCAACTTTTATTATATAGTTAGTATATGATATGATTTAGCAATTCTTTTTACATACAATGTTCTTATCGTGTATAGTAATATAAATGTTGTGAGTTGTGTGATATTAAACCTGGGTTTCTACTCCCTGTGTGTTTGTGTTCTATCCGTGTCTTTCTCAAAAAAAAAAAAAAAAAAAAATATATATATATATATATATATAAATGAGAACTATGAAACAATTATTTTAATGTAAAATAAGTACTTATAACTCTAATATGTGTACTAGAAAAAAATATATTTATAGTTTTAAAAAATGTATATTTATAGTATTTGATATATTTCAAATCCTTCTTGTTGTATTCCATCTTTCTTTTCTTCAATAAATCTTTTTAGTTTGAACTGCTTGACCTATTAGTTTAAAATATACTTAAGTCAGTAAAACCAAGGTCTAAATGGGTAACTTCCAAAATTAAATGAATAAGCCTGATGTTTTAATATTTGACTCATTTATAACCATCGATTTTTTAAGATTAATCAGTTATTCCTGGCTAGAACATTCACAATAAACTATTCAAACCTCACTTTTCCAAAATTAGTGAGTAATACTCATTTTTAGGATTCCATGAGCTCGCCACCCAATCATAAAAATATTTCTTATTATATTTCATTAACCGGAACTCTATTTGTTGGATTCAAGCCAATTGTGGTCGATTGACCAAGCAAGTGGCCATTTGTGGCAGCGAGTGACGTCAGATTCATTGGATCTACGTTGGAATTGTGGCCATTATGGCAGTGAAGGGTGTTGGGTTTGAGGATTTATGCCGATTTTTCTGCGGGTTTGGATAATTTGCTGGATTTGATAATAAAAAATATAGAAATAGTTAAATAACATATATATATATATATACACATATATAAACAGAAGCTGAGAGAAGGTTGATTCATACAAGACTATTTTGCCATGTAGATGAAAAAGCTCAATTACACTCTTAACACGTATAAAGTTTAATGATTCAAAAGCTCGCACGTTATATTGTTTGAGAATTATTAAAAAACAGGTATGCGTCAAAAAACAAAATCCGAAACACCGCAACCCAAAGAAACTGTAAATGTCTTCCGCTATATCCCATTCAGTCAAAGTTCGATAAATTCAATCAAAACTGTTCGTACCCATATATATATATATATATAAAAGTAAAGTAGAAATCTTATGCGAAAAAATATAAGATTCTACCATGTGGCGCATTTTTTTAAAATAGAATTGAACTGCTCTTAAGTTGCAAGGTAAGAACAAAAAAATAGGAACTTTCTGTTTCTTTGGTTCAATGTTTCAAAACTTTTCCTGTTAAAGAATAAGAATTGTTTGTAAGACTCTTTCTTTCTTTGGTTTAATGTTTCAAGATAAACCAACCTTTTGCACTTCTACTCCTTTTTATATAGCTCGCAACCCTTCATGCTATCTTCTCTCGAACTCATTCTGATTAAAAATGATGTCATTTATCTTCAACCTTTCAATGACATCTACCTAGCTCCAACTTTGTCATCATTTCTAATCCTAACCAATATGAGCTAGCTCTAACTAAGGAAGAAAGCTTGCTTTTTTCTTTATTTTCTTTATTTTATTTTTTTTAGTGATGGCGGATTATGGTTTTGAAGTTGAGGTTAGATGTGGACTATGTGACTGCTTTGGGTATTGGGGTGTTTGGTGTGGGCGGAGCTAAAGGAGGGCTGGGGCTGGGGCTGGGGCTGGGGGTAGCGCCCCTGAGTTTTCAAGTTAATTTTCTATTAAGAGCACTGAAAAAATTATATAATATCTGTAAATATGTTGTAAATATACCCACCAGCCCCCCTAGGATTTTGAGGAAAAGAAAAACAAAAGATTACGACTAGTTTTGTTAATCTCTCTTTTGAAATTTATTTGGGTCTCCCTCAAATTTTAGTACTGCTTCAAAAAAAGCCCGAACAAAATTAATACCAAAAAAAAAAAAAAAATTGGCCACTTCCCCAAAACTCCTCCAAATTCTATAGCAGAACCATCTAAACAAGTTCCCAAATTAACAATATCCCAATTTTTTACCAAACAAAAAACCCAAATTGATTAGGGAAACAAAAGCAAAAACACCCTCCTTTCTCCAAGGACTCCCTTGACAACTCTCCACAGCTCTCCCATGCTCCACTCTATCATTGGTGTCACCTTATCAGAATGAAGTGGTACTGCTATCTCCCTTCAGCTCTATGCCTCTATCTATTCATGTTTGAGATTACTAATTTCTTTTGCGAGTTGTCTCCAGGTATGGCCGAATGTGTATGTCAATGACAAACCAAAGCAAAAGAAAGACTACAAATACTATGTAATATTTTGATAATCATATATGTACAGTGCTGTACAACTTGCATATTAAGTCTTTTGACATTTTTTTTTTTTTCAATATCAGAATTTCTTTTTCTACTATTTTATATGTGTCAGGAGACTTAGGTGTTGTTACTGTTATCTTTTTTGTTTTTGTTTTATTTTTTTTTCATGAGCTATTCCATAACCGTGTATAAAATAAAAATTGTCATAAAATTACAGCCAAATCTTTACTAAATAAAATCCTATCACATGTCTTAAAAATACAACTATTTAATTTCTAAACCCACATATGAATATCTTCTCGAAAGAATTTAGCCTTTTGGACTCTGTAGACTACATATTAGTACTTTGCGTAATTGTAATAAAATAGAAGCATATAATCCCATAGATGCAAAAATAGATAGATAGGGACACAACACTACAATGCAAGTCACTTCTTTTTTTCTTTTTCTTTTTTCATCAAAAAACACTACAATGCAAGTCACTTTTTTCCCCCTTCTTTCAGGTTTTAAACTCTAGAAAATTACCAAAATTGTCTCATTTCAGACCAGTTTATGTACTACTATTTTGTTGGGTTATTAGTCAAACTGGTCGAGCCAGCCCATATATGCTCTAAAGCATTACCGAGTATAAATGTTTTTGATAATCTTTAATTTCTATGAAAGGTTTATAAACTGGTGTGTGGCATTGTACGTGATTCATGAACTTCAATAACATAATAAATTAATATCAAAATTGCTTTTTCTAATTCGTGACACATTAATTTGTAAGAGTTATGTTGTACAATTTATAATATCTTCAGCACCACTCTTTTACTTATGTGTGCATCAAAAAATTCAGTCTCATTCAAGTAACCAACTATATCCTTTGGTCTCATATCAACCGGAATCCACCTATTTTGTACTAATTTTTCCTTTTATAGGTAACAAATATCAATGACAAAAGAATGATTGAGTACAAATCTTTTTTTTTTTTTGGGATAAAATTCAATTTAGTGCATTTATTTTTATATTAAAATAAATAAAAGTTTGGCTTAAAAGTCGTGGTTGCGCTAAATGGCTACTTTCTCTAATTAGTAAATTAAATTATTTTTTTTTAAACCCCACATTTTGACTAAGGGATAAGATTTAACAATAATTTATAAAAAAAATTAAGTTCTAATCAAACTAAAAAGTCTATCATTAAAAACTTCTAAACTTAAATCCACACAACTCATGTTTTTGTTTTTGTTCTTTTTCTTGAAATATAATAAAATTTGGGTTTAGAAGCTGTGGTTGGGCCAAGTGGCTACTCTCACTAATTAGTAAATTAATTTTATTAAAAAAACCCCATGTTTTGACTAAAGGATAAGATTTAACAATAATTTAAAACAAATTTAAATTCTATTCAAACTAAAAGTCTATTAGCAAAAATTTCTAAACTTAAATCCTACAAAACCTACGTTTTTTGTTTTTGTTTTTTTGTTTTTTCTCAAGTATAATAAAATTTGGGTTTAGAAGCTGTAGTTGGGTCAAGTGACTACTCTCACTAATTAGTAAATTAATTTTATTGAAAAATAAAAATAAAAACAATCCACGTTTTGACTAAGGGATAAGATTTAACAATAATTTTTTTAAAATTAAATTCTATTCAAACTAAAAATCTATTATCAAAATTTTCTAAACCTAAATCCTACACAACCCATGTTTTTATTTATTTATTTTCCTCAAGTTGCATGATTTGATAATAATTTAAAAAAAAATTATATTCTATTAAAACTAAAGGTCTATTATAAATAAAAATAAAAATAAAATTCTAAACTTAAAATCCCACACAACTCACACTTCTTTTTCCTTGAGTTGTATCTTATTAAATTAATATTTTATTAGTATATTAAACTACAAAGCTCTTGACTAAGGATAAGACTTAATAATAATTTAATATAGATAAAGATTTATCATCTAAGTTTCAGAAATTTAAATTCTATTCCAATTAAAAGTCTATTATCAAAATTTTCAGAACTTATATATTTTCAGCAATGACTTTTCATGGTTGTGCCAAGTAGATACTTTCACTAATTATTAAATTAATTATATATTTTTTGTTATGATATATTTCCTCAATTAAGGGATAATATTTAACAAATATTTAAAATAGGTACAATTTTATCATTTAAATTTCAACAAATTTAAATTCTATTCAAGCTAAAAGTCATTTATAAAAAGTTTATAAACTTAAATCACACACAAAACCACACGTTTTCTTTCTTTAAAAAAAAAAAAAAAAAAAACCCTTTCTTTCTTTAAAAAAAAAAAAAACCCTCATGTTTTGACTAAGGGATAAAATTTAACAATAATCATGTTTTTTATTTTTTATTTTCCTCAAGTTGCATGATTTAACAATAATTTAAAACAAATCAAACTAAAAGTATATTATAAAAAAGTTCTAAACTTAAATACCCAGGCTTTTGTTTTTGTTTTGAGAGATGCTACGTCTACAACAATTTTACAACATTTTTACAACAAATCACAGTTGGTTAGTTATTATTGGTTCAAATTTGAAACTAACACTAAGATTACTTTTTTGCCCTAACAATAACAACCAATAACAACCTGCCACTTAAGAAATGTTGTAAAAATGTTGTAGAAATGTTGTAGACATAGCATTTCTCTTTTGTTTTATGTTTTTCCTTAAATTGTATCTTATTAAATTAATATTTTATGAGGATATTAAGCTACAAAACTCTTGACTAAGGGATAAGATTTAACAATAATTTAATTGAAAAAGTTTGGTTACAAAATCAGTTGTAGTCTAAGGCTAAAACTTCTTTTAAAAATTACTATGTACATATTTTGAAAATCAAACCGTTAGATTGCATATTTTTTATGCTATTGATACAAATGTCAAATTTTGTGCCAATTGGATATCATTTACTATATGATCTAAAAGTTTATATTTTATGTATAATTTCAAAAAAAAAGAAAACTTGAAATTCAAACAATTTATTATTAGCAGCACTATTGATTTTTAATTTTCTAAAAATTTTGCAAGCATGCAAAATATAAGAAGAAATGTAATCCAATTAATGGTGAATTTATCAAAATTCACCTCTAATAAAAAAATATTCATTTCTATTTTATTTAGGTATAATTTTTTAACTAAACTTTGTCCAAATTTAATTTACATTAAACTTTATCATCTAAGTTTTAGAAATTTAAAGTCTTCTCCAACTAAAATTCTATTATTAAAACTTATATATTTAGCCATGTTTTTTCGATACAACCCCTCTTAACTAATAAGTTATCCCTAAAATTAAATCTCATATAATACACTCCATGTTATTTTGTTTTTTTTTTTTTTTTTTCCAAAATGCAACTTACTCTTATGTTTTAATCTAATAAATTCATCTTACTTATTATTCTCTACTTCTAAATTTGCGTGTAGGATATAAAGCTAAAGAAAGTTTACTATAAAGTAGCAAAATAATAGACACCCATTTAAGTTCTTGGTTCTCTTAGGTAAGTTTTTATTTTATTTTTTTTATATATCCTCAAATTTTGAACTCTTTTGTGTATATTTTGATTTTTGGTTTTGGTTATTGAATTTAATTTGTGTGTGTTGATTTTTTCAATTAGGGAATAAATTAAACATAACCCAAATAGGAATGATCAAACTCATTCCATATCTCATGTTAAGATAACACAAAGCACAATGAGAATTTTAGTATATAAAAATAGATAAACACTTAGAAGGACTAAACTCTAAACAATTAGAACTTAAAGTAATTGTTTTATTAAAATTATTTATTTTTTATAATTTATTATTACTATTTATTTAATAATTTAGTTTTAATTATTTCAATTTTTTGTTTTGTTTAAATGTTAATCTTCATCCAGCCATGCATCACACGGAAATAACACTAGTTAATCTTTAAGGTTTAATTTCAATCAATTTAATCCTTCACTTTGTTAAGATGAGTCTATTTAGTCTTTCTATCCAAAATTGTTAACAGATGAAGCCATTTAAACTATTTTAAGAAAAATTAGTAATATCTATTTAAAAAAATGATTTATTAAATTACACATCAGAATGGTTTAAAAAAATAAAATTCATATTATTTTTTACATAAAAGAAAAAAGAATGTTCAAACAATATTGTTTGCTAACAAATTTGGATAAAAGGACTATATTGACTAATATTTATAAAGTGAGAGACTAAAATTGAGAAAAATTAAATATTAATGAATAATTGGACAATTGAAATAAAAGTAAAGAGGAATATTAACTTTGTTTTTAATGGAAGAATGAGAGAAGTAGATAAAATTTAGTTAAGCATAAATGAGCACGTCTCATGCATGTCCACAATTGCTTAAGGTCACCACTGCTTAAAAGTTAAATCACAAATAGATCGTTCGTAAGAAGGGATTGAAAATCACTTATTTGCAATCGTTACTAGTATTTTGTAGAATCTTATCTCCTACACTACTTAATAACTTCCTACCTTCACTTTTTCCAACTATATCAAATGCCCACAACTGCTTAATTCACAAACGCTCGGTCACTATTGGTAAAAAGTAAAAACAAAACATCCCGATCATTAGCATTGAGCGTGTATAAAACTACTAAATTGCTATTTTACATCTAAACATGCCTATATTGCCCGTTAATCGGATTATTATTGCTAATACTTTTTATCAACTGTGAACAGTAAATTTTATATTTAAGAACTATTGTAGCCGAGTTTGAAAAATAATATATATTATTTTATTGCCTCCCTCTTTCTCTCTTTCTTTAATTAATAACTCTTTTTTTTCACCATTTTTTTAATATTATTTTATTGTGTAGTTATATTATTTTAATGTGTTGGATGTTAAAAAATGAACTTAAATGTTAGGTGTATTATAAAGTGAGATAGTATAATAGATAAAATAACCTTTTAGATGATAAAATAGCAATTTTTATGCAAACCCAGATGTATATTTGCAAAGGTTAATATTTTGTAGGATCTATCTAGAATATGCTTGCCTCCGACAACCTCTGTTTGGTTGTATAAGAAATATATGATATAAATTTTGATATACACAACTAATCCCCAATGAAGAATCTTCCCCTAATGCAATGGTAAGATACCGATTCAATTAAAAGACACTGTCACATATATTTTTTTAATGATTGATTAGAGGGTGTGCGGTGTGCCTAGGAAGTCTTCGCTTTTTCATTAAGGCTGTGTTTGATTCAATGTAAATTGAATTCCGAGTGTAAAATGAATGCAGGGGAAAATATTTTCGGGAAAGGAAAATATTTTCAAGTGTTTGGTTGCATTCCAAAAAATTCTTTGGAAAATATTTTCTAGTGTTTGGTTGTGTTCCTGAAAATGCTCTAGAAAACCCATTTTTATCATATTCCTCACATTTTCTTAGGATCCAAAAATATATTATTACAAAGAATCAAAATATATAAACAATCAAAGAAACAAAAATCAAAATCCCAAGACCAATCGTGAGAGAGGGACTTAAGTGACAGAGAGAGAGAGATCGGTTCATGGGTGACTTAGTGGTGGCAACGGTAGTGGCAACATGGACATGGTGGGTCAATCTAAAGGTGGTGGCTCGATCTAGGAGTGGGTCATTCACTGGGTGGTCCGATCTAGGAGTGGGTTGCTCACACAGTGGACAAATTGACTCAAGGGTGGGTTGCTCATGGTGGTTCAATTGGCTCAGGGGTGGGTTGTTCATTGGGTCAGTGACGATGAGGAATAGGTTGGCGGAGTGGGATGGGTCACCGAAGTGGGAGGGGTCGATGAGGATGAGGGATGGCTCGCCGGAGTACCCTTTCCTTGCTCCGCTTGAGGGATGAGTCTTCTTTCTCTGGGTGTGAGTCCAGCAAGGATAGGTCTTCTTTCAGGTGGATTGTACTTGTTTGTGTTACTAGATCACTCTTTGTACTCTCTCTCTCTCTCTCTCTCTTCGGGTGTCAATCCAAAATTCATTTGAAGGTAAAATAAAAGTGTAATTGGTTTTCATGCGTGAGGCTCTCTATTTTACAGTCAATTGAAATTCATTTTCAGTTTGACTGAATTTTCATGCGCACCCAAACACCCTCAAGGACGTAAAACGTTTTCCTGATTTCCTTTACCACCGAAACAAACGCACCCTAAAATAGATACCGATTCAATATATATATATATATATAGGATAATTATAAGTAGATATTATTTTATTTGATATCAAAAAAACTTGTAACTTATATGTGTGATAATACTCATGACAGCACAACAGTGTTGCATCATGCATGTGCTGCTAGAGGAAGCATTCAAAATTAAGACATTGTTATTTAAGACATGCACTACTGATTACTGACTTACTGTCCATATCAACCTTGCATTAGCATATTTAAAAAAAAAAAAAAAAAAAAAAAAAAAAAAGCATGGCAAAATTTGCTACTAAACTTGCTATCTATATCTGGGTTTCAACTAACTTAACTGATAAAATCTCTGATAATTAAATAAGAGATTTAGTTTTTAATCCCCGTCTACGTAAAAAATTGATTGCTGTTTTGGTCCGATGATAAATAGTTATTATCAATAGCAGATGCTATAAGTTGAAATTTTCTTTAAAAAAAAAAAAAAATTGTTGTACAGATCATTATCAACCTCCAAGGATTGCTGCCTTCAACTTTCACGCGTGCTTCATCGTAGAGTTTCTATTGCAAAACTTCAACTTCATCTCTCATACAAACATGTGATATATATGCCTAAACCTGTCAAAAGGTTAGGTAGGTTTTGTGGTCTGCATTAATTGTCACACATGTGTCGGGTATGTTTATAATTTCTCTCGTTGTGATTTATGAGAGGAATGATGCTAATATCTAATACATGAGATATTCATTTCGCTCAACAATAAATATCTCATATATTCACTCTATCAAGCCCCTCGCATGTTATATGCCACACACGAATGTTGTGAGACCCACAACTTGTGCGAGTCTCACTATATGCAGTGGGGCCGGATAATACCATCTCCTCCCAGTAAGACTACCTTGGCTTTTGAAAATACTCAAAATGCGTTTGTATTGGGATTATAAATAAAAATTATTTTATTATTTATTTATTTTTACTATTATTTATATCTCGTATTACACTTTTTAGTACTATTCTTAGATCTTATTATACTATTTCAACTAATTTTTATTTTTATCTATAATACTTTCAATAATAATTTTTCAGTTTTAGCAAAATAAGTGGTATTCAAACATACTCATAAGAAAATAAAAAATTGTATATGAAAATTTAATTATCAGGCCTCTTAGATTTTTAAAAAGTGTACCACATTAACGTAAACCGAATATATCATTTTTTTTTCCATTTATTATTCTTACATCATAAAAGGTTAATCTATAGGCCTCCTAACGTATAATTCTTTAAAAAATAATAATAATAATAAAAAATAAAAATAAAACGAAGATAATATGTAAACGAGCAATGAATACTTTCTGCATATAGATCAAAACTAACTACAAATTGAATTACTCTTTATAAAGTAAGTTATATATACAAACCTCAATTCCAACTTCTTAAAGACGAAAATGCAAGTCGGATGAAGATCTCCCATTAATTGGAGGTCATTAATTTAAGAGAAATGCTATGTTCACAATATTTCTGCAACAAATTTGAAGCGATAGGTTGTTATTTGTGGGACAAAAAAATAATTTTATTGATAAATTTAAATTATGACTAATAATAACTAACCACCTATGATATGTTTTGAAAATGTTATGAACGTAGCACTTCTCTTAAGTTAAATCTTCTCACTACTCTTTTTATGTGGCAAAAAACTTATTTACAAAATAAAAAAGAAAATGAAGAAATAGAATATGAAAAGAAAAGACAATGAAATGAAAGGAATAAAGATTGAATTCTATTTGTTTAGTATCTAAAATGAATTACAGGGTCAAGGACCTTATAGTTAAAAGAATTAATTAAATTCACAATTTTCTAATATAATAAAATTTTAAAATAATCGATAATTTATCATTTATCTCTTTCTTATCAATACTGAAATCACTTCATTATAGATGACAAAATAGAATTGTCACCCCTGCTCCCCAAGACAAGATGAGACAAGATGGACATCCTTAATCCAACCCCGACCTTGCAGTCTAGCCAATGCTTAAGAGTATTCACAGTGGCAGTGCTAAAAAATTTAGTAGCTCAAAAAACTACTTTAATCTATTTTAACACTCCACTTTGCAATACATCTAACATCAAAGATTCCAAAATTTTTACAACTTCATTTAAATATTAATTCTTTATTCTTGCGACCTGCAAGAGCAAGAGCAAGAGCAAGAGCACCACCACCAACCATCATCCAATGCCAGCCACCTAGCAAATCCATACCCAATGCCAACCACCACCATTGGTAAAAAAAATAAAAAAATAAAAAAGCATAAAACAAGAAGATAACAATTTGTTGGCACCCACAACCCACCACCACCACCACAACCTATGCTAGAACCCATAACCCACCTACACCACCCCTACAACCAGTGCCAACACCCCAACCCACAACCCACTGTCATAATCACGACCTGATTTTAACCTAAAATCAAATTCCAACCCACAACCAACTCTCAACCCAAACCCACAAACCAATGAATCCACCCTAACACCCACCATCGCCTGCAACAAACGACTCACTAGCAACAGTTGACCCACAAAAACTACAAAACCTAGCAACCCAAAACACCAACACCTGTCCACACCGTTGCCAATCTAAATCTCCATAGCATGCCCAAATCGTCACTAATCTCAATTGTCCCGATTTTGAGTTAGAGGAGGTGGGTAAAAGAGGAGGAGTAGAAGAGAGAGAAGAGAAGGGAAAAAAAAAAAGGTTCCGGCTCCTCTTCCATTAGAAATCCTCCCAATCTCAACACAAAGCTTTTTTTGAACCATTAGATCATTTAACTGCCACGTGTCCTTTATCAATACAAAAAAGGGAGAAAACGGGAGGGTTTCTAACTAGAGAGGAACCTGGCCCAAAAAAAAAAAAAAAAAAGAAAAAGAAAGAGAAGAAGAGAGAGAATAAAATAATATATATATATATATATATATTTTATTACTTTGAAACTACAATAAAATGCCAAAGATGAAAGCTGTAACTTGGTTGCTAATATATTAAACTTTGGCACCATCAATGTTGCTTCCTTTTTTGTGTTCTAGTAGCTAAAATAGCATTTAAGCAATTTGAGCACATCGTAAAGTCCACCAGTTAAAAAAAAAGAAAAACAATACCAAAAAAAGAAGAAAAAAATTGTCTTTTAGCATTAAATCTCAATATGCTAGAACCTCAGTGCAGTTTCCAGGAAAGAACATGAGATCAACAAAACCCATATTGATGTGAGTTGAGAGTCCAGTCCAGTCCAGTACACTCCAATCCAGTTTCCATCACCTGACCGTTAAAATCTCTTTCTTTCTTCATTTTCATCTTCAACAATTTTCTCAAATCCCCAACACCCTAATAACTCAAAATCAAATGGCCAAGCTCGAGCTCCGGGAGCTAGGGAACACGGGGCTGAAGCTCAGCTGCGTGGGCTTCGGGGCATCGCCTCTCGGCAACGTTTTCGGCACAGTCTCCGAGGAAGAAGCAAATGCCTCCGTTCGTGAAGCCTTTCGTCTCGGTATCAACTTCTTCGACACCTCTCCGTACGTATCCATCTATCTTTTTTCCCCATTCCTGAAACCACACTCAATTTCTTTCTTTTTTGTGTGTTTCTCTATCTGTTTGGTTGCTGAAAAAGGAATAAACTATCGTATTTCACGTAATGCTATAAAAAGATAAAAGCTTAGGCTTAATTAGTCTAACTTTTGCCCAAAAATTGAAGTTAAGTTGTGTGTTCATAGTGGGACTAGAAAACAAATTAATTGTGGTTTTTGGATCTAGAAATTATATGAGAGTTTTGGAACTCGTTAATGCTTCCTTTGGTTTCCCAAAAATGTAAAAATGGGAGATAAATTTTTTTTTTTTTTTTTTTTTTTTTTTTTTTTTTTTTTTTTTGTGCGGAAGGAAAATTGTAAGGGAATGAAGGAATTGAAGTTTTGAAGTCTTAATCGGTTGAAGAAAATGATATCTTGACCGCAGTGGCGAAGCCAGGAATTTTTTTAAGGGGCCAAGTTAAATATAAAAAGGTTCTTTAAGTAAAAAAAAAAAAAAAAAATTGCTAAAGTTTTTAATACGTTCCAATTTATGTCTTTTTGTCAATTACTTCTTCTTTTTATTTTTTTATTTTTTGGTCACCAAATAGAGTGATTTATTTTTAATTTTTATATTAGATCAACAATTTTTTTTTTTTTTTTTTGTGAGAAGAATAGTTCAATTTATTAAAAAATAAATAAAACACATGATACCAAATTGAGATAAAAACATCCAATTCTAGCTTTAGCTTAAAGAATTGATATGAAATCACTGTATAATTACCTTTATTTATCAATAACAAGAATTGATATCAAATTACTACAATAACACTTTCACTTTTTTTTTTTTTTTTTGGGTCAATTGAAATGGAACTAACAAAAAGGTAAACAATAAAATCTTTATTAAATTAAAAGAAAAATAAAATTTAAAAGCCCAAGTGTGAGCAAGTTGTAAATTACTAGCCTAAAAGATATAAATTTTTAACCTTTTACTAGCTTCTGGAAACAAGTACAGAACCAAATCATATAGCTTAGGTAAAAGACTGAACAGTAAGTAGTAGATACTAATACTATCATCAATAAACACAATCGCATAGAGAGAGTTTGAGAGAAAAATACCACTGCTCACAGTCGCATAGGGATTTGCTTTTGGAGGGATTTGTTTTTAATATGGAAATTAAAAAAAAAAAAATTTGATTTGCTGTATGTATTTGGATGGACTATGGGCATATGCTTTTTATTTTTTAATGAATTCTTTGTATCAAAATTTTCTTTTGGGGTTTTTTTTTTTTTTTTTAATCAATTTTCAAATTTGAGGAAGCCCAAAATGAATTTAGAGGATTTATTTTTTCCCAAAATATTGGGGGGGGGGGGGGGGTGTAAGTAAATTTAAAGGGTCATTCATGATTTAATTTCCTCTGTTAATGGAAATTTCAAAAGCGCGGGGGGGGGGGGGGGGGTGGCTTTGCGACTGTGACTTGACGGGTAGACTTTAAATTATTAGGGACCCTGACAATCCCCATTTGGTAACCAAGAAAATGTAAGGAGCATTGAACTAAAGTTCTGAAATCTAAATATGATGTTATATGAATCTAACAAATGAAAAACCGATTAACTTGTGTTTGCTCTGTATCATGCACTTTTTTATTATTCTTTTTAAAAAAAAACAAAATGTATTTGATTAGATTTCAAATTTAACATCCATTTCTTCTTTGTATCTCAAATAGAGTTAGTGACTGTAGTAAATTTGAATGCTTTCACCCTTGTCATGCACTTCTTGCTAATTTTATTGTTCACAGATCATTAGTTGCTTTTTACTTGCCTTGTTTCAACATACTTATCAGTTATCATTTGCTTTATTTCTGATTATTCATCCATTTGGAATTTGGAATATGTATTTTCTATCATTTTTAGATATTATGGAGGGACTTTGTCAGAAAAGGTACTTGGTAAGGCATTAAAAGCTCTAGGAGTTGCACGAGACAATTACATTGTATCCACAAAATGTGGACGGTACGCTGAGGGTTTCGACTTCAGTGCTGATAGAGTGACTAAGAGCATTGACGAGAGCTTGGCAAGATTGCAGCTGGATTATGTTGATATACTGCAATGCCATGACATTGAATTTGGATCTCTAGATCAGGTGCTAAATTAATTGATCCTCGTTCACCTTCTTTATATATGGATCCTCTTAGTTCTGCATATTTCTAAGCGTATTCACATGTTGTTTATTTATTTGATTCTTAATAAAATGCCTTGTGATAATGACATTTGGAGTCTTTAATTTTTGTTAACAGGTTGTGAATGAGACAATTCCTGCCCTTCAGAAACTGAAGGAAGCAGGGAAAATCCGTTTTATTGGGATTACTGGACTTCCATTGGGAGTTTTTACTTATGTACTCGATAGGGTGCCACCTGGCACAGTGGATGTAATTTTGACATATTGCCACCACAGTATTAATGATTCAACATTGGAGGATTTACTACCTTACTTAAAGAGCAAAGGTGTTGGTGTAATTAGTGCTTCTCCACTTGCAATGGGTCTTCTTACTGAGAGCGGTCCTCCACACTGGCACCCAGCTTCACCTGAACTCAAGGTGTGCTTTTTCTCTATGGAATAATCAACATTGTAGATTTTATGCTTCTCTTGCATCAGGAGATAACTCAAACTTCATTCCATTTACCCAACATCACATCTGTATTTGTATATGTGTGCCTGGGTGTCAGGCCAATAAAAAAAATCACCATGCAAGAATGTTTATTACAAAATATTTTATGGATCCTTCCAGTTAAGCATATTTTATGCCTTGCGATTGTGATAGTGACAAAATAGTAGAATGAAAATATCTGTTCTGATTATGAATATAAAATTACACAAAAAATAGAGAATTTCTCCTACCTAAGTTATTTCTTGGACACCTGCAAGGCTGCAACTAGCTTTACATTTTTGTAAAGGGATTAATAATGTTTATTACACTGTTAAGATCTGAGAGGATGTTGTTCAAAATAAATTCTTTGTGAGCACACTGAATTTAGTAGGAATCCTTTTATCTAACCGGATTAAGGTAAGAACGGACAACATGTTTCCTTACTAAAATGAAAGGTAAACAAAGATCTAGATGTGAAATAAACCTAATTGGTTAACTTTTTAAGTTTTGATTTCCATTCACATACATAAAGGAGTCACCTCTGTCAATTTTCTTAGCTATTGTGCCTTCACCATCGAACATCTTAAATATTCTCAAAGATTTCTTTACTGTTTACTCATGGGTAGATAGATTACATGGTTTCTTAAATCTGGTTGTAGCTTGAAGGATATAATATAAAGTATTTTTAACTGCTACGTCTATTGTATACTTCCAACAGTCTGCATGTCAAGCTGCTGCCGCCTACTGTAAAGAAAAGGGGAAGAATATTTCTAAGTTAGCTATGCAATATAGTCTGTCAAATAAGGATGTTTCGTCTGTGCTGGTTGGAATGAACTCTGTTAGACAGGTAAACATTTATTATTTCCTTAATTTACACATTTCTAAGATATACCAGAACTTTCTAATTTACAAAAAGATCTATCTCACCATGTTGAATATATGTATGACCAATCTCTCAAGTCAATATATGAATTTCCTGGGTCATGTCTGTTGCAATGAAGTTGAATAATTGATGACATTTTCTTTTATAAAAGATTTAATTTAGACACATATAAAGCCATTGTTTTGTCCTTGTGCTTTACATGATCACTGACATACATTCAGTACAAATAATTTACCATCATAGAATAATTAATACTCATCAAGAAGATTTCTAGGTTCAAATTCTTTGTACTTGTGGCAAATGAGAAACTGGTGTTTGTTCTTTCATTTGTTTTATCATTTAGTTTTGGACGTGTTTCATTTGATTCCACTCCATGTAAGGTCAGGTTGCAAATGTGTGGTGCACTTATGAATAGTTGTTGGCTTAATGTAAATAAATGTGATGCTATATTGTGCGATGTTGTGATCCTTAGCTTACAAAATGTCAAAAGTAGGATATCATTAAAAATGGAAGTTCCCAAAGGGACACTATAAAAAAAATTGGATGCAGTTAAAAGAATGAATAACTATAAGGGGGAGCTGTTGTTTTTGAAAGTGGACAATTCCCAAGCCATCAAAAAAAAAAAAGTGGACAATTCTTGATGTTCTAAGAACTTAAATTGTGGAGGTATGACGTACTGTTCAGATGATGACTTGCAATGCTTAACCTACTTGGCCTCATATCAAATTTACTACAAACTTATTTCCCTTTTATATCTTTCGTTGTTAAAGTACATGGACATTTTGATGCAGGACATGGTCTGAATCTTGCAAACTCTAGCACTAGAGGGGAAATAGGATTATAATTAAATGTTAAAGAAGGATGGGTCAATTAGTTTGATAGCAGGAAATATAGGGGAATAGAATTTAGGGTTCAATAGGCTTAAAGGGATGTTTGAGGATTTGATTTGATCTTAGTCTTTAGATCAGTGACAGAGAAGTGGAGAAAAAAAGGGCAAGTAGATGTTGAAGGAGAAAGAAACAGAGCAATAGAGAAAGATGCTTAGGAACTCTCAGTTCTCAATAATCTGCCATACTGTCAAAAAGTGAGAATTACAACCCTTTTGTAACGCTATACAAAACCCAAGAGAAATACAAATCCCAGCCCTGTGATTAGATAAATCCTGGCCCTACATTACAAAACTATTAGCTGACTATTGACTACCATTGACACTTATAGAACCAAAAGGTAGGAACAAAAGGACTTCTAAAATGATTAGGAGTGTAGGACCTGTAAGACTGTAATTATAGTTTTGGGCTTCCACAATGTATAGTTCTTCTCCAACCAGCTTATTGATACAGCATCATGTGCAGATGGCATGTGGATTGCTAATTTGTGAAAACGTGGAGTTATAGCAATGCTATAGGAGAGAGTTCCTGCACTACAGCCAAAAACTCTCAAAAATTGACACTCAAAGATCAGATGTTTCACATTTCATTCCTCTTGTAATGAAAAGCAAACAAAGTAGTTAAGCATTCCCTTTTTTATGAAGAAGAAATTTTGAATCTCCGATCTATTTGTTTTCTTGCCAGACATAAGTTAAAACTGTGCCTTGGAATGATCTAACTGCCCTAAACTGTAGCATCTTAAGAACCTGGAGTAAAACTTGCTTTAAAATTGCTCCAAGCACTTTTGTTAATACCACCATATTCGCTATGAGTTACCCATATGATTTTATCCTTTAAATCAGACCATATCTTAATGTCATTTTGTATCCATTGCCACAATTCCCACAGTATCTGCACAATCAGTATCAGGCCAACTCCGTCTCCAGTTCCTGCTTTCTGCTGCCACAGTAACTTTTCCTGGATATCAAATCTTCAAATATACTTACCCCATATGTCTCTACCATCTGCACCTGCCTTTGTCTCTTACTTCCATTCTTTTTTTTTTTTCACTTAATTAGAGTTAAGTTTCACTGGAGTCTGGATAGCAGACCCAAAGGTATGGAAATTGGGTGGGTATGTTGTTGGATTGTAATGGCCTTACTATCCAATATTATGTTGAGGCTAATAATATTTGAACCTAGTAGTTTTGAACCACTAGGTGTAGTCAATAACTGCTGAAGACCTCTTTCAAGGTTACTGGGTTTAGATTCTTGCCTTAATTATTTCCCTATCTGGAATTTTTATGAAACATTTTGTCAAAAAAAAAAAAAAAAAAAAAAACATTGGTAATCTATTTAAGGGCCTGGTTTTGGTAATAATTATATGATGAAACCACTGGCTACAAGGTTAAATCAGGATTCCATTCGCATGCTCTTTTTCATGTCCCCATGGTTTTGGTCAATGCCATGGCTTCCACGATTCGAGGCGAATTCTCCATTATCTTTAACAAGTGTGCTTCTTTAACTGTTGGTTTAACTTGTGGCATTTTGATGATCAGGTTGAGGAGAATGTTGCTGCTGCTATGGAGCTCGCAACTTCTGGGAAAGACGAGGAAACTCTATTGGAGGTTGAAGCTATCCTGAAACCTGTGAAGAATCAAACTTGGCCAAGTGGAATCCAACAGAGCTGACTGCTACCTTTCATGTGGCTGAATAACCAGCATTGGCCTATCAATAACAGATAAATCCAATTAGAGGCTAATTCTATTCTTATGAGGACTCTATCCAAATGGCAATGGGAAAATTTATCTACATGGGGATAGATCCAAATACTGTGTGTTATACGCATGTCATCTTAGGATGCATGCATGTATGCGTGATATCTCTACTTTTTCTCCGAGTAAGAACGTAGACATTATTATATATATGATTTTGGAGTCATGTGATGGGTTTCACTTTCGTCAGTAAAAAAAATAAAAAATGCATTGATGTGTCTCTCATCTAAATGGTTTAAATTTTCCGAGGCATTTTCTTTGTGGATTAGCTGAAATCTCACTAAAAAAAAAAAAAAAAAAAAACCTGGTTTATTACTTATAAATTTAAAAGCTTAATTTTCATGGTTTTTAAAAATGAGCTGCACGTTCAAAGAACTGGAGAACTAGAGATAAGAGAGGTTCAAGGCTTTGAGGTTGAACTAAGGTTTAACCAAACATCATTAATAATTAAATAATTAAAATAAACACATTGGAACAAGTTTGTATAAATGGGCCATCTTGATTAAAAAATCTAGAGAATTTAATAATTTTTGGTATTTTTTCACAACTTTTATATAACAAATATATAAAATAATAATGCATAAACAAAAAAAATATAATTTCAATTATAATTAATCCTTAAAGAATAAAATATAGTCGCATAAACATCCAAATATTAATTTGGCATATATGTTAAGGACATAGAGTATATGTAGTTCAATGGTATGTTCTTTTGGAAATATTAATCTAATAAGAGTAATGATTAATTGGTGTAATATTATTTAAGGTTGCACCCACATAACATTATTTAAAGTGATATATATATATATATATATATATATGTAGGGGCTCCTTTTTCGGAGGTGGGCCCCTGACAATGAATTTGTAGAGAGTGAGCTCAAGAGTTAGGCCCTAGTGAAGGATGCAACGGCCATGCATGGTTATTCGTGGGTTATGATAATCCTAATACGGGCTGAGGGGACACAACAGGGCTTCTCGGATGTATTATGGAGATAGCAGTCGTTCTTATCTCATTCGAATAAGTTTTGCAGTCCCCCAATGGAAATGCACTGTTACAATATATATATCTCTCCCTGGTTCTCCCCTCTCGTCCCCCTCTCAAGGGGGACTTCTTACATTATATATCCTTCACTCAGCTGATCTTAGCCCTACATTTGTCGATCAATCCGGTCTCCACTTGAGTGCCTGTCCTATCAGCCGCATTCCCATCTCTCTGCGGATTGCGGCGCCCAAGATGGCGCTGTCCAGAGGTCCCATCCTCATTAATGCGGCCAGGACGTTAGTTGAGGGCATTTAATGTGGAGGTGACAATTCATCTGGGGCTTGCTCCTCCACTATGCTGCCATGTCCGGTGCTCAGCACCTGCCATACGCCCCTTGGATTCCCTGGGGGATTCTCCTTGAGGGGCTACAGCTTGCGTATTTCTTCACTTCGGGTTTCCGAGGATGTGTCCATCCTCGGCGTGCCTTCTTGGACTACAAGACCTTCGCGCCTTGTCCTCGGACCTTAGGCACGTCCTCGGATCCCAGGTGATCCTCGGCATGGGCCTTTGGGCCTGATCCAAAGTGGGCCGGGGTTGCCAACTCTTCGTGGCCCCACAATAGCCCCTCAAAATCTTGCTGTCCGCATCCTCGGGCAGAGAGGAGGATTTTGACATCCTCGGATCTGTCCCACGTCCCATCGAGTCCTACTCTTTGTCAGCGTTGAGGACTTTTCGCTTGCTCGAGGCGCGTTACTGGCGCTTCGACGTGGGTGTCGTGCCTTGCATTAAATTCGGGCGGCTTTATGCTCCTCACGTTCAACGGGCTGATGGTGATCAAACGGTGGGGATGGACCTGGCATTTATGGGCGGGAAAACTCGCGCGGCTCCCCCGCCTAGGGTATATATACCCATTTGAACCGCTTTTTCCCTTCTCATTCACAATCACGAGCTCTCGCGCCCTCTATCAGAGTCCAGCCAAATCTCCACCTATACCTCCAGCATAAAAAGTCAATCCGAGGAGCTCTTCCTCATTCCTGTAAGTCGCTCTATCCCTCTCTAAGCTTTTTCCTTTCTTTTCTTCCCTCTTTGATTCGCTTTCCCCCTTTAGTCCCTTAAGGCGTTGTTTGGGATGGGTAGACTTAAGAAGTATGTTTTTACTGAGGAGGCGATGGAGGAATTCGTCGCCAAATGCAAGATACCGGCCAACGTGGGCTTGAGGTATTGTGAGTATGGGGAGTGGTTGCTCCGGAGGCGGACGGGCGAGGTGGCGATACCCATTATCGCCTTCCTTGAGGGGGGGATGAGGATCCCCATGGGGCCGGTGATGAGGAATTACCTTATATACTTCCGGTTAACCCCCACCCAATGTGCCTCCAACATGTTTAGAATTCTGGGCAGTGTGGACGCCCTTAACGAGAAGATGGGTCTGAGGCTGACCCATCATGATGTGAATTATTGCTACAATCTTCAACATCTGAAGGGCAAGTCCTACTCCATGAGGACGAGGGACGACAGGGTCCGGCTCATCCAGTGCCTCCTCGAGTCCAACAAGGGGATGAACGAAGATTTTCTCATCGTGTCTGGAGAGTGGCACGATGGCCTTCACTGTCTGATGACAGAGGGGATACTAGGTGGGGCAATGGGAATAGGAGGGGGTTCACAGGTTCTACCTTGTTTACCGTATCATTCCTCTTCGTTCTGCTTGGTAACTAACGTGGATGTGCTTTCCTTTCGTAGATCTGCACACCCTCGAGCCCAACTTCAATCTAGTCAACAGGGAAGATCTGCAGACGGTGCTCAGGTCTGCGGAGTTTGAAAACGAGGCAGACCACTAGGTCAGGGCTGCTCACAAGATCTTGGGGTACACTCCGCTTCAAAAGTCGTTTGCAGCCCCTAAGTACGTGATCAAAGCAAATGATCCTCGGTTGTCAAAAATAGAAGTGACCGAGGAAGGATTTAATTTTCCCGAGGATCCCTCCACTTCCGAAGGCGTCACAGTAGCAATCCCTCCCCCTTCCCACGCATTCCTAGGGGCAGCGGGAGAGGATTTAGAGAGAGAGAGGGAAACTGCCGACCCTGGTTTCGCCGAGGAGGACTTCAGTGTTTTCGAGCAACTCCACCAGTCTGAGGACCCCTCCGGAGACTTGGGTGATCCTCGCCTGTCCGAAGCAGAACTACAAGAATCAGGGACATCTTCTCGTTCCAAGATGGGTTACAAAAAGAAGCCCCAACCCAGTTTGTTCGAGTTGCTCAAGGGACAGCCGGGGAAGTCCAAGCCGAAGCTGCCTCCTCCTCCTCCCAAGACCCGCACTGCCCATACTAGGTCGAGCTCATCCTAGTCTCGGCTACCTCCTTCTCCGCCTCAGACGACCTCGCCGTCAAGGCGTGAACCAGCCGATCCTAAGCAGAAAAAGGATAAGGGCAAGAGGGTTATGGAGGAGAAGTCTGGGCCCACGCGGGAAGGCGACGATACTCGGCGGCCATCAAAGCAGCTGAAGATCGGCCACAAAGACCAGGACAAGCAGGTCGAGGACCAGCCTGAGGCTTAGGCATGGCTCCTCGCCCCAATACTCCGTGGGAGTCCTTTGAGGGATGACGCCTCCCTCAGGGATTTCAAAGAGGGCGAGGGCGCGTATGTGGCCGACGCGGTGGAGAGGTGCCTACTGCTTCCTGCGGACATGGCGCAGCTTGGAGCCATGAGGAGCAGGGAGGTCTTCCTCTGCCTCAAGCGATACTTGGGGATGGTAAGATCTTGGACACTTGTGCTTTATCTGTTTTTAGCTTTGCCTTCCTTTCTCTATGAGCTAACTTTGCTTTGTACTTGTTTTGTTTGGCAGGCTGTCCAGGTAACTTACAGGTTGGAGGAGGCGGCCAACGACCATGGGAAGGCTATGGACGCCGAGCGTGAGAGGCGCTTGCAGGCCTTCCGGGTCCTCAAGACCTCCGAGGAAGACCTTGTCAAGGCCAGGGAGCAGCTGAAGGAGATGGCCAAAGAACGGGACAATGCGATATTTGGCCTTGAGGGCGCCCAGAGGCAGGCCGTGGAGCAGACGAGGCGCCTGGGTGAGGCCGACGAGCAGCTCAGGATCGCCCGAGAGCTGATAGATGACCTCCAGAAGGAGAAGGCTGCTGCCGAAGAGGCCAAGCTTGAAGCGGAGAAGGGAAGGGAGCAGGCCTTAGCAAGCAAGGAGGGTGCTGAGGAGGCTGCCTATGAGGCCGGGGCAACTGAGACAGTAGCTGAATACAAATCCCAAGTCCCCGGGTTATGTCGGCGCTACTGCTCTGAAACTTGGCGCGAGGCCCTGAGACAAGCTGGGGTGGAGGCCTCTTCTGCCCTGTGGAAGGAGGAGAGTGTATACTACCCCCCCGTCATCCGCGAGGAGGCCACTGTGGAAACTCCTGCAACTCCAGGGGAGGGGGCCTTGGATGCTGGGGCCACTGGCGAGCCAGTTCAAGGGAGTGATCCCTCCCCGGTAATCGAATTGGGCGGCGGCTCCGATGAGGACAATCCCCAGCAGGTCGTGGAGTCTGCCCCTGACACCCAGGCCCCATCTGTTGAGGGGGTAGCCGTTCCTGCCGTGCCTCCCAGCGAAGCGGGCGACTAGGGTGAGGCACCCCTTCCTTTTTTCCTTTCATGATGGAACTCCTTTTGTGTAATCTTTTAGACTTAATGAAATGAAAACTTTGTTTCTTTTTCTGCGTCGTGGCTGTTTCCTTGCTTGCATATTATTCATTTTTGTTTGCCAATCGTGGTTTGTAACTTAAAATTTTAGACCGGGAAAAGTTTTATTAATGAAATGGTTTATAACTTAAATTATATCCCTGCCAATCATGGGTTGTATCAGTTGCTATAGCACGTCCTAAGGAACAGGTAGAATTTTCGAAGTAGACACTAAGGTTCTTTTGAAGTAGAAAGCTTCCCCACAGGACTGAGTCCGGGGACCGCACAGTTCTTTGGTTCTGTCTAACACTTAAGTTTTCTGAAGCAACTAGTTTCCCCACAGGACTGAGTCCGTGGACCATGCAGTTCCTTGGTTCTGTCTAGCGCTTAGCGTTCTTAAGTAGCTAGTTTCCCCATAAGACTGAGTCCGAGGATCATGTAGTTCCTTGGTTCCGCCTAACACTTAGTTTTCTTTTTAAACTAGTTAGTTTCCCCATAGGACTGAGTCCGAGGACTATGCAGTTCCTTGGTTCTGTCTAACACTTAGTTTTTTTTTTTTTTTTTTTTTTTTTTTAACTGGTTAGTTTTCCCATAGGACTGAGTCCGAGGACCATGCAGTTCCTTGGTTTTGTCTAACACTTAGTTTTTTTTTTTTTAAAAATGGTTGGGAGGTGAAGAACGTAAGCAAAAGAAGCCATCAACATGAATCGAAATAGTTCCTTTATTAATAGTAGTACCTTTTCAGGTTATTTACATTCCATGGACGAGGTACAGGCTTGTCATCTAGATCCTCCAAGTAGTATGCTCCTATCCCTGCTATTGAGGTAATCCGGTAGGCCCCTTCCCAGTTGGGTCCCAGCTTTCCCCAAGAAGGGTTCTTGGCAGCCCCAACAACTTTCCTCAGCACCAGGTCCCCCGGTGCTAGCGGTCTGAGTTTCACGTTAGCGTCGTATCCTTGTTTGAGCTTCTGTTGGTAGTGGGCTAATTGTATCATTGCTCGCTCCCTTCGCTCGTCCACCAGGTCCAGGCTCCGCTCTCGCAGTCCGTTATTGTTGGCTGGAGTGAAGGAGCTCGTCCTTAGTGTCGGGAGATTTGTTTCCAGGGGGATCACTGCTTCGGCGCCATAAGTCATGGCGAAAGGCGTTTCCCCCGTTGATCGCCGAGGCGTGGTTCGGTACGTCCATAGCACATGGGGTAGTTCTTCTACCCATCTCCCCTTGGCATTGTCCAGTCTTTTCTTAAGACCATTCACGATGACCTTATTGACGGCCTCGGCCTGTTCGTTCCCTTGGGGGTAAGCTGGTGTCGAGTATCTGTTTGTGATCCCAAGTTCGCTACAGTACTCCCTGAAGGCCTTGCTGCCGAATTGGAGCCCATTGTTCGAGATGAGGGTGTGAGGAGCCCCGAATCACGTAACGATATTTCTCCAAAGGAACTTTTTTGCGTCTACGTCCCTGATATTGGCCAACGGCTCGGCCTCGACCCACTTGGTGAAGTAGTCCGTGGCTACCAACATATACTTCTTATTCCCCGGTGCCTTGGGGAAAGGCCCCACAATGTCCAAGCCCCATTGAGCGAACGGCCATGGGCTGGACAAGGGATTCAGGACCCCACCTGGCTGATGAATGCTTGGGGCGAATATCTAGCACTGGTCGCACTTCTTGACATATTCCTGGGCTTCCTGCTGCATCCCTGGCCACCAGTAGCCTTGTGTGATGGCTCGATGGGACAAGGACCTCCCCCCTGTGTGACTTCCACATATTCCCTCGTGCCACTCTTCGAGTAGCGATTTCGCCACTTCGGGGTGGACGCACAGCAGGTATGGCCCAGAGTAGGAGCGTTTATACAGCTTGTGGTCCTCGGACAACCAGAACCGAGTAGCTTTCCTCCTAACTTTTTCAGCTTCTGACTTGTCCTCAGGCAGGATGTCATCCTTGAGGAACCTCACTATGGGGTCCATCCAGCTGGAACCCACCTCGATCTGATGGACGGGGATCCTTCCCCTTGGCGCTCCACTTGCCCTTCCCAAGTGCTCCACAAGTATTGTCCGAGGCAGAGACCCTGCCGAGGAGGTTGCGAGCATGGCTAATGAGTCGGCGTGGCTGTTCCCGCTTCTGGGGATGTGAGACAAGCTGTAAGGGCCAAACCCCACCTGTAAGCGCTTAACTTGGCTCAGGTACTCTTGCATTCGTGGGTCCCTGGCCTCCATCTCCCCATTCACCTGTCCTACCACTAACCCTGAATCCGAGAACATCTCTATTGACTTTCCTCCCATCTTTTGCACTATGGTCATCCCTTGTATTAATCCCTCGTATTCGGCCTCGTTGTTTGTGGCCGCGAATCCGAGTCTCAGGGACTTCTCCATGACGTGACCTTCAGGGGACACTAGGACTAGTCCCACTCCTGAACCTCGCTGGTTAGCCGCGCCATCGACATATACCTTCTAGCATGGTGCCTCAGGGGTGGAGATTGCCCTAACTAGCTTCTCACCATGATTCCCCTCCTCGGCTACAACCTCCACAGCTGGTTCGGCGAACTCGGCTGTCAAATCTGCCAGAACCTGGCCTTTTATGGAGGTCCGAGGCATGTACCCGATGTCGAAAGCCCCTAGAATCGTATTCCACTTCGCGATTCTTCCCGTGTAGTCGGCGGTCCGGAGCACAGATTTCAAAGGCAATTGGGTTAGGACGACCACGGTGTGAGCTTGGAAATAATGGGGGAGCTTCCTCGTGGCGTGGACCACAGCCAGGATAGCCTTCTCC
This sequence comes from Quercus variabilis, assembly GCA_030445155.1. Classification (NCBI taxonomy): domain Eukaryota; kingdom Viridiplantae; phylum Streptophyta; class Magnoliopsida; order Fagales; family Fagaceae; genus Quercus; species Quercus variabilis. The sequence continues at coordinate 26,567,897 of CP129455.1, read as the reverse complement.
AGGGGTAGGTATCTCACCTCCGCTTCGTGCAGCGACTTACTGACGTAGTAAACTGGCTTTTGAACGCCGCCGTCTTCTCGTATCAATACTAGACTTACCGCATGGGGTGCCATAGCAAGGTATGCGTATAGGACCTCATCGGCCTCTGGATGGGACATGATAGGCGGCCAAGATAGATACTCCTTGAGTTGCTGGAAAGCCTCGGCACATTCCTCGAACCATTCAAATCCTTTCCATTTGTTGATCAGGCGGTAGAAGGGCCTGCACCTGTCAGCTGACCTGGAAATGAACCGGTTCAGCGCTGCGATCATCCCGGCAAGCTTTTGGATCTCTTTGGGGTTCCGGGGAGGCTTTAAGTTGTGGATGGCCTTGATCTGGTTGGGGTCAACTTCAATCCCACGGTGGGTGATCATGTACCCCAAGAATTTGCCAGAGCTGACGCCAAAAGAGCATTTTAAGGCATTAAGGCGCAGCTTGTGCTCCCTCAGGACGTCAAACGTGAAGCCGAGGTCCTCTAAGTGCTTGGACACCTGTTTGCTCTTTACCACCATATCGTCGACGTAGACCTCGATGCTCTTGCCCAACATCGGCTCGAACATTCTTGTCATCATCCTTTGGTAGGTGGATCCTGCGTTTTTCAAGCCAAACGGCATGACCTTGTAGTGGTAGTTCCCGATGGGCGTGACAAAGGCTGTCTTCTCCTGGTCTTCCAAGGCCAGTGGGATTTAATGGTAGCCCTGAAAGGCATCAAGGAAGCTCATCCGAGGATGGCCTGCCGTGGCGTCTACTAGCTGGTCTATCCGTGGCATTGGGAAGGGGTCCTTCGGACATGCTTTGTTCAGGTCTGTGAAGTCCACACAAACTCTCCACTTTCCGGTCTTCTTCTTGACCACCACAGTGTTGGCCAGCCATTTGGGGTAGAAGACTTCTTTGATGGCTCCCGCACGCTTAAGCTTATTGACCTCTTCCTTGATCGCATCAGCGTGTTCTTTTGACGGGCGCCGAGGGGGCTGCTGCCTCGGGGTCGTAGATGGGTTGACATTGAGGTGATGGCAGATGAAAGAGGGATCAATCCCAGGGGCATCGCAGGGGTCCCATGCGAACACATCAAGGTTCCTCTTGAGGAACTCAAGCAATTCCTCCTTTTCTTGTGGAGGCAGTTGGGCTCCGACCTGGAAGAACTTTTCCGGGCTATCGCCGATCAACACCTTCTCCAGGTTCTTGCACCTAGCACCTTCGGCAGGTGCGTTAGGAGGCGCCGCTGGGGTCTTTGACTGCTACAAACCTCCCTCGGCGTGAGCCGAGGGCTGTGCATCAATCCGGTAGGATATGGCGGCGACCGTGCACTGCCTAGCTGTGGGCTGGCAACCTCGGATCTCCAGGACCTGATCCCCGGATGGGAATTTCACCTTTTGATGCAAGGTGGAGGCAACTCCCCCTAGAGTGTGGAGCCAGGGCCTCCCCACGATGGCTGTGTAGGGGGAGTATGTGTCCACCACCACGAAGTTCGCCCGCACCACTTCTGGGCCCGTCTGTATGGGTAGCCTGATCATGCCCTTTGGGGTGACGAGCTTTCCGTCGAAAGTCATTAGGGGGGAGCTATAGGGCGTCAGATCCTCCGGTTTTAGCCCCAGCCCCTTGTAGAGGTCTGGGTATATGACCTCGGCCGCACTGCCCCCATCCACCATCACTCTTCTCACGTCGTAGCCCCCAATTCTGAGGGTAACAATTAGAGCGTCATCGTGGGGCTGGGCGGTCCCCGTCTTGTCTTCCTCCGAGAAACTCAAGACTGGTAGGCAATTCCTCCTGGCCCTCTTCGGCTCTGTCCAGGAATCCTCGGCGGGTTGTCGGACTATAGACAGCACCCTCGTGGGTTGCGTGCCTGTTCTTCCTGGTGCCGCCAGGATGACGTTGATCGTCCCTGTGGGCCGCCCAATGACGAGGTCCCTCCGGGGTTCCTGGAAGTTCTGGTTCTGCTGGCCGCTGGAATGGTGGAGGAGGTGCTTCAACCTTCCTTCCCGGACTAACTGGTCCAGGTGGTTCCAGAGGTTCCTGCAGTCCTCCGTATTATGCCCGTGGTTCTGGTGGTACTGGTAGTAACGGTTCTGATTGCGCTTGTCAGGCTCCCCAGCCATCTTGGCCGGCCACCTGAAGTACGGTTCGTCCTTTATCTGCTCCAGCACCCTGTGTACGGGTTCTCGAAACACAGCGCCGACCGTTTGAGTGTTAGTTGTTCCAGATTGCCCGCCAAAATCCCTCCTCGGACGGGCGTTATCATAACGGTCCGACCTGAAATCCCTCCTCTCTTGAGGGATAATCTTCTCCTTCCCCTTGCTCTGTAGTAGGTCCTCTTCTACCCGCTTGTACTTGTCGATCCGATCCATCAGTTGTTGCACGCTGGTGGCGGGCTTACCAGTTAAGGACTTCCTCAGGCCGTGCCCCATCGGTAGTCCGTTCTGGAATGTATTGATTGCGACAGCATCGTATTTGCCGTCCAGGTCATTGTAAATCTCCCAGTACTTGTCCGAGTATGCTTTGAGGGTCTCCCCTTCGCGCATGGACAGGGATAGCAATGCGCTCATGGGCCGAGGAGGCCTGCTATTTGTGACAAAGCGGGAACCGAAAGCCTGGGTCAGTTGCCTATACGAGTCTATGAAGCCCGACCTTAGACTGTTGAACCACCTCATTGCCACAGGTCCCAGGCTGGATGGGAAGACCTTGCACATCAGCGCTTCATTCTTGGAGTGGACAGCCATTCTTTGGTTGAATTGGCTCACGTGCTCCATAGGGTCCGTCTTGCTGTTATAGGCGATGAAGGTTGGCTGCTGGAACCGCCGAGGAAGTTCCGCCTCCTCTATGCGATGCATGAAGGGCGACTTGGAGAGCTGGTCCAGCGCCCTGCTCATGGCGTCACCTCCTAAGCCCCTAGGGGTTGGGTTGGTACGCCCACGCCTCTGGTAGCGCTCCTCCTCGTGGGAGAAAGTCTCGCTGGGGGGCGTCCTTGACCTTTGCCTGTATTCATCATTGCTTGCGTCTTCGGAGAATGGATCAGGGCTGGGCTCGGACCGTCTTCGTTGCACACGGCACAGCTTCCTCTTTAGATCATCTATCTCACGCTGCATAGCCACCTTGTCATCCCTTCTCTGGGGAGTATGGCTGTGGGCCTCTTGTGATCGCGCGGTCTGGCCATCGTCGCGCTTCTGGGAAACGTGCCCCTCCCGGCGGGTTTAACTTCCGTCCGTCGTTGAAGTATGCACGCTTCCTTCCCGAAATCGCCCGTTGTCGTTCTGACCGCCCCCCGGGTCGCCATAGTTGCCCTGATGCCGCGACTTCGCCGGTTCGGGTCGATTGGGAGTACTTTGGTGAGGGCCTGATCCTACCATGCTTGACTATCGTTCCTGCTAGCGCACAAGTTCTTCCCACAGACGGCGCCAATTGTAGGGGCTCATTTTTCGGAGGTGGGCCCCCGACAATGAATTTGTAGAGAGTGGGCTCAAGAGCTAGGCCCTAGTGAAGGATGCAACGGCCATGCATAGTTATTCGTGGGTTATGATAATCCTAATACGGGCTGAGGGGACACAACAGGGTTTTTCGGATGTATTATGGAGATAGCAGTCGTTCTTATCTCATTCGAATAAGTTTTGTAGTCCCCCAATGGAAATGCACTGTTACAATATGTATATCTCTCCCTGGTTCTCCCTTCTCGTCCCCCTCTCAAGGGGGACTTCTTACATTATATATCCCTCACGCAGCTGACCTTAGCCCTACATTTGTCGATCAATCCGGTCTCCACTTGAGTGCCTGTCCTATCAGCCGCATTCCCATCTCTCTGCGGGTTGCGGCGCCCAAGATGGCGCTGTCCAGAGGTCCCATCCTCATTAATGCGGCCAGGACGTTAGTTGAGGGCATTTAATGTGGAGGTGACAATTTGTCTGGGGCTTGCTCCTCCACTATGCTTCCATGTCCGGTGCTCGGCACCTGCCATACGCCCCTTGGATTCCCTGGGGGATTCTCCTTGAGGGGCTGCAGCTTGCGTATTTCTTCACTTCGGGTTTCCGAGGATGTGTCCATCCTCGGCGTGCCTTCTTGGACTACAAGACCTTTGCGCCTTGTCCTCGGACCTTAGGCACGTCCTCGGATCCCAGGTGATCCTCGGCATGGGCCTTTGGGCCTGATCCAAAGTGGGCCGGGGTTGCCAACTCTTCGTGGCCCCACAATATATTAAGAAATCTAAATTGTTAAGATTCATTTTAGTGAATTTTCACAATACTTCATTTTTTTATGGCTTTCTTGTTAAATGTTGTTAAAGCAACTTAATATGAGGAAGAATGTTATATTCTAAATCTACTATTATTCCAAATTAAAATAGTTTCTTATATAAAATTAAAAAAAAAAATCCTTTAAAATAGATAATTAATACACAATTACCCATAATTAATATATCCATTGAAAGTCTAATATCATAACTGAGATCTACTTGTATGTGTACTGATTATCAATGGGAGTTTGACCGCATACACATGCACAAATATCCATAACTGAAATCTAAACACTAAAAAATTTGAACAAAAATTATAAAAAAAAAAAAAAAGAATAATAAAAAACTACCACAATTCACAACTTCATGAATTTGTTTTATGTTCTCTAAAGCAGCACAAGGGCAAAACAGAGCTGTCCTCTGTTTATAGCAGAAGAAGAAGAGGCATCTTCACAAGCTTGTTGGCCAACCCGTAATGACCAAAGTTGCACTAAATCACCTTCCTTGAGATTATTCGACTTCCGAACATTGTTCCAACTGGTCCTCAATGCATATGTTGAACTTGTATTTCCCTTAATCTTAGGCATGTCCCACTGAATCAAAACTATATCATTAAAAATCTGAAGCTTGGGATCGATGAGTCTCGCTGGGATTTCTTGCCGTGCTCTAAGTTCCTCTTTCTCTTGCTCAGACAAGAAATCCTCCCTCACTATTTGTCTCAAAGGTATTGAAAACCGGTTGTTACCCTTTGTTATGTCAGTCTTGAACAGCTTTTTCTGTATCACCAGCAATTCATCACGCCCGTTCAATGTATTGATCACATCCTTGAACTCTGGAGGCAGGATGGGTGGTGGGTGTGGACCCGCAATCGCTTTCTTGATTGGCATCGAGCATTGCTTCTTTTTCTTGGCCTCCAAACCCAAACCCAAACCCCAATATTAAGCTAAACATAAGCATTCCATATTTCCTTTTACTTATAGAATTTTCTCCTTCTTGGAAGCTAAACATAAACATAAGAATTTTCTCCTTCTTGTATTTCCTGTAATCTTAGGTATGTTCCACTTTTCCTGCTTCACCCTATACTCCACCAATAAATACTTGTTATGTATTCACCTAATTAATTAAATACTATTATTAAT